>CM035425.1:8812700-9412700 GCA_020310875.1 Ceratopteris richardii
TACTATCTTTGAGATATGAAGTGAGAAATTCAACTATGTTTGCACATCTTCTTGTTCCTGAAATGTCGGGATGACCCCCCTGAGTTGCTAAACTCATTTCGCACTGTATAATGCCTCTAAATTCATGAAAACTTGCTATAGCTAGCTAAACTCTTGAATTGGATGTGTGAAAAATCTCTATGGTCAATTCATACAAGGTTGTGAGCTCTAAGCAAAACACAGAGCACCTCAATTCCCAAAATAGAAGGTTTTCTCACATTCCTTGCATATGCAAGTTATTTGTTTTGATGCAAACTTTTGGGAATGATGTTCCAAAGTACTTATTGTTTGTAAATGCATTAATGTGAAGCCAAAAGAGTCTACTAAGCATCCCTGGAGTCAACGTGGCACATGTAGACCAGGTTTTATGCAACACCAACTCATCTCTAGAAAAGACCTATCTATCTCTTCACAATGGTATCAGAGCAACAACAAATCAACATGGGAGATGGATTTCCTTCAACCTTATAAAAATTGGATAGAGGTAATTACTCAGCTTGGTCACTTACAATGGAGGCTTATCTTCAAGGGAGAAACCATTATGGTTACATTTCTAGAGATGAGATGATGCCAATACTCAGAAGCAAAGGACAACCAACTCAAGAAGAATAAGAGAGGTTGACCACATGGTGCTCAAAGGATGCTCTAGCCAGTTCATACATTCTTAACTCAATCTTTGATTTTTCACTTCCATACATTAGGAGTTGCAAGACTTCACAAGAGACTTCGAATGCTCTTCAAGCATTCTTCTCATCAAGTACCAAGGCAAGGAATGACAATAAGTCTTGGTATGAAGATGATTGCAGGAAAATCAAACTTCCCTATGATTTAGAGGAAGAATTTCCAACATTGGCAAAGAGGAATAATCATACACATGAAGACTGAAGTGATTCTAGTGAAGACCACAAAACCCCAAGAAGAGAAATCAATTCTTGGAACTCCAAAGGCAAAGCTAAAGTGCAGGAGTTGAGAGATGTAGTAGAATTTTTAACAAACTATAAGGAGGTCTACTAGAGAAAAAAGGAAGCCAAAATGGTATGGTTATGACACATCTTTGATCACTAAGCATTCCATTTACATTGCTTAGGATACAAAATCAAAGAAACCATCAACATATCAAGAGGCCATGAAGAAGCCAGAATGGAGAGATGCCATGGAAGAAGAGATAGAAGCTCTACAAGAAAATCACATTTGGGAATTGGTTCCCAAGAAACCATCTATGAAGATCATTGGTTCAAGATAGATTTACAAGGGAAAGAAAGCTTTTGATGGTTCAATTAACACGTACAAAGCAAGGATTGTATCCAAAGGGTTTGTTCAAACCCAAGGTATTGATTATGAAGAGACATTCCCACCTGTGCAAAGATGCCTACAAGTAGAATACTTATGAGTATAGCATCTTCCAAGAATTGGAATATCTATCAAATGGATGTTAAAAAATGCTTTTCCAAAAAGTTGGATTTTAGAGGAGGTATACATGGGTCAACCTCCTGCCTTTGACGATCAATCATATCCAGACTATGCATGCAGGCTGTAGGAAGCCTTGTAAGGCTTGAAGCAAACTCCTTGAGCTTGGAATCATAGGTTAGTCACATATTTACGAGATAAAGGATTTATGGTGAGCAGGCAGGTCCTTCCCTCTTCATAAAGAGGAACCACTCAGAGGTCATATACCTTTTTGTATACATGGATGATATAATCATTAAAATTAATGATGTAGATGAAATCAAGATGATCAAGGCTCAAATGAAGGAAGAGTTCAAGATAAGTGATCTTGTTCTTCTCACATACTTCCTAGGTTTGGAAGTAGTATATACATAGATAGGTATATTCCTAACTCAGAGAAAGTGGCGATATGCTCTCCAAGTTCAAGATGGAAAATATAAAGGCTATAAGTACACCCATGGATGTCAATCACAAGCTCAGTGCTCATGAAGGTGAATTAATTGAAGATGTGACTAGTTACCAAAGCTTAGTTGGAATCTTGAACTATGCTACTCTAACTAGAGTAGATATATGCTATGGAGTTAGTGTGCTAAGTCAGTTCATGCACACTCCAAGGAAGCCTCACATGTAAGCAAAATTTTCTGATGTAGATGGGGTAGGATCAAAAGATGCTAGGAGAAGCACCTAAGGCTATCTTACCTTTGTAGGTACCAAATTGATCTCATGATAATCAGAGAAGGAATCTACAATTGCTCTCTCATCAACTGAAGTTGAATATAGAGAACTTGCAAATGCTACTTAAGAAGCTATGTTTCATATCTACGCTTGAATACTTCTACTCCACACATATTTGGAGACAACATTAGTTCATTAGATCTTGTTGCTAACCTTATCTATCATGCCAAGACCAAACACATTGAAGGTCATTACCATTATGTTAAGGATTAAGGGGATATAACTCTCTATGTATCTACCAACCGAGAATGTGCAGATATGATGACAAAAGAATTGGATGGAAGAAAATTAAGTAGGTTCAAGTCAATGATTGGCTTGCAAGAAACCATGAAGAATTGAAGAGTCAAACATCTTAGGTTTGAGGGGGAGCTATTGGTGTAGTTAGCAAGCCTAAATGCTTGGCTAGTTGCTTAGGATGACACTTCATTTTATCCTTTTACAAGGAAGAACTACATGGGAACCTACTGTCACGAGGAAGGAGATAAGGAAGAGAGCTCACATACACACTCTCACAATCAAAGAGAAGCACACAATCAGATAGACATAAGGAAGAATAATCTTCTTCTTCTTCTATTACATAAAAAGGAATGTACAAGGATGACCCAAAAAACAAGAATACAACAAGTGCAATATATAAAGACTAGTACATGAGGAAAAACCTAATGTCCACGAATGGGTGAGCTGGCAAGAAAAAAATATACCATCACTCTCAGTAGATAAATCTAATAAAGCTTAATGAAGTGTCCCTAACATATATTGGCATGACCACTATACATGTCAGAGAAATGAAAAAGTGATATGTGTCATCCTGGATCATCACATGTTGAGCTTGATATCTCAACACTCCCCCTCAAGCTCAACGCCATGTCCTCTAATCCAAGAATCTTCCGAAATTTCTTCAGCTTCTCTGCTCCAAGTGCTTTAATGAAAATATGAGCAACCTGCTCATCTGTTCTCACATAAACAAGATCAATATCACCTACTAATACCTTCTCTCTGATGAAGTGATAATGTTCCTTGATATTTTTTGTTCTGGCATGAAAAAAAAGGTTCCGTGCTAATTGTATGCTGCTAATATTATCACAATAGATGGTGATAGACTTTTGCACTTCCACACCTAAATTTACAAATAGCATCTTTAGCCATGATGCCTCACATGTTACCATTAGAGCACCTCTATACTCGGCCTCTGTACTCAACAAAGCAATAGTGGGTTGCTTCTTGCTGCTCCATGTAATAGCTGCACCTCGAAGTGAGAATAGAAAGCCACTAATACATCTTCTATCTGGAGTACTATCAGCCCAATCTGTATTGGTGTATAAATGAACCTGCAAATCTACACGAGCTTCATAAAACAATGCATAATCTGAAGTAGCACTCACATAATGTAGAGTGCAACTCAGAGCATCCAAATGTGGCTTTCTGGGAACCTGCATAAATTGACTTTCAAGTCCAATAGTGTAGCTTAGATCAGGCCTCGTAATTATGAGATATATCAAACTTCCCATAATTTTCTTGTACATAGTAGCATTTTCCAATGCTTCACCTGATGTAGTATCTAACTTCAAATTCTGATCTAATGGCATAGAAATTGGCTTACAATCAGCCATACCATACTTTTGCAGCATATTCAAGGCATATTGCCTTTGTGACATCCATATACCTATTTCTATATGTATAAACTCAATGCCCAAGAAATAGCGCAACACACCAAGATCTTTCATGTCAAATTCCTTCATAAGAAGTTGCTTTACCTCTTTGATGCTTTCTACATTATCACCACCTACAATCAAGTCATCAACATGATAGTCACAATTGTGATGCCATCATCACCCTTCCTTGCATATAGTGAATGATATGCATCACACATATAAAATCCAATGGTGGTCAAGTAATCAGCAATCCTTGCATGCCATGCACGAGGCACTTGTGTCAACCCATTCAAAGCCTTTTGCAACTTGCAAACATATTCTGGATGCTTTGAATCTTCATATCCTTGTAGCTGGTCCATGTATACTTCTTCCTCTAACTCACCATGTAGAAAATCATTCTTCACATCCATCTAATGCAATGTCCATCTTTTTGTTGTAGCTAATGCAACAAGTGTTCTGACAATAGACATTTTAGCTATAGGGCTGAATGTTTCCTCATAATCAATGCCATAAGTTTGTGCATATGCTTTTTCTACCAAGCATGCTTTATACATGCTTATACTACCATTAGCATTGTGCTTTACCTTGTAAACCCACTTGCAGCCTATGGGTTTCTTTCCTTGTGGAAATGGAGCCAGCTTCCATGTATGGTTTCCATAGAGTGAAGCCATCTCCTCATCTGTAGCTTTTTCTCGATCTGCATTTCCAATTGCATCTTCAAAACAAGAAGATTAAGCATCTTGTATTACCTTTGTCATGTAGGCACAATGACGAGCCATGTAACCATCATATGTCAATCATGGCATTGGATTCCGTATCCTCCCATATCTTCTTGGCCTTGGGTCACTTCTCTTTGTATCATCTGCATGCACCTTTCTTAGTCCTCAAGTCTTCATAGAGTGCAATCCAAGTTCCTCATCAATAATCTTTTTTGAACCGCTTGAATCTCCATCAACGTCTTCAAAACCTGCACATGTTTTATGACCAATAGAAAACTTTTCTTACCCTTTCTTGGATGTATTTGATGAATTTTCTAGACTGAAATTTCCATGCAATCTTCCACTCCATGGATTGGAGTTGGAACTATTGCTTGGTGATGCATCCGATCCACTCAAAGCTTGAGATTCTGCACTTGAGCTTTTAGCATTTTCTTTGTCATTTGGTTCAAGATTGAGTCCTTCTTTGGCATCTACATAGAAGCCTGACATTTCATCAAATACCGCATCTATGCTCACCTTCACTTGTGATGTGAGTGGGTTATAACATTTATATCCCTTTTGCTCAAGGGAGTATCCAATGAAGACACGCTTTTTTGCTTTTGGATCAAGCTTCATCCTCAATTCATCTGGAACATGTACATATGCTATACAACCAAAAACTCTCAGATGTGATAAGTTCGGCTTTTTACCTATAAACTTCTCTTCAAGTGTAACTTGATGTACAACAACAATCAGAAAACTGTTCATGATGTATAATATAATAAAGTGATAGGTAGAAGATGGTTGAACCACACCCTTGAGAGATAGGAGATGGTTGAACTACACCCTAAGAGGGAGGATTAGGAAGTAATACTCAACCATGGCTTTTGGGGCAAGTGGTTAGCCCATTACATTCCTAACCAAGAGGTTGTGAGTTCAAATCCTTGCATTGGTATCAGAGCCTAGGAAGTAGGCTTGGGAAAGGTGGATTGACCTATTGACCTCTAAAAAAGGCACTTGGGCATCCTCTATATGAAAGTAGCGCACGTCCCTTTCACAAGTTAGCCTAACAAAGATTGGGGTCTATCTCTCAATCCGTAGGTCGGATTGAGGTGTGTAATATATCGTTGGAAATCTCTCAGAATGAACTTCCAATGAGCTACTTGGAACTGTGAAGTCCTTGGGAATACTTGGGTGGCACTTCAATGAGTGTTCAAGATACCAAACATGGGTGAGAACAAGGTTCAAGACTGAGGTTGAGAACAAGGGCCCGAGACGCCAAGGTTGCGAACAAGAAAGTTCAAGACACCACAATTGAGAGCAAGGGTTCAAGAGACCAAGGTTGTGAACAAGGTTCAAGAAACTATGGGAGGTTGAGGAAATCAATCCAAGGGTACCAAAGGGAGTTCAAGAACAGATCACTAAGGCTAGAGGGATACATGAGTAGATCATTGAGGACAACGATCAACTTAGGGGTGGAAGAATGTAATAAAGTGATAGGTAGGAGATGGTTGAACCACACCCTTGAGAGATAGGAGATGGTTGAACTACACCCTAAGAGGGAGGATTAGGAAGTAATCCTCAACCATGGCTTTTGGGGCAAGTGGTTGGCCCATCACATTCCTAACCAAGAGGTTGTGAGTTCAAATCCTTACATATACAGTAGTATGAACAACTTGTACCCAATAACAATGAGTCATATTATTCTCATCCATCAAGGCTCTTGCTATTTTTACAATATGTCTACTTTTGCATTCAGTAAAGCCATTCTGCTATGGTGTGTACATGAAAACTGATGCCAAATTCCATGAGTTTTTAGAAAATTTGCGAACTCATTTGACATGTATGCACCTCCTCCATCAGATCTTAATGTCTCAATATACTTCCCTATCTGCTTTTCCACCATAGCTTTAAAAATCTAGAAGTGAGTGAACACCTCACTCTTCTCTTTCATGAAGTATACCCACACTTTTCGTGTATGGTCATCAATGAAAGTAACATAAAACCTGCAACCACCCATAGATGTGGTTTTTATAGGACCCCAAACATCTGTATGTACTCTCTCTAGTATGTTCTAACTAACATGCTTGTCATGTGGAAATGATGCTCTTGATTTTTTTCCGAATTGACATGTTGCACATACCTTTTGCATCTCTCCAACCTTGAAATTTGGTAGTCCATGGACAATCTCCTTTGACTGCATCAATTTCAGCCTTCGCAAGTTCTCATGTCCAATCTGTTTGTGCCAGATCTCTATATGAGCAATGGCTCCTGCACCTTTTGCAAACATGGCTGCATTCATTTCAAGAATTTTCACATTTGAGGTGAACATCCTATCTACTTTGTTTCCTTTGGCAATCAATATTCCATCCCGTTTGTATTCTTCTACATATAACCCATTAGCATTGAACCTGACTTGTAATCCCTGGTCAACCATTTGTCCAAGAGAAACCAGATTCTTTGTTATATTTGGAACATGCAACACATCAGCAAGATGTTTTACCTTCCCGTCCTCCATAGAGAATACTATGTTTCCTGTATGCTTGATAGGGTGTGATGTGTTATCGATTGTTTCAACATATCCAGGAACTTGGAATTTTTGCAAAGTACTAAACCATTCCGCATGACTAGTCATGTGATTTGAAGCACCTGAATTAACATACCAGATGTTATCATTTAATTTTGAAACACCAACAGACATCGTATTCATCATGTAATGTTGAACCATTAATACCGTCTCAGAAGCATCTACGCTTGTGGATGCATAGTTGTTTTGCTGCCTTATGTTAGTTTGATTCTTCAACCTGCAATCACGTTCAAAGTGTTCAGGTTTACCACAATTCCAACATCCTTTAGTGTCATTACCTGAATCATTTCTTTGGAAATTTTTGCAACGTCTTTGGCTCCCCCTGCCTCGAAACTATTCTCTTCCTCGTGCATGATTTTGTTGTTGACCTTGTTCTTGTTTACTATTTCCTTTTCTACTTCCAAAACCTCTACCTCTGCCTCTTCCTCTACCATAGTAGAATACCTGCTCAGAATTAGATTTTCCTTGGGATTTTGAGTGCTAACCAAGATTCTTTTCTTCAATAATCAACATGGACACTAGATCAGTAAAATTCGAAATATTTTCTCTAGTCTGTATAGAATTTTTGAAGTACTTATATGTAGCTCCTAAACCATGAAGGCACACTTCCACCTTATCATCATCATCATCTACATTCATGCCCATAGACGCAAGTGACTCACATATGCTTTTGAATTCAAGGGTGTAGTCACTTACCAACATGCCCTTCTTCTCCAATGTATGCAACTCATTCTTGAGTTGCAATTTTCGTGCCCTTGTATTGTTCTCATACAATGTGACCAAATTGTTCCAAGCCTCTTTCAGAGTCTTGGCATCCTATATGTGTCCAATCATGCTATCATGTATGCTAAAAGATAGCCAATACATTACCTTTTGTGCTCCTTGATTCCATTCCTCATATGCTTTTAACTAGTCTATAGTCCGATTCCTCTCTGGTAACCATGGAGCATTTTTTTCTCTCCTTCTATGTACTTCTAGTAGCCTTTTCCCATCAAGAAATTTGTCATTCTGAATCTCCAAGCATGGAATTTGTTCTTGTCTAGCTTATCACTCATAAGCTGACTCATTCCACCTATGTTTTCCATTTCTACAGCAATTCACAACACTCCAAAATACTACAAGCAACACTTCTGCTTGAACACTGTTGCTCTATGATGTGACAGTTCGATCTAAAAAAAACACAGTTTTCGTGTATCAACAATACACGGAATCACTTGAAATTCTGGATCTAGAATATATGAGTGTTTCTGGATAGGATGTGTTAACTGGTGGTAGGTCAAACGCTTTTTCCAACTATCGAAAGTGCGTTTTACCTGGTCCTTGGGTTCTTGGGAGTGGAAGGGGTCTATAAGAACAGAGGCCCTATACTAGTTTTCCCAATACAACTACGTCAGATACAGGGGTCTATTGGAACTTAACCAGATTCGCTTATGCTCAACTACTTCAGTACTTAATTCGCTGGAGACCTTAGCACAAGAATCAAGTCACTCGTTCAGATAGATATCAAACCATTCTACAATCGACGTCACAGCGAACACAGTCATGAAGGACCGAAATTCTGAAGACCATCTGTACCTACTTAAGCTTCTTACGGCGACATTAACTTACTATACCACGACAGAGTAAACATTAAAACAACGTACTCCCCATGGTACCAGAACTACTATCTTTTACACACAGAACTTGTTAACCATCTGGTGGATCATCTCCAGACAATCAGTTAGCCCAATACATAAAACCACACTTCCAGCAAGGATTCACAGACAGAACGTCGGACCTACGGTAAATGAGTTGCTGAAACGGGACAAGTTTGCAACCGCACGACTATCAACAAGAACGAATACAGACAAAGATCAGACCAACAGATGCACAGGTCACTTAGACAACTCAGAAATAACAAGATTAACTAACATCAGACCACACACAGATGAACAGTCTGGTGAAATTCCAAAACAGAGCCCGTCTCCCACGTCTCTTTTTCATTGCTTTATATAAGCTTTTACAAGAATGCGCGTAACAACCTTTCGCGCGTGTTTTACAAAGATTTCCATTATGCGAGTCTCACTCCGGCGGCCGGCTAACACTGGCACGCACGGTTGGACCTGAACCCGCAAGTTCTTACAGGGTTACTATTCTTCGACTATTCCTTCTAAATACATGTTTCGGGCTAATCTAAATGTACGAGCGATCTTTTTCTTTAATGTTTCTAATAGTTGTTTAAGTGTATCTTGCTCTAGGAGTTGTGCATCTGTTCTAACAGAGCTTAGGGCTATGGCTTCGGTGAGCAAAATTTCGGCTTGGGTTTGTAAAAATGTTTCCTGTAAGTAGAAGTCGTTGGCCATCGCAGCGTCCCAAGATGATTTTATGTCAGCTAGTTGCTTCTGCAGATCAATGATATGGTCCTTTTTATTGCGTATTTGATTATCCATTCTTTCGTATTGTTGGTTCTGAAATTCTATCGTTTTGTAATAAGCATCTCTTTCTGCTTTAATAGCTGCTATCTGCTTCTGTATTTGCGGCTCTTTTATCAGATACTTGTGAAGTATAGTATTTACACTTGATAATTGTTCTTTTGTCGTTTGAAGCTCATGCTTCATCTCTTTAAGTCCTCTTTGCTGTTCCTGGTTTTGCTGATCTTTCTCCTGTAACTGAAGTCTGGTTTCTTCCAGCAGGTTACCTAAGGCAATTTTGACATCTTCGGCGTCCTTGAGTGTTTGCTTTAGGTTAGTGAGTTCTGTGTCTGCCGCTATCAGCAATTCTTCCTTTGCGTGTACTGCATTCAGTGCTTCATCGCGTTGGGTTTTCGTATCTTCCTGTTCTCTTATTATTGCCTGTAACTGCTTAATCTGTTCATTAAGTGTATGGTTTTCGGCCTTTACTGTGTGTAATTCCTCTTGGAGGGGTGTGATGTCTGCCTCCATTACTTCTAGTTTGTGTTGAAAATCATCTTGCACAGAGTCTGTGAGCTGTTTCAGTTGTCGCGGCAGTTGTTATGATAAGTTGATGAGCATATGTCCTATTGCAGCTAAATCAGAAATTGCTGGGATGGCGGGAATTGGAGGTTTTGAAGAGGTTTTGGCGTGGAGCTGTTGGGAGTTCGGTGGCGAATAAGTGGGTGATGAGGTTGAGGATGCAGTGGTTTCAGCAGGGTGAGTGGGGTAGACAGGTGGGATGGGTTTGAGTGGATGTTTTGGTGAGGGAGGAGGGAGGAGAGGGTTAGATTGTATTACCTTTTCTTTTGTCGGTTGCTCCGATTCGGCGTTTTGGTTTGCTGCGGACTCAACTGCTTTAAGCAGTGTTTCTAAAGCTTCCTTAGCTACTTGTTGTGTATCTTCTTGGTTTTGTGGCTCCGTTTGTTGCTGAGATATCTGTTCTGTCGAGACTGTTTCTGTTTCGGTCTGGTCTTGTTGCTGTTGCTGCTCCGACGCTGATGTTTGTGCAGATGACTCATGTTGCGTCGAGGTGTTGGTGTCGTGGAATGTGTCTTCTTCTTGCGTATCTACTTCTTTATTTATTTCTTCATCTTCTCCATCATGCTGAGTAGTGGCAATCAACCCCACATCATTTCATTTGAATTCATCCAACTTCTGATTTTCATGATAGCCCTGATCTCTGCCTCCTCTTCTTCATCTTCCGTTGAGTCTTTGCCATGACCCATGCAAGGACTTCTAGCAATAATTGCAGCAACACCATATCATCCGCTGTTCTGTGATTCAATTGCAACCTGTGCCACACTGTGGGGCACCAGGTGAGCCCACAACACTCCTTGATAGGATGTGTTGAGCTTGCATCCCCAGCAGAATCGCCAGTGTTAACTGGTGGTAGGTCAAACGCTTTTTCCAACTATCGGAAGTGCGTTTTACCTGGTCCTTGGGTTCTTGGGAGTGGAAGGGATCTGTAAGAACAGAGGCCCTATACTAGTTTTCCCAATACAACTATGTCAGATACAGGGGTCTATTGGAACTTAACCAGATTTGCTTATGCTCAACTACTTCAGTACTTAATTCGCTGGAGACCTTAGCACAAGAATCAAGTCACTCGTTCAGATAGATATCAAACCATTCTACAATCGACGTCACAGCGAACACAGTCATGAAGGACCGAAATTCTGAAGACCATCTGTACCTACTTAAGCTTCTTACGGCGACATTAACTTACTATACCATGACAGAGTAAACATTAAAACAACGTACTCCCCATGGTACCAGAACTACTATCTTTTACGCACAGAACTTGTTAACCATCTGGTGGATCATCTCCAGACAATCAGTTAGCCCAATACATAAAACCACACTTCCAGCAAGGATTCACAGACAGAACGTCGGACCTACGGCAAATGAGTTGCTGAAACGGGACAAGTTTGCAACCGCACGACTATCAACAAGAACGAATACAGACAAAGATGAGACCAACAGATGCACAGGTCACTTAGACAGCTCAGAAATAACAAGATTAACTAACGTCAGACCACACACAGATGAACAGTCTAGTGAAATTCCAAAACAGAGCCCATCTCCCACGTCTCTTTTTCATTGCTTTATATAAGCTTTTACAAGAATGCGCGTAACAAACTTTCACGCGTGTTTTACAAAGATTTCCGTTATGCGAGTCTCACTCCGGCGGCCGGCTAACAGATGCAAGTTACAATTTTGTAAACTAACCTAGTTTTTCTATGGGCCCCACCTTGCAGGCTCAAAATGGAGGTGAGATGGCTTTGAAACTCTGATCTCACAAAAACGAGTGACCCTAAAGGGATAACTATTGAAAATATTTTGAGTTCTTCTACCTTCACACCAATCTTTGTAGCAATATGAGGTCGTTTGTGAATTGCACTTTCTCCATGCCTTCTCACATACTCTTCACCGTCGGCCGTCTCCACAAGCTCTCTACAGCCACACTGGTTCTAATACCATGTGATGAGGAAGGAGATAAGGAAGAGAGCTCATACACACACACACACACACACACTCTCATAATCATAGAGAAGCACAAACTCAGATTGAGGCAAGGAAGATGGATCTTCTTCTTCTTCTTCTATTACACAAAAAGGATTGTACAAGGATGACCTACAAAACAAGAATACAACAAGTGCATATATATAAAGACTAGTACATAATGAAAAACCTAATGTCTGCAAATGAGTGAGCTGGCAAGAAACAAATGTGTCATCACTCTCGATAGATAAATCTAATAAATCTTAATGAAGTGTCCCTAACATATACCGGCATGACCACTATACATGTCAAAGAAATGAAAAAGTGATACATGTCATCTTGGATCATTACATGTTGAGCTTGATATCTCAACACCTATGCTTAGTTACTTTCAACATAATTACATTGGATAAATGTAAAATTCAAGAGATTATAGAATCTCCTAAAGTTAGGGAGCTCAATCCATGGCTTACATGGTAGGAAGAATCAATTCCAATCATCCCTAAAGTGTAAGAACACTTTTAGGTGAGGGAAATTCAAAATCAAAACTCAAGTTATGAGCATAAATAAAGATAATTTAGTGGTAGGGATGCACCATTTCTAAGGCTTTTTTTGAGCTACATCATTGAGCACACATTGAGCTCAACTCATGTATGATTAGTCCCCTACATGTCTCTTGTATCATATGTTCCTTAGCATATACAATTTGACACATTTCTTCAAGCATATCCTTGGCTAACAGTTCTCTAGTTATATTCATTAAATTTGGTTCAACGAATCTTGAGATATGAAGTGAGGAAATCGACTATGTCTGCACATCTTCTTGTTCTTGAAATGTCAGGATGAACCCCCTCAGTTGCTAAACTCATTTCTCAGTGTATAGTGCCTCTAAATTCATGAAATAACTTGCTACAGTTAGCTACTCTTGAGTTAGATCTGTGCAAAATCTCTCTCATCAATTCATACACGCTTGTGAGCTCCAAACAAAACATTGAGCACCTCCATTCCCAAAATAGAAGGTTTTCTCACATTCCTTGCATATGCAAGTTATCTGTTTTGATGCAAAATTTTTGGAAATATGTTCCAAAGTATTTAGTGGTTGTAAATGCATTAATGTGAAGCCAAAGGATTCTACTACACATCCCTAGAGTCAACATGATAGGTGTAGATTAGGTTTTGCTTAACGCCAGCTCATCTATGGAACACACATCTATGTAACACACCTATCCATCTCCTCACAATTATGGTATGAGAGATTTGGCCACATCGGATACTCTGTACTAAAGGAGATGCCTCATAGGGGTATGGTTGCAAACCTACGATTGATTGCAGAAATGAAGGAACCATGTGAAGCTTGCATGATAGGAAAGAAATAGAGGAAGGCATTTCCACAAGAAAGCAAGAACAAGGCAAGCTATCCTCTAGAGTTGGTGCATGCTAACTTGTGCAAAATAATGCCTACATAGGCCCTGGGTGGATCTTCCTATTTCATGTTACTTTTCCATGAATATAGCAAGAAGATATCAGTGTAATTCATTTGTGATAATTCTCAAGCTTTTGGTAAGTTTAAAGAATGGCCCTTGAGCTTGTTTAAAATGAAACAAGGAAGAAGATGAAGAAATTCAAGATAGAGGGAAGTGGAGATTTCACATCAACATAGTTTGAAGAGTTCTACAAGAGTAAAAAAATCAAGCGTCAACTCACCATGGCACATATTCCTCAATAGAGCTGTGTTGAAGAAGGTCAGAATCAAACCATCATGGAGATGGCAAGGTGCATGTTTAAGGGAAAGGGTTTGCCTAATCAATTTTGGGTAGAGGTTGTGAACACCACTATCTACATCTTGAATCGAAGCTAAACCAAGGCACTTGATGGAAAGACTCCACAAGAAGCCTACACTAGTAAAAAGCCTTCTATTTCCCATTTCAAAGTATTTGGAAGTGAATGTTATGTACACGTTCTAGATAGGGGAGAAAGAAGCTTCAACCAAAAATCATCAAATGTATCTTCCTAGGGTACAAGTAATACTTCTCCAAAGAGTTTGATGAGTTCTTGCAAGACAAAGGTATCAAAAGGGAAGTAACTACTAGGTACTCTCCTCAACTAAATGGAATTGCAGAGAGAAGAAACAAGACATTGGTTGGATCAGCCCGAACAATGCTTGAAGAGAAGAAGTTGCCACATTATCTTTGGGCAGAAGCTATTTCAACTGCAGTGTACCTTGTCAATCGACTACCATCCAAATCGCTTCAAGGTATGACTCCTTATGAAGCATGGCATGGAAGAAAACCTAGTCTTGGACATTGCAAGGTTTTTGGTTGTTTAGCTTATGTTCATGTACCATCACAAATAAGAGGTAAGCTAGATGAAAGGGCAACAAAGGTAGTGTTTATTGGATATGATTCAACTCAGATGGGTTACAGGTTCTTCAATCCTTCAACCAAGCAATTCACTACAAGTAGAGATGTTGTGTTTGAAGAACACAGGTCTTGGTATGATGAAGATAAACAAAAGGTAACACTACCATATGATCTTGATTCTGACTCTCATCAATTAGGAAGCAAGCATGATACACAGGTCCAGGATCCAAGAAGTGATACGGACGATGACCAAGATGAAAGAGAAAGGGATTACAAGCTATGGAAGTCAAGAGGCAAAGCAAAGATGCAAGAGGTTGGAGAATGCTCCAAACAAGCACTTAGAAGATCAGCAAGAGAGAAGAAACAACCAGAAAGGTATTGATATGATTCCACATTTGTTACAAAGCATTCAATCTACTTGGCAAAAGACTCTATTTCAGAGGAACCCTCAACCTATGAAGAGGCAAAGGGAAACCCTAATTGGGAAAAGGCCATGAATGAAGAGATAGATGCATTGAAGGAAATGGACACTTGGGATTTGGTGCCAATGTCGCCGAATCAAAAGGTAATTGGTTACCGATGGGTATATAAAGTTAAAAGAAATTCAGATGGATCAGTTTGCAGGTACAAGGCAAGATTAGTTGCCAAAGGATGCTCACAAACTCATGGTATAGACTATGAGGAAACATTCTCACCAGTTGCAAAGATGACTACAATCAGGACATTGATAAGTGTAGCTGCTGCAAGGAATTGGAGACTCCTCCAACTTGATGTGAAAAATGCATTCTTAAATGGTTGGATAAGTGAAGAGGTATACATGTCACAACCACCAGGTTTTGAAAACCCTAATCATCCATCTTATGTTTGCAGACTTAAGAAAGCATTGTATGCATTGAAACAAGCTCCAAGAGCTTGGAATTACAGGTTGGTTACATATCTTCAAGATCAAGGGTTCAAAGCTAGCAGCTCAGATCCTTCTCTATTCATCAAAAGGGATCACAATGAGGTTATCTATCTATGTGTATATGTAGATGATATTATTGTGACAGGTGATGATCTAAATGGCATTCAAAGGATCAAGAGACACATGCAAGAGGAGTTCAAAATCAGTGACCTAGGTGAGCTCACATATTTCCTAGGTATGCAGGTGATATACACAGATGAAGGAATGTATTTGACTCAAAGAAGATACATTCAGGATCTGCTTCTCAAGTTCAAAATGGAGAACACTAAACCTGCAGGTACACCTTTGGAGATGAATCATAAACTTAGTGTTTATGAAGGTGAGAAAATTGAAGACATTAAAGAGTATCAAAGCTTGGTAGGTAGCTTGATATATGCTACTCACACAAGGGCAGACATCTCATATAGTGTGGGAGTGCTTAGTCAGTTCATGCACTCACCAAGAAGACCACACATGGATGTGACTAAGAGAGTACCTAAGTATCTCAAAGGTACAATCAACGAAGGTATATTCTATCCTTACTCTTCTGATTTGGATATCAAAATCTACTCAGATGCAGATTGGGCAGGAGCTAAGGATGATAGAAAAAGTACATCTGGTTACTTAGCATTTGCAGGTTCAAAGCTAGTGTCATGGAGTTCCAAGAAGCAACCAACAGTTGCTTTATCCTCAACTGAAGCAGAGTACAGAGGCTTGACCATAGCAACTCAAGAGGCAATATGGTTAAAAGCATTGTATACAGATTTGGGACTTGTGAGTTCCAAACCTCACATATTTGGAGATAATGTAAGTTCCATGCATCTAGCGGCAAATCCTATTTTCCATGCGAGAACCAAGCACATAGAAGTCCATTACCACTTCATCAGGGAGAAGCTCATGGCAAAGGAGATCAACATTTCTTTTGTTCCTACTGAAAAGCAAGTAGCAGATATGATGACGAAGGCACTTGATGGAATAAAGCTTTGTAGATTCAAAGCTATGGCAGGTATTCAACCTATCAGAGAATGAAGACTCAAGCATACTTTAGCTTGAGGGGGAGCTGTTGGAACATCAAGCTTACACTATGCTTGAGGTGGATTGATCTACATCAAAGGCTATCGCGTCGAAAGAATATCCGTTGGAGAGTTCTTTTTCATATGCTCATTTATTGTATTTTTTTGAGAATATTTTGATGGCTCATTTACCATTGTAAAAGCCTTGAGTTGTACACATGTAAAGGTAGAAATATAGAGCCAAAATCCCACGAAATTTTGGTGGTTGAAGTTGCATTCAATCAAGCAAATCAAGTCACCTAAAAGTAGATCAATCAAGATCTTCACTTTTCCTAGATTATAGTGAAGTGAATTGATTCCCTCCAACAACCATTCCCACCTTCAAATTCAAATTCAAGTTGTAAAAGTCGTGGAACACTCCTAGAGGCTATATAAGGAGTTGAAATCACTTGTATTATACATGGAAGCAATATACATACACTTGTGACCATCATTGTCTTGCTCCTTCAATTTTCTGCATCATCTTCTTCGCCAACAGTAATCTTGCAGAGGCTGCTGCTCTCTCTTCAGAGCTTTAAATTGAGTGCAAGAGAACTCATTGGAAAGGTATTAATGTCTAGTTTATGCCTGTAAATTTTCAAAGCATTTGGTTCAGCAGATTTGGAGAAATCTCAGTTTTTCTGCCTCGGGGTCAATCTCTGCGTATTCCTGAAAAATAGGAAGTACCACCGGTGAATGTCGCATTCATTCCTATAGCATATTTTGCTTATTCTTTATACTTTTGTGCATTCCATACACTCAACCCTATGTGTATCACTCCCATAAAAGGATTTTTTCTAATTGTAATCACGCTGGTCGCTATGGGCATTTGAAGTTCATTGTCTCTTCCATAGATAGTAAGTTTTTTTGAGCTAGTCGACCCGCGAACCTATCTGTTTTGTATCGACTCATTCTCCTTGATGCTCCAAGGTACATAGTGTGTTTCTTTGCACTTATCACATGCCTATAAGGTCTATTTGAGTCTCCATAAGCTCAAGGGCTGGTCTTGTGCCGGTTGGCTTGACCAAACTTCATCGCTTCGAAACGCACTTTTCTACCTTCGACAAGCTTCTCCAAGTTCTTTCACTACACAAGAGAAGGAAGCATCATCTTCAGATGATGAGTCTGAAAGCATCAACTTGTCATCACCCAAGTGGAAAACCCATTGCCACATTGGGTGAGGAAACTCTATGATTCTGCAAATCGCATCCCACAATCACTAGAACATGTTGCAGATGGACCGAGGCGATCACAGAGAATAGAGGAAGAGAGATGGAAAAGCACCCATATTGTAAACACAGACCCCATGACTGATCTCATTCAAGAAGAAGCAAAGGAACCAGCTAACGTGGAAGAAGCACTTCACAATCCGAATTGGAGGGCTACCATGCAAACAAAATACAACAACATCATGATGAATGGAACTTAGGAGCTAGTGGATTGACCCCCTAAGCATAAATTCATTGGCACGAAGTGGGTCTGGAAGGTAAAGTACAAGGGTGATGGTACTCTGGAAAATTACAAAGCAAGACTTGTTGCGCAAGGTGACTCACAAGTTGAAGGCATTGATGTTTGTGAATCATCTCCTCCGACTGCAAGGATGAATACTATCCGAGTAGTACTAGTTGTGGCTGCACATAAGCATTAGCTAGTCTATCACATTGATATCAAATGAGCATTCCTGAATCAAGACTTCAAGGAGGAGGTATATGTGTCTCAGCCACCAGTGTTTGAGGCTCCCCATTTAGAGAACAAGGTATGTAATATGAAGAAGGCATTATATGGGCTCAAGCAAGTCCCTAGAGTGAGGTACCAATGGACAAATAAGTATCTCTTGGATCTAGGTTTCAAAAAATGTGCTTCTGATGCTAACTTGTATGTTCTAAAGAGAGGAGGGAAGAAAATTGTGCTTGTACTCTATGTAGATGACCTTGTGATTAGAGGAAATGATAGACTTAGGCTTAATGCATTATTGCTTATGGCCTGAGTTTAGAATTTGAAATGATAGACTTAGGCTTAATGCATTATTGCTTATGCCCTGAAGTTTGCCAAGAACTTGGGATGTTTTACATCTCTCGACAAAAGCATGCAAGACAGATATTGAAGGCATTGGACATGGAGGATTGCAAGGAAATTTCTACACCTATGGAGGTCAACACAAAATTATATATTAAAGATACTTCATCTCCAATGGATATTGGAAGATACATGAAATTAGTTGGAAGTCTCATCTACTTGTGCAATAGCAGACCAAATATCTCTTATGTTGTTGGAGTGGTAGACAAGTTCTCTAATAAGCCTTGCCAAATGCATTGGAAGACAAGCATGTAGATACTCACGTATGTGAAAGGAACCACTAATTATGGTATTCTTTATGAGCAAGGATCATCTCTACTCAGATACTCTGACTCAGATTGCGCAAGAGATGCTAAGACTAGAAAAACTATTTCTGGATATTCCTTTTCTTTAGGATAAGGGATTTTCTCTTGGATTAGTGAGAAGCAATTGAATGTAGCATTATCTTCTACTAAAGTTGAGTACAAAGCTGCATGTGTTGCAGCATGTGAAGTAGTATGGTTGAGGATGTTGGAGGAGATGGATGGATACCTCAAGGAAGTGAGGTGGTACTGCTAAAACCTTCTTTTTACCAACCCAAATGCACTTTAGAGTTATAAAGTAGGCCCCTTTAGCTTGCAAATGACACCAAGAAAGTACCTATGTACTTTGGAATTGATACTCGAAACAATTAGTCCAAAATTGACTAGTTCAAGAATAAGTAGTGTTGAAAAACTTGCTATTTTAGTCCATACACTTGCTAGTTTTTTACTCAAAGCTCACAGCACAGTAACAATTGGAAAAATTCCTTTTGAGGGAATTCAATCAGCTTAGATAGCTAATGATTTCAAGTGGAATCATTTAAAATGATCAACTATGCTCTGAGAAATAACTTTCGCAAACCAGATCTTACCCCCGATATTTTAGGGAACAACCAGTAGATGACGAGTGAGAACTTCGAAGGTGATTTCCCCCTGATGCCTAAACCAAATGCCTTGAAATTTTTGCAGCACAAAGTAGACTTTCAGCTCATTCCAAGAAGCCAAAGCTTATGTAGAATAGTTGCATATTCATTGATACATGACCAGAAGAAGTTGACTGTTTTGAGTAGTCGTAGCAGAGAAGTAGATAGAGATGTGCAATGAGCTATATGTATTATATAACATAGTTGTACAAAGTCATTGGCATTCTAATGATGCTCAATAGTGATGAATTGAGTGAGCTATAGTGTGAGCTACTCAAGTTCTACAAGTGATCAAGGAGTGAGCTCATAATGAGGCACGCACCATGAGATTTTACAAAGTCTTTTATATGTGTTACTTCTAAGTTGGAATTTATAAGTTTTTACAAGATTCTCCAAAGAATTAATGTCTTACAATGGTAAATGATCAAGTAGTTATAAGCTATAGTTCACATGAATCATCAAGTTCTAGTTCCACACAATGTCTTCCATTCTAATCCAAATGCGTAAGCTTGAACATTTGCACTAACAGCTCCCTCTCAAGCCAAACATCTTGGCTTGCATTTCTTCATCAATGTTTTTGAATATCCCCTAATCCAATCATGGTTTTAAACCTGCAAAGCTTAGTACCATCAAGTGCTTTGGTTAACAAATCAGCACACTGCATATTTGTAGATACATATGATAATTGAATCTCTTTGCTCAAGAGTTTCTCTCTAACATAGTGATAGTGCACTTCTATATGGTTAGTTCTTGCACGATAAATGGGGTTGGCTGCAAGATGCAAAGAACTAGTGTTATCACCAAAAATCATTGGTGAATGAGTGTGAGGTCCCAAATCTGAGTAGAGCAACCTAATTCAAATAGCTTCTGGTGTAGCATTTGCTAATCCCCTACATTCAACCTCTGTTGAAGAGAGAGCAATAGTTGGTTGCTTCTTAGAAGACCATGAGATGGGTTTATCACCTGCAAAAGATAAAGATGGGTTTATCCTTACATCTTGCCCAATCTGCATTTGAGTACAGCTTTATGTCCAAATATGATGTGTATGGGAAGTAAAGACCTTGATTTTGAGTACCTTTGAGGTACTTCAAAACTCTTTTAGCAACTTCCAATTGAGATGCTCTAGGTTTATGCATGAATTGGCTTAGAACACTTACTCCATAACATATGTCAATCCTTGTTAATGTTGCATAGTTTAGACTCCCAACTATGCTTTGATAACTTGCAATGTCTTGAAGCAAATCACCTTCATGAGCACTCAATTTATGATTTACCTCCATAGGGGTGCTAGCTACTTTTGCATCCTCCAAGTGGAGCTTCTTCAACATGTCCTGCACATATTTTCTTTGAGTGATGTAGTTCCAGAGTTAGTGTATACCAACTCAAGTCCAAGAAAGTATTTCAAAAACCCTAGGTCACTGATCTTAAACTCCTGCATCATCTGGTTTTTTATTTGTTTGATGCCATTGGCATCACTACCTATAAGAATGATGTCATCCACATATACACATAAATATATCAGTTCTGAGTTACTCCTCTTGATAAACAAAGAAAAATCAGCCTTGCTCATCATGAATCCTTGGTCTTGAATATAGGTTGATAGCCTGTGCTTCCATGCCCTAGGTGCCTGCTTCAAACCATAAAGAGCTTTCTTTAATTTGCATACATGATTTACCTTGCTAGGATCTTCATAGCCATGAGGTTGAGCCATGTAAACCTCCTCTGAAATCCACCCGTTGAGAAAAGCATTTCTCACATCTAGTTGATACATATTCCACTTTCTGGATGCAACTACACTTACCAATACTCTGATGGTTGGCATCGTAGCTACTAATGAAAAGGTTTCTTCATAGTCTACTCCATGGGTTTGTGCAAAACCCTTAGCCACAAGCCTAGATTTGTACCTGTTTATGGATCCATCTACGTTCATTTTGATTTTGTAAATCCACTTAGAACCAATTACCTTCATTGATGCTTTCTTGGATACTAGCTCCCAAGTGTCATTCTCTTGGAGTGCTTCTATTTCTTCATCCATAGCCTCCTTCCATTTCTGCTTTGGTACTTGCTTCTTCATATGAAGAAGGTTCTTCAAGTGATGAATCCTTAGCAAGATAAATAGAATGCTTAGTGACTATTGAAGTATTATACACATATCTGATTGGCTTCTTACACTCTCTGTGTGATCTCCTTAAGGCTTGGTTGGATGACTCAGGTATGTCCTATCTTGACCTTTCCTTTTGATTTCCATGCTCTAAACTCTTCCAAGTTGATGGTGTCCTCATCATCTGATTTGATGTCTTCAATTGTGCTTGGCTCCTCCTTGGTGAGGCTTAGAAACTCTTCTTCCAAGTCATATGGCAATTTGGCCTTCTTGCATTCACTTTAAACCCAAGAGTCATTCTCATCAAACACAACATCTTTACTGACCATAAATCCTTTGTTGTGATGGATTATAAAGCCTGTACCCCTTTTGAGTTATATCACACCCTATGAAGATGCATTTCTCTGCCTTAGGGTCTGGCTTACCTCTGATTTGAGATGGAACATGCACATAAACACCATAACCAAATATTGTGCAATGTTCAAGTGATGGTCTCCTACCATTCCATGCCTCATAGGGGGTTCATCCCATCAAGGGACTTAGAAGGTAACCTGTTAGTAAGATAAGTGGCAGTAGAAACATCCTCTGCCCACAACTAATTCGGAAACTTCTTTTCATTTAGCATAGGTCTAGTTGCTTCCACAATCAATCTATTCCTCCGCTCGGTTACTCCGTTTTGCTCGAGAGTATATCTAGTTGTGATCTCTCTCTTGATACCTCTGTCTTGCAAAAATGCATCAAACTCATTGGAGAAGTACTCACCTCCTCCATCTGACCTTATCCTCTTTAAACTCTTTCCTGTTTGATTTTCCACAAGTGCAAGATACTTTTTGAAACAGCTAAACACTTCATCCTTATGTTTCATGAAATAAAGATAGTCCACCTACTGAAATCATCAATAAATGAAACATAGTACCTTGAGCCTAAAATTGAAGGGTCCTTGCTTGGTCCCCACACATCTGTGTGGACAAGTTCCAAATAATCCTCATCCATATAGCCTTTCTTTTTAAAGGGTTACCTGTGTGATTTACCAAACTGACATGCACCACATTTATAGATCATATGTTGCTTGGATACATTAGGTATCCCAAGTACACATTGATCTCTACATATCTGCTTCAATGTTCTCTCACCAATGTGTCCTGGTCTTTTGTGCCATATCTCTAACTCAGACAAGGTTTGATCCTTATAATTATAAAGTGCAATCTTTCTAGTGTCCTCAAGCTCAAATGTTAAAAACTAACTCTTTCACTTGAACCATACATCATAAGCAAGTTCTCATTTTCTGAATTTGCTAGAGTACTAGCATAATTAACTTGGTTCCTTCTGTATCCTTGATTTCCTCCTCCTTTGGACCAACAATCTCTTGCATAATGGTCTAGTTCTCCACAATTGTAGCATTCTCCATTGGATGCTTCTCTTCCATGTGATCTTCCTCCTCTTCCTCTACTCCTTCCTCTTCCTCTTGACCCATAACTTTGGTTGGAGCCTTCTTGGTTGCTTGAGCTTGATCTTGACCTTCCTCTCCCTCTGCCTTGGGAGTTTTGTCCACCTCTTTTGCCTTTGCCTCTGCCTGCATAGAAAACTTGGGCTTTGCTGCCCTTTGATTGTGAACCTCCTTGGTTCATCTCCTCGGTCACCATCAATGTGACTAATTGATCAAATTGTGGTAGGGAATCCCTCACATAAACTGGTGTGGTGAATGCTTTCCACCTTTAATCCTCTCTCAAGCCATTGAGAGTCTATGCGACAAGATCGTCATCTTTGATTGGGCTCCCAATTGAGCCTAAGGCATCTGCAAGCTCCTTAACCTTCAAAATGTACTCATTTATGTTAGTACTTGGTGATTTCCTAAGATTATTCAGCTCATTCTTGAGCTGAAACTTCCTTGCCTTGGTTGATGAAGAGTACAATCTCTCCAAGGTCTCTAAAACCTTCTTGGATGTGTCTAAGTCTTGTATATGCCCTATCATGCTATTGCTTATGTGTTGGGATAGAATGAATATGACTCTCCTATCCCTTTCTATCCATTCATTAAGTGGCTTGACCTGCCCTTGAAGTGGTGGATCATGTACATGAGAAATTGGCTCTGTGTCGCTCACTAATCCCTAGAATCCTTTGCCCATAATGTAGTTGCTAACTCTAAATTTCCATGGTTGATAATTGCCTTTCTCTAACTTCTCTATTTGTGCATTATACTCAGCCATACTGAGCTCTAAGATGCTCCTCTAGCTTCTCCTCAAGTGTTTGTATGCTTTAGAAGGTGTGGGTATTACCTTTTGATAGCTTCTCCCTTGTTTACCTTTGACTAGTTGAGATCTGGATTGACATAGCCCCCTTTTGATGTCGTCTTGCTTTGATGAGTCCTTGTGCTTCCATGAGTTGTCTTGATCCCTTCAAGTCTTCTATATGATGCCACTGATGTCTTTAATCCTCCAAAATGGCTTTGATACCACTTATGGGGGATGATTCTAACACCCCAATGCAAAAATAGAAGATGACTGCCCTCCACTAGGTCCACAAGCATTGAAATATCTCACTGTTCTAAACTTTTCTCTGCACTAGTACAGAGAATTGACATGAAATTTTGCAAACTTGTAGTAGATTATAAGAGCTACCCAACAAGCTTTAAATCATCCCAAATGGATATTCCAGCTGGGAGAACAACCCTTTGCAAGACATGCTACTTGTTTGCAACACTCTCTGCCTATGTGCAGAGATATACCTTCACAAAGTTGGCAATTTCTCATAAATCACTTAGCCAAATAACTTGAAACTTTGGCAAAGTTCAAGGTACAATATGAGAGACCAAGTGAAGCTTGAAATAAATGAAAATGAGTACAATGAGAGAGCAAACAATGCTCTGCAATCCGGCACAATCAGATTTGGAAAAGCCTAGCTACACCTCTAGATAGAGAGGAGCAAAATCATGAGAGAATGAGGTAAGCAAGCAAGGGGGATGCTTGCTGGAGTTTATGACTTCACTAAACTAAGTGGGAAACTCGTGGAATGCATACAACTCAAGAAACAAAGGCGGGATCATGCTTATATAGAGTTTTACTTTTCTTACAATCTAGCTAACCACCCACCAATCAGTTTAGGTGCCCTTTCTGGTGGCTGATTTGATGATATTTGAATTTGATTGAGTTTGGTGGAGCCTCTAACTTTATTCCATGACTTTGGGTCCTCCTTTTTGATTGCCACTTGCAAAACTCGTGGTTGAGCCTTTTTGCATGATTGAGACTTGATTTTCAACACTTGTGCCCTAGTAACTACCTATATAGGAGCCACATTACTGCTACATGAACTTGAATCCACCACTAAGCCTACCACATTAATGGGTGTAACCTTGGGTGCAATGGAGGGATTCCTAGGACAATCTCTAAAGAGATGTTCCTTGTCGCACTCAAGACAAAAACCTTGTATTGTGATGTTTTGCCCTTGTCCCAGAGTCGGTGAATGGGGACATTCACGAATGAAATGGTCACCCTGACATCTAAAACATGGAACTCTAGGGGCTTGTGGTCTTACCTGTCTCGATTGGGACCTTGAGTCAGGATTCGTGTACATGACATTCGAGTATTCTGGCTCCCAATTTTGTTCCATAAGTGGTGTCTCGTATTGATAGGAATAAGTCTCACTATGCTCTCGTGACTCTCTGTAATAAGATTGTGGACTATCTTCATGGGAATAGTCAGAACTTTAAGCATGATTCATTTTCTGAGACCAAAGGGATCAATGGCATCAATTGTTAGCAGTAGCCAGAGGCACAGGCGACGAGCAAGTATGCAAAGGCAAATTACAACAAAGTAGTGGGGAGCCAAGCAGATTATTTTTTCAAAGAAATATGTATTATAATACTTGTCAAAACTCTCAACAGTGATTGTCATCACTCTTGTATCATATGTAACATAGAACAACCACTTTTGTAATTAGTAGATCCATTTTGTGAAAGTAGAGGAGTCCTTGAGCTTGATGAGCTTAGGTAGAACGAGCTACCAATTTTGGCTATTTTTAGACCTCATTTAGACCTTCAAATAGCAGCTAGAACCTATTTTTTAACTATGCCGGTCACTAGATGTGAAACTGCTCAAAACTAGTCTAAAAACTATAAAGAGAGCTAGAGAGTTCATTTTTTGGAGGTTACCTTGTATGAGTAGAGAAGAGCTTATAGTGATTTTGAGTTGTAAGAGTGATCTTAAGCAATAGAGCCTATTTTCCTACCTTCCATTGTGTCTTGCTTGTCTCTTACATGTGTGTGTATGTGTGTGCATCTCTATGATTCTCACCTTCACTCTTACTACATCTCGCATTCATGATCTTCATATCATTCACTATCTCTTATGCGGATTGACATTAAGGAGGTGGAGCTTCTTAACGTGGTACTTACCATTGTGTTATAGCAAAACCAAATTTGGCACCGTTGCCAGGGATCTAGTCTAGGACGAATGTGTGATGGTAAGAGTATAGCAAGAAGTGGCATTGGAAGGTAAAAATTTCAGTTTTTGTTGTTGTTTTTAAGTAGTTTTTTGTGTTTTTCATCTCCTCTACACTTCACCTTCACCGCCGCATCATCTTCTCCCACTTTGAAAAAATCAGAAAATTCATCATATCCACCCATTCTCCTCATTTCCCCTCATTTGTGCATGCAAGAGAGAGAGAGAGTGCTTTTGTGCTTGTATGTGCATGTGTGTTTTTGAGTTTTCTTACAAGTACAGTGCTCCAGAGTAACAGGAAAGCTTCCAAAAGGTGAGAAATCTACTTTCTGTTAGAATTTGCCGTTGGAGATGGTCTGACAAAGTTGGCACTTTTGGTAAGCGAGTACACCACGAGGTAGGCGACCCTTGCGCACACACGAATCCACAGGTGCATATAAAAAATTTGTATTTTGGTGGACCATCGAGATGGGCTCATGCCATCGTGATTGTGTCACACCATCACGATTGACTCATGCCATTGCGACGGCTCGGCCGGCCCATCGCGACACCCTCACACCATCGCAATGATCCCGTCAACCCCACGCCATCGCGATTGGCCCACGCCATCGCGATGATCCCCTGCCATGTGTCAAGGTAGACCATCCCGATGATACTAGTTAGACCATCATGACGCTTCAAAGTTGGACCATCGCGATTGGCTCAAGCCATCGCCCATCATGACCATCACGACGGGCTCACGTCATCCTGATGATTGCGTTGACCGTTGACCATCAAGATGGGCTCACGCCATTGTGATTGCTCGCAAGTTAGACCATCGTGACACTTCAAAGTTGGACCATCATGATGCCTCGCACCATCGGACCATCGTGATCGTGCCACACCATCGCGACTGTTCACTTGAGCCATCGCGATGGTCCTAGACCATCGGGATTATCTCAGACCATCACGATTATCCATCAAGAACGCAAAATTTAGCGTTTAAGTTTTGGGCTAATTTGAGGCTATTTTGAGAAAAGTTTTGGGTTATTAAGCTCATTAGAGACCCCTTAGCTCATATTTGAAGAAAAACCTGTGTGTCAATTTTTACCCCGTAGGACCTGAATGTTCATATCTTTTTCATTCAAAGTCCAATTTTTACGCTTTATAACTCATTAGAAAGCTCTTTATGAGTACTATGCAAGCTCAGCTGATTTTTTTCAAGAAGAGCGTGTTGTTTTTCCGATAAGAAAATTTGATGTTGACCCATTGTTGAAACTAGAAAAGACAGGGGGCATTAAAATTTGCGCAAAGGAGAAAGGACCTAAAAGGTGTATATATCAAAGTGCTTGATCATTAAGTTAAGAATTGGTCTAAACATTGGATTTTTACAGGTCTAGCAAGGGCTATCAAAGGCAATCAAGGCAAGGTAGTGAAGAATGCAAGGCTTGAGAAGTGCGACTTCTTGGGCATCAGGGCAATCAAAAGAGCTGACTCGAGGTTGGAAGAATACTCAACCACCTCAATCAATTATTAGATTAGGCTAAACATTTAGTATTGTGGATTAAATTAGAATGATGATACGAATGCATCAAGCCCAAGAGAGTTAATTTTTCAAGTCCAAGACTAAGATAAAAATGTGCGATAAGAAAACCTAAAGGAAAGAATTGAAGTCTGACGAAACGAGAACTCAAAAGTACAACGGAAAGTCGAATCTTGACGTAAAACATTGAGACAAGACAAGAATTTAAAGGAAATTAAAAAGAAACAAGCAATAAAGAACAAAAGAGACATTGATGATGAGAGAGTGCCAGGAAGTAAATTCATGAACCTTAGATCGGGCAAGCATATAGGTAAGTAAGACCGACAAAGCCTTAGATCATCAAAGGCAAGTGTAGGAACTACTGCACGTTCATGGTCTCAACAATTGAATAGCTACCCTCACGATTTGGGCTCAGACACAAGTGAATTGGAAATGGCATTTAGCACAGAAAGACTAGAAGGAGGGTTAAACATAGCATATGTGGAAAGACCTGAAGGACCCTACAGAACTCAATTAGAATATGTCTGAACCAACCTCTTAGGTGCTTGCATCTATGAGGATGGTTTGAGAAGATCAGTGGTGCAATTGCACAATCCTGACCAACCCATTGGATTGGAATGTCCAGTGGTGAAATTCGAGAGAGATGCATACATAGACAAAGAAGGAACAATGTACATCATAAGTACTCAGCCAAATATACTAATAAGTTTGGTGAAGTGCAACTAGAGACAGAAGCAAGATCCCAAGGAAAAGAACCACTAGGAGAAGAACTGAGGACACCTAGAGGGAAATCTATACTGACAAGAGTACTAATCCCGGATTGGATCCCTCAAGAGAACAGAAGCATAGAATTGTTCCTGAATAAGGAAACCGATGAAGCATTTTGGAGGTATAGAATGGAACAACCTAGTGAGGTAGGCTCCATCATGATTTACGAATTCAAGGTCCCATATACTCCTGGAAAAGTTGTATGCCTGGATGATACTTAAGAACGAGTATTTGTAGTGCCAGACCATGCAAGAAATACCTACACATAGAGAGGCGAGTTAGTCTTCCCTCCATCTCGAGCAAATGTAAACAGGAGCCATCAGGGTGCTGGAACATCCTCAACCCATGGTACTCAAAGAGAGAAGAACAAAGAGAGACCTGAAGTAAGTTTCACTCATCCCATAGGGAGAGATAAAACCACCATGGACACTGATAGATTGGAAAGACAAAGGGAACCTAGAATACCAGGTGGTATAGATGATTTTCCTCTACCTAGATCACATGAACACCCAAGAATATTAAGACCCACTCAATTAGTAAAGTCAATGAAAAACTACTTTGATGGGATATGAGATCCCTATGACCATGTTGCGAGCAGAGCAAGTAGAAGACATGTTCATGCAATACAATGCATTTGGGCTAACGTTAAAAAACACAGCTTTAACTTGGTTCCAACCATTGCAACAAAGGCAATTTAGGGATATCCCTCACTTGTTAGAGTCATTCATCACAGAATTATCTAAAAGTGGAATCAGGCATCATACTTCTTCGTTGATTCATAGCTTCAAACAAACCCCTCAAGAAACAGTCAGACTTGCACGATGTAGGTTTATACAATATGTTGAAAGATGTCCGATGCAAGAGTTACCTTCACAGGCCAAGCAAGTGTCATCGTTTTTAGATGGCCTCTTGAGCTCTAAACTATGCTCCTATGTATACTCAAAGGAACCCAAAACATTAGAGCAATGTGTAAGAATTTGTATGGACATTGAGAAAACTTAGGAGATGAGTTGGAACTCTCAAAGGTCTATAAAGACTCAGATTGTTCATCTCTAGCATCCTCCAAACTGTCTAACTCGATAGAGGACCTAGTAGAAAAAGTGGCCAGAAACTAGGAGTTTCTAGTAAACAGATGCATAGGTTAGCAACAAACAAACGTTATTACACTTGTGGTGGTGATCATATGTCAAATGTGTTTCCCAATGCAACACAACCACAAGCCAACCCTAGTGGCCAATATTGTACAATTGAGAGACAATACACGAATCACATGACTCAAGACTGCCCATACAACATGTTGAAAATTATGGTACATGTGCAAGCTCCAACTGTGAGGCTTGACATATACTCACCTCTTGTTTATTACCTCTTCATCATTTATGTATTTTTTGTAAGCCCTAAATGAAGTTAGACCCTAAAAATATAAAGGGAACACTCATAACCTTAGAGTACAGTGTTGAAAAAAAAAGAGCATTTGTATTTATGGCTTGGATAAAAGCTAAAATATATTTATGAGAGATGGAATACTAGAAAAAGTCGTGAACTTATCCATATAGAGTGATGTGAAGCATTAAAAGCCATCCAAGGCATGGAAGGACAAAGGACATGAAGTGAAAGGTCAAGAGGTGAGAGAAGATGCAAGGGTAGGTGAAAAGTCCTATGCCCATAGCTCTATATAAAGAGCTCATTTGAACGTGAAAATTTGTGGAGATGACAAGGAGTTAATGTAGAAGCATACTCTGGTCATTCTCTCACCAATGGAGATCAAAAGGTACCTCATTTTGATGCTAGAAGGCACAAAGGTATTCCAGCCGCATACCTTTTCTCTACATAGTCACCTTGTGAAGGTCATATCTCTCTATGTACTTATCAAATTAATGCATATGATATCTTGTTGGAAAGCTTATCTCTTCTACTCTCTGTATCTCAAATATCTCTGTCAGATCGTTTTCTAGTACTTACTGGGAGCATTTCTTGTGAACCTCAGTTTTCTACATAACCTGAGATGAAAGGTAGTCTAACTTTGTGCAGTCGGTTGCCTAGTCAAATGAACTCCAAATGGAGTGTTCTTTAGCTTGTTAGAAAGCTATGAGAGTCTATTGTGTGTTGACAAAATGTTAGAGCCATTGGATCTCTGAGGTGTGATTGAAGTAGGTTTTAGTAAGCATGTGTCTTATAGGGAAGATTCTAGAAGAGGTTCTCTAACTTCCGCTGCGTGTATTCAAGTGTATTGGAGTGAAATTTCTCCACACAACAAACAAGTAGTACGACAGAACTACCCAAAAGCATACCCCCAACTAGGGAGGTATCAAGGTCAATATAATGCTCGGCGTCATTACTATAGGCCTCCTCAAAACTATCCTTATCAGGCTCAATAGAGACCACAACCTGTTTTAGCTCAGCAGTCACCCCCACCAGCTAATGTCATCCCAGTCAAATACGTTGTTGTAGAAGAAAACCTCAATAGGGCTATAGTGCTTTCTTCACCCCTGATCACAAAAAGTGATCCGAATTCTAACAGTTTTGACTCTACTCATGTAGATAGTCCACCCGCATATTATACGGACTCACCAGAACATGTGGAAACATATCAATATGATAGTCCACCATTGGAACCCAGTTGGGAACCCGACTATGCTAATGTGATGTATACCAACCCTAATCTACGGCCCCAATTGAGACAACAAAGACCACAAGGCTCTAGAGGACCATGCTTTAGGTGCCAAGGTGATCATTTCATAAAGGATTGTCCACATTCTCCGATAGCAAAACAGTCATAATACTATAACATACAAGGTTTTTGTCCCGAGTGTGGTAAAGAGCATATCATTAAAGATTGTCCTAAAAAACCCATGAATGCTTCAAAAGTAACACCCACCAACTTTATAGGTATTCTACACAATACAGATGGATCCAACCCTACATACGTGCCTATCCAAGCTATAACAAGAGCCGAGGCGCTCTTACAAAATCAACAGCTTAATCCTGAAAAAATAGCCGGAACTAGTGAAGTTGGAGAGTCTAGTAATAAAAAGATGAAATCTTGGGAGGATTCCAGAGAAATAATTAAGAGGAAATGGAGTAAAAAGATAACTCAATTGGAAGGAAGTTTAAAGGAATCTAGAGCCAAAATCCTAGAATTGACTTCTCAAGAATCGAATCAGGAGAATCTAGCTCAGAGATCAAGATCAGTTTTAGTTGATTCCATGCTAGAAAACTTAGACATGATGTTTCGTGCATCTCATGCTAGACTGAAAAAAGGACCCCAGATAGCTGAAATGAGTAAGAACTATCTGAGAGCCGACTTAGAAATTGAGAGGACTAAGCTTTGCATGAAGATGGTAGAATTACACAAACTATGTTCGAAGCCTCTCGTTATCTTAATTGGAACAACATGGCAAAACCAGAATTACACTTTCAAGGACTATTGGAGAGGTTAGAATACTTGGTCAATAGCAACAAGAAAACGAATCTGCATAGGAACCCTAATGACTTTGAGACCCAAGAAAAGAATGCACCGTCCCTGTCGCAAGTACCAAATATAGAGGTTGAAGACAACCTGTCTTCCATACATAAGTATTCACATGAATTTCTAAGAGAAATCCAAGAAGAGAAGTGGAGAAAAGAACAAGGAACCCATCCCCCTATTCAAGAAATAGACGACTTGCGAGAGCAATTTCCCCAAGACATTCCCTCCATTTATGATGATGTAGAGGAAGAACAACTGAGTGAACACACAGATTTTGAATCCAATTCTTTGCAAGAATTACCTCAGTTCACAGGACTGTGGGAAGCCAAGTCTATTAGCATGAGAGCACCCACTGTAATAAAGTGAAAAATAAGTAATCCCTAGAAACATGAAAGTAATCAAGAATGCTAAAGTTCAATGCCATCTCACCCTAGAGGATTTGTTAAAGATTAAACCAGAATTCTGGAAGCATGTAGAAAATCAATTACCTGAGGGTGCTATTGCTCCCTCCTAGAAAGGACCACACAAGAAGGTACCAGAGATACCCGTAGAAAAAATCAAAGATTTAAGTGAGGGAGAGGAAGGTAAAACTTATCTTCCAATAACCCACAAGGGCCACACAACCAAAGCCATCTTAGATTCAGGAGCTGGAGTAGCCATCGCTACTATTGCTTTATGGAAACGTTGGGGTAAGCTAGCATTAAGACCCACCATGATGAAGCTATAGATGGTTGACGGATATATAGAGAAGCCATTTGGCTTACTAGAAGGCATATCTCTCACCACTTGTGGTGTAGAGTTTGAGCATACTTTCACCGTTTGTGATTTTGGGGAAAATCATGCTTACGAGATGATCTTAGGATGACCATTCATGCGTCACTTGCAAATCGTACAAGATTGGGGAACTAATTCTTTGTACTTGCAACATTTAGGAGTGACTACTAAAGTCAATCTTAAAGAATATTCCCATCGAGATGTACCCCCAATACAATGGAATACCATCCATAAAACACAAGAAGAAACAAAGTTGGTACACTCATTGGAGTCAGACCCCTCATGGTTGCATGAGGATCCTCATCTATGGATGTGTAAAGTAGCACAACAAAAGTAAAAACGATTAGAAGCCAGGACTTTAGGTTTAGAACAAAATCGATGAACCCTTCAAGACCCAGCTTACGCACCTATAGTATTTCTAGACGAGGAATTCGAGCCTCACAGTTGGGTAGAAATCTTAGCCATGATGGACATAGCGATGAATGAAGAACAATGGACCCCTCATTGTGATGAGGACGGATACGACATTTCCATTTTTATGATTGAACCTGTTGAGGAAGACTTTATCCTAGAAGAATGCACGAAAGAGACCCAAGAATAAGACAAGAGTAGTGATGAGGATCTAGAATCCATCATCATGGAACCCTTCTGTTCCATAGAAGAGGAATATCTTTATTTTGTAAAAGCCAAAACCCTTCAAGCAGAAAAGGAAAGTCAAATGGAACAACTTGAGCCATCCATAAGAGATACAGAAAGTAAACAAAAGAAGAGAAAGAAATCACCTAAGATAGAAGAAGAAGAAGAACCACTCATGGAAGTACCGGAGAACTTCAAGCAATATGAAATAGAAGATAGAAAAATCATGGTACGAATGCCTAAAAGAAAAGCTGACATTGGAGAAGTATATGATAATCGAAAGGAAACCAAAAAACTCATAGTTACCATAGAAGGAGAAGAAGAAAAATGTACATACATAGGACATGATTTGACGGCTAAAGAAGAAGAAGAGTTAAATGCCCTATTACGTGAATATAGAGATGTGTTCGCTTGGAGTTACAAAGACTTGAAAGGAGTAGACCCGGATATATGCTCCCATAGAATTCCTATGACTCCAGATGCAAAACCTACAAAACAGAAACCATACACATACAATGATAACTACACTGCTAAGATTAAAGAAGAAATAGATCATTTGATAAAAGCACGATTCATTTACGAAATTGAGCATACCGAATTGGTATCGCCCATTGTGGTTGTGCCCAAGAAGAATGGAAAATTGTGTGTGTGTATTAACCTTAGAAATGTTAATGCTACCATAATCAGAGACATTTATCCTCTTCCTATCACGGAACATTTATTGGAAAGAGTTGCAAGCAAGGAAGTTTATAGCTTTCTTGATGGTTTCTCAGGCTATAATCAAGTAGCCATTGCTCCAGAAGATCAACACAAGATGGCTTTTGCCACAGAATCGGGCATATTTGCATTTTCATGTGATGCCATTTGGGCTCACAAATGCACCCGCCACTTTCCAGCGACTCATGTGTCATGTTTTTAAGGAATTCTTACGCAGAATTTAGAAGTTTATGTCGATGATATATGTACTCATTCGAATACGAGGCAGACTCATATCCTAGAACTAAGGCAAGTATTTGACAAATGTCAAGAATATCAGGTTTGTCTAAACCCACAAAAATGCGTTTTCATGGTCAAACAAGGCAAAATTCTAGGACACATTGTTTCAAAGAATGGAATCTCTACAGATGAAGAAAAAGTGAAAGTAATTGCAAACCTACCTAGGCCAAATAACGTAAAAGAGGTACATGCCTTCATGGGTCATTGTGGTTATTACAGATGATTCATACATATGTATGCAATCATAGCCAAACCTCTGTACTCTCTTTTGACCAAGTTTGAATGGACAGATGAGTATGAGAATTCATTCAATGAACTTAAACGACATTTGTGCTCAGCACCTATATTAACAACCCCATATTGGAGCAAGCCATTCCATGTACATGTGGATGCATCCAACTATGCCATAGGATGTGTGTTGGCACAACCTACGAATGAAGGTAATGTAGATCTACCCATAGCATACGTGAGCAGACAATTGAATGCAGTAGAAAGAAATTACACCACTACGGAACGAGAAGGATTAGGAATGATCTACATAGTAAAGAAATTCAGGCATTATTTGTTGGCAAATAAGTTCAAATTCTTCACGGATCATCAAGCATTACTGTACTTAGTCAATAAGCCTTGTAATAGAGGACGACAGATACGTTGGTCTATTACTCATGGAGTACGACTTTGAAGTAGTACTCTGGAAAGGAAAGACCCACTTCAGAGCTGATCACCTCTCAAGATTAGCCATAAGAGAAGGTCCTCAAGGAATAGCTAATGAATTACCCGACGCATATTTGTTTAACCTTGAGATAGTACCAGAATGGGCTAATTGTCCCTATTCTCACATACGGACCCAAGAATCCTAGGATAAGGATCAAATAAAGAGAGATTACCAAGTCTCAAAGATATCAAATAATAGCAGGAAGTATATATAAATAGGATAATCAAAAGATTCTTGCTTGTTGTGTAGATGAATTAGAACACGTGAAGTGGTTGCAATTAGCACATGTAGGTGCATTAAAGCAACATCATTCAAAACATCGTTCATTGCAGACTCTGCATAGACAATGAGTATATTGTCCTTCTATGGAAGCAGATGTCTACAATTTGTGTAGAGAATGCCCTGTTTGTTATGAAAGACCCCCATTAGAACATGCCACTTTATATCATATGTCTCTCACACCAGAATGGAGTGAACCATTAGTGACATACTTGAGGATGAAAACATTCCCTAAAGGAATGGCCTTAGCATGAAAATGCAGTCTAGAGCAGGAAGCTCAAGACTATTCACTTATTGGTGACAATCTATACAAACGAGGAAGAGATGGATACCTAAGACAATGTGTTCATGAGAGCGATTATTTGAGCATACTAGAGACTGCACACCAAGGTGTTGCAAGAGGCCATTTTGGCATCGATAAGATAATCAAAGCCATACTATTTGCAGGATTATGGTGGCCCACTCTTCACATGGATGCACATACCTATGTTAAGAGATGTGATGTGTGTCAGAGAACTCAATTTCCTACTCATAGAGATGAAATGCTATTGAAACCTATGATGGGAGGACGTGCATTTTCTAAGTGGGGTATAGATTATGTAGGACCCATTAACCCCCCTGCAAAAGGTACTCATGTTGAATACATTATTGTAGCTACAGATTATCTTACCAAATGGGTAGAGGCCAAGGCCAGAAAAAAGAATGATGCACACACGTCTGCAAAATTCTTATTTGAAAATGTCTTTACAAGATATGGAATACCTATAGAGTTAGTGAGCGATCGAGGAAATCAATTTCTAAAGCAAGACATTGAATATTTGTTACAGGATTTTATGGTGATTCACAAGAAATCCGCACCATATCATCCTCAAGCAAATGGTCAAGCCGAAAGCACTAACAAGATCCTTTGTAATGTACTGACGAAACTCGTTAACAAAAAACGTTCAGATTGGGACAAACAGTTACACCACGTTGTTTGGGCATATTGAGTGGCCTACAAGATTGTACTCAATGCAACTCCCTTTCATATGGTTTTTGGTCAAAATGTTGTACTCCCTTGGGACTTCTTGATACCCACCCTTAAGGTTGCACAAGAACATCAATGGACCGACCATGAATTATCATCAAGAATAATGGACTTGGAACAATTAGGAGAAACCAGGCTGAAAGTAGCAGCAGGTATATATGCATCAAAGAAGCGACAGAAATCCTATTTCGATGCACATGTGAAAGAAAAAGGCTTAAAAGAAGGAGATTTAATCCTAGTGTATACGTTGAAACAACATGCACAAAAATTAGAAAAGCGAGGTTATGGACGAATCTCGACAAGTGGAGCAGTACAATTAGCCACCCTAGAAGGAGAGATAATGCCTAATTACATTAGTGGTTGTAGAGTCAATCTTTATCAGGATCCTCTTACTGAGGATATGCTTAGACTCATGTTGGCAAAGAAGCGTAAGGAGGAAGAAAAGGGAATACGCATGGAAGCTGAGGCAAAAGCTATAGAACACATTAAGTGCATGAAGCTAAGAAGACAAGGACTAGGGAGAGAACATTATAACCATCTGGAAACAACAACTAGATACCTCATGGTCATGTGTCAAGCAAAGTCAATTACTCATCCTAGCATAGTGGATAGGAGACCATTCATTACAGTTAGGCTAGAGCACGGCAACCCTTGCCAAGAGCTCCGGGCTTTAATTGATTCAGGTGTTGCGACTAGTGCAATTAGATGGTCCCACTATATTAAGGACTCAAGAATAGAAATGCGGCCAATTGAGGTATACCTCATTGGGCTAGGAGGCATGGAAACCCCTTGCATGGGTGAGGTGGACCTTCCTATCCTCATACACGATGTGACCATGACAACGAAGCTGTTAGTGTGCCATGATGACAACCTGATAGAACCCCTAATCTTGGGCCAAGATTGGCTATACTATCGCTCAGTGGACCTAAATCTTAGACAAGGCTCCTTGTAGATTGGAACCTTAGAACAACAACGAGTGATATCGCTTGACTTCCCTAACAACACTCCGCCTGAGGTATGTAACCCTAGACCATGTGAAGTGCATGTGACGGAGGAATGCAAGATTTTTGGCCAGATCCCTCGGCTAAGCACGCTCCTTCCTGACACTCAGGGTGACACAAGCACTCTTGAAGACGAAACATTTGAAGCTGCTGCCTACACTTTGGCAATCAAGAAATTATATCGAACTATGCAAGCAGTTTGGGTGCTCAGAAAACTCTCAGAAAAGGAAAGTCAAGTGATTTTCGAACAGGAACTCACTACAGGAGGCCTCAAAGAAGCTTACATTCAGGGTTTCTGAGAATTGGTTAAATTAATCGGAACTAATGAAGCATTACGCTATTTGCAGAGGAAACCACTACCAAAGTTCGACCCGTGAAGAATCTGTTTGCTCTCAAAATCGGGTCAGTATATTCGTGTATGTTGGAACTGAAGGACTCACAAGGCAAGGAAGTGTACGAAGGGAGTCAGAGAGAAGAGAAAGCACAAGCAGACAGAGCAGTCAACGACGATCTGGCAAGTAGGCCAATATTTTTTTCAGGACACTAACGCATATCAAAGAGGTGGACACATAAGGAGAAGGAGCAAGTAGGGAGCTCCAGGAAATGTATGTCCAAATGTTAGTAGAATCCCTACAAAAATAGTGATTTTCATCACTAACAATCATTGTAAATATCATTTCCCTATTTTTGTAGCTCCATTTTGTGCAAGCCAAGGAGTCTGTGAGCTTGAGGAGCTTTAGGAGTACCTACCTGTCAGTTTTCACATTTTTTAGACTTCGTTTGAACCTCCGAATAGGGTAGAGAACCTAATTTTTAACTAGGCCGGACACTAGGTTTGAACATGGCCAAAACCTAGTCAAAAACTATAAAAAGAGCTAGAAGGCTCATTTTTGAGGTTGGATTGTAATAGATTGGAACTTGTAAGAGCTTTCTGAAAGTAATCTAAGAACTCCATTGCTTCTCACTCTTTGTCTTGCCGTGTGTGCGTGTGTGTGTGTATGTGTGTGCATGTTTGTGTGTTTCTCACTCACGCACTTGTGCCTTCACTTGCTCGAGGTCTTGATACCATCCTCACGTCTTCCCGGATTGACATTAAAGGAGGTGCTACTCATTACTGAGCTACACCAAATTTTGGCGCCGTTGCTGGGGACGTCGGCCTTTAGCCGTTGGTTTTTCCAAGTTTGCGTGTCCATATTTCGTGAGATGCACCTTGACACTTGGAGGAGGATGAATACGTGTGGCCTTCGGTTGGTCTAGGGTACCTCTCTTATTTTAATTTTTGAGTAGTTTAGATCTTTATTTTTTTTTAATGCACAAAACCACCCCCTAACCCCCTTCTCTCTCTCACTTCTTCATATATGCACATTCTCACATAGTCATTGTGGCATCACTTTCCATCTTTGTCACCTCTGTTTTAGTTGTTGCGTTGGAAAAGAGGGTGGGTGGTAACCATCTATTATCCCTCCCTCTTGCTCATTTCAGGGTCCCCAAAATAAAATGGAATAAATAAACATGTGAAGAATTCACTAAATCATCACCCAATCGGAGGCATATATTTCCCTTTCATTTCACGCAAAAGGAACTTAAAGTCATAAACATGGGTGCGTATTTCGAAATTTGGGAGGGAGGAACATGGGCTCTCTCTCTCTTCATTTACTAGCCTGCACATTTTTCCTGGCGTTAGTCTAGCACGAACGTGGTGGGAATTAAATTCCCCTTCTTTCTCTCGGTGCAGGTCTGCCTGCTCAAGGGGTATTGGGGGGAGGTATGTTGTCTCCCTTTCCCTCTCTCACTTTGTCTTCCACTTGGGTCGGGCGAGCTCTTCCTTTCGCGTGTTGGTGGGAGTAAGCTCTGTGTGTGCTCTTCCACTTGTACACCTCATGAGGAGTTCAAAGAGCTGTTGGACTTTCCTTGCATCTGTTCCAGTTGCAGCTTCATGGTTTTGCTGCGATTGTTTCTTGGCACCCCTGTTGCCACGTGCAATCGAGTGCTTTACGCAGTGGGTGCCGAAGCCATGGCTCCCCCTCTGCACACCATGGCAATCCTGCTCCTCCGGCACAAATTTTTTATCATACTTCTGAGAGGGCCGAACCTTTGTGATGTACCTGTTACTCACTCCTCCCTGCTCTGTGCCATGAGCAAGCTCACCAAAAACCTCCGTCTTTTTCTAACATTAGGAGGTTCAATGCGTTGCGGCACCCTCCTCCCTCAGTTTTGCGTAGCTCAACACCCCTCATACTCTGCAGATGTGCTCCTCTACAACTCGAACTCAGCATTGTGGGCATTCTTGGGAAAGAAACTAGGAGTCCAAGGGCAGAGAGCTTACCAACATCTAGCTCAAAGAGTGCCTATGTTAAGGAGGTGTAACCTATGTGGAGGAGAACATCCCACACACTTGTGTACCAGAGGAGGAGTCGATGCACAACCTACGTATCCATACAACAGACAACAACAACCAGGGACTTCTTCATACTGCCACATTGAGCAAAAATATACCAATCACACAACTGAGAACTGTCCCTTTAATAGACAATCACGACCTGTCCACCCACCCCAATACCGACCTTATGGATACCCACCTAGAGAGCTGGGTAGGGAGATGCCTAGATACAACCTGTATCCGGTAGGAGCTCCAAGACAATATGAGCAAGCATCGTATCCACCACCACAACCAGTATTAGGACCCCAACTGTCACAACCTCAACAAGTTGTACCTGTGAAGTATACTCAACCGGAAGAAAACTTGGAAAGAGCCATAATACCAGCTTCAATAGTGACCAATGTCGAATCAACCAACCAAGGGTATGAACCTCCACCCGGAGAAATATCCATATGAAGCCAACATGATGGAATATGAACCAACATATGACGCGGCCTATTATGGATATGAAGGATTTGATCAAACTTATGGAGCGGAAACTGCTACTTTAATGTATACAGTGCCCAAAGCACAACAACCATTGAGACCTCCCATTAGACCACCAGTGCAGAGAGGACCGTGTTATAGATGCGGAGGGGATCACTTCATTAGGGAGTGTCCTCGACCTTACAACCCTCCACCACCCAGGATTTGGGAAGGATATTGCAGTGATTGTGGGAAAGAACATCTTTTTAGAGATTGCCCTAAGAACCCCACAAAAACTCAAGGCACTGCACCAATTAATGTAATTGAGGTCTTAGAAGGATCTGGAAGTGAGAAGGAGTACACTGTACCACTAAAAGCTATTACTAGAGCTCAAGCAAAACAACAAAAGGGAAAACAACCGGAAGAAAAACCAGAGAACAATAAAACAGTAGAATCTAACATTCAGGTAGCCGAGGATTCGGAGAACTCATGTGAGAATTCCCAAAACACCAAAGTACAAAAATGGAAAGAAAGACGAGAAAAGCTCAAAGAAAAATGGGCAAGAAATAAGAGCCAAGACAGCAAAAAACAAACGAAGGGTTCTAGAAAGCATAATGAACAAAAAACGCATAAGGAGATCCCTGAAACACCACCAATTAGCTCAGAGGAAAAGAAGCCAGGATCAATTCTAGCTGACCCAAAACCAGAGGATTTGGACATGTGGTTAAAAGCATACCAAGCTAGAATCAAAATGGGCCCGAACCTAGAGCAACATGAAAAACTCTATCCTCAAGGAGAATTAGAGAAAGAAACACTGGCGATATGCAAAAAGCTCATAGAAGTAGCACAGGCGACTCTAGAAAAAACTATCCCAATTTTGCCTGAAACAAGGATCGCACCGGAACTATACGAAGAGTGCATCCAACCTAAGGATAAGGAACCTAGACGGGAAGATGATCGAAATGAACGAATAAAATTTCAAGGGGAACAGGTATCCATGATACCCGACCTAGAGGAAGATTGGTCCAAAGACTTGTGGAAAAGAATTAGAGAAGAGCAATGGAAAAAGGATGGAATCAGTCCACCTCCGTTTGAGGTAATAGATGGGGAAGATAGTCACCATGATCATAACCTGGAGGAAGCATATGAGGAAGTGTCAAGACTTAATAAAGGAAGAGAGGAAACTATGAGCATTTCGACATTGCCTAACTACATGGGAGAATATGAAAGAGAGTCCATAATAATACGAGCACCCACAGTGCATGGGAAAGAAAAAGGAAACTCAGAAGAGAGTTCACACAACCTAACAGAACTTAAGAAAACAAAGGTGCAATGCAAATTGACGGTGGAAGAGTTACTTCAACTTAAACCACATCTATGGAGACAGTTAGCAGACCAATTAGAGCCACCTGCAGAAAAAAGGGAAATGAAAGGAAAGGAAAAAGAAAACCACTCCACAATACAAGTTCCAGTTGATAAAGTGGGGGAATTTAGTGAAGGAGATGAAGGTAATACGTGCTTACCTGTCACCTACAATGGGTACATGACCAAGACCATCCTAGACACGGGAGCGGGAGTAGGGATTGCCACCAAGGAAATATGGGAAAAGTGGGGAAAACCTGCCTTACGACCCACACGCATGAAACTCCAATTAGCAGATGGTCATGTAGAGAAACCCTTAGGAATATTGGAAAGGATCAAACTGACCACTTGTGGAGTAGAATTCGAACACACATTAGCCATTTGTAAATTCAAGAAAGCAAACAACTACGAAATGATTTTAGGACGACCCTTTATGAGACAAATGCGAGTTGTACAGGATTGGGGCAAAGATTCGTTATATCTACAACATCAAGGAAACACCACCAAGATAAACTTGCACACGTTTGCGTATCGAGATGTCCCTCCATTACAATGGAATCCAGTCCACAAAGAAGAAGATGACCTATCCATTCATAGTGCCGGATCGAGTGATCAATCGTGGATGCATGAGGATGCCCAGTTATGGATGTGTAAGGAAGCCAAGAGAGAAGAGAGCAAAAGGCAACCGTGGCCGATAGGACATCATAACTATCGCTCAGTAGAGGATCCCACTTATATGCCGCAAATTTTTCCTGATGAGATGTTTGAACCACATGGATGGATGGAGATCTTGGCCACTCTAGATGTATGTGTAAACGAGGAAGTTTTGACAATGAACGAATGCATAGATGAGGAAGGTTATGATGTAAACCTTTATATGGTTGTCCTTCAAGAAGTAGAGGAAGGGGAAATCCTGGAAAAAGAGTGGAAAGAGGAATATGAAAGCATTGAGATGGAACCAAAATTTGACTCTGAAGAAGACTACTTAAATACTGTTCGGAATCAGAAAGCACAGGAACCAACAAAGATCTTAGCAATTGAAACTGCTAGGACAATACACAGGCAGGAGGAAAACATGAGTCAAGGAGAGCCGAACCCAGATCTTTTTGAAGTTCCTGAACATTTTAAAAGATACGAAGTAGAGGAAAGAAAAGTAGCCATTCAAATGCCTAAACGAGAAGCACGAGACGGAGAGGCGTATGACAACAAAGAACAAACAAAAAAAATCATTGTGACAGTTGAGGAAGGAGAAGAAAGGTGCACATATATTGGTAAAGACGTATCTGAAGAGGAAGAAGAGGAACTCATACACCTTATCCGGGAGTACCGAGATGTATTCGCATGGACCTATAAGGATCTCAAAGGGGTAGAACCCTCTGTTTGTTCCCACCGAATACCCATGACAGCAGAGGCAAAACCCTCCAAACAACGTCCTTATACATACAATGAAGTCTATGCAGCGAAGATTAAGGAGGAAATAGACAAACTACTAGCGGCAGGATTCATATACGAGATAGAACACACAGAATGGGTATCGCCATTAGTAGTAGTGCCTAAGAAAAATGGAAAATTGAGAGTGTGCATAAATCTGAAGAAGGTGAATGCAGCCACCATACGCGATAGCTACCCATTACCGATTACGGACCATCTATTGGAGAGGGTAGCAGGTAAAGAGGTCTATAGCTTCCTAGATGGTTTCTCCGGATACAATCAGGTGGCCATTGCGACTGAGGATCAACACAAGACAGCATTTGCCACTGAATGGGGTGTGTATGCATTCAGAGTGATGCCCTTTGGACTCACTAATGCACCGGCTACCTTCCAACGATTAATGTGTCACGTTTTCAAGGAATTTTTGAAAAAAAGCATGGAAGTGTATGTAGATGACCTTTGCACGTACTCCAATCAAAGACCCGATCACATACCTGAATTAAGGAAGATATTCAACAAATGTAGGCAGTATAGAGTCTGCTTAAACCCAGAAAAATGTGTCTTCATGGTAAGACAGGGGAAAATCCTAGGACACATAGTTTCAAGAAATGGGATATCTACGGATGAGGATAAGATTAAAGTCATATTGGACTTACCAAGACCCAAGAATGCAAAGGAAGTACAAGCCTTTATGGGACATTGTGGGTATTACCGTAGGTTTATTCACATGTATGCCATAATAGCTAAGCCCTTATACGGTCTATTGACTCAGTTCAGTTGGACAGACGAGTGTGAGAAGGCCTTCAGCGAGCTTAAGAAAAGGCTGAGTACAGCCCCTATTCTAAAATCACCCAACTGGAGGAAGCCTTTTCATATTCATGTTGATGCTTCGAACTATGCAATTGGATGTATCCTGGCTCAACCGGCTGATGAAGGAAAGCTTGACCATCCAATCGCTTACGCGAGTAGACAATTAAACCAAGCAGAGAGAAATTACACGACTACTGAAAGAGAGGGCTTAGGAATGGTCTATGCAGTGAAGAAGTTTAGACATTACCTCTTAGCCAAAAAGTTCAAATTCTTCATAGACCATCAAGCTTTGTTGTATTTAGTCAATAAGCCTTGCAACACAGGGAGATTGGTACGATGGTTCTTGTTACTAATGGAGTTTGACTTTGAGGTAATAGTCAAAAAAGGAAACACACATGTGAGAGCAGACCACCTTTCCAGGCTAACCCACGGAGAGCCACCAAGTGGAGTGCCTGATGATTTACCAGATGCGTATCTGTTCAATCTAGAAGTATGTCCGAAGTGGGTAGAAAAATTGGCCCCTATACTTACGCATGGCCCTCAACCCTCAATCAACAGGAATAGCAAAAAAGGAATTCTTCAATCAAGGAACTTACACATCGTCGCAGGAAGTGTGTATTACAAGGAACCAAATGGAGTATTACTCAGATGTGTAGAAGAGGATGAACAAAAACAACTGATCAAACAAGCACATGTGAACAAGTGGAAAACCCATCAAGGGATGCACGGAACAATTCGAGAACTAAAAAGATTAGGCGTATATTGGCCCGACATGTCCAAAGACGCCCACGATTATGTAAGTCATTGTGTGGAATGTCAAGAGAATAACCCGGAGGAACACGTGTCCTTACCTTTTTCTACCATAGCGCCTAATTGGAGTAAATCATTAGTGCAATTCCTCAGAACGAAAGAGCACGAAGTAGGAGCTAGTCTAGCAAGAAGGCGATCCTTAGAAGAAATAAGCAAGGACTATGTGATAATGGGAAGACAATTGTTTCGAAGAGGAAGAGACAATCAACTCAGATTGTGCGTGCATGAAGGGGAATATCTTCCCATATTAGAAATGGCACACGCAGGAGCTGCGGGAGGACATTTTTCAGCAGACAGAACGGTCAAGATGATTCTCTTTGCAGGCTTGTGGTGGCCAACTCTACAGATGGACGCGGAGACATATGTGAGAAGCTGCGAAACATGCCAGAGAGCAAAATATCCCATTAGAAGAGATGACATGCCTTTAAGACCCATGGTTTGTGCGAGAGCATTTACCAAGTGGGGAATTGACTTCATAGGACCTATCAACCCACCTGCAAAAGGATCTCATGCAGAATACATCATAGTAGCCACCGACTATTTGACAAAGTGGGTAGAAGCAAAGGCCACTCGAAAAAATGATGCTCAAACTACAGCAAAATTTCTCTTTGAGCACATTTTCACACGATTTGGACCACCGATTGAGATAGTGAGTGATCGAGGAACCCACTTCCTAAACGAAGTCATTGAATCGCTAATGAATGACTTTTTGGTGATTCATAAAAAAATCAGCCCCATACCATCCTCAAGCTAACGGACAAGCTGAAAGTTCCAACAAAGTACTATGTACTGTATTGACAAAGATTGTCAATAATGGAAGGTCAGATTGGGACAAACAATTGCATCACGCAATTTGGGCCTTCCGAGTGGCATATAAAACGGCCATTGGAACCACACCTTTCAACCTAGTGTATGGGCAGAATGCAATTTTGCCAATTGACTTCTTAGTACCTACATTAAAAGTAGCCCGGCAATATGAGTGGAACGGTCATGAATTGTCTCAGCAATTAGATCAAATCGAAAAGCTGCACGAGACTAGATTGCAAGCTGTAGCAGGCATCTATGCCGCTAAGCGGAGACAAAAGGCATACTACGACTCACATATTAAAGATAAGAGACTAAAAGAAGGCGACTTAGTCTTAGTATACACCCTAAAACAGCATGCAAAGAAACTACAGAAACGCGGATATGGACCCCTGATTATAAATCGAATCTCCACCAGTGGCGCAGTCAATCTCGCCACCCTAGACGGAGACATCCTTCCCAACTACATCAGTGGATGCAGAGTGAAAAGATTCATGGAGCCTCTGACCGATGAAATGCTAGCGAGACTGTTAGGTGCTCAAAGTAGGAAAAAGGAAGAAGAACGAATACGAGAAGAAGCGAGACAGGAAGCCCTAGAACGCATCAGAAAACGGAAAGAGTGGATGAGAGAAAGAGATGAGAGATATCGAGTAGGAGAAGAACTCATCCCAATGGCTAATTTTAGAGCCACTGAGAACTCCGGACAACAAAGAACACAACCTTACCTAAACCTAGGGATTGGCAAGACAGAGTATACATTGATAGACGCATTGATAGACTCAGGAGCAGGCCTTAGCTGCATGCGAAAGAGAATAGCAGACGAGCTGCAATTGCAATTGAATCCAACAATAGCCAAACTAATAGGAATTGGAGGTCACACCCTAGACTGCATTGGTACGACGAATGTATCCCTCCACATAGGAAATTCCTCCATGGAACAAAGAGTCCTAGTATGTGAGGATGACGATCTAATAGAAGACTTCATTCTAGGACAAGACTGGATCATTGAAACAGAAGCATGTATCCATCTGGCTCAAGGATATATTTCGGCCACGATAGGGCATAAGGAGATTTTCAGCGTGCTTGAAGAAAAACCATGTAATCAAATCATGTCCTTACCAAGATCAAAGGAAGTTCAAGAAGCGACGGAAGATAGTAGCAATTGTGCTCAACACTCAGAAAGCAAAGGCATAGAAACTGAAACTTTAATCATTGCGGCATCCCCTATAGCGTCGAAGCTATCCAATGTAAATGAGGATCAGCCAACCATCGAGGAGACGCTCTCTCCTAAACAGGCTCAAAGCGTCCAAAGATCGCACTATTGGAAACCAACAAGCAGATACTCGAACAGACAACCATCCAAATATATGTGGGTACGAAAGGATCAATTACAGAGTCAAGAAATGTCCACAAGCGCTTTGAAGAAGGAAACGGACATCACCAAACCTGCTACAAAGAATTACAAATGAACAGAACCAGTACGAGTATGGATTGCCAAGCCTCTGCTGGAAGCTCAAAGATCTCAACATCAGATATGGATTCCCAAAAGGGTCATGCAAGCAGCTAACCCGAATGGGAGGACCAAAGAGGAAACACCACAGACGACAAGACAAAAGCCCACAACACAACCGAATCATCAGAGAAGATCGCAAAGCAATGCCAAATTCACTCGGACTATGGATAAGGCAAATGGAACACGAGCAGCTGCACGAATCGAGGAAACCCAGCAACCCCTCTCAGTGTTCTCAAAATGGGCGTGGAAACCAAAGCTACCACGAGGAGCAGATGATCGAGGAGACAAAGCACCCGATTGCACTCATGTGGTATCTGATGCACCCAAAGTATGCATGATAGGGCCATATTACAAGGCCAAGCATTCGGCACGTCTTTCTTCTACTTCCGGATAGTCACACACATTTTCCCTTGGGAAAGGGGAAAGCACTTGTACATACATAAAAATATTACTCCAAAAAATCCACTAACCGCTTCGGCTATGGACTGACTTTTATGTTTCCTTTTCAGCAAAAAATATAAAAATACATGAAAAATTCAGGTATTATCCTTCTCACACCCACGGGAAAGGGACGGCACCATGCACTCGGAGCAGCATCAAATTATTAATCAACACATGGCGGAGGATTTCTGAAAAAAATCTGGATACTAATTCATACTCTATATTAAGTGCAGATGGCTTCTGAAGACTCTGAAGCTACAATCCAAGAGGAGGTCCAAGAATTCCCTCCCCAGTGTCTCGCGAAAGCAAAAGGCCATTGGTTCAGAGATGAACAGCCCGTGGACGAGTATCTTTTCTTGGCCAACATAAAGATCATGGACACGGAGCACCACTTTCCGATCATGTCCCAGGACTTCAAAGTTTTACATGGAATGCCATCTACCATCGATATCATGAAGAAAGCAGGAATTCACAAGTATTTTGAGCTACCTATCTACAAGCCGGACTTCCAACGCTGTACCCAAGTCATGAACACTCTGAGACCAGCACTACATGATCCACTGGTGCCAGAAGCCAATGTGATGGATAAAAATGGCGAATGGGTAGTCATTCAGTTCTCCCACGACTTGATCAAAGAAGCATTTGAATGGGAAAAAGATGGTGTCAACACGGTCAAAGAAGAAAGTCGTGGAGCAAATACTAGAACTTTTGTCGACATTAATAGAGTGGATATCGAAGAAGAAGTCAGGTTGATTCATCAACACTTCTGCTTCCCGAGTATGAACAGATACACGGCTCCTCAAAAGATTATTGTGCAATTATTGTCTCATGCCATAAAACAGATTGGTCATCAGGCAAATCTTACCCCATATGTGCAAGAAAGATTGTTCGAGGCCAAGAAGAAATGGGAAAACAAAAAATTCCTTAATGGGACCACTGCCATTACAATTATGATTTACCACGCATTGGGCATGCGCGAGTACTTGAAGGAGATGCCATCTTCAATGGAGTTGGCTCAATTTGTCAAGAAAGCTACTGTACCGAAACAAAAGAAAGGGAGCAAGCAGATAGAAGAAATAGAAACAAGTTCGCAACCTCGGATGAGAGGCACGATGCGAGGTACAAAACGGCCTAGAGAAGTTCTACAAAAAGATGAAGAAGCACCGCAAACAAAGAGAGTACATGTGCTGCCTACAACCACCACTCAAGGACCCAGAAAGATTACGGAGGAAGAATTAACCCAAGCAATGGAGCAGACTCACAAGTATACAGAAGGACAAATCAATCTACCAGTGCAGGGTCATCACTATCAGCAGTCAGCAAAAGCTCAAAAACCAAAGCGCAAACTCACTAAGGTACACAGATATCGGGAGATTGGGCTAGACAATTCAAGTTCAGGATCCGACGACCAAGAAAAGCAAACTACATCGTTATTGGATGTAGATATTCCAAGTGAATCTAAGGATGATGGCCAGTGGGCCGAATTAAATGAAGTAAATTATGACGAAGCCCAAGCTGACAACAAAGAAAAAGGTCAATCATCGCTGGCAGACCAGAATACAACCACAGAGAATGCAGAAGAAGAAGGGCAAAACATTATGCAACTGAAGGATGCCTCCATCACCCACACAAAGGAGGACAAAACTGATAATGAGGTGCATGCAATGATATCAGAGGATAAGCCTCAGGAAGAAGAAAAAGAAGACGAAGAACCCTTCACCCCACTAAGGGTTGTGGCAGAACCGTCCCCTCTGGATGTAACATTTCAAGGGAGTGCCACGAAGGTTCGTAAAGTGGTCAAAGATGAAGCAGAAATGAAAGTACAACTACAAGTTCGACAACCACATCAAGAACTGATCCACGTAGCAAAAGAACAAGACGTACAAACCGGAGAAACCCCAGACATACCGAAGACATGGTTGAACGTGGATATAGCTCAGCTCAAGCCTGTGGTGCAGGATATGATTCGCACTGCACTAGACACTCAACAGTTGATGCTTGATGCTGATGAAGATTACGACCAAGCCATGCTCGATAAGCAGAAGCTTCAGAAGGAAGGTATGAATCTGGCAAAGAAATTATCTAAAGTAGAAGCTCAGGTGTTGAAGAAACAGGAAGAGATAAAAACAACCAAAACACAATGCAAAACATTAGAAAAGGAGAATGCCCAACTAAAAGAGCAAGTTTTGGAGCTCACAAGGAAACTAGACATGACTGAAAAAGAGAAAACAAGAATACAGACTCGTAGCAAGGTGCTCGAATTACAGCTCAAAGTGAGCATGGAAGAAGCAGACCAACTAAGGGACAGGAACAAGGAGCTAATGACAGCTCTCCTCAGTGATCAACCATCGACAGATCTTGACAAAACAAATGAGGATATAAAAGACATGGAAGCAAAGTTGACCAAGATGGCAGATCAGCTCAAGCAGGAGCAAGAGACAATTGCAGAATGGGAACAAAAATATATGAATGATACTGCAGCTCTACGAAAGAAATGGAAAAAAGCCGAGAAAGATTATTTCCGACAGTGCAAAGAAGACACAGATCACATGCATATAGTGGCACAGGAATTAATCAAACATCAAGAAAAACTTACAAAGGCTGAAGATGAGCTCAAGAATAAAGATGACATCATCAAACAGCTGCAGGAGCAGATTGAGCTAACAGAGAAACAGGGGACACCAGTAGTTCCTCCGGAAACGACGGCTACTGTGGAGGAAGAGAATTGAGCAGACCAGAAAGGGCACTACTGGTGTCCCAGCTCACTGCTGATTTTGAAGATCAAATAATACAAATAATGAAAGAAGCTCGAATAGACAATAAACAGCTAGATCAAATTTTGAAGCCCTTCAATGTACCATATGGTCTACTTAAAGAACAGACGCGCATGTATATAAAGACTACCACGAATAAAGATCCGGACCACAACCTTCAATTCCAGCATGACACTTTCAAGTATACTCAAGAGGAATTTGAGAAGGCGGATCCCATATGGCGAAGAAAAATTTTGGAGAAGAATCCGACTTTGCGGGTACAGTGGGAAGCATCACCATATGCGCTTCAGGTAAACCCATCATTTTGTCCTGTACCCCGCAGACGCTCTTGGACGCAATTTTGGGAAGCACAGCGTCAAGGCTCTATCAATAATCAGTGGCTAAATTACCCGTTACTACCTAGTCCGCCACATAATTATCTACCTACCGAAGAATATATGGTAAAGACAATGGAATTCTGGATTGCCAAATATGCTACAGTGCCGGACTTAGCAGTCAAGATGACAAATAAAATATTTAGCATGCTCATTACAGTGTTGAAGGTCTTCCAGCATGCGAAGTATACATTTTTGAATTTCATTGGCATTACGCAAGGGTCGGAAGCTCTCATTTTTGATTTATCAACCATTCCGAGCCGACTCACCATTATGGCATACTATTCCCGCCTTATGTTTTTGCCATCAACATATATGCAGACCTTCGAAGAAGCATTCTTTACCGGCTTCTTTGAAATAGATTCGGAAATTTTGTGAAAATGACTTCAAATTTAAATGCAAGGCTGGTGGCCTATGAAACAAGCTTCTTTGCTGATCATCGACAGGCGCCAGAAGACGGAGTGAAGTCAAAGCAATGGAAAGAATTCATGCTATGTCATGCAAATCTGCTGAACCAACGAGAGCAAACCGCCATTCAAACATACACGCGTCGCCTCAGAAAGCCTGTCGAGGACGACAGGGTTCAGGAGGAGGGACGTGTAGAGGGACAATCAAGCAAGAAGAAAAGAAAAAGAAAATCAAAGTCCAAAACAATTCATTAAGAAGAGAAAAAGAATATATCTCTGCACAAAGCCCCGCAGGGGCACGCACCAGGCTACAACGCTAAACCCCAGGGTCCCGAGTAGTGGACTTTTCAAACATCAGAGTAGGACCAAAAGTTAGAAAGGGGTAGAGGCTGAAAAGTTGAAGAGGGTGACTAAGAACAGCACATTCCTAGTCACTAGTGGCGTGCGTGGCAACCCAAGTCAACAGGCAAGATAACTACATCAGGCTCTCGAGTTGTAGAGCTTGAATCAAGAAGGCCATCGAATCTGCATGTCTGTTTAACTGCAGACAATACTAACCAAGGGGAGCGTGCGGAGAAAAGCAAGATCAAGAATCAGGCAACACGGCCCAAGGGACGCGTTCGCGAAGCAAAGTCTGTCAAGGGACGACAGAGACGAAGAGGGGGAGAGTGTTGCAGAGCTAAAGCGCACAGAAAGCAGAGAAAAAAGACGGGCCCCAAAATTTTTCCGATTTGGACACACAACTTTTGTATCATAACCACCCTTGTATATATTTTCCGTTGTAAATGCACTAGAGGAGTCCTCTAAGTGCATCCTCACAGAAGATTAGTGATTTACCCATGTACCATAGTAGGAAATTAGCCTTTTAGCGAATAAAGTGCCGGTCTCTTGTATGAAAGGACCAAACTTAGGGCACTAGTATATAAGTCAAAAGTGACTCATTGTAAAGGACTTCTTGTCATTGTGAAGAAGGAGCACTTCTGAATTTTCGAGTTTGCCTCTTTCTTGCTGATTTTGATCTTCGTTTTGCTCTTGTATGTGTGTGTGATGCTTGAAATGCAAGTGTAGGACTGTTGTCTACCCCTTCCCCCTTGATTTGAGCTGCTGTAGTGCGTGTGTGAGCTAGGAGAAGCAAAAACGCGGGTGTTTGTGATTCCCGTAATTCACTGTTTCTGCCATAACTTGAAGCAGAGTGGTCAGAATTGAGCGAAACCACCACCGTTGGATTCATCTCGTCGAGAGCTTCGAAACGAGTACCCTATTGCCTATATTCGGAGTTCTGGGCTGGGAGAAAACCTCAAAATACCAAAACTGCTGAAAAGAGGCTTGCGGCAACACTTCCAGTATTTCAGTAGATGTGGGTAGAATTAGTCTTTTCTCATGTGTGGATAGTTAACCCACTTCATTCTCTATCACGTGTGCACATGTCTTCATACACTTGGTAAGTCCCTCCTTAGGATTGACATTTAAATGTGTGAAAAGAACTCCACTATATGCACTTGTATGGCAATTGAGGTATAGTCTCATTGGTACAAGTCCTTGAGTCATTGTGGCTTGAGTACACAGTCTCCTTTTATTCCTCAATTTGGCAGGAAAATGATATTGGAAAAGGATAAAAAATGCTAAAAATGCTAGAAAAAACTTCCAAAAATACCCAAAATTTGTACTTTTGAGAGGTTATGAAATGCCTTCTAGGTTTGCTAAAAACTCAAGGAACAAGTATGAAATTAATAAAGAAAACTACTAAAGCTGACAAAAATGAGATGAGAAAGCTATGTACAACCTAGATAGATTTTGCAGTTCCAGGTGATCCATACTTCTTCAAGTGTGTTGATGGTAGGCCTTGAGCCTTGATATGTTGACCAGTGGCAAGGCCTCTCCTTTCATCGTCTATAACCACCTCCATATTCTAATAGTGGCTTGTGGTTTATTGAGCAAGTATTTTAGTGGTTGGTGATCTCTTATAATAATAAATTTTACTCCGAGTAAGTAATGACAAAATTTTTGGACGACAAAAACCATTGCTAGGGCTTCCCTTTCTGTAGTACTGTAATTCCTTTCAGCCTTGGTCAAGATTCTACTAGCATATTGAATTGGTCTGTCCACTTTAATTTCTTCACTGGGTTGGGTCAAAATTGCCCCCACTGCATAGGCACTACATCTACATGTATATGAAAGATTTTTGACCACTCAGGTGTGATCAAAATAGGAGCAGACACTAACCTTGACCGTAATGTTTGATATGCTTTTTCCTCCTCTTCTTCCCATTTAAAAGGTACTTCCTTACCTGTAAGTCTAGCTAGTGGTTTGGCTATCTCTGCATACATTTTTATAAACCTTCTATGGTATCCAGTATGCCCCAATAAACTCTAAATCTCTTTAGGAGATTTAGGTTTAGGCAACTTTAATATAGAAATGATTTTGTCAGGATCTGGGGCCATACCTTTAGCCGACACCACATGTCCTAAGAGAGTTCCTTCTGTCACAAGGAAATGACATTTGTTTGGATTGAGCTTTAGCTTAGTCTCCCTGCATCTCTTGAAAACATTCTGCAGCTATCTCAAGTGATGGTCCAAACAATCTAGAGGAGTTTCCTTCTGAGAACCTAAAAACAAAGAGAAGTCATCCATGAAGATTCTAAGTGATTCCAGCAATAGGGGGCCAAAAATGAGATTGACCGTTCTGTTAAAGGTGGCTGGAGCATTTCTGAGCCCAAATGGCATTTTTACATACACATATGTTCCCCAAGGTGTGATAAAAGTAGTCTTTTCACGATCTTGTGGGTGTATTGATATTTGATTATAGCCACTAAATCCATCCATAAAGCTATATAATGCATGTCCAGCCACTTCTTCAATGACCTGCTCTACAAAAGGCATTGGGAAACCATCTGGAATGGTCACCTTGTTGAGTGCTCTAAAGTCAACACAAAATTCTGATTTTATAAGTATTCTTCTTTGGTACTGTAACCATAGGTGTGAGCCACTCTGAGTGTTCCACAGGAATGATGATTCCTGCATCCTCCATCTTCTGTATTTCCACATAGACAGCTTCAGCATATTTTGGGTTAAGTCTATAACTCTTCCCTCTTATGGGTTTGGCTCCATCAACCAGAGGGATTCTATGCTCTCCATAAGTCGCAGGCACTCCTTCTAAGTTTTTATAATGCCAGGAAAAAACATCTGTATAATGGGTCAAGAATGATCTTACCTTTTCAAGGAGCCCTGGGTGGCTCCACAGCCAAGTGGCCACCAAAACTAGCCGATTATTGTCTTGAGTGCCTAATTGTATTTCTTTGATAGGATTTCTCTCTACCATATTATCTTCGTGCTCATCTCCTTCCTTGTCTTCTTCCACTAGCTTTTCGTGCATTGCTTCATAAGCAGGTGTATTTTGGATTTCAATGTGTTCCTCCTTGTCCTGCATCCATCCTGCAGGGATTTCTTGAATCGGGAAAGAACACTCTTCACTAGAATCTTTTACCTTGCCTTTAGCTTTAGTAACTTCCTTATCTGTGGTTGTCATACCCTCCTCCAAGTTGTATTTGAGGGGTGTCTTCCTGCCCCTTTCGTGGTCTGTGATGGGTTCTCCCAATCCATCAACCTGGACTTTCTCCTTATCTTCATCATAACCTTTAGTTGTGCAAGAATTATTAAGAAAAATTCCAAAACAAGAGGAAGAGTTGCCTGCTTGGAGCCAATTTAGAATATCCTCTTCTTCCTCGAAATCTATTTGGGGTTGATCCTCCAATTCTGGTTCCATGCATATGCCAACTGTTTGCATCATGCTGGTGTTTCGTTGATTATCTGGGCCCTCTTCTAAATGAATCTGTGTCAGCTCTTGCCCTTTCTTTTGTACCCACATAGTGTCCTTGCCCCAATCATGAATGATACTTGCATGCCTCAGCCATGGTCTTCCAATTAAGAGGGGAAATCCTCCTTCAACCTGGGGCAATCTGAAAACCACAAAATCCAGAATGAATAGATTACCTTGTACTTCAAGTGGAACTTTTGGGATCACTCCCAAGGGCCTTACTTTGTTTCTGATCTGCCAAAGTAATAGTGAAATTTGCAGGCCTTGAAGGATGAACTCCAATCTTTTCCATTGTATGTTCAGGCATCAAGTTAATGCCAGAACCACCATCCACAATAGCTCCTTGAAAATCATGACCTTTAATAGATACTGTCAGCCGAGGACTTTTATAATCTATAAGGGGTGCTTCCCCTACGATTTTTCCTGTATGTAAAACAGCAGTCTTTGCCACCAAACTTGTAGTGGAAGCTTCATCAGTTATCTACAATAACTCTGACCTGAATCTCCCATCCATCTTTATTAAATAAAAAATACTAACCTCCTTTTTCATGGACTTGAGTAGTTTTGAAGCCTCTGATTCCTTGAGAGCATGGGCTCCAAATGACTTATCAAACTCCTCATGAGCCCTGTTGAAGGCATGCCCAATGGCATCACTGGTACATATGAGATCTCCTTTTTGCCTTGTATCTGCATCTGTGGTGGCTTTATCTTCAGATGGTTCTCTGTCTTGATTCCATTCCTTAATCTTTGATCCTTGACCTATGTCTGCTTGAACCTTCCCCTTGCTTCTTGTCTGCACAGTCAAAGATTCTATTTCTTCTAACTGCACCACCCTGGCAGATGGTGATGGCTCATTGACTTGATCACACCTTTCTTCTTTGTGCACAGAATCATTTGAATATGGGGCCCGGATGAAGAGGCTTGATTCTTAGGACAACAATTTGTATAATGGTCTCTGGCCTTAGGGAAGTTCTTGCAAGGAGGGGCATTTTCTGGTAGGGTGCACCTACTTTGATAGTGTGTGCATTCTCCACATCTAAAACAAATGATTGGCCTCCTAGGCCCATTTCCAAGGTTATTTCTCTGTTTAGGATTATAATTGTTACCTTGATTCGGTGCCGCAGCCATCACATTGGTGGGTGGTAGGGATCCTCCTTGTGTCCAGTATGTCGTTGCAGGCATTCCCCTTGATTGACATTCATGGGCCTCATGACCAACTTTCCTGCATAATTGGCAAGTCACACTTAACAAAGGACATTCACTTACTATGTGACCTTGCTTGCTGCACATGGAACAACAAAGCCCACTCTTGATGCCACTCCCTTTGAGTTCCTGCAGCTCCTGTCGCAGCTGAGTCAATTCCTCTGCTTGGGCCTCCTCCTCCTTTTGGAGCTTTAGTGCTTCAAAGTCCCTTCTCAACTGAGCAACAACATTCTCCTCCTCTTTGTAGGGCTTATTTCTTTTTAAGCCCTCCAGGTCCTTCCTTAGCTCGATCACTCGATCCTCCATTTCTGTACCATATGTTGGTTGGGAAGAAGTCGCTCCATACTGGTGCCTTATCTGCTCCAAGCATGTAGCTGTGTTGATGAACTCCTCTATGGAGGCTGTAGTTAACACTAATTCCTTTATTTTGCATTGGGTGGCCACTGGTAGGGGCTTAGCTAAACATTTCTTAACAAAAAAATCATGTGGTGGATCTGGCAATTTAGCCATTAGTGCTTTGGCCCTAGTCACAAAATCTGGGAACTTTTCTCCTGGACCCAATCTCAAATTTTCTAGTTCTTCGATGATGATCTCCCTAGTGTTGCCATGCTGGAATTGATTTTTAAATGCATCTTTCATCAAATCCCAAGTAGTAAAATGGTTTTCAGCAAACTGGCTAAACCACTTATCTGCTAATCCTTCTAATGTGGCAGGGAAGAGAACCCATTAAGCCTCTACTCTTACATAGTGCCAAAAACCTTCTAATGTGTTCATCCGGATCCTCCTGAGCTAGGCCTTTGAAAGAAGGAAACTTTATATTTAATCTTGAGAGTAAGGTTTCCAAGTCTACCTATCCCGCCATGCTCTTTACTGATGAGGTTGAAGATAGTGGACTGGAGGATCTTCTAACAACCTTCCTTCTTGTTTGCTTGCAGGTGACCCTCAATGTTTGGGATAGGGTTGCGGTCATGAGCAACTCATAGCCCACTTAATATGAGACACTTGATAAGAATATTTACCTTTTGGTTGATGAAGTAGCATTGTAGACACGTGATCTCTTCTATACTTTGCACTTGGTTTCCCCTAAGCTCCAATCTCCTTAGAAGTCCCACCGGGCGTGCCAAATTTTGTTGGGGGATTCTTAGACAAGAAGGAGTTTGAGGGTTTGTAGGAGAAAAGGAAAAGATCAGAAGAGGAAATACACCTTGGAAGCCTTTGCCGATTGATTACAGTAAAACAATTACAATGTTTGAAGCACAATACAAGCCAATACTTCTGTGCACAATCCCACAGAGTGCTCAATTACGAAAAACCAAATACCCAAAGTCTTCTTGCTGCCGGCCTCCTCTGCACCAGACCTCCACCTTCTTCAAGCTTATCCTTGTGCACACCTTGCACCAAGCTTCCACTAAGGGGGAGGAATGAATACCTTCTGTCGGCATGCGCACACTGCAAGGAGACCTTGAGATCCTTGGGGGACTAGCTTAGCACTCTCTGCACAATCCCTTAGTCACTCTCCATGCACTCCTTCAACTCCACTTCTCTGTGTCGCACACTGGTGACTCTTGCACTTCTCTCTCTTGCTTCACTTAGACTATGCTTCTCTTGCTTACACTTAGAATGGTCCAAGAATGGTCCTTGCCTTGATTTGAGTGTGTCAATCACGTACGCTCCTAACTGCAATAGTATCTTGGTGCTCACTTTGATGTCCCAAGATTGCCTTTACAAGTGGCAGCCAACGACTCCCTGTTTTGTCTTGTAGTGACTTTAGACTAAAACCAAAAAATTTAATTGGGGGGCCATACTTTCCCCTGTGCGTACGCTGCCGCTTCACATACTTTCACATTTTCTTTTAAGTCTTCACTTTTGCACATAAGAGAGGGTTCACCTAAACCTTCCAAAATACTTTAAAAACACTTTGAACCTTAGGGAAATTAGAGAAATACCTCTGCAACCTGCAACCCACTTTCTCCAATTTACCCTTTGTGGACAATTAATTGTGCACTACTTTTGCACTTTGACCAATTGACTTTGACCTTGACCTTGTTGACTTTGACCAATATGACTTTGACCTTTTGACTTTGACTTTGGTTGACTTTGACTGTGGTTGACTTTCACCAATATGACTTGTATGGGCCAACAGTACGATAAGCCCATAGTACAGCAGGTAGAAATTGGTCCCATCTCTCTGGGCAGTCCAACACCAATTTCTTCAAGATGTTTAAGAGAGATTTGTTGGTACTCTCAGCAAGTCCATTTGCTCGTGGGTAATAGGGAGAACTGAATTTATGCACAATCTGGAATGTTTTTGTAAGCACTTGCATTAATGTATTTGCAAAGTGTGTACCTTGATCAGTTACTATCTCCAAGGGTAACCCATAACGCGGAAAGATATCCTTCATTAAGTATTTAACAACCGCAGCCACTATAGCTAATCGTAGAGCCCATGCTTCGGCCCATCTAGTTGCGTAATCTGTGCATGTCAGAATTTATCTGTTATTGGTGACTATTGTCAGAGGTGTAATAGGTCCTATGAAATCCAAACCCCATTTCTGAAAGGGTTCAAGAGGCACAACGGGTTGGAGAGCGAAGTAGTGTCGCTGTAAAGGCTGACTGGAACGCTGACACTCATCGCACTATTGTACATATTTGGTGACATCACGATACATAGTGGGCCACCACAATCCACTCTGCAAAATCTTTCGGTAAGTCAGGTCAATCGCAAAATGTCCTTTGGTTCGGGAAGCATGGGCCATGGTAATGTCTGAAGCAATTTCATGTGGTGGAACACATCTGAGTAGTACTCTTGAGTGATCCATGTAATGTAGTTGTCCGATAATCAACTGAAAGCGTCGACTGTATGTGGCTAGTCTTTGTCGAGCAGCTGAAGAAATCATACCAGGCGGACATCCACTAGTAAAGAACAGAAGCAAGGTGCCATAGTAAGTGGAGGGTACCGATAATTCCTCTTGATCATCCTATATTGTCTCTACTACATAGATAGCTGGTGTTGTGTCATCAACACCCTCTAGCTCACCGGAATCCAACCGAGATAGAAAGTCAGCAAGAGCGTGTGCTGACCTTGGTGGATGTACGATGGAGTAACCAAATTCTTGAAGCAGCAAGACCCATCGTGCTAACCGTCCTCCCAAATGTTGTTGTCGCACAAGATACACCAATGCTGCGTGATCTACGTGGAAGGTGAAGCGTCTGCCCAATAGATAATGTCAAAATTTTTTCACAAAATATACTAAGCCAAGACATTCGCGTTCAGTAACGGAATACTTACGCTCTACCAGGGCCAATCTGTGGCTCGCATAATATACGGGACGAAACCATTTATCTGTCTGCTGCATCAGCACGCTTCCAATGGCACTATCTGATGCATCTACAAAGACATGAAATGGAAACTCCCAATTGGGTGCTTGTAAAATGGGATCCTGAGTTAACAATGATTTTAGTGTGTCAAAACAAAGTTGACACTCTTCGGTCCATTCGAACTGACGTGGGCTATTGGTGATCAATCGATTAAGTGGTATGGCCAGATGAGCAAGCCAACGTAGATGTCTCCCATGGCATCGGATTTGGCCCAAAAACCACATCACGTCTTTAGGTGTCTTAGGAGCAAGAGCCTCCAATACGGCCTTCACTTTGTCTGGATCCACCTGCATGCCTTGTTTTGAAATAACGTGTCCGAGCAACTTGCCACAGGATACAGAGAATATCGATTTATTCGGGTTCAGGCACAAGCAATATTCCCAACACTTTGAAAAGCAACACCATAAATTGTACAGGTGTGCCGACGTATCACCGGATAACAAGAAATCATCCAGATACACTCTCATAAATGTGGTGAGATAAGGGGAAAAAATTTCTTACATGCAGCGTTGGAACGTACTGGGAGCATTGTGCAGTCCAAACCACATTACGGTACATGCATAGACACCCCAGTTTGTAATAAATGCAATCTTGGGTATATCGGAGTCGGACTTGATTGTAACCACTGTATCCATCTAGAAAGGAATACATGTCCCTGCCGGCCACATCGTCTAACATGGTATCCAGGAACGACAATGGAAACGGATCAGGTTCAGTTGTGGCATTGAGCTTTTGGTAGTCCACAAATATCCACAGCTGCTTATTTTTCTTTGGAACTATAACAATGGGAGAGATCCATTCTGCATGCTCAATAGGCACAATAAATCCCACCTTCAACAATCGATCAAGTTCGGCTTTAACCTGTGCCGCATAGTTAGGATTCATCCTGTAACTAGGTTGTTTGATGGGTCTCACATCCGGTTTCAGCACCACTCTGTGTTGATAAATCCGCGGGTCCAACCCCTTCATGTCCCTGTATTCCCATGCAAACACATCCGCGAACTCTCGTAGCAGCTGCAACAGTTGCTCCTGGAAAGTCTCGGATAGTCCGACCTTTATTTTTACGGGTCGTGGGTTGGATTGGTCACCTAAATTGCAGGTGATCAGCTGATCTTTCGGTATATAGAACTATCGGGGCCTTTCCAAATCGTCTCGGGACTGGCATCGACTCATCCAAAGTTTGTTCTGTACTCGACTCGTGCTCACCTGTTAGAGGTACCACTGTGCAGGCTACCGGACTCCAGTTATCAGGCACCGTTTGTAATCTACAGTGCGAAGTGCCATCATATCCTTGTTGGCCTTAAGGAAAGTCTCCTCTTCATCATCGAAGAGACCATCCAACATGTGTACAGGCTCCGCTAAATATGGTCGTGCATGTAAGTCACAGGGTTTCATGTCATCCAACGGGACAACATATTTTCGGTGATTATTTTTAAAGACTAATTAATGCGCTGACCAGTCTTGCACTACCTTAGCTTGTTTTAGTCAAGGACGTCCAAAGAGCACATTGTAATCTAGGCTCGATTCGGGTAAATCCAGCACAACAAAGGTCATTTTGAAAATAGAACCTTGTAGAGTGATCGGAATACCTCGCACCAAGCCCACCATATGGACTCGAGATTGATCAGCCATGCGTACAAAGAATTGAACAGGTTCAATTTGCGTCCACCCCAGTTGTTTACAAAGTGCTGCTATTGCAATGTTGACACTAGATCTGCCATCAATTAAGACTTGTGTGATTTTGTGGTTTTTGTACCATACCATAATCAGTGGTACCGTATGGTCCACCATTGGGTCCAATTCCGGTTGGATTGTGACTGTTGCGGGGGCACTCGAGGATCCTAGACTAACCTACTGCTGGAACTGTTGCACACTCCCAGGACCAAAGCTAATAATTGACCCAAGGGCAATGTAATTGATGCCTTGGACAGCACATCCCACACCAAATCAGTTTTGGCTGTTTCTGGTACGGTCTCCGGTGTGGACTCCGGTATTGTATGAGTCAGATTTCGCCCTTCTGGTACTTCCGATAGTATACTTTGCTGCATCACTGGAACTAGGGCAGGAAATACGAATTGTTCCTACGTAGCCCACTTGCTTGCCTTTGTGAACGCCTTCTATTGTTCATGAATTCCTAGTTCAAAGATCTCCACAGCTGGCTGTCATTGCTTGCTCGAACGTGTTTGCACCACTACTGCTTGCGTATCCACGGCTCAGATGTACACCATATTGGCCATCAGATGTTGTTCTTTTTTCTTTTTGTCATAATGAGCTGCATCTTTGTAGAACCTGTGGATACGCCCGATTTCACCATAAAAATGACATTTAGGAGGGGGAGGAGATGCACCTTCTCTTGATGGACCTGCATTCCACCGAGCTTGTCCAAAATTACTTGACCGTCCACCTCGATAATTCCTGTATCCCTAGTTCGGGGTATTCTGCATCTGTGGTGGTACATAATGGCTGGCCGGTTGCCCTTGTTTCTGAATGATGGCATTAACAGCTGCTCTGTTCTGTACCTTGGCATTATATGGGCAAGTCTCCGTAGTGTGGTCTGTTGTGTGGCAAATTGTACAATACATTTGGTTCAACGTGCATGTTGAACTGTTGTGCCTTGGATTTTTGCATTTGGTATAGTAAATTTGTTTCAAAGGATCCTAGTTGGATTGCGAGGATGCTTTCAGCCACTCTAGGTCTTTAGTGAATCCGCCCACTTTATTTTCTAATTGTAATGCCATAGCAATTATGGCATCCAAAGTCATTCCACCCACACACCGTATGATCATAATATGCTTCAACTAGGGTTTTAATCCGTTGATGAAACACTGCGTGATAACGTCATCTGGTAAATTAGCCTGCCCGGGTGGCAACTACCGTAAATGAGTCCGAAATAGGGTGGCATAATCCTGTACATTTTGGTGTGGTTTCTGCCTATTATTCTGTAAGTAGTCGAAAATTTTGACTGGGTTTTTCTTTAACTGAAATCATTGTAGAAATGCATCCTTCACATCATCGTATTGTCGAAAGTAGTTCAAATCATATTCGGTTAGCCATCGTGCAGCTTCATTAACCAGGGTTGACTGGAACACAATAGCTTATATGCAGGGTCTACTGGGTAATTCAGAATTGCATAATTAATCTCAAAGGTCTGTACATGCACATCGGGATCCCCCAAAAAACCTCCAAATTTTGTGTATGTGACAGCGCCAGTGTTAAACTTAGACTTCAGATTAAGTTATCTCTTCAAAGTTTAATTCAAGTTTGGGTTCTTGGGATGGTTAGGGGTTTGTAAACAGAGGCCTTGTTTGTATTTTCCCAAATCTACAGGTTAAGAGTATACTACTTCATCGAATTAATGCGCTAGATCGGATTATCTTCCCATTACTGGTTGAATTGCGTTCTTCAATGGTTTAACTTAATCAATAGAATTGACAACAGACTCAGATTACACAGAGTTTTGACAACAACGCTTCACTTACGGCTCTCACCCAGACAAATAGTCCGGCGACTACCCTTTCGCTTCACGTGACTCTTTTCATTAATCTCTCAAAGGTAACAACTTTGCGCTACGCCCTTACATCATGCGTATGACTTTTCAGAATGTATATTACAAAATTTATGAGTTCCTTTTGATGGAGAGTGTTAATCTCCAAAAGAACAAGTTAACCTTGAAGTTAGATCACTTCTATATCAAGGTTAACCTTAGACTCCACCTAACTTAGAGATCATCCACCAAATTATCAGAAATATTGAAAATTCTGGAAAGTCAACTTCTCAGAAAAGTCTGCTGCAGATTAGTCACTCATTGACTAATCAATTCTGTAAAGTTTTAGATAAAACTTTGCACAACACTTCGCCTTGAGGTTGCGCAACTTTGCCAAGTTAAATCTCTCAAAAAGATTAAGTACACACTGAGAAATGTGTGAAACACTTTACCTATGTCTGAAAGTGCTTCTCTGCAATGGCGACTTTGACACCTGCAACTTCTTAGCACTGGTTCTCCCAAAGTAAAACCCGTTTGATCAAGATCTTTTAGCCATAGATAGCTTACCTTCCAACTTAGATTTTAAGCCCTCATTTGTGTAAAACTTTACACTGTAGACTGAGCAATGATCATTTCATTGAAGATGAAATGTGCGCCAGATTTCTCGACTGTTAGAACATTCTTACATATGAATGTTCCTAATCAAAATTCTCACAGCCTGATTACAATTAACCTCTCAAATTCTAGCCATAGATGGATTAGCTATGGACTTAGATACGTGCAAAAGGATTTCTCAAAAGATTAAACACAGAGAGAGCAGACAGCAAAATATCGGGCGCAAAATTTTTCGATTTCTCAGAAAATTTACATCTAAGTGAGGATGGACAATTCACTCACTCTTCATGTGTCTAATGACACTAATTTCTCTCTCCCTATTCTCAAATCTTCTTCTACTCTACTTGCCCGACATTTTCAAACATATTTATAGATGAATATATACAAGTGTATGACTTAAACAAGGGTATAAGTCAGCTAATGTACATATGTGTACATATCTTTGAGTTTTCTGAAAATGTCCTTCCTTCAACCATCTGACTTTGTTTCCTTCTTGACTTCTTGACTTCATTTCTCCATAATCCTTCAATTGATGATTGTCATGCACCAACACCTTTCTGGCAGCTTACAAGCTCAAAGCTTTTACAATGGTAAAAGATCCATGAAAAAATCTTTTAAAAAAATAAAATAAGTGAGCATAAGAAAAAGAATTCTCCAATGCATATTCTTTCAACGCGATAGCCTTTGATGTAGATCAAATCCACCTCAAGCATAGTGTAAGCTTGATGTTCCAACTATGTGCAATCTCCACCACTCCTTTAATATCTTCCACTAGAGTTTACTAGTGGTTGGAGTGATCTTGACCATTGCTTTAGTACCTTCCACTAGATTCCACTAGTGGTTGATATACTCACCACTCAAGTTAAGTCTCATTGGAATCAAGTTAGCTCATGTTAACTTGATTTAGAAGGATCTTTGGGAAGACCTATCTCCCCATGCTTCCCATGGGGATTAAACCCAAAACCTCCTCCTTCATAACCTTGAGACGTAACCACTAGGATAAGTGATTTCTTGTTTAAGAGAGCAGATGAAATTATGTTCAAATCGAGTCTCAAGATCTTTGGCCATACACACAAGTGACCAATGGTGTCCAATTTCAAATCTGTCTAAACTTGCCAGACACTTAGATCATACTCGAGTGATCAAATGGTGTTAAATCTTTTATCTATTTGAATCGGTCCAAAACTTAGATCATTGACTTACTTTTCTACAACGGTCACCTCTCCATGGTATTTCTATGTATTCTTCTCCTTAAGAAAACTTTTGGAAATGAAAATCAAAGGTGGAAAACCATCTGTAAAGAGTGCTAACTTACTCCCATGTAGCACTATCCTCTTTGCTATCCTTCCACTTTACTAGACTCTCTTTATTATGTCTTTCTTTTGAGTGCATAGTACCCTCTAACGATTAGTGAATGTAGTGGATAGAAATAGGCTCTTTTACTTCATTATCTGGAATGAAGTTTTGAGATTCATGGAGCATTCACTTAATTGAGTCAAATATGGATATATCTATTATTTAGAAAATAGATCTAATAATTCATTTTTCCCATTCTCTTAATTATTGGGAATGGTCTCCATACCTAGGACATAGTTTTTGACAAGTCCTCAACTTGCTCTCGTACCTCCAAGTTGATTTCTCTCCTTTGGGATTAGACATAGACTCTAGCCATATTTGTTGAGGATCAAGCTCCAACTTTAGGAGCATATGAACCATTGGGATTTATGACACATGGAGCAATCAGAAGTAAGGAGCAAAGCACGAGTATGCATGATCAAAATTTTTCTTTTGAACCCCCCTTCATATTTCTCAAATCAATCATCTATTACACTTAGGTGTGATAAATCCTACATTCTAGGAAAAGAGCTCCCTATCATCTACGGATACTTTCAAAGTTATTTAACCATACTTTCTACTTTGAATTGTAGAGATCCCACATGTATTATCACTTAGAGGATATGAATAAGCTAGTAGACCTCTTGCTAAGCAAGCCCTCTACTTGCATGAGGATTTTCCTCATGCTTTGAGAGACCATATCTCAAACTCGAATTTCTTTGTGTAAGATCTAGTTAGCTATGAGTGATGAATAGAGTTCCTTGATCATTTTATATCCATTTCTTATAACCTTTGGTTTGTTGGAAATCTATTATTATCCGCTAAATTTTTAGTAGAGCTCACATAATGTTTCCATATTCTAAGAGAAATTAAGTTTGGAGTGAATAGTGGTCTCTATGTGCATGCCTAGTGAAGGTAGTAAGTAGTCTCATAATAACATCATATTCAGGTTGTATAATATCCATCCAATTTTCTCAATTTTGTGCTTCATAAAAAGAATTAGGTTCATTCTCATCACAAAGACTAGAGGCACACATTGCATAGCAATCTAAGGCAAAATAAGCACTATGAGTTCCTAAATGAGTATGATATGATAGAGATGCTATAATTTTCTATTTGGCAAAGTTTGTACCAACCATTTAGGCATAATTTTTGCCTCCTCTATGTCAACCCTCTCATCAAGTGCAACATGTAAATTTGCATCAGATGTGGAATGATCTAGATCATCATGTGGAACCTATAAAGGCTAAGAAATTGCCTCATTTGGACCAGCACTTGACTATCCACTTGTAAAAAGAGGCAGCAAAGTGTCATACACATCTTGGTAGCTAATTGACATCTCCTTAGTACATGAAAGTAATGATTGAATTGCATCTTCCACAAAAATAACATCACGGATAAACAAAATGTGTTTATTTTGCTGATGATATAGATGATAGCCTTTGCTTTTAGAACTATATGCAACAAAAATACATTTCACTATTTTATCAACCAATTTCTTGTGTTGTTGTTGAAGCACTCATGCATATGTCAAACAACCAAAGACACGCAGATGAGCAATAGATGGCTTGCAACCATGCCAAGCCTCATATGGAGTGATTGATTGAAGTGCTTTGGTGTGGACACATGTTAAGCACATATGTTGCACACATAACAGCCCCAAGCGAGAAACTATGTGGTAAAGCTTGACTTTTGACCATACATGTTGCCATCTCCATGATAGACCTCTTCTTTCTTCTAGCAACTCCATGGTGTTGAGGTGTATATGGAACTCTACACTAATTTTGTATCCCACATCCAACCAGAAATGCATTAATATCATAATACATGTACTCTCCTCGTTGATCAAAATGGAGGGTGCCCAATTTACATCCACATAGATTTTTGGCCATAACCACAAATTGTTTGAAGCACATAAACACTTCAGAATTTTCTTTCAACGGATGAACCCATACATGTCTAGAAATATCATCAATGAAAGTCACAAAGTAAAGGTAGTTCCCAAAAGAAGGTTTCTACATAGGACCATAGACATCACAATGAACAAGCTATAATTTATGATTAGCTCTAACAAAACCATCTTTAGGGAAGGAACAATGCTCGATTTAGTCCGAAATACAACCTTCACATACATGTTTACAAGATGCCTCAAGTTTGGGCACAGAGGACAACATATCAGATTTCTATAGGTGTAGGAAACTAGCATAATTCAGATGACCAAAGCATGCATGCCAAAGCTTTGAATCTGAGATACCTTAAGAATCTTGAATTGCACATGCTTAATCATTCACAAATTTTACATAGTTTTTTAGCTTATACACCCTTTGAAATAAAATTCCATAAGCAATAATCACATTTCCATTTGAAATTAGATCATGAACTGTACACCTATCATAAACAAATTTGACAACCAAGCCAATCTTGGCTAATGCTGAAAGTCATAACAAATTTTTATTGACCCCTAGCACATAGAATGCATTTGACAATGTGAAAGAACAACCATCAAAAGTAGTCAAAAGATCTCAGCAACTCGCATTAGAGGGTATGAGGAGTTGTTTGAGCATGTGAAAGTAGTCCCTATAGGGGAATGCTCAAGTGAACTAAAGAAACGCTGTTGCGAGGTAGTATGTTTGGTTGATCCACTATCAAAGTACCAAACATCTGAGTCTACTACAAACATACACTGCTCATGAGAAGGTGGGTCATAGATATAGTAGTAAATATCCATTCTTCATTTTGCACAAGATTAGAAGACTCTGTTTTTGGTGTAGAGGCCTCTGCAACAACTTTTCTTGCCTCCTTCCTCTTTGCCTCTTTTGTAGCTAGTTTTGGACAACTATTTCATGATCCTTTCCTTTATAGTTTTACAAAACTATTTATGCTTTTCTATTTTCTTCTCATCTTTGTCTTCCTTCTTCGATAGTGCATCATTAGTAGATTTTTGCTTACTAGTAGATGAGCTCCATTTACCCTTGCCATTCTAGCTAGCTAAGAAAGCTTGATCTGCAAGATGCATTAGACTTGTTCTGCCTCGAATAATCTTATTGCAACAAAACCAAGACTTACTCCTCAAATTTTAAGGAATTTGGATCACCTTTCATCATCAATCAAAGAGTAGAAGCAACACTCTAATATACATCTAGAAGAACATTAAGAACAGTCTGCACAAGTGGACTATCTAGCAAGACTTCATCAAGAGAAATCAATTGCTCCTTCAAATCTTTTATCTCTGTCAAAAACTATCCATGGAATCTCCTTCATTCATATGTGCACTCTCTAATAGTTTTTGGAGGTAAGCAACACGAGCCTCATTTCTTGCCTGCGATAAAGTGGTAAGTGTGTCACAAGTATCCTTTGCAGTTTTGCAAGAGCAAATGTGAAGGATAATGGCACATTTGATAGAAAAGGCTATCAATGCATGTGCACGAGCATCTTTGACATCCTAATGAAGTTTCTTTGTAGTGCATGCAACATGATTTTCACTTCAAATAAAAATCTAAAGATCATCATCTTCAACGCCATCTCCATCACCTTCAATAACTATATTTGTATATGTAGTAGGGCATTTTTCAATACCCTGCACAATATTCCCCAATCTCTTTGCTACCAGTACATGACATATCATATATGCCCACAACGGGTAATTGGTACCATCCAACTTGTCCTCAATAACCAACGTACAGAATACATCATTAATTTCAACCATGGCTAGTGACTAAATACCTTGATGAAGAAAAATGACTATATCTCAAAACATTGAACACAAACACTATTTTGAGCTCTGCTTAAACTATAGAAGAGTTTGAGGTGTTTGTATTGGAAAATCAAAACTTGTATATATGTTTGGCACAAAAGGACAAAATTTTCTACATAGGCACTATGATAGTGCATTCAAAGGCCCTGCTTATGTTCATGAATTTTTGTGCGATTATGAGATTGTGACTAAAGGCATGTTGACAATGCCCTAGATGAAGCAACGACCTACCTTGATACCAATCGTTGGAGTGTGAGGTCTATGGAAGCATGTGATCAGCACAAGGAAGAAGAAGAAGCTTGGAGCACAACACACAATAATCTCTTGAAGAAGGAAAAAATAGCCCCGTGGGTCATAAGTTTGTTCACACACCACTACCTAAATATATCAAGAATACACACCTTAAAAAAAAAGATGTCGCAGAAAGGAAGAATAGGTACATTGCAGAATATGCTAGGGCTATTATGAAACAGATGGGAATGCCTAATTGCTATTGGTCTCATGCAGTAACCACTACAATATACATCATGCATAGAGCTCCCACATCAAGTATACATGCTACAAAACTTATGAATCTTGGTACAACAGAAAACTAGATTTATCACATTTGGGCGTGTTTGGATGTGCTTGCTATATTTTTGATGATGTTGCAAAAGATGTTGTTAGAATATCTCGTTAAGCACGACCGATGCTTGCCAATGGTTTTATGGGCCTACCAAACTTCTTATAAATTTTGGTTGGGTTTACTCCTTTTAAATTAGCTTATGGGTTGGAAGGAGTGACACATAGGGAATTAGTAGCTCCTAGTTTATGGATTGTAGTGCAAGATTGACTACTACTAGAACACTATTTTTCTTACCAAATTGATGCCTTGTGGAGATTAGAAGAGAGCAGCTATCAGAGCTTCATTATAATACAAGAGGTACAACAATAGCAGATGTCATGGCATGATTGCTATCTTAAGAATCTGTCTTTTTAGATTGGTGATATAGATTCATTCTAAAGTGTTAGAAGGAACGTTATATTAGGTAATATGGGATGAGAGGTGGTGTAAGTCAATGGGTCCATGCTTCAACCTTACAATAGTCAATGCCATTTGTAAGGAATGCGGTTGTATATTATTGTAAATACTAAATAAAAAAAATCAAATTACAAGATATTGAGAAAAAGGCATTGGTGACAAGATCCTTTTTTTTTTAATAAAGGAAGTTCGGCCTTAGCCTACTCTCCTAGACTTGTATTCAATAACGGAAAAGAAAACTACAAGTGAAGGGGACTAGTGCCCACGGGACCCCCCAAATCCCATAGAGCAAGTGTAGATTTTAGAGAGCTTAGATGGAATTACAAAGAAGGTTAATCACCCTCTCATCACCCTCATGCGGGGCCCACTTGGGTTTAAGCTTTTTGTTGATCAAAAGGAGCACTCGATGATGCCTCAAGGGGGGGATTTCTTACTATTGGTGATTCTTTTGCTGAGGAGGAACAATGATTTCACAATCGATCACTCTTTGGGGGAGTCACCAAAGTTATAAGCACATCTTTCCCACCATATCTTCCAAAGGACTTCCCCCCTATTGGCATTCCAGAGAGTAGCAGAGAAACCGATTACTTCTCCCAGAAGTGCTTGTTTCCAACAGATATGTTTCTGAAGTCTAATTTTCTTTTCAACAATGTGCCAGTGCCTGTTGGAGCTAGGGAAAGTAAAGAAGATGTGAGCAACATCTTCATTGGACCGGTAGCAGCGCTTGCACCAGGGAGGCACCCCACAAGTTTTGCTAGCCTTTAGGTTGGACCAAATTCACCAATGAAGAATTTGCCATAAAAGGACAAACTTTTTGATTTCTATGAGAGGGTGACAGATAGCCATGAACTTCATATCCCACAACAGCCGTGTCCATGACAGGCACCACTTCTTGTTGAGGTTGACCTGATAATCAATGTTTTCTTTGATGTTCAGGATTTTTATTAGGCAATTACCATTGTGTCATCTGAGACCAAGTGGGCTCGGTAGCTCATGCCCCATGAGAAGAAGGACTTTAGAGCAGTCCCAAACAAGACGTCTGCTTTGTAAAATGTTCCATTCTTCATAGGTAATGCTCACTCTAGAGATGTTTCCATTTTTTGAAGCCTTTGTTCCAAAGCCTCTTGGCATTTCGAATGTTTTGAGATTCCATGTTTAAGATACCATGGATGGGAAACTAGATAGAGTCATTCTGTCTGACACTGGCCGCCCACTTCCAATCTTCACTGATTCTTATGAAGCTTTTAACTTTATTCCAACTCTTCCATAGGGAGCACACAAGATTTGAGACTTTCGGGAATACCGAGATCGGGGAACACAAGAGGGTCAGAATGTCAAGATTCTTCCAATTTAGGAATCCCTTGAAAGTCAATGCATTCTTCTTTCTGAAGATCAACTTGGCCCTCGAGGCCTCCTTATTGCACCAAGCCTTAATCATCCATTTTTCTGCAAGTTTGTTAGCCATGCATCCAATGTCTAGAATGCCAAGACCTCCACTATCCCTTTGACTAGTGTAGATGGACCACTTGATTTTTGGCACTCCCCCCCTATTGTGGTCCCTCATCCAAAGGAATTTTCTACAAATACTTACCAATTTGCACAGCTCTTGCTTTTTTGATTGCCAACAAGAGATGAAGTAAATGGTCGACGAAAAGAGGAATGTGTTGATAACCATTGCATGACCAGTGAGATTGATTTGCATACCTCTCCAATAGTTTAACTTGCTTTCAAGTCTGGCTAGGACCCAATTCCACCGCTGCTCCAACGAGATACCAAAGCCCAAGGGAATCCCAAAGAAGCCGAAAAATTTGGCCTTGAGGAATGGTTTGACAGCCATGTTCAAAGAGAACGCCGGGTTGGATCCCTAAAATCACTCTGAAAGCAGTCTTTGAGTGGTTGATTTTGGATCCAAAGACCTTGCAAAAAGTATCTAGGCACCTCCAAAAGGTCTCCAGGCTGGTACTATGTTCTAGGGAGCGACTCCCAGGAGGCCCGTGTCCCATCTCTATGACTCCCCATTTGGGGCGTACATTGAGACAAGCGTGAATCGAAAGGGGGCACCAAAAGAAGAAACAATCCATCGATGGCTTTGATCTTCAATGGAGTTCTCAAACTTTTCAAACCAGAATCGGCTTATACCAATAATTTTCCCATTGGACCCCTGGGGGTGTGTCGTCAAGATCTTGAAATGGGTCGAGGAGACCTATCTAAGGCGTATCTGGAGGTCTGCTCCATCAATTTTATTCTCTTGAATACAGATGAATTCAAGGTTTAGGCTAATGTCACAAATTCATTGACCAAGGATGGTCGCTCTTAAGGGGTTAGTTAGCCCCCTAGCATTTAATGAGATGATGATCATTGTCATAGTTCAGCTTCTTTGCGGAAGGGGGTCTTATCCTTTCTCCTCTTGGATTTGTCTTTCTTTTTCATTGGGTGGGGGTCTCGACTTGTTAACTTATTTTTCCAGGGTAACTCAATAGGTTGTTTTCTATTGCAGGAGGTCTCTTGAAGAAATGAGGAGGAGACCGTATCCGGAATAGTCGAACCAATGATGGAATTTTCACTATCTATAATGTCTTTGTTGGTAGTGGTAAAGCCATCTTCTTTGCTTGTAGTGAAGCCCTCTAGATTGGTTTCTTTCTTGTTAAGGATCTCTAGGGCTTTGTCCGTGGTGTCCTCCTCAAACTGGTGCCTACCTGAGTAATCAAGCTCATTAATCTCCTTTTCCAGACTGCAATACAAGTTGTTTGGGGGGGCATCTAGAGTATGGTTTCTCTCAGAAGTCACCTTAGGACTTCTTTTCCTTCTTCATCTAAAATCCTTGAATCCATCTGAGTCGGTTTCTGGGTTTTGGGTGCCCTAAACTTCCTCTTCGTTCATCGGGGGATTCATGGTCCCATTGTTGTCTTGAGTTTTGTTGGATGCTTCTTGTATTTGTTTGCTTTTTTTCCCCAGTGGGCACTCTTTGATCATGTGGCCTTGTTGGCCACAGCAAAAACATGCGTTAGGTAGATTCTTGTAATTAACATCTTGTTCCCAAACCTCCCCTTCTGTGAGCTCCACTATGATCTTTGAAGGGAGCGACGTGTTGAGGTCAGCCTCGACACAGATTTGAGGGTGCCACCGTGGGTTGAAGCCTTGCACCATCATAAATGAAACTGCCAACATCCTTTTGCGAAGCCAATGGCTTCTTGATTGGAGAAATCATGTCCCACACGAAGTTGTACAAGAAGAATGACAGGTTAGTGAGATCGAACTAGAGAGGGTAGCGGAGGGATTTTTATTTGTCAGGAATAAAGTCGGTGGACCATCTGAACAGACACAGGGTTGCACACCCAAGTTGCCAGGTTTCGACACTAAGGGCTTGGAATGCCATATCTTCATTCTCAAAGACTAGCAACATATGATTGGCGGGTAGGAACTGGCACTTGTTAGCAATCAACTCTTGGGGGAACCACTCTTTTCGAAGCCACTAGTGCATAGTTTCGAGCGGAGGTCTAGGGCCAAAAACGTATTTGACGAGACATACTTTCTTGAGCTCTTCTTGCTTTGATAGGATTGTAGCTATATTAAGAGAGACGAAGGGAGGCTCACCACCCTCCAAGGCCCTAGGAGGGACACAAATCATCTTGGGATGGTCTTACTTGCCTTTGCATAGGCTTGGCACTCCTCTTGGGAGGGTTTTACTTGCCTTTACATAGGCTTGCCACTCTCTTTGGTGGTCTTACTTGCCTCAACCTTTGGATAGACCTTCACTTGGTCTTTGGTGCTTCTTGCACATAACAAGGCTTGACATTCCTTTTGGGATGGCCTTTCTTGCCTTTACATAGGCTTTGCATTCCTCATGGGATGGTCTTATTTTCCTTTACATGGCTTGCCATTTCTCTTGGAATGTTCTTACTTGCCTTTACATAGTCTTTCCACTCTCTTCGAATGGTCTTACTAGCCTCATCCATTGACTATACATTCACTTGTTCTTGATGGGGGATGATTCTAACACCCCAATGCAAAAATGGAAGATGGCTGCCCTCCACTAGGTCCACAAGTAGTGATATATGCTCACTGTTCTGAACTTTTCTCTACACCACTATAAAGACGTAAAATGAAATTCTGCAAACTTATAGTAGACTATAGGAGCTACCTAAAAAGCTTTAAATCATCCCAAATGGATATTTGAGCTGGGAGAACCACCCTCTCCAAAATAGGCTACCTTTTTGCAACACTCTCTGTTGATATATTTAGGTAGTGATGTGTGTCAACACTCTAGGACCACCGAGGCACTTTTTTTCCCTCTTTAGGAGGTCTTTTTACCCCGGCTTGTATAAACGGCTATTGCCTTAATGGGCTACTTATCTTTGTACATTCTCTAGTAATACATGCAGTATTGTGTGTTGTGCTCCAAGCTTCTTCTCCTTCTTTGTGCTATTCACGTGCTTTTGCAGACGTCTATCTCCAACAATTGGTATCAGAGCAGGTCGTCGCTTCATCTAGGGTGTCGTCGACACTCCTCCAGTTGCAATCTCAGAATTGCATGAATTTTGGTGAGCATAGTCAGCCAAAAAAGCTTCGCTATGTGGTGCCGAAATCACGATCTGAGCTCCTTTTGACCTCCGAACGCACTATCGCAGTGCTTGTGTAGGCTATTTTGTCTTTTTGTGCCAAAGGTATATACCAGTTTTTGTTCGCCAGTATAAGCATCTCGAAGTCTGCTACAGGCCTAGCAGAATTCCTCTAGGCAATTTTGTTCAACTTTTTGAGATACAGTCAATTTTCTGCATCAAGGTATTTTAGTCACCGGCCATGGCTGAAAGCAATGACGTATTCCGTATGTTGGCTATTGAGGATAAGTTGGATGGTACCAACTACCTGTTATGGGCGTATATGATGCAACATGTGTTGGTTGCAAAAGGACTTTGGAACATTGTACAAGGTGTCAAAAAATGTCCTATCACACCTACAACTGTTAGAACTGAAGGTATTGAAGCTGATGCAGAAGGTGTTGAAGATGATGATTTTTGCATATTCCTATTCGTACTGCAGTTTCTGCTGCACCTACTGTAGAGCAGATTCACTCGGATGGCAAAGATGCCTAGGCACATGCATTGATAGCTTTGTCTGTCAAACGTGCCATTATTCCTCACATTCACTCTTGCAGAAAAGCTAAAGATGCTTGGGATACACTTACCACATTGTACCAAGCTAGGAATGAGGCTCGTGTTGCTTACCTTCGAAAACAGTTGGAGAGTGAGCACATGAATGAAGGTGATTCTATGGACAGTTTCCTAATGAATATCAAAGACTTGAAGGAACAATTGATTTCTGCTGATGAGGTTATACCAAATAGCTCACTTGTGCAGACCATTCTGAATGGTCTTCCTGATTCATATCAGAGTTTTTCTTCTACTCTTCGGTTGATGATGAAAGGCAATCCAAATGCCTTATCATTTGAGGAGTTAGTCTCTATCCTATTGTAGGAAGATCAGTCCAGGCAGAACAGGTCCATTATGCGAGTTGTAGATCAAGCTTTCCTAACTAGTCAAAAGGGCAAATGAAAATGGAGCTCTTCAACTAGTAAGCAGAAATCTGCTAATTCTACACATTCGAAGAAGGAAGATAAAGATGAGAAGAAATCAAAAAAGCAAAAAATGTTTTGTAAGTACTGTAAAGGGAATGATCATATCATAAAGAGCTGTCCAAAACTGGTTGTTAAAGAGGCAAAGAAGAAAGAGGCTGGAATGGTTGTTGCAGAGGCCTCTACACCAAAAACAAAGTCTGCTAATCTTGTGCAGGAAGAAGAATGGGTGTTTACTACTCTCTGCAGTTTTGACCCATCTTCTCATGAGCAGTGCATGTCTGCAGTAGACTCAGATGTTTGGTATTTTGACAGTGGGGCGACCAAACATATTACCTCGCAGCGCAGTTTCTTCTCTTCACTCGAGCCTGCCCCTACAGGGAATATTGTTACATGTGCCAACAACTCCTCTTATCCTGTTATGGGAGTTGGTAAGATCATTTTGACTACTGTTGATGGTAGTTCTTTCATTTTGTCAAATGATTTATTTGTGCCAAGGATCAAGAAGAACCTATTATCAGTTTTGGCATTAGCCAAGATTGGCTTGGTTGTGAAATTTGTTGATGAGAGGTGTGTACAGTTCATGATCTATCAAATGGAGACGTGATTATTGCTTCTGGCATTTTACGTCGTGGGTTGTATAAGCTCATAGACTATGAAAGATCTGTATGTGATTCGGCATGTGCAGTACATGATTCTCTGGCTATGTCAGATGCAAAGCTTTGGCATGCATACTTTGGTCATATGAATTTTGCTAGTTTGCTACGCTTATAGAAAACTGAAATGGTGTCCTCTTTGCCCAAACTTGAGGCACCTGGAAAACACGTTTGTGAAGGCTGTATTTTGGGAAAAATGCAGCATTCCTCATTTCCAAAAGATGGTTCAGTTTCGGCTACTCAAAAATTGAAGCTTGTACATAGTGATGTTTGTGATCCTACGCAGACACGTTTTTTTTGGAAATTATCTTTACTTCGTGACTTTCATTGATGCTTTTTCCAGGCATGCATGGGTATATCCATTGAAGGCAAAGTCCAAAGTGTTCATGTGCTTCAAATAGTTTTTGGTTTTGGCTGAAAATCTGTCAACATGTAAAATGGGCACCCTCCGTTCAGATCGAGGGGGGGAATATATGTCTTCTAATTTTAATGAATTTCTGGTTGAACGTGGGATAAAACACCAGTGTACAGTGTCGTATACATCTCAACACAATGGAGTTGCTGAATGAAAGAATAGGTCTCTCATGGAGATGGCAACGTGTATGGTCAAGAGTCAAGCTTTACCACATAGTTTCTGGCTAGAGGTTAACATGTGTGCAGCATATGTACTGAACAGGTGTCCCACTAAAGCGTTGCACTCTATCACTCCATATGAGGCTTGGCATGATCGCAAGCCATCTGTTGCTCTGCGTGTTTTTGGTTGTCAGCATTAGTGCCCGAACAACATCGCAGAAAATTGGATGATAAAGTAGTAAAATGTAATTTTTGTTGGGTACAATTTTGATAGTAAAGGGTATCGTCTGTATCATCCACAGACTAAATGCATTCTGGTTAGCCATGATATTGTTTTTGTGGAGGATGCTATTCACCCATTGCTTTCATGTAGGAAGGAGACATCTGTTAGCTCCAAAGATATGCATGATACTTTGTTGCCACTTTTTACAGGTGGACAGTCTAGTGTTGGTCCTAATGAGGCAACTTCTTAGCCTTTGCAGGTTTCATGTGATGATGCAGATCATTCCATTTCTGATGCAGATTTACATGATGCACTTATTGATGAAAGAGCTGATATTGAGTAGGCAAGAACTATGCCAAAATGGTTGTTGGAGACCTTGCGTAACAACAAATTAGATGCACCTCTGTCATATCGTACTCGATCAGGCTCTCATAGTGCCTCTTTGGCATCAGATTTCTATGCTATGGCTACATCTAGTCTTTGTGTTGAGACTGAGCCTGTTTTGTTTGATGAAGCACAAAATTCAGAAAATGATGGCTGCTATGCAATCTGAATATGATGCAATAATGAAGAATGGTACTTGGTCTTTATGTGAGAAGGCCATTGGCACTAAGTGGGTATACAAGCTGAAGCATAAACCTGATGGTACAGTTGACAGGTATAAGGCTAGGCTTGTTGCAAAGGGTTATGCACAGGAAAGACATTGATTTTGATGAGACCTTTGCACCTACATGCCGTATGACTACTGTTTGGAGCATCTGTGACTTGCAACCCATCATGGTGGGAATGTACATCAGTTGGAAATTAAAATTGCATTTTTGAATGGGGACTTGCATGAAGAAGTGTATGTTTTTCAGCCCCGTTGCTTTGTGCAGAAAGGGCATGAGAACCAGGTGTGCAGGTTAAAGAAGGCATTATATGGTTTAAAGCAATCAGCACATGCATGGTATGAAAAGATACATGCCTATCTGATTGCACATGGTTTTGAGAACAGTCCAACTGAAAGCACCTTATATGTTAAGCATGCTTATGATGTACTTCTAATCATTGTGGTTTATGTTGATGATATACTGCTTACTGGTCGTCATGAGAGGCATATTGTTGATTTTAAGGCTGATTCGCATGCCTCATTTGAGATGTCTGATTTGGGGCATTTGTATCATTACTTGAACATTTAGTTTATGCACGTTGATGGTGGAATGGCTTTGTGTCAAACGAAATATGTTGACACATTATTGCAGCGTTTCGGCCTTGAAGATTGTAAGCCTATTGCCACTCGTATGGAGATAGGTTTACAATTGAGTCTTCATGATGCTGGAGATGCATTTGATGATGTTCTCTATCAGCAGGCTGTTGGATGCTTCATTTACTTATGCATTACTCGGCCAGATATTCAGTTTGTTGTCTCACAGATGAGCAAGTTTATGCATTGCCCAGGAGTCAAGAATTGGCAAATAGTTAAGCATATCTTTCGCTACTTGACTAGTACTCAGCCACTTGGGTTGTTTAATCCCAAGAGGGGATCAGTAGCGCCAGATTTGCATGCTTTTTCTTACTCTGATTGGGCTGGTTGCTATGACACTCATGTGTCCACTAGTGGCTTTTGCTTCATGCTTCATAGCTCATTGGTTGAGCAAGAAGCAGCCTACTGTGGCCACTTCCAGTTGTGAGGGTGAGTATGGGGCAGCTTTCACAGCGACTGTTGAGTGTGTGGCTTAGACGTCTTGGGGCTGATTTGGGTGTTGGACACTCTTCTGCCACCACCATCTTCACAGACAGTCAGAGCGCATTGGCAGTTGCGAGGAACCCTGTGTTCCAAGCTCGCACTAAGCACATTGAGGTGCATTATCATTATGTCAAGGAGAGGTTCTCTACTGCGGAGATCAGCTTGGCATATGTGCCCACACAGGAGAACATTGCAGACCTTTTCACGAAGGCTCTGCCTAGGGAGAAGTTTGAAGCTTTTCGCAAAGCTTTGGGCTTACTTCCTTTTGTTTGATTTCCACATAGCTTGGCACTTCCTTATACATGAGTGCCAACTACTTGTTCACTGCATCACTCCCATGGAGGATTTGTTGATATATTTAGATAGTGATATGTGTGAACACTCTAGGAACACCAGGGCACTTTTTTCCCTCTTTAGGAGGTTTTTTTCCCCCAGCTTGCATATACAGCTAATGGGCTACTTATCTTTGTACATTCTCTAGTAATACATGCAGTATTGTGTGTTGTGCTCCAAGCTTCTTCTCCTTCCTTGTGTTGTTTGCGTGCTTCCACAGACGTCTATCTCCAACACTCTCTTCCTATGTGCAGAGATATACCTTCGCAAAGTTGGCAATTTCTCACAACTCACTTAGTCAACGAATTTGAAACTTTGGAAAAGTTTAGGGCAGTATATGAGAGACCAAATCAATCTTGAAATCAATGAAAATCAGGACAATGAGAGAGCAAACAATGCTCTGAAATGTGGTATAATCAGATTTGGAAAAGCCTAACTACACCTTTAGATAGAGAGAAGCAAAATCATGAGAAAATGAGGTAGGCAAGCAAGGGGGCTGCTTGCTGGAGTTTATGACTTCACTAAACTAACTCGGAAACTCGTCGAATGCATACAACTCAAGAAAAAAAGCTAGCATGATGCTTATATAGAGTTTTACGTTTCCTACAATCTAGCTAACCACCCACCAATTAGTTTAGGTGCACTTTTTGGTGGCTGATTTGATGAGATTTGAATTTGATTGAGTTTGGTGGAGCTTCTAACTTTATTCCACGAGTTTGGTCTCTCCTTTTTGATTGGTCCACTTGCAAAACTTGTGGTTGAGCCTTTTTGCATGATTGAGACTTGATTTTCAACACTCCCCCTCAAGTCTCAATGCCTAGGTCCTTCAGTCCAATGCATGCCTTGAAGTGTTGTAGCTTTACTCCATCCAATGCTTTGGTAAACATATCTGCATATTGGTCCTTTGTATTGACATGCTCCACCTTGACATCCTTTGACATGATCTTCTCTCTAATAAAGTGGTAATGCAGTTCTATATGCTTCGACCTTGCATGGAACACCAAATTTTGAGCCAAGCATATGCTACTTATGTTGTCACAAAAAATAGGTACTTGCTTAACCTACAAATGAAGATCAACAAACAACTTCTTGACTCACATAAGCTCACATGAGACTTGTGCTAAGCCTCTATACTCAGCTTCGGTCGATGAGAGAGCTACTGTTGGTTGTTTCTTTGACATCCATGAGATGGTCTTCTTCTCTAGCATGATAACATATCCACTAGTGTTCCTTCTGTCATCTTTGGAATGTGCCCAATTAGCATCACAATAAGCTTGTACATTTAATCCATCATCAAATGGATAATATAGATCTTCATTCATTGATCCTTTGAGGTACCTAAGTACCCTTTTGGCTGCAACAAGATGAGGTACTCTTGGTGCTTGAAAAAATTGAGATAACACTCCAATTACATGTGCAATATCTGGTCTTGTCATAGTAGCATACACGAGAGAGCCAATTATTGACCTATACATGGTGACATCCTTCACGTCTTCACCTTCATGAGCACTTAGTTTAACATTTACTTCTTGTTACCGTTAGTGTCCATGTGAAAGGACAAATGGCCATTGGAAACTTCTTTGTATATGTTCTTTAATAAAACATATAGTGGCCTGGTCAATCACAGACTGTAAGTTCGACCGCATTTGCAAGACCTAAGAAATCTGTCTTCGTGCTACCTGTGGACTGTGTTTTTCTGCGTATTCCGCAACCTCTATGTGGAGTACTGTGTGCAGCCCTAGGAGCTCGGTTTTCTACTCCGAGCATATTGTTGTGGAGCTGTCAAGAAGGAGAGTGCATTGTGGTACATTGCCATCGAAATACTTCACTGGTATCAGAGTAGTTCGAGGCAAAAGCTTTGTTCCTTTTGTGCGAGGGAAGCGAGCATCCCCCCCCCCCAAAAGGCTTATGGCTAAGGCGGTGACCAAGGCATAGACCTTGGCATACCTTGTCATCCGAGTCACCGAATTCACCGTTGGTGCCGTTGGCTATGCGCGAGGGAGGACCTCAATGATCGAGGAATATAGAGGTTCCCGGTACTTCCCAAGAGGTCATCCATCCCAGTATTGTTCCCTCCGGAGATCACTTAACCGTGGCAATCTCTTGCCACTAAGCTACACTCTTGTGGTGTTTGAAGAAGGGGAAAGACTAAGGTTGACATTACCTTGAACATGTTTTGGTCCCCCAAGGCTTCATTCTTTGCTTTCAAAGCCTATTTTTGAAGCATTTTTGGGCGTCTTTTGGGGCCATTTTGGAGTACTTCCGCACATAGTTCTCTTCAAACAAGTCCAAGGACATCAAGAAGAGTGTTCTTTGTACTTCTCCCACAATAAATATCAACCTTTGGGGCTGTATTTTCAGCCACACTCATAAAACTACAGGTTTCTTGAAAGGTTTCAGTTTTGGTGGGAGCAGTTGTTGCAAATTTATGCCGGTTTTTTTAGCCTAAAACATCAGAGTTGATAGACACTTGCAAGTGTTATTGGCTAGTTTTTGGGTGATGTATTCAGCCTTTAGTATCAGTTTTTACTGCATAGATTGAGCACATACACACCATGTACGCTTCTGTGCATACCGCTTATGTACGTCTATGTGGTCATTGATATAGCGGTTACGTTCTTTGCATAAATCCTTTTACATTTGATAAAAAGGTTCGTGGTGAGGTTTTCTTAACTGGGAGACACCCAGATGTTGGGGTCTCTTCGGTGATGCAGGTGGAAGACTTACCCAGCCTTGCCATAGGAGATGTATGATAGTTGTTCATAGGTGCTCGATAAGCCTAGTTGGCTTCTATTGGGTAACTGATTATATGCAATGGAGTCAGTGATTCACTATGTAAGAAAACACGTCAATACTCGCAGTTTTATGATATTTTGACACTGGTCATATGCTCATTTTGCAGAGGATACTCTGGCAAAATCTTTCCATATTTTTGGTTTTTTCAACTATATAGCGGTCAATTTACTCCTCGATACACTTATTCATTGGTGTTTGTACTCTTCTAGCTCCATTATCATTCTATTCAATTCTCTACCATCATGGCATCAGAGGTCTCAGGTACATCCGGTGGATCAAGGTCTAATGCTAGTGTTCCGAGGAGGAGTTATAACTTGCAGGGCACAGACCATTTTGAGATCCAAAAATTTGATGGCACAAACTTTGCTCTATGGAAGAATCAGATTAAAGATGTGCTGATTCAAAGGAGGCAATGGAAGCCAGTAAATGGAATTTCAAAGAAGTGTGCTGACATGGATGAAGATGATTGGGATGACTTTGATGAAATGGCTAGGTCTACCATTCGCTTGCACCTGGCACATAATGTTTACTTTATAGTATTAGATTGTGAAAGTGCAGAGGAGCTTTGGAAGAAGTTATGCAATACATATGAAAAAGAGACGCCATCAAATAAAGTCTATCTGATGAGAGAATTATATGACCTTCGTATGAAGGACACAGATAGTGTTACTACTCATCTGAATGTGTTTGATGCTATATTCTCTCAGTTACAAGCTCAAAAAATGGATATGGATAATGAAATAAAAGTAGTATTGTTGTTATGCACCTTGCCATCATCATGGGATATGTTTTGCATAGCTATTAGCAATAGCGCACCTGGTGGTAAACTCGCCTATGATGACATATGTGGAGCACTCTTGAGTGAGGAGATTCGCAAAAAATCTATGGTTGGAACTCAGAGTGGAGATGCATATAATGTTCGTGATTCTTACCAAGGAAAGAATCAACAACGTGGCGGGAGCAAGAACAAGGAAAATAATGGTCAACAGAATAAGAGTAGAAGTAAATCAAGGAAGAGGGATATCGAATGCCATTATTTTCATAAGAAAGGACACATGAAGAAAGACTGTTATGCATTAAAGAATGCTAAAGGTAAAGGACAGAATGTTGATGGGCATGTTAAACAGTTACCTGCACCATCTACTTTGACTGTGAAGATTGAAGAAATTAATGCTATTTCTAATGATGCTGATGTGTTGACACTTGATAGTACTATGCCAACTGAGGCTTAAATGGCTGATTCTCTTTCCCACACCTGGCTGCTAGATTCTGGTGCTTCTTTCCTTGTGACACCACATAGAGAATGGTTCTCTAATTATGCAACAAAGTCTCTTGGTACCGTGAGACTTGGTGACTCTTATCAATGTGATGTTGTGGGGGTTGGAGATGTGGTTGTGTAATTCATTGATGGCTCAAAATTTACTATGCATAATATATGCCATGTACCTCAGTTATCACGCAGTTTGATGTCAGTTGGTCAACTAGTAAATAGCCGATCTCGATAATAATTGTCCAACAATTTACATCCAATGATCAATATACAAAATCAATGATACAACTTAGAATAAATGCCGTGACAATGCAGTCCAGACAATACAAAATGGACACTCTCCTATAGTGCAGATCAAATAATACAGTATAGACTTCCCGCTATAGTGTGAGAAGATGCCCACGAGTTTCTCTTCAGTCTTCATGGCAAGAAATTTACTTCAATTCTAGTCTTCGGTCTTAACTTTCCTTCTCGTCTTTGGTCTACACTTTTCTTTAAATAGCTCTCTTTACTTCATAAACCTACAATCGCTTCATATAATATCTCCAAAAATCAACGGCAACTTTGAGAAAAAATTGGGGGGGAGGGGGGGGGGTTGGGGATCAAAACAAAATTCAATTTATGCATTTGAATACTCATGATAAAACACACTGCCCTTGATTTATTTCTTTTTCATTTTAACATTGAATGGCATACACATGCATAGATATATAGAGAAAAGTATTTACGTGCATGAAAAACACATATTTGAGATGATTGTGAAAGTCTCATCATTAACTTCTCTTCATGAACATATGTTTTTTTCTTGAATCATGAAACTAATCTAAGCCCATTATTATCATTAAAATTCATCATAGAATTTCAACAGTTTATAAACTTTCTTCATAGCTTGTGTTACTTGCATCCATGCTTACCCAATTCGTAAAAATCATTTACGGGATGAAGGTCAAGCTTATCTCTCTTATTGCTTGATGCTTTGGGTAGTACAATGTGTCAGAAATAATCTCAATAGCAAGGTTACAGTTAAGTTCAAACCATTGAGAACCATCTCTCTAGGCTTCGATGGTATCAATCGCCTTATTTGTGGGTTATATTGCTTCCTGTTGTGGGGGCCTTCTCCATCATAAAAGATAGTAGTCCTGTCAGAATGCTTGAAACTGACCACATCGGATTCCAAGTCTTTGGATGAAAATCACGCATAGACATGCGTATCCACTTTTGAGTCGCAAACCTGCCATTCAGAGTTATCACGCTGATGCTTGGTGGCTTAAATTGATAATCGGACGGAAATTTAAGCTTCCCATGATATACACCACCTTCAAAAGGAGTCCCTTCACCGCCTTCCAGAACATAGTGCCATTCCAGAATCTCATTTGGAGAAGGCCGAGACTCTCTCTCTCTCTCTCTCTCTCTCTCTCTCTCTCTGTGCAACGCCTCCACCATGGACATAACAGCAGCAACATCTACAACTCCTCTCCAGCAGTCGAATCAGAGCAACGGCCTCTCTCCCTCTCTCTTGTGTGCCGCCTCAGATCTACCGCTCTTCACATGTTGTGTCTTGAAAGACCTGAGTTCTCTGCACCCTCAATTCCATCTACCCAACATATGCCATGATCTCCATACTCAAGGCTCAGGCTGTGTCCGAAAACAAAAGGCATATCCTCTCTCTCCCTGTCTCTCTCCCTCTCATTTCACACCTCTCCTGCACATGTCCGAGCCACCTCTATCCACTGCATCTGACTCCCTCTCTCGACCGCCTACAACTCTCTCTCTCTCTCTCTCTCTCTCTCTCTCTCTCTCTCTCTCTCTCTCTCTCTCTCTCTCTCTCTCTCTCCCCCCTTAGCATGCTCCTCTGTCATCTCTACGCATCTCTCTCTCTCTCTCACTCTCTCTCTCTCACTCTCTCTCTCTCTCTCTCTCTCTCTCTGTAGAATGGATTGGTGATGTGACGCCCAAAGCCCTATGACTCTCTAAGGTTTGAGACACACTCCAGAAGAAATTTGACTCTGCTTAGTACAATTTTGTCAAAGCCTGGTGAGGATTTGTGGCAGAAACTCTCTAGAGACAGCAAGATTTTTCATTGGATATGCTCTGGAACATTTTTCCCAGGCGCTAAATTCATGGCATGCTCGCGATATAGAGGCATCATGGATCCGTTATACTGAGAAATGTTCGACGTGCAATGGGTGCTATAATTTTGACCTTGGAAAAGGGTGATCCTGACTCATTCCTGAGGCCAGACTACAATGTCGAAGACAACTGCATATAATGATCAGAACCTTTCTGGCGAACATCTTCACTCTCAAGCTTCCATTTCCATGGTGGACTTATCAGTTTCTATCAAGCAAAGGACTTCACCAACGGACACCTTCTATCAGGCAAAGGACTTCATCGACTGAAACCTTCTCTCCCTATCTATGAGCACCTTTGTAGAGGCGATTGAAGCCCCTCTCATATTCTCTCTCAACTTTAACTTGCGTGCATGTTCTCTTTTCCTTTTAACAAGTTTTCTCTCCAAATTCTGTAGCAACAGAGTTTCAATTACCAGCAAACACCTATTCTATTTCTCCCTAAATTATGTCAAAGATAGCAAGGGAAGACTCAAACATATTAATCATCGAGAAATAATAAAAAAAGAAGGCTATCTCCTTCCTCAAGTCTCTCTTCTCTCTTCACATGGTAATGAAGAGCATGAACAAGGAGCCAGAAAACATAAACAAGAATGTAAAGAATGAATAAGAAAGCAAGAAGCATACCTGGAGAAAAAATCCACGGGGAAAGACAAATAGGAATTGGACGTCTATTTATAGATCCCCCCTAGGACTTTTCTCTAGAATCTTCTAACCTCCCTTGTGAAACTTTTTATTTCCAGCTTCTTGCATGTTCATCTGCTATTTTGGGAAAATCCCATCTCTTATTTCTATTTTTGGTTTTTCTCTTTTTATTTTTCCCAAATTTTTTGTTATATTTTTAGTTCTTTTTCTTTTTCTCTTTTTATTTTTCTTGGACTAAGTTTTTTGGTTTCACATTGTATGTACAAAATTAAATCAAATTAAAGGGTTAGGACTTAGGGTAAATGGGAATAGTAAGGTTCCAACCTAGGATTTTTTATCGGGAAATTAAGGTTTACCTATGATTAAATTCAGACTCTCCAATAAAAGGATCTATTTATAGCTATGGACTAAATTTATAGGGTTTTGTGTGTGAGCTCGCCTCCTTATCTCCTTCCTCGTGACATGGTATCATAACTAGTGTGGCTGTAGAGATCTCGTGGAGAAGGCTGATGGTGAAGAGTACACGAGAGAGCGTGGAGAAAGCATGATTCACAAACGACCTCAGATGACTATGAAGATTGGCATGAAGGTAGAAGATCTCAAAATAAATTAGTAACCCTTTAGGGTTACTCTTTCTTGTAAGTTTGAAGTTTCGGAGCCATCCCAACCTCCGTTTTGAGCCCGCAAGGTGGGACCCACAAAAAAACCAAGTCAGTTTTACAAATTGTAACTTCCCTCGTGTTCAACAACACTCATATATTCCAGATCCAGAACATTAGGGGAAAAAGTGAGCCCTGGATGGGCCTTTTAAGGATTCCTAATTTTAAGGAATTAAAATGGCTAATCAAGGTGATTAAGAGATTTGGAAATACCACTAGTGGTATTGTTAGTTAAAATAAAGAATAGAAAAGAAGAATCTTTCAACAAAAAATTCGTGTGCATTTTAAGCCATTAGATTGGTTTATTGTATGGCCACGCTCAAATGGGAAAAGAAAGGCACTAGAAGACAAAATAAGATCACAGTCTCTATCAAAAAAAGACAAAATAGAAAACTCCCACATGAAGAGAGAGAACAAAAAATCACGAATTCGCCTACTGAAAGCCATCCGATCGCATTCGATTTTGAGGGTGGAGATTGAGAGCCAGTCTACTCTAAAAGACAAAATAGCTCCATGGAGTGTCACTAAAAGACAAAACCACGAAAATTCGTGGGAAGAGAGAGAAAGAACTTCGGGGTCCACGCAGCTTTTTGACCATTGGATGTGAGAGGATGGATGATTGGGATTGAATAGGATCCATGTAAGGATCTAATCTCATCCATTCATTTTTCTCAAAATCCAATGGCCCAAATTCAAGGCGCCTTTTATCCTTTTGGGAGCAACCACATCCATTAGATCTAAGCAACATCTAAGGGCTATAATTAAAGTAGCCTATTTCTTAAGAACTAATCTTAGCCATTGAATCTTGAAGGGCATCCAAGGGTTGAGTTTGAATCCCATGTCTTTCAAAAACTACCTGAGGAACAAAACCACGAATTTTAGCTTGTTTATGTGGTTTTGACTAGCCCAAACCAAGGGAAGCCTATACCTAGCCTAGTTGATTAAGAGCCTAGACTGTGGCCACCACCCTCTTCTCATTGGTCCATCACTAATCACTCTCTAATCTAAAAGGCCCATGCAGGGTTCATTTTTTCCCCTAATGATTTCAAGCGATTTCGTGTACTGTTGATCCATGAAAACTGTGTTTTTCTGAGATTGAATTGTCACCTCATAGTGCAACAGTGTTCAAGCACAAGTGCTGCTCGTAGTGTTTTGTAGTGTTGTGAATTGCTACAGAAATGGCAAATGCAGATGGAATGAGTCAACTTATGAGCGATAAGCTGGACAAGAACAACTTCCATGCTTGGAGATTCAGAATGAAGAATTTCCTAATGGGAAAAGACTTTTGGAAGTACATTGAAAGAGAGAACGAAAATGCTCCGTAGTTACCAGAGAGGAATCAGACTGCGGACCAGTTAAGAGCATATGAGGAATGGAATCAAGGAGCACGAAAGGTAATGTACTGGCTATTTGTTAGCATACAGGATATCATGATTGGGCACATACAAGATACATTGGAGAAGAAGGGCATGTCTGTAAGTGACTACACCCTAAAAATCAAAATTGTATGTGAGTCACTTGCATCTATTGGCGTGAATGTAGATGATGATGATAAGGTGGAAGTGTGCCTTCATGGTTTAGGAGTTGCATACAAGCAATTTAGAACTTCTATACATACTACGGAAAATATTCCAAATTTTGCTGATTTGGTATCCATGCTAATCACTGAAGAAAAGAATCTTGGTGAGCATTCAAACTCCCACGAGAAGTCTAGTTCTGAGTAAGTGTTCTACTCTGGTAGAAGAAGAGGCAAAGGTAGAGGTTTCGGAAGTGGAAGAGGAAACAGTAACCAAGACCAAGGTCAACAACAGAATCATGTAGGAGGAAGAGGACAATTTTGAGGCAGGGGGAGCCAAAGAGGTCGCAAAAATTTCCAAAGAAATGATTCAGGTAATGACAGTAAAGGATGTTGGAATTGTGGTAAACTTGGACACTTTGAACGTGATTGTAGGTTGAAGAATCAAAATAACAGAAGGCAGCAAAAAACTATGCATCCACAAGTGTAGATGACCCTCAGACGTTGTTCATGGTTCAACATCACATGATGAATACGATGTTTGCTGGTGTTTCAAAAACAAATGATAATGTCTGGTATGTTGATTCAGGTGCTTCAAATCACATGCCCAGTCATGCAGAATGGTTTAGTACTTTGCAAAAATTGCCAGTTCCTAGATATGTTGAAACAAGTGATGACACATCACAGCCTATCGAGTATAGTACAGGAAACATAGCACTATCTATGGAGGATGGAAAGATAAAACAGCTTGCTGATGTGCCTTGGAACATAACAAAGAATCTAGTTTCTGTTGGACAAATGGTTGACAGGGATCACAAGTCAGGTTCAATGCTGATGGAAGATTGATTGCCAAAGGAAACAAAGTGGGTAGGATGTTCACCTTAAATGTGAAATTTTTGAAATGAATGCAGCCATGTTTGCAAAAGGTGCAGGAATCATTATTGATATAGAGATCTGGTATAAACCAATTGGACATGCAAACTTGCAAAGGTTGAAATTGATGCAGTCAAAGGAGATTATCCATGGATTACCAAATTTCAAGGTTGCAGAGATGCAAAAGGTATGTGCAACTTGGAAAACAGTCAAGATCATTGTTTCCGCATGACAAGCATGTTAGTGAGAATGTGCTAGAAATAGTACATACAGATGTTTGGGGTCTTGCAAAGACCACATCTATGGGTGGTTGCAGGTTTTATGTTACTTTCATTGATGATCATCCATGGAAAGTGTGGATATATTTCATGAAAGAGAAGAGTGAGATGTTCACTCACTTCTAGAATTTTAAAGCTATGGTGGAAAAGCAGACAAGGAATTATATCTATGTATTAAGATCTGATGGAGGAGGTGAATACATGTCAAATGAGTTCAACAATTTTCTAAAAAGTCATGAAATTCAACGTCAGTTATGCAGGTACACACCACAATAGAATGGCATTGCTGAATGCAAAAATAGACATATTGAAAAAATAGCAAGAGCCTTGATGGCTGAGAAGAATATGCCTCATTGTTATTGATGCATACAACTGTATACATCATGAACAGAACTCCAACTACTGATGTACATGAAGTTACACCTGAAGAAAAGTTCAAGGTCAAAAGCCAAACTTATCAAATACGAAATTTTTTGGCTGTATTACATATGTACATGTTCCAGATGAGTTGAGGATCAAGCTTGATCCAAAAGCAGAAAAATGTGTCTGCATTGGATACTCCCTTGAGCAAAAGGGATATAAATGTCATAACCCACTCACACAACAGGTGAAGGCATTAGGGGAAAAAATGAACCCTAAATGGGCCTTTTAGATTAAGGAGTGATTAGTGATGGACCAATCAGAAGAGGGTGGTGGCTACAGTCTATGCCCTATAAAATACTAGGCTAAAGGGGGAAGAGGGGACATATTTCTCCCTTTTTTAATGAGCTGCCTCTAGAGAGAGAAGGAATCTCGTAACTCAGTTGGGCCCAAAAATTCAAAATTTCTAAAAAGTTAAAAAACTCATCATAACACCTGAAAATGGACCCCCCATTACTTTTTAGGGTCAAAAGTACTCTTTTTGACCCCAAATTCAAAATCCGTGCATGTTTTGAGCTCAAAAAAATGGTTTTTTTTTTAATACTCAAAAAAGAGTTATTTCCCTTCTAAACCTCACATTTTCATACCCTGGTCCCACAAAGTCATCTTTTCCCACTACTTTCACTCTGTAGCACACCATTGAAGCTCCTGTTTCTACACTCCAACCTACCTGCATCTCCTATCTCGAATTACTGTTGTAGCTTGAAGACCTTTAGCTTCAATGGCAATGGCTAAAGCTTCTAGGCGACCAAAAGATGAAATCCTCACATTAAGATGTCACAATATCAAAGCCACAGATGGACAGTGGCTATCACATGAGTACTCCAAAGGTGCATGGGTGTACATGCATGCAACCCTCAAGAGTTGGGCCTCATCGAGTTAGAGATCGTGGAAACTTAGATCTTCATTGGAAGGGAAAGTTACTTGGCTTCAAGAAGCACACAGACAATGGGATGGTTGCTATTGAACAACATGTTTTTACAATGGCAACTATGAAACTTGAAAACTCTAGTAGAATGAGATGTCCTGTGAATTGTAAGTATTACTCTACAATATTTTATGTTTTCTTGTGTCGGATATATTTCTAAACTATTTAGATATGTTTTTGTTTGTTTCAGATATATTTCCTTCTACTTTGGTGGAAGAGCAACCACTTCATAGTCTTACATGTACTTTCCAGGCATTGCATGCAGATGTTGGTGGACTAGTCTTTCCAAAAATATCTCTTGCTCAACTTTACCATGATAGAGTTTTCTTTTACACACATAGATATGTTGTACCCTCTACAATGAATGGTTTTGGAAGGTTAGAGAGAATTGAAGTACATTCTCTTCTTAGCTTGGAGTGGCCAAAACCTGATATATGGTCCGTATCATCTTTGAAGCAAAAGATGGTAATGGATATACATAACTCTTTGAAATTCACAAAAGTGTCTAGGTCTGTAGGTTTGCACTAGGCTTTTCCCATTCATTGTTTTGTATATTTATTCCAAGGATTCTCATTCCAAGAGACTTCCACCATGTTCATGTGTAAAGATATCACATATGAGCAAGTCGAAAGTCTTCTTGGTGAAGATTGGGGTTTGATAAAAGGAATTGCAAAAGGTGATAAATATCTTTGTAAAATAGGTGGAACAGGTATAGGATTCTGATATTTGAAACAACATACTTTATTATACATCAGATTCTACAATGATCGTTGGATGTGCAAATTTGGCAAATGGATACCATTTCAAAGTTCAGAGGGATCTTTACATTCATTTGAAATAAAGCTTAGATTGCCCAATAATGAAACAGAAACTATTTTAGTGAATAATCATTGGACCTTGGCTAATCTGAGAGAACACTTGATGATTGTAGAGGAGGTACTGGGGTATCTGCTTTTAACCAAGGTAGAGAATGAAGATTAAACAAAATGAAGATTAAACACGTCCAGTACGTCACCTACTCAAGGGGGGTTCTCTTTAGGGAAGTATACCCTTTAACATTTTTGTGAGCAGGCCGACAACAAGAATTGTACAGAATGGTAAATGCTTTAGAAAATATGGACAACCAAATAACCAAGGAAGACCGTACTCCGCCTGATTCCAATCAGATGATTACAAAGTTGGGAAAATGATGAATGATGCTCAAAAGTGTAAACTTAGGTCTAACAAGCCACAAGCTTAGGGCTAACAAGCCATCTTAAAAGTAATTCACTCCAGTACATCAGATTCTTCTCATCCACATAAGGCCAATGATATGCAGAGCAACTCAGAACAATACAAAGAATTCCTCAAGAGGATAGAACCTAATCAATAACACTGACTCACAGAAAAAATAACCCCAAACTACTCTCTTACATTATAGTGCTCATAGCCCTTCACTATGAAGCCTACCCTCTGTATACACGACAGAGTAGCTTCCACAGTAGACTTGAACCACCAAGTGCAAGAGATGTCTTCTGCACGTATATACCCGGCAAAGTGACTCCAGAAAAATGTACCAAAAAAATGTGTACAGTGTACTCTCAGTGTACCCCAAATGAGCACAAATCCCTTGATTTTATAGGCCTCCATAGGCCAAGAGGGCCTTGCCGAATCTTCACGTCCACTGATCATGCGCTGGTTAACCACCCAAAATTGGGGGGTAGGTCAAATATTCCACTTGGTTTGAATTAGATCCACAAAAATAGGTAGTCGTCGTGAATGGTTGCTGGCAATTCCACTTTTACTTTTAACAATTACCTTTTACCTTTTCTTCCGCCATCCGAGATTCTCATTTTGTGTTGTTTTTCATCCAGTCCTAGTGTTCACGTAGTGGTTGAATCATGTGAAGCTTCAAATAGCATTCCTCTGAGCTCCAAAAGTCATTGTGTCAGCATCATGGGTCATCTCCATCATGCTTCTGCTGTAGCCATCTTATCTGTTTCCCGGAGAGCCATATTTCCCTTCGTCTTTGTGGGGCCCAATCCATTTCTCCTGAACCTCACAATCTTCATCTTCTGGACCTTGGTCTTGTGTGTGTGTTGTGAGGATGTGTGTGTGTATGTATGGATGTGCATGCGTGTGTGTGGAGGTGTGTGATTGTATGTATGTGTTTGTGTGTGTGAGTGTGAGTGTGTGCTTATATGTGTGTGAGTGTTTATGTGTGTGCATGTGAGTGTGTATGCCTTGTGTGTGTGGGTATGTGTGTACGCCGGTGTGTGTGAAAATGTGTGTGTGTGAGTGCATGTGTGTGGTTGTATATGTATGTGCGCATGTGTGGGAGATAGAGAGTGAGGGGGTGCGATGGGTGGATTGTGAGGTGTGAGGGGAGATGTGAGGGGAGGTGAGGGTGAGGTGCGGAAGCGGAGGGGTGAGGGGGCGGAGGCGGAGGCGGAGGGGTTGGGTGGGTGGTGGAGGCCAGCGGGCGGGGGAGGAGAGAGAAGGGAGAGGGGAAGAGAGAGCGGGGGCGGAGGTGGGCGGACCGGCGGAGTGCGGAGGCGGAGCGGAGGGGTGAGGGGGCGGAGGCGGAGGTGAGGGAGGAAGGCGGAGGCGGAGGGTGGAGTGGAGGGGTGAGGGGGCGGAGGCGGAGGCGCGGGAGGAAGGCGGAGGCGGGGAGGGTGGAGTGGAGAGTGTAGAGGGGAGAGAAAGGGGGGGGGGGGGCGGAGGTGGGCGGACCGGCGGAGGGCGGAGGGGGTGGCAGCGGGTGGCGGGGGAAGGCGGGTGGCGGAATGAGGAGGGGGCGGGGTGGGGGTGTGAGAGGTAGAGAGATAGAGAGAGATAAGGTGCGGGGGTGAGGATTGTGGAGGGCCGCGGGGAGGGTGAGGCGGGCTGCGGGGAAGGTGAGAAGGGGGGTGGCGAGGAGTGGTGGCGGAGGGGTCGTGGGGGTGGTTGAGGGCGGAGGGGAGGAGCGCGGAGGGGGTGGCAGCGGGTGGCGGGGGAAGGCGGGTGGCGGGGGAAGGCGGGTGGCGGAATGAGGAGGGGGCGGGGTGGGGGTGTGAGAGGTAGAGAGATAGAGAGAGATAGGGGGCGGGGGTGAGGATTGTGGAGGGCCGCGGGGAGGGTGAGGCGGGCTGCGGGGAAGGTGAGAAGGGGGGTGGCGAGGAGTGGTGGCGGAGGGGTCGTGGGGGTGTTTGAGGGCGGAGGGGAGGAGCGCGGAGGGGGTGGCAGCGGGTGGCGGGGGAAGGCAGGTGGCGGAATGAGGAGGGGGCGGGGTGGGGGTGTGAGAGGTAGAGAGATAGAGAGAGATAGGGGGCGGGGGTGAGGATTGTGGAGGGCCGCGGGGAGGGTGAGGCGGGTTGCGGGGAAGGTGAGAAGGGGGGTGGCGAGGAGTGGTGGCGGAGGGGTCGTGGGGGTGGTTGAGGGCGGAGGGGGTGGGCTTCGGGGCGGGGCGTGAGAGGTAGAGAGATAGAGAGAGGGGAAGAGAGGGGAAGAGAGAAAAATAGAGAGGGAGAAAGAGAAAGAGAGGGAGAGAAAGAGGAAACCGAGAGAGAGATAGAGAGAGAAAGAAAAGAGAGGGCGGGGAGAGAGCGAGAGAGAGAGAGGAAGAGGAAGTGAGGGGGTAGGCCGTGAGAGGGAGAGAGACGGAACGTGAAAGAGAGGAAAATAGAGAGAGAGAGGGAAATCGGAAGAGAAGAGAGAGGTGGGAAAGAGAAGGAGGGAGAGAGAAGAGAGGGAAAGAGGGAGAGTGAGAAAAAGAGAGAGAGAAATGGAAAAGAAAGAGTGATAGGTATCGAACAACCGAAGAAGCCAAGAAAAGACGACAGCAACGACTGCTCAGAACTCAGATATATCCGTGTCAGAGCACTTGCACACTTCTTGAGGCTTCATCCCAAGGCATCTGAGAGTTTTCGACCTCTACAGACCCCCACATCAAGCTTTTGCACCGTCCCGGTGCAATAACTCCTTTATATGCTTATTTTAATGAGATTTAACTGCAATTACTGAAAAGAACATGGTATGTACAAGGGATAAAATGCTTCCACTTTGTCCTAGTTCCGATACTTCTTTACCCTGGAGATGTTGACGAGGGGAATTCTTTTACCCTGTAGATCTTCCAAATGTACTGCGCCATGTGGTAACACCTTGATAACCTTATATGGTCCTGCCCATTTGGGTGCCAATTTAGTTTGAATTGGTGGTATTTGATGCACTAAAACCATGGACCCTTCTTGAACTTCATTCGATCTCAGATACCTGTCATGTAATTTCTTGCGCTCTTCTTGTGTCGCCAGAAGTTTCTGCATTGCCCCTTCTCTGTACTCTTCTAATGCCACCAATCTCTGAATGGGGGGTTGTATGCCAATGGTTTTGATTCCTATTTCCTTTCTGATAATAAACTCAAATGGTGCCAATGCCTCTTTCCCATATACTAACCGAAATGGAGTCTCGCCTGTGGTTCCCCTCTTCGTGGTTCTGAAAGCCCAAATTGCACCAATCAGTGCTAGCGGCCAAGAGCTTTGATGATCGAAAGATAATTTGCGAAGCAATCCAATCAAAATCTTATTGGAACTCTCTGCTTGGCCATTTGCCCTGGGGTAGTAGGCACAAGATTTTTTATGGAAGATTTTGTACCTGTCAAATATAAACTGGAGCAATTGATTTACAAAATGTGTGCCCCTATCACTAGTAATTTCTAGTGGGCAACCAAATCTTGAGAAAATACGTTTATACATAAATTTAGCTACTGTTAAAGCCGTGCAGTCCATAGTAGCTTTAGCCTCTATCCATTTAGTGGCATAGCATGTAGCCATCAAAATATACTTTTTACCTCCAGGTTGCCCAGTCGGGCTAATTGGCCCTATGAAATCAAGACCCCATCGTTCAAATGGGAGCCATCCTGTAGATATGACCAATGGTTGGAAATTCAATCTGGTTGGCGCGGGAGCACACCTCTGGCAGATGTGGCATTCTTTAGAAAACTTGAGTGCATCCTTGAAGATATGGGGCCACCATAATCCTTTGTGGATGATTCTATGAGCCAATTCTTCCCCCTTTAGATGTCCTTCATTGTGTGCAGCCTCTAGCAGAAGATTTACCTCCTCTGGATAGACACACCTTCTCAATATATCATCTTGACAGTATTTATATAAATTTCCATTTATAAGAGAATATGCTTTGGTTTTCAGGAGCAATCTTCTCTTTTCTACAGGTGTCAAGTGATCTGGGATCTTTCCAGTAGTCAGAACATGGAGAATTTCATCATACCAACCAGTTCGAATTGTCACTAGAAAAAGATTGCTATCCATCAATTCATCATTAATACCTGTTGCCTTTTCGCTCATTGCCGTCCTGGACACTTGATCTGCCATGTAGTGCTCTTTTCTTGGCTTAATGTGAATATCAAAATTAAATTCCTGAAATAGGAGTAACCATCTCCAAATCCTTCCAGCTACTCTAGGCTTGTTTATCAAATACTTCAAGGGCTGATGATCAGAAATAACAATGAAATGTACACCAAGGAGATAATGTCGAAACTTCTGAAGGGCGAATACAATAGCCAAACCTTCTCTTTCCGTTGTACTGTAATTTCTTTCAGCTTGGTTGAGTAATCTGCTTGCATAAGAGATAGGTCTATCCACTTTGTGAGATGACGGTTGAGCTAGAACTGCACCAACAGCATGAAGACTAGCATCTGTATGCACATGAAATTCCAATGACCAATTAGGAACACTTAAAAGTGGAGCAGTACATAGCCTCAACTTTAGTTCACAAAATGCTTTGTCAGCTTCAGCACTCCATGAGAAAGGGATTTTTTTACTGGTAAGCCTTGACAAGGGCTTAGCAATTTCCGAATACATCCTAATGAATCTTCTGTGATACCCTGCATGGCCCAAGAAACTTTGCACTTCCTTTGGGCTTTGTGGAATTGGCATGGAAAGGATAGCAGTGATCTTTGCCGGATCAGCAGTTATCCCTTCGACTGATACTATGTGGCCTAGGAGAGTGCCTTTAGTGACCAAAAAATGACATTTAGCAGGATTTAACTTCAACCCTGTTTTGAGACACTGCTCAAAGATTTCCTTTAGATTATCCAAATGATTATTGAAATCTTGAACTATTGCCCTCTTGTCTGTTCCTGAAAATACTGAAAAATCATCCATAAAAATGCGCAGAAATGAGGTTAACCACTTCCCTAGTATCAGATACATTGCTCTATTAAAAGATGCTGGTGCATTCTTCAAGCCAAAGGCCATACGAGTATAAACATATGTGCCCCATGGAGTAACAAAAGCCGTCTTGTCTCTATCTTCAGGATGAATGGCTATCTGATTGTAGCCACTGAACCCATCAAGAAAACTGTATAGAGAGTGTCCAGCTACTTCTTCAAGCACCTGCTCTATGAATGGCTGAGGAAAGCCATCTTGAATAGTTACCTTATTCAAGGCACGAAAATCAACGCATACTCTTATTTCGCCGTTTTTCTTTGGTACAATGACCATGGAAGAAAGCCACCGTGAGTGTTCTACAGGAACAATAATGCCTGCCTCTTCCAGTTTTGTTATTTCTAGCTTTACTGCTTCTGCATACTTTGGATTAAGTCAGTAAGGCCTACTTCTTGCAGGTGAAGCTCCTTCCACTAAGGGTATTCGGTGTAATCCAAGCTCCTCTGGTATCCCTGTTAAGTCTTTATAGGACCATGCAAAGACATTTTTATAGGCAAAAAGTAGGGAGGTTACCTTCTGCAATAAAGAGGGATAGTGCCATAACCAAGCAGCCAAGTGAACTATCTGAGGATTCTCTTCATCACCAAGATTTACTTCTTGAACAAACTTTTCAGAATTGGACTCACTTGAAAATTCATCTCCATTGTATGCAGGAGCAGAGTTCAATTTATGATCCACAATCTGTTCCTTGATCCATCCTAAAGGTATATTTGAGAATGGAAGTTCTTGAAGGTCACACTTAGCTTCCTCCGATGCAGGCACAACTTTGTCACTTTCTGGTCCTGCAAGCATAAAATCATCTGATTCCTCATGTTTACCTGCCTTTTCCTTACATACCATCTTAGTGGCGCTAAGTGTTGAATTTTGATTATTTGATTCAATTAGAGATTTCTGTCCTTCAGGAGGTGCCTGCAAAAGATAAGCTTGACTTCCTTGCTTACTTTTTTCTATTTTGTTCAAGTGAAGAACATCAGTTTTTCCCTCTTCCCGTCCTCCTTGTGTTGCTTCTGCAAAATCTTCATTTACCTCACATATCTCCACTGTGCAGCATTCTGCACTTCCCATCATCCAACTTAATAGGGCATCATCTTCTGAAGGCATTACCTGAGTTTCCATTGCATACCCAGTAGCCTTGTTAATGTCTGATCCTTCTTCCAAATGTAACTGTAAATGATTGTTAGTACATGTGGAAATCCATAACTTGTTTTTTCCCCAATCCTGTAGAGCCTTTGCTTGCCTTAACCAAGGCCTTCCTAAGAGTAGAGGGTATGAGGTCTCCAGTGGCAGGGCTATAACAACAAAGTCTAGAACAAAATGACAACCCTGCACTATCATAAGTACCTTTTCGACAATGCCCAGTGGTGCAACCCGACGTTGATCTGCTAATGTGACCGTGAAGGGTGCCGCTTTTGTGGGATTCAGCCTTAGTTTTTTCATAGTGAAATCAGGCATCAAATTGATGCCGGAACCTCCATCTATAATAACACCTATGAGAGCTTCATCTTTGATAAAAACAGATAATCTTGAGCTTTGATAATCAGCCAGGGGTGCAGGAGGAAAGTCCACCATAAAACCATCTATGCTAGGAGGTGGGCACAAGCATGCAGAATGTATAATTTTCAGCAGATCACTTCTTACTTTAGAATCCATCCTTATGAGTTGGTACAGACTAATCTTATGGTGAGTACCTTTCAAGATTTCCTCAATGTTCACTTCTTGCGTGTCTTCAGGAGTACTTGTTGGTCGATCTTTTAGCAAATTGGTCACCCTCTCATAAGCCTCTTCCATGTCTTCTTGGTCCTTCCATCCCACCCTCTTTTCTGCATCTCTATCTTTGGGTCCTTGTTGTTCCTCCTTATGGGCTACTGCCGCTTGCCTGGCTCTAGTCATCATTGGCATGGATGAAGATGAAACAGCATAAGATTGAGTGGTCATACCTTCTTCTTTTGGAGAGACTGAAATCATGTGGATTGGAGTAGGACGACCTCTTGGGCAATCTCTGGTATAATGATCCTTTGCCTCCGGACAATGTTGACAAGGAGGTGCATCTTCTGGAAGAGAACACCTATTCTGCATGTGGCCGTACTCACCACAAAGGTAGCACATCAAAGGTCTATTGTATCTAGGCTTCGCAGGCCGATTCTCTTCTCTATTAGCTGTATGTGAAGTACTAGCATAATATGAATCCAAGGCTTGATGGTTACCTCGTTGTTGTGCTCCTTTGAGGTAGTAGCAGTCTCTAGCTTCATGACCTTCTTTGCCACAGAATTGACAACTGACCTTGTTAGGACAATTAACATTGGAATGTCCACTATTGCTACATATTGTACACCAAACCTGTCTTCGTATGTCCTGTGTGGTTCGCAAATCTTCGAGCTCACGACGAAGTTGAGCTACTTCATCAACAGTGTGGGGCGGGGGTAGCGACACAACCTTCTCTTCTTGGCGACTTCGCTGCATTCTTAAGGCTTCCAACTCCTTCCTGAGTTGCTCGATGGGATCCAAGTCTGATGCATAATTTGGTTGGGCCTCCCCTTCAAAATGTAGTCTAGCCTCCTCAATGCGCGATGCAGTTGCAACAAAATCATCAAGTGTTGCATCCAATCTCAGAGATTCACGAAGCTTCTGCTGAGATGACTTGGGCAGAGCTTTCTCTATCCATTTTTTTACTAAGAAATCACCTGGAGCATGTGGCAGACGTGAAACAAGTGCTTTTGTTCTAGTGTGAAGTTCGTGGAAGGATTCACCTGATCTCAATTTTAGGTTCTCCAGCTGATCTAGAGCTCTTTCAGAGGAGTTGCTTGGTCGGAATGTCTGCGAGAATGCCATCTTCAGTGCCTCCCATGTAGCGAAGTGTCCATCTGCATATTGACTATACCATTTGTCTGCGAGGCCTTCCAATGTAGATGGGAAGAGTACCAACATTGCATCCTCTCGGTTCTGCAATCCTCGTCCGCGGCATAATGAGATGAATCTCCTCACGTGGTCGTCCGCATCCTCATAAGCCAATCCCTTGAATGTAGGGAACTTGATGTTCAACCTAGAGAGTAAATGAGAAAGTTCCTCCATGGGCACTGGTGCTTCTTCTGAAGTATCAGAGGAAAAATCCAACGTCTTCCTCAGTTTCTCTTTTGAAAGCGGGGTTGAAGTCAAATCGATGGACAAATTTAAGGGTAGACGGGTACTAGCCGAAGGTAGAGCTGGCTTCTTGAGGCTCTTTTGTACACGAAGGGGCTCTCTGTCTACTCGAGTGTGGGTCATGTACCCACTCGCAGAATGCAAAAATCAAGAAATTAATGCAATGACTATTATATAGTGCACACTAGATACCTCCCACAAAAATGCAAGGTCCCACCGGGCGTGCCAAACTGTAGAGGAGGTACTGGGGTATCTGCTTTTAACCAAGGTAGAGAATGAAGATTAAACAAAATGAAGATTAAACACGTCCAGTACGTCACCTACTCAAGGGGGGTTCTCTTTAGGGAAGTATACCCTTTAACATTTTTGTGAGCAGGCCGACAACAAGAATTGTACAGAATGGTAAATGCTTCAGAAAATATGGACAACCAAATAACCAAGGAAGACCGTACTCCGCCTGATTCCAATCAGATGATTACAAAGTTGGGCAAATGATGAATGATGCTCAAAAGTGTAAACTTAGGTCTAACAAGCCACAAGCTTAGGGCTAACAAGCCATCTTAAAAGTAATTCACTCCAGTACATCAGATTCTTCTCATCCACATAAGGCCAATGATATGCAGAGCAACTCAGAACAATACAAAGAATTCCTCAAGAGGATAGAACCTAATCAATAACACTGACTCACAGAAAAAATAACCCCAAACTACTCTCTTACATTATAGTGCTCATAGCCCTTCACTGTGAAGCCTACCCTCTGTATACACGACAGAGTAGCTTCCACAGTAGACTTGAACCACCAAGTGCAAAAGATGTCTTCTGCACGTATATACCCGGCAAAGTGACTCCAGAAAAATGTACCAAAAAAATGTGTACAGTGTACTCTCAGTGTACCCCAAATGAGCACAAATCCCTTGATTTTATAGGCCTCCATAGGCCAAGAGGGCCTTGCCGAATCTTCACGTCCACTGATCACGCGCTGGTTAACCACCCAAAATTGGGGGGTAGGTCAAATATTCCACTTGGTTTGAATTAGATCCACAAAAATAGGTAGTCGTCGTGAATGGTTGCTGGCAATTCCACTTTTACTTTTAACAATTACCTTTTACCTTTTCATCCGCCATCCGAGATTCTCATTTTGTGTTGTTTTTCATCCAGTCCTAGTGTTCATGTAGTGGTTGAATCATGTGAAGCTTCAAATAGCATTCCTCTGAGCTCCAAAAGTCATTGTGTCAGCATCATGGGTCATCTCCATCATGCTTCTGCTGTAGCCATCTTATCTGTTTCCCGGAGAGCCATATTTCCCTCGTCCTTGTGGGGCCCAATCCATTTCTCCTGAACCTCACAATCTTCATCTTCTGGACCTTGGTCTTGTGTGTGTGTTGTGAGGACGTGTGTGTATGTATGGATGTGCATGCGTGTGTGTGGAGGTGTGTGATTGTATGTATGTGTTTGTGTGTGTGAGTGTGAGTGTGTGCTTATATGTGTGTGAGTGTTTATGTGCGTGCATGTGAGTGTGTATGCCTTGTGTGTGTGGGTATGTGTGTACGCCGGTGTGTGTGGAAATGTGTGTGTGTGAGTGCATGTGTGTGGTTGTATATGTATGTGCGCATGTGTGGGAGATAGAGAGTGAGGGGGTGCGACGGGTGGATTGTGAGGTGTGAGGGGAGATGTGAGGGGAGGTGAGGGTGAGGTGCGGAAGCGGAGGGGTGAGGGGGCGGAGGCGGAGGCGGAGGGGTTGGGTGGGTGGTGGAGGCCAGCGGGCGGGGGAGGAGAGAGAAGGGAGAGGGGAAGAGAGAGCGGGGGCGGAGGTGGGCGGACCGGCGGAGTGCGGAGGCGGAGTGGAGGGGTGAGGGGGCGGAGGCGGACGCGAGGGAGGAAGGCGGAGGCGGGGAGGGTGGAGTGGAGGGGTGAGGGGGCGGAGACGGAGGCGCGGGAGGAAGGCGGAGGCGGGGAGGGTGGAGTGGAGAGTGTAGAGGGGAGAGAAAGGGGGGGGCGGAGGTGGGCGGACCGGCGGAGGGCGGAGGGGGTGGCAGCGGGTGGCGGGGGAAGGCGGGTGGCGGAATGAGGAGGGGGCGGGGTGGGGGTGTGAGAGGTAGAGAGATAGAGAGAGATAGGGTGCGGGGGTGAGGATTGTGGAGGGCCGCGGGGAGGGTGAGGCGGGCTGCGGGGAAGGTGAGAAGGGGGGTGGCGAGGAGTGGTGGCGGAGGGGTCGTGGGGGTGGTTGAGGGCGGAGGGGAGGAGCGCGGAGGGGAGGAGCGCGGAGGGGGTGGCAGCGGGTGGCGGGGGAAGGCGGGTGGCGGGGGAAGGCGGGTGGCGGAATGAGGAGGGGGCGGGGTGGGGGTGTGAGAGGTAGAGAGATAGAGAGAGATAGGGGGCGGGGGTGAGGATTGTGGAGGGCCGCGGGGAGGGTGAGGCGGGCTGCGGGGAAGGTGAGAAGGGGGGTGGCGAGGAGTGGTGGCGGAGGGGTCGTGGGGGTGGTTGAGGGCGGAGGGGAGGAGCGCGGAGGGGGTGGCAGCGGGTGGCGGGGGAAGGCGGGTGGCGGAATGAGGAGGGGGCGGGGTGGGGGTGTGAGAGGTAGAGAGATAGAGAGAGATAGGGGGCGGGGGTGAGGATTGTGGAGGGCCGCGGGGAGGGTGAGGCGGGCTGCGGGGAAGGTGAGAAGGGGGGTGGCGAGGAGTGGTGGCGGAGGGGTCGTGGGGGTGGTTGAGGGCGGAGGGGAGGAGCGCGGAGGGGGTGGGCTTCGGGGCGGGGCGTGAGAGGTAGAGAGATAGAGAGAGGGGAAGAGAGGGGAAGAGAGAAAAATAGAGAGGGAGAAAGAGAAAGAGAGGGAGAGAAAGAGGAAACCGAGAGAGAGATAGAGAGAGAAAGAAAAGAGAGGGCGGGGAGAGAGCGAGAGAGAGAGGAAGAGGAAGTGAGGGGGTAGGCCGTGAGAGGGAGAGAGAGGGAACGTGAAAGAGAGGAAAATAGAGAGAGAGAGGGAAATCGGAAGAGAAGAGAGAGGTGGGAAAGAGAAGGAGGGAGAGAGAAGAGAGGGAAAGAGGGAGAGTGAGAAAAAGAGAGAGAGAAAGGGAAAAGAAAGAGTGATAGGTATCGAACAACCGAAGAAGCCAAGAAAAGACGACAGCAACGACTGCTCAGAACTCAGATATATCCGTGTCAGAGCACTTGCACACTTCCTGAGGCTTCATCCCAAGGCATCTGAGAGTTTCCGACCTCTACAATGATTATGGGGTTTGAAGGACTAACTCAATCCAAATTCAAAATTCAATGACATAAGGTGAGAAATGTTTCGTGCTTTTGTTAAATTAATCTTTTCATTATTGTTTATTTTACTTTAATGACTTCAATTTCTTGCAAATTGATTACAGGTGGACAGAACAATGGAATACAAAATGAAAGTCCCTGTAGATTGGAGCAAAGATGGAACATAACTCTCATTGTCATAGTTCTTTTGCAACCTGATAATGTCACTTCTTGGGCTCTAGTCATTGTATCTCATGGTTTTTGCACTTTCAAGAACCTTGTAAAAAGTAGGACAATCAATTCATGTAAGATATTGTATATACCTTCTTCTCTGATACCTTCTCTCCTACTAAGATATCTAAAAATCCTCTTGATCTAGAATCAGTCTAGAAAAACTTTACATCATAGATGAGCATCGCAAATTTTGTGATGCGTTCTTGCATTTGCAAGCACTTCAAGTTGTACAATAATTGATACCAATAATTTGTAAATTTTGTAGGATTTGATATTTGTAATGAAAACATGTCTACTCTCACATTTTTGTAGTCTACAATTGTGCATATAATTTCTCTTGGTGATTATTCAATTTTTGCTTTTATATAGAGTATGTTTAAGTTCACAATAATTGACATTTTATTGCTTAATTTTCTCAATAGTTGATCATTGATGAAGTTTGAAATTACAAAGGATATAACTAAAAAAGGCCATTCATGTTAGATATACTCAATACTTACTCCTCAAGTACCACAAATGATCCATGGTGCTCTAAGTTATAAGGCCCCCATTATGAGGAGAAACCACTTTGAGAGTACAAACATCCATGGAACCTTAACTTCTGAGCTAGATGAGTTTTATATGTGAAAATTTATGGTAATAAATGGTCTTTGTGATTGATGCCATGAGGTAAGTGGGGCATAAGAGTTTTGCCAATTTGAATGCCATTCAAGCTGAAAATAAAGGCCCTCTAGTGCCATGGAATTTCCCCATAGAACCTAAATGGGAGGAGTTCAAAGGGGGATTTCTGCCTTATGTGGGATATAGAGGCACAACAAGAATTCTAGACATGAGGATATTATCCTAAATTATATTTTTCAAAGTATTTTATCTTATGTGACTATGTTTGTTTATACTGGCTCCCATTGTAGAAGTTGTATATGCATGGATCATTGTAGAGTAAGTGACTTGTTAGAAATAAGTTCCATGGCTCTAAAAATCTAAATAATAAAGTTTCATATCCACTAAAAATAATCTTGCATGGCCTCAAAAGTATCAAAAAAGAGGAGCCATAGAAACATGGGATATGTCTTTGCAAAAGTTTTGTAGAGGCCTATTGTGTGTTTCTATGGATGAACTTTTTTTTTGCTTTTGAGGCCATGAAACTCATTATGTGCTCAACTCAATTTACCAATGGAAAAATGAGTTTATAACCATAAATGATTTTCTATGCACACATAGCATGTTGACTTGAGTGCATATGATTGTGAACATATGATATAGATCAATGTGGAGTTAAGCATGTGTAATAAACGTTATGAAAAAGTATATTACCAATGAGATAATTCACATTACAAAACATCTCTTCAAGAAGAATGATCACATAGTCATATATGCTCCTATCTAGTTCTTGGGTTGCATAATTTCCCTAAAATTTGCAAGAAGTAATACTTATTTCCACCATTTGATGACCTTGCATGACCTCAAAGCACCAAAAAAGGTTTATATCTCATGAATGGTTTAGATTTTGGAGCAATGGATGCTACCATCAGGTCCGAAACATGCAAAAACCCTAAGATTGACTGTTTATTTGTCTAATTCTGACATCTAGAGAGCCTTGGTAACCTGAAAAAGCACCAGAAAAAGGGGCAGCCACAGAAACGCGTTTCTGTGGCTGCCCCTTTTTCTGGTGCTTTTTCAGGTTACCAAGGCTCTAGATGTCAGAATTAGACAAATAAACAGACAATCTTAGGGTTTTTGCATGTTTCGGACGTGATGGTAGCATCCATTTCTCCAAAATATAAACCATTCATGAGATATAAACATTTTCATAGAATTTATGGTTTTACAATGGTTTCCTTTGTGTTTATGACATCACCTCCCTCTCAAAGCGATAAGTTCCATAGGAAGTAGCTATGTAACTGCAAGCTTTTTTGGAAATCGAATCTTCATAGTTATTGGTCTTTTTAGAGTTCTTTATATGTTGTACTGGAACACGATGATGATGGATATCCATGATGATACTAGAAAGGGTTTGTAGTATATCTAGCTAAGGAATCAAGGGCATGATTCTCATGATGGATAGTACTCCTTTTCTGACTCAGATGATGATCTTTTGATGTGGAATGGTGATCGTGGAAGTCTTAAACCCAGCTTGTATCTTCTTCCTAGGACATTTGAATATGATGTGGTTAGTGACAATACAACTCCTTTCTTTCAAATTTTAGGTTCATGGACCTTATTACATGCAGAACCTAGTTGAACAATGCAAATACTAGTTCTGATTCTAAGGGATTTGTTTTGCACACATACAATCTTTACGCAAGTGGATACAATTATGAACATATGATATAAATCAATGTGGACTTGAGCATGTGTAAGAAAGATGATGAAAAGTAGATTATCATAATGGAAATGTGATTTTACAAAATGTATCTCTTCAACAAGAATGATTACATAATCATGTATGGTCCCATCTAGTTTCTTTGGTTGTAGGGTCATCATCTTCATATGAGCTACACACAAGTCAATATCTTTCAAAATAGAAGTAAGGAATGCATCTCCTTTCTCTTGGATGGCTTGATGTGCTATTGATTATATCCAAAGTCTAGTGCGTTAACTTTGAATCACTAAGGATCGATAACGTTTGCTCACTTTTTTGTTGCTTTTGCATTAGGAAAAACTTTAGGTTGTGCTACATATGATCTATGATGTGGTTGGTAGTTCTTATTCATTTTACATCTATGCCTTGATTGACATTGTGACACAATTAATGGCATATGTTTCTTTTCTCATATGTGGGTAGTATTCTTTGACCTTATAGTAGTGACTTTATAGCCTCTACTTGATATGATGTTGGAATATGCATATGTTTCATGATGATTCCTTGAAGCTCTCCTTTTCAGATGACTTGGAATGGTTACTTCATGCATGTTTCATCAGCCATGTTCCATTTGGAGGTAGATTGAGTTCAAATGGTTCATCACCAATGATTAGTGGATCTATTATTCCCCTTTGTGCATGTCCTTAGAATCTTTTTATGAATGGTCACATCTGTGGCAGTTGATCTTCATCATGCTCACAAGAATGATTCTATGGATGAGGGTATGAACTATTTTGATATTCTTAATCGAATTCATTCTGTCATATTGAGCCACTCTATGATTGTATGGTGACCTCTGTTGCATGTAGATCACTTCATCCTCTGTGATGGAGCTTCATCCAAGGTGGTCATTATGTACCTTGAGCATGGATAGGATATACCACAAAAACTTGTTAGTATAAAATAATCAATGATGCCTCTTATGTAACTTGAGTTCCAAGTTGAACCCTAAAACACTTTTTGTGCATGACATTGATCATGATGCAAAGGACTTGCTGAAAACGTCCAATTTTCACTTGCAATGTTGTGTTGTAATTTCATGAAAACATTTCTAATAGTCAAACTCTTGCAAAAGTTGTTTGAAGAAAAGCAAGTGAGTATTATTCCAACTAGTCAACATGCATAGAACCACTAATATGACATGTACTTTTTCAGAAATTACTATTAGATCTATAGTGGGAATTTGCCATCACTACTGTACTAGAATCTTGACTCATAAAAATGGATACATCAAAATTCTCCATGTGACAATACATGTAATATTTCAATGAATAAAATGAGCACAATTTAAAGAAACAAACAACATCTGAATGTAGAATGTACCTTACCTTTCACTATTCCAAGTCATTGATGATTAGAATCTTTAATATGAATTTGAGCCTATCACCACAACATGTAGAAAAAATATAAACATATATAAAATCAAATTCAAAAGGGATATGAAAAGAAAATTAGTAGAGGTAGATTTTATTCTAGAATAAGAACATTGATTTTTGAAGACTCTATAGATTAAAAAATTATTTATTTATTGTTTTATACAAATAGAAGCATATGTATATGAGTTCTTCATAAACTAAGGATATGATTTCTTCATTGACTCCTTAGTCATGGTTGCATGCTAAACATACCTAGGCATATTTTCTTTTATTTGTAAGTACTATGTGGCAATATCAATCATGTCCTCTTTATAATTCATGTTCCTAATGAATAACTTCTATAATCATGGAGAAATGCTTCCACACACATTTTCCTATCCATATTGTGTAATATTGGTGTCATTCTTTTGAAAAGAAGGAGAAGTAAGAGAAACTATTAACAATTTAAAGTGCTTCTTTGGTGTTGATGAAGCACTTATTTCTTAGATGAATTACCTATGCAAAGGAATATTGGTTTAATTCTTTTGAAAATATGAGAATCACGAAAAATATATACCTCATTAGAAGAATATGGTGTCTGTGTCCTCCCACTCCACATGAAAGAGCTTCCAATTATGGTATTGTGTGCTTTTCCTCCTGAAAAATAGTAGATGAATACTGGAAAGTAAAATGAAGAAAGAATGAACCACCTACTTGGACATGAATATTGTCATCTCATGGGAGAAAAATTTCTTTGTGAGTGATTCTATTATTGTTACATCTTCTCCTTGGAGGAAAATTGTTCGAGTACCCCATGGCTGCTAGAGTTCAAGAGGTAAGAGAGAGAGACAGAAGAGAATCAAAATAACATGTATAATGGACTCAGAAGTATATGTACATAGAGAAAATTACTTTTTTGATATGTGTATGGGTCAGGGTGAGGTTTTCCATTCTATGTGAGTGAAAATGATAAAAATTTGAAAAACTCATTTTTTGAGGTAGGGAAAGTTACGAGTTTGATGATCTGGCACTTTACTTTTGGAGCAGTTTGAAAAAAGAACTATTTTGAGTGATTTTATTAAAAAATCCATAAAAAAAAGTAACTTCTGACATGTATATTAAGAAATGGGCCCTTTTTAGTAAGCAATAACTAACTGTGTGACTTTTCAGAAAAAAGTCATTTTTTTATTTACAAAGATGGACGGATTTGATGATGTGTAAAGTGGAATCTCCCTCTCTTTCTTTTACAGAAGAGAGAGATGACCCTACTTGGGCCTAAAAAAAGGCCTAGTCTTGCCTACTAAAAAGTGCTTTTTTTTAAATTCACTTTGTTCCCTCAAGCAGGAACAAGATTAGGCTTAATCCCTTAAAATTAGGAATCCTTACAAGGCCCATGCAGGGTTCATTTTTTCCTCTAATGGTGAGTAGAAATGTGGTATTTGATGAGATGTCAAGCTTCTATGTAGATGCCAAAGAAGAAGTGAATCTTGAACCAAATGACAAAGAAAATGCTGAAAAATCAAGTGTAGAATCTCAAGTTTTGAGTGGACCGGATGCATCACCAAGCAATAGTTCCAACTCAAATCCATGGAGTGGAAGCTTGCGTGGAAATTTCAGTCTATCAAATTCATCAAATACATCCAAGAAAGGTAAAGAAAAGCTTTCTGCTAGTAGTAAAACATGTGCAGGTTTTGAAGACGTTGATAGAGATTCAAGTGGTTCAGAAAATAGTCTTGATGTGGAACTTGGATTACCCTCTCTGAAGACTCCAAGAGTAAGAAAGGCACATGCAAATGATATGAGGAGAAGTGACCCAGGACCAAGAAGATTTGGAAGGATGCGGAATTCAGTGCAACGATTGACGTATGACAATTATATGGCTCGTCATTGTGCCTACATGACAAAGGTAATACAAGATGTTGAACCCTCTTGTTTTGAAAATGCAATTGGAAATACAGATTGGGAAAAAGATATGGATTAAGAGATGGCTGCACTTTATGGAAATGATACATGGAAGATGGTTCCATTGCCACAAGGAAAGAAACCCATAGGCTACAAGTGGGTTTACAAGGTAAAGCACAATGCTGATGGTAACATAAGCGGGTATAAAGCATGTTTGGTAGCAAAAGGATATGCACAAACTTACAATATTGATTATGAGGAAACATTTAGCCTTGTAGCTAAAATGTCTACTGTCAGAATACTGGTTGCATTAGCTACAGCAAAAGGATGGACATTGCATCAGATGGATGTGAAGAATGCTTTTCTACATGGTGAGTTATAGGAAGAAGTATACATGGACTAGCCAAAAGGATATGAAGATTCAAAGCATCCAAAATATGTTTGCAGGTTGGAAAAGTCTTTGTATGGGCTGAAGCAAGTGTCTCGTGCATGGCATGCAAGAATTGTTGATTACTTGACCACCATTGGATTTTCTATGTGTGATACAGATCATTGACTATATGCAAGGAAGGGTGATGATGGCATCACAATTGTGGCTATCTATGTTGATGACTTGATTATAGGTGGTGATAATGAAGAAAGCATGAAAGCGGTAAAGCAACTTCTTATGTAGGAATTTGACATGAAAGATCTTGGTCGGTTGCACTATTTCCTGGGCATTGAGTTTATACATACAAAAATATGTATATGGATGTCGCAAAGGCAATATGCTTTGAATATGCTGCAAAAGTATGGTATGGCTGATTGTAAGCCGATTTCTATGTCATTAGATCATAATTTGAAGTTAGATACTACATGAGGTGAAGCATTGGAAAATGCTGCTACGTACAGAAAATTATGGGAAGTTTGATATATCTCACAGATACGAGGCCTGATCTAAGCTACACTATTGGACTTGAAAGTCAATTTATGCATGTTCCCAGGAAGCCACATTTGGACGCTCTAACACACACTCTAGGTTATGTGAGTGCTACTTTGGATTATGCATTGTTTTATGAAGATGGTGTATATTTGCAAGTTCATGGATACACTGATCCAGATTGGGCTAGTAGCATTCTAGATAGAAGATCTATTAGTGGCTTTCTATTCTCACTTGGGAGTGCAACTATTACATGGAGCAGCAAGAAGCAAACAACTATTGCTTTGTCAAGTACAGAGGCTGAGTATAGAGGGCCTTTAATGGCAGCATGTGAGGCATCATGGCTAGAGATTCTACTTGCAAAATTTAGGTGTGGAAGTGAAAAATCCTATCACCATCTATTGTGATAATCTTAGCAGCATATAGTTAGCATGGAACCCTGTTTTTCATATTAGAAAAAATCATATCGAGGTACATTATCACTTCATCAGAGAGAAGGTATTAGCAGGTGATATTGATCTTGTTTATGTGAGAACAGATGAGCAGGTTGCTGATATTTTCACTAAAGCACTTGGAGCAGAGAAGCTCAAGAAGTTTTGGAAGATGCTTGGATTAGAGGACCTGATGTTGAGCTTGAGGGGGAGTCTTGAGATACAAAGCTCAACATGTGATGATCCAGGATTACACGTATCAGGTTTTTTTCATTTCTCTAACATGTATAGTGGTCATGCTGATATATGTCAGGGACACTTCATTGAGATTTATTAGATTTATCTATCAAGAGTGATGGCACATTTGTTTCTTGCCAGCTCACTCATTCGCGGACATTAGGTTTTTCCTTATGTGCTGGTCTTTATATATTGTAGTAGTTGTATTCTTGTTTTTTAGGTCATTCTTGTACATTCCTTTTTATGTAATAGAAGAAGAAGAAGAAGATCATTCTTCCTTGCCTTAATCTGAGTGTGTGCTTCTCTTTGATTGTGAGAGTGTGTGTGAGCTCATTTCCTTATCTCCTTCCTCGTGACATCTTTCTCGGTCAAAACATAAGTAGAAAATCAATGAACTTGAAAAAAATTTGATGTACACTTCCCTAAGGGATTTCATCCCGACATCCACCCCCACTAAACTTGTACATCGTCCTGATGGGCCAACCTACAAAATCCAAGAGAAGCGTACCACGATTCTTTTGAAAACTCTTTTTTATTTTTTATATTTTTTAATGTCTTTCTTCTCAAAAATTGAAACATGACTTCATGCACTCCATGCAACTTTATAAAGATTAGTACAAGCTTTATAAAATAAAGCAGATGCAAGCTTCACAAATGTCATACTATGTTTTCATTTCTATAATCAGACAAATAATCATATGAATAAATCGTTGGGTTCGTAGATCTTTTGTTTGTTCAACTCATTCAAATTTAGCAACCTATTCTAAGTACTAGCATATACTAAGTTTCTATTGACTCATTCTGTAGAAGATGCCCTGATTCCTCTATTTATCTCCCATTGTCCAATTCTCCATCAGATCTTTTTCTTTTCTTTTACTTTTTTATTTTTCTTTTTCTTTTTCTTTTCTTTTATTTTTCACTCTTCATATCAGCTCAGCATTTTTCTTTTTATCTTTATTTTCACAAACTGACCTATGTCAAAATTGGGTGCGAGTCATGGACTTGTCTGCCTGGCCAAGTTTACCCCACTTGTTTATCAATCCAACATAGCACACAACATAGACAATGTCAGCCTACATGAAATCAACATCAGCTCGTGGTTCTGACCACCCGGTCAGAGGGACTCCACCTGCCTACCGACCCATGCAGGCGCATGACAACAGATAGGTCAGGCCTACGACAAAACTAGCATCAGCTTGTGGCCTTGATCACCTGACCAAGGTGGTTCCACCTGCCTACCAGCCCATCGCAGTGCACTAACAAAATGCACACACATATATAGCTGGCTTAACTATAAAGGTTTTCTCTAAATCAGAATCCATATGGAGGTAAGATCTCGTAAGAAACAAATAGTAGGATCCAAAGAATCCCACTCACTGAGTGTTAAAATCTATCAGCATATACACACACTCAGTTTAAGCATGCCATCACATTCCCAAGCTTTCACTCCCAAAAGTGTCTAATCCACTAACTGATTCTATTCATATAATTTATAGCCATTAATGCTTCATGCAAAACCATAATAGATGTCTGATATCTTGGTCCCTACTTGAATTTCCTAAACTTGTACGAACCTTTATCACACAAAACAATGAAATGCATATGCTCTTTCCGAAAGAAAACAGAATTTGAAATTGGAAACGTTTCACCTGATCATTTTGGTTCATCTTCATCATTGTTTGATCCAACTTTTCTTCAATGTTCCTTATCAGCACTAGCACCAATATCACCAACATCCTCCAACATCATCATCATCATAATCATCTTTATCATCATAATCATCATCATCATTCAATCATCATCATCATTCAATCATCATCATCATTCAATCATCATTATTCATCATCATCAATCATCATAAACCATCAACATTATTCATCATCGTCAATCATCATAAACCATCATTATCATCAATCACTAATCATCTTCATCATCTTTCATCATCATAAACCATCATCATCATCAATCAATGATCAATCATTATCATCATAATCATTATCATTAACCATCAGCATTCATCAATCATCAATCATCATCATTTTCAATCATCATTATTCATCAATCATCAATAATCATCATCATAATCATTATCATTAACCATCATCATTCATCAATCATCATCATTTATCAATAATAATCATCATCAATCATCATCAATCATCATCATTCATCAATCATCAATAATCATCATCATAATCATTATCATTAACCATCATCATTCATCAATCATCTTCATTTATCAATAATAATCATCATCAATCATCATCAATCATCATCATTCATCAATCATCAATAATCATCATCATCATAATCATTATCATTAACCATCTTCATTCATCAATCATCATCATTTATCAATAATCATGTTAGGCTGCCGGATTGGCACAATGTAATTTTATATTTTCATATACCGCACGCACCGAAAGGGCGTAGCGAAGTGATGTAACCCTTTTACTCATTAATGAAGAGACATTACGGTGTTCTTCAGTGGTAGAGGAGACGGGATCGCCAGACTATCTGTCTGGGCAACTTGCGACTTTGCGGAGACGTCCTAGTGTAGAGTTTGCAGATATCTGAAGTACTATTAAGTCTATTCTTATTGAATTTCTGTAATTTACTATTACACAGTATACTGTCGTAACATTAATAAGTTTGTTCGATTATGTGATTGAACAACTACACGATAATCTACTGTGTGAGGATACCGTAAACGAAGGATTATAACTGTGTAACAGAAGTATTGCCTTGACGTATAGTTATTGTGTGTTTTTTGAGTATACTTTGGGAAAATAGATAAAGGGCCTCTGCATTGCCAGACCCCTACCATCCCCAAGAACCCGAAAAGAGATTAAAAGTGGATGTGACGGAAGTCCCTTTTTAGCACTAGTGCCGTCTGTGGGAAGATGGCAATAGATTGAGAATAATCAATAAAGGTAGAGCAGTGCGTAAGGCAAGCGGTGCAGAGGTGATATATGCCGGTTACTCGGTCCGGCGAGTCTTATCCGAAGTATAGGAGAGACCAGCATCCCTGGGTAGTTCCAAATTTGTTAGGGACATCCCCAGGTGGTAGAAATGCCGGCCATTTAAGCCCAGTTGCCGAAGGATCGGATCCAATTAGCAGTGATTCTGGTACCAGTTCGGTGACACATGATGAGATTCCGATAGATTCTCGTGTGATTCCGGTACGTTCTGAAGAAGGATAGTGACTTTGGAGTGTACAAAGACGCAGTGCGCAGTTGGTTCGACATTATGTGGTCAGAATCCGACTATTTTCGGTGATAAAGTTGTGTTACCAAGTGAGACCGTTTCCGATGAAAAGATAACCTGGTGTGGTGAAAGTTTGATAACTTCCGGTGGGAGTTCGGTACCATTCAGTGGGAATTTGAAGTTTTTTGGTGACAGTGTAGTACTACCTGGTGGACTTTTATTACGTTCTCCACTGTTCGGGGCAAGCCTCTCTAGTTTCGATACCAAGGCTGAGGACAGGTTATTCGATTTGGAGATAAGTAAGAGATTCAACACCATTTTTGAACCGGAAGGCGAGCAGTCGGACAATACAGATTCTGAAGGACAAGAGACACCTCCTCCACAGATAGATAGCAACAACCTTACTCACAATAGCACTATGAGCGGGTCATAGTCTCAGCAACAGACACCCCCATAGCCGCAACCGCAGTTTTAGTAGCAACCGTAGCCAATTATACCAGTTCGACCGGTCCCAATAGAAGTGACTTACACAAAGTTCGGTGGATTTCTGGGTGACGACGCTGATGCACATGTGCACACCTTTGAGATCAATTATGCCGTATTAAACCACCCACCCGACCCGGCGTACAAGGCTATTGTGTTTCACGCCACGCTCGTCAATGAAGCAGCGAGGTGGCTAACAGATTATGATATCAACCATTTCGGTAATTATGATGAGGTAAAGAACGCATTCCTACAGAGGTTCCGGTTGAAGAAAAATCCTGCCGAAATCTTTGACTATTTGCAGAACAATCAGCAGAAGCCACATCAGACTGTTTAGGAATATGCAACATTGTTTCAAACTCACTTAAGGTAGTTGCCTCCGGTGCATGCTAATCTATCGGATGATGTTATAACCCAATGTTCATTAATGGACTTAATCCACAGTTGAGACAAATCATGATCATTCGTTGTGTGGGCGGAATGATGTTGGACGCGGTAATTGCGATGGCCCTACAACTGGAGCACAAAGTTGGAGGATTTACAGAGGACTTGGAATGGCTGAAAGCCAATAAGAACGTAGCGGATGATCCGGCCAAACAGATGTATTGTACCAAGTGCAAGAATCCAGGCCACACCAGTGCTACATGTGCCCTTAGCCAGATGTATTGTGCCATCTGCAATACAATAGGACATTCAACGGAAACCTACATGTATAATGCCCAGGTGCAAGGTAGAGGAGCTGTAAACGCCATCATACAGGAACCAGGTCAGCTAGCAACCCATTACGTGCCGCCCTAGATGCGAACCAATAAGTCGTAGGGATATAGGAATTACCGGGTCAGCGGAACACCAATTTCAATTCAAATCGATGGCAGGCGGGTACATCAGCGGAAGGTACTTCTCTTCCACCCCCTCGATGTCATTTTTGCAGCGAGACTGGCCACATCCATAGATTCTGCAAGGAAGCAGCAGAGTACGACAAAAGGAAGAAAGAGCGACAAAATCCTATGACCAACATGGTTTATATTTCACCAGTCGAGTCGCAAGCAGTTGTAGTGCAGACAAGATTGGGTAAGCAGTTGCAACCACCAGCTGAGGTGTTCGAGCCTGGTATCCGTGAGCAGCAGTGAATGTTTGAAAAGGCTAGTCAATGGACATCTAAGGAGCCGACTATATTTCCTGATCCAATTCCGGTAACACAGGTCCCTCTACCACAGGCAAGATCGAATGAACAAAATTCTGCCACAACAACATTAGAATCATCATCAAAATTGGTGGGTAGTACGACCCAAACAAATCAGGTATGGGATATCCTATCTAAGGCTTCCATCACATTCCCTTTGGGACAGTTGCTCGACTTAGTGCCAGGAGTCAGGGAGCAATTTCAACAGCAGGTTAGTCCTGGATCTTCATGTACTCCGGTGACTGCAACTATACAACCGAAAATTGATTCTACGGTGGATCACTCAGTCCCATTGATCACCGTCTGGCATAAAAACCAAAAGATTACTCAAGTGCTAATTGATGGCAGTTCGGGTGTGAATATTGCAACTCCAGCTCTCTGTAAGAAATTGGGTTGGACCCAAATTGAGCCCGTACAATTTTTTGTATGAATGGCAGACCAATCCCGCGTCCATCCGGTGGGACTAGTATGGAATATTCGAATTACCTTGCAGGGCACCACGTTCAAAATGACTTTTGTAGTCCTAAAACTACCAGAATCCAGCCTCGACTACAATTTACTTTTCGGTCGACCATGGTTGAAGCAAGCCAAAGTTGTACAGGATTGGTCAGCGCAGGAGTTAACTTTCAAAGACAACCACCGGATATATGTAGTGAAATTGGATGCCATGCAACCCTGCGATCTTCATGCACGACCATATGTAGCGGAGCCGTTTTATATGCTGGATGGATTATCTAACAATGAGGAAGAGACGTTCCTGAAGACCAATAAGGATCTGATCTTATTAGGTACTGTAGATCTCCAGTCGGTCGCAGATAAGTGGAGTCCGGCAGCCTGTAAGGTTGTACCAGTGACCGGAGATGCAGAAGCAAATGATGGTGTTGCTATGGATGGAGCCACCTTACATCAACTCTTACAGTCAGCTGATGATCTCGTAAAACCTCGATAATTTTATGTACCGGAAGATCAATTAGTAACATACAATTTGGGTGATACGGTCAACCCGCGACCAGTTAAGATTAAAGCAGGCTTAGCAGAGACGTTCCAAGATGATTTAACAAAACTTCTATGAGAATTCTCTGATGTTTTTGCTTGGGATTATCGAGATATGAAAGGTCTGGACCCACGGATTTATCAACATGGGGTAGTACTCAAACCAGAGGCGAGGTCAATCAAATAGTCTAGTTATCGAATGAACCCCAATTATGTAGCACAGGTCAAAGTCGAACTTGATTGGTTATTGAAGGTGGGATTCATTGTCCCAATCAAGCATGCTGAATGGATATCTCCAATAGTGATCGTCGCGAAGAAAAATAAACAGCCGCGCATCTGTGTTGATTACCAGAAACTGAATGCTGCCACTGTACCGGATCCATTCCCTCTCCCCTTTCTGGACACAATGCTCGACAGGGTGGCAGGGCACGATATGTATTCATTTCTGGATGGCTAGAGTGGCTATAATCAGGTGAGGATGGCATAACAGGACATACCTTTTATGTAAGTATACTTGGATGATTTTTCCATATTTGGTAAGACTACGACGCACCTGTATCATTTACGATGCTGCTTTGAAAAATGCCATGAATACCGATTATGCTTGAATCCGACAAAATCTATTTTTGTGATCTCTTGTGGCAAACTACTCGGACATATTATCTCTGAACAAGGAATACAAGTCGATCCAGATAAAGTCGCAGCCGTGTTGGAGGCACCAGTCCCCACCACACCGAAAGAAGTTATGCGCTTTTTGGGCCAAATCCGGTGGCATGGCAGACATTTACGGTGGTTAGCTCATTTAGCGATACCACTTAATTGGCTTATGACTAGCGCTCCACGGCAGTACGAATGGACTCTAGAGTGCCAAACTGCATTTGATCGTTTAAAAGTTTTATTGACGCAGGCCCCAATTTTGCAACCCCCTGATTGGGAACGTCCATTCCATGTCTTTGTGGATGCACCAGACATCGCCATTGGAAGCGTCCTCATGTAGCAAACGGATAAATGGTTTCGGCCTATATATTATGCAAGTCGCCGATTAGCCCCTACTGAAAGAAATTATTCAGTGACCGAAAGAGAATGTCTCGGGTTGGTGTACTCTGTGAAGAAGTTCCGCCATTATTTGTTGGGCCGAAAGTTCACCTTCCATGTGGATCATGCCGCACGCGTGTATTTGGTCCGGCAGCAACATTTAAGTGGGAGATTGGCTCGATGGGTTTTATTATTATAGGAGTTTGACTATGAAGTTATTCATCGACCTAGCACAGCACATGCCTTGGCAGATTTTCTATCTCGATTGGATTCCGGTGAGCCTCCGGTAGGGGTTGATGACACGACACCGGCAATTTTCGTTACTGAGCCAACTACTGAAGAATCTACAGTACCTCTTGTTACTCCTACATACTACGATACATTACTAACTTTCCTCACCGACGGTTGTTTTCCTCCTCATATTCCCTCTGCTCTACAGCAGAAACTTGCAGTTTACAGTCGAAGATTCTGGTTGATCGTAGGTCAACTGTACTACACAGATCATACTCGTGTTTTACTTCGCTGTATCCCACCACATGAAGGAGAATCGGTTATTGCTATGGCTCATTCATTACCCTCGGGTGGACATTTCGCAGCTGATCCTACTCACCGTAAAATTCTGCAAAGTGGGCTTTGGTGGCCTACAATGTACAAAGATGTGACTCAGTTTGTGCAGCACTGTGATGTCTGTCAACGGTCTGGACGGCCCTTGCAGCGACACTTCTTTCCCCTTCAACATGTCTTACCTTTGGAACCCTTTCAAAAGTGGGGTCTAGATTTTATTGGCCCAATAACACCACCAGCGACCCTCACCAACAATCGCTATATATTGACTTGTACAGATTATGCCACCAGGTGGGCGAAAGCTTGGGCTTTGCGTTCTGCCACAACTGTTTCGGTGGCAAAATGTTTGATGAAGGATGTCTTCCCGTGTTATGTATTACCTCTAAAAATAGTGACGGACCAGGGAACACATTTTGCAAACAACTTAATGCAAGTACTGACTCACACTTTCCAAATTCTGCATAAATTCAGTTCACCGTACTATCCACGTGCTAATGGTCTGGCTGAAAGTACCAATAAGACACTGTTGAATATGCTTCGCAAATTGATCTTTGAGTCTTCGAAATGTTGGGATCAACTTTTACCAATAATATTATGGGCATACCGGACCACGTACAAGGTGGCAATCAGAACAACTCCGTTCAAGGTTGCTTATGGATTGGAAGCTATTGCACCGATGGAAGTAGTAGTACCGAGCCTACGCGTGGCCTTAGCTCATAAGTTGCTGCCGGAAGAATCTTTGCCATTTCGGTTGGCTGCCCTCAGATCATTGGATGAACATCACTGGGAAAGTTTTATGGTTCTTCAAGAAGTTTAGCTTCATCAAGCTCGTACACATGATCGTTTCCTCAAGACCCCTGTGTTTACGGTGGGGCAACTTGTGTTATTCTACAATGCTAAAGCAAATCGGTCTTCTGGAAAATTTAAATTACGGTGGTTTGGTCCATACCGGATTGCTGACCAAGTGGGACCAACAACTTTTTGGTTGGCAACCTTAACAGGTGTTCTCTTGCCAAAAGTGATTAATGGTTCTAAGCTACGTTCATATCACCAACCGCCTGATCACCGCTGATGTGTCTAAATATGATTAATCGCCTCCTTGTGTTACTGTTTCTTCTCCTGCATGCATGTTGTAATTATGAAGGATATCTTTTCAATACCGCACGATGATTAGGGTTTTTGACTGCCTAATGTTGTCCGTGTTTCTACTTAATCTTGTTTTTTCCACTGATAATCGCTATTTTGTTTGGGTGATTGTGCGTTCTTTGTCTTCTGTGTCTTCTGTGTTCTTGTGATTACTCGTGCGCACCATGGAGGCTCTCACGGATGTTGCCACCTTCCATGCAGGACTCACTCCTGAAGTGAGTGAGTATTTGCGCACCCGTGGTCTTTTGGCCTTCGCTGCATTGCCTTGGCATTCAGTGGAGTGTCAACCATTTATGCGCAGATCATTTCTGTCATCGCCTCTACACGTGCTACAGAGCAGTGTTGGCCCATAGCCTGTTTACCATCACGCGTTGTTATTACTTTAGCTTTGTTTGCCGATGCCTTCCGGCTTCCTTGGGAAGGATTGGAGAATGGTCCACTTCTTCCCATCGCTACTATGAAAGATTTATTTCCTCGGCACTCATCTAATGAGTACGCCATTTTGTGTAGACATGAACCGGAGCGTACAGCTCTGCAATTTTTAGTCGCTATTTTGAATTTACAAAAACGCACCTATGGTATCTCTCGCCCCTTCTATTCGATGATAGACATTGCGTCCCGTGAAACTGGCAATTTCACATCCTTCTACTTCCGGCGCATTCACCGTGAATGTGTTGCGGTTATCAAACAAGTCAATAAGGGTGACATTCCACGCTCTCGTCTACCCCATATCCTCACTTTTCTCTTTCCAGCAATCCAAGTTGCGCAACCCCCTCCAACTGCTCCCTTCTTATTACATGAAGAATCTACTCAATTGCTCGAAGACGCGGATGATGACGATGAGGATCTATTTCAACTTCTTCACCGGAAACGTAGACACATAAGTCCCTCTGAGAGCCAAGTGCAAGGATCAACTGCTGGCCATGAAGACGAAGTTTTCCATGATACTGCTACTTCTATTCACGTTGGGTCTTTTGGTCTGTCTTCTCCAATTAAGCAGCAGGAACAAGGTGCCAACCTGGAAGACTCTGATGAAGTTTCTGCTCGGGTGGATTCTCATCAACAGAATCAAGACTCTGTGAAGGATATTGCTGCTGAAATTCTTAACGACGTGATAGCCATGATTGAAGCTGTAATCAACAAGGCTAAGGCGACAAGGCAGAATACTCTTATACCCATTCCTCCACCAATAAACCCTATTGAGCCTATTGTCCCTGTTCAGCCTGTTGTTTCGACGCACCCATGACTTCCTTCTCTTCTCCCGATTACTCTCCCCCACCCTCCCCTCATCTATTATCAGCTTCTTCATCCCAACAACTTCCTGTTCCTCCGCCTATGATGTTCAATGAACTAGAGTCTCTGGGTCGACTCTTGATTCAGTTTTCTCAGCAGTTACCTATGCAATTGAAGCTGGCAACCGATAATATTCGACACGAATTACAACACAAAGTGGATATCTTAGAGGCCGATATTGCCCCATTACAGGAAGAGACAAATGTAGTAAAAGCGGAGAATCATGCCCTGCAGTTTCAGGTTCAGCAACTTCAAGATCAACTCGCACAGAGGGATGCTCTGCTTGTTCAAAAGGATACAAAAATTATTACTTTGAAGCAGGAAATCACTGATAAGATAGATGTGATGACAGCTTTCAGCAATGAACTTCAACGTACACGAGATGCCTACAACGTTTTAGAAGAGGCCTCTCAATCCTTGGCAGCCAATGTGCTTAAAGCAGAGGGAGAGCTACATAATACCACTGAAAGATTGTTTCAGCGCGATCAAGAGTTCACAGAGGAGATCGCTAAGTATCTCAAATTGAAGAAGGAACTTGAAGGTGTACAAAAAGAAAGAGAAGCTTATTATAAAACAATGTAGTTTCAAACTCAAGAACTGGAACGCAGAGAAAAACAGCTCGGAGTTCAAGCAGAAAGATTATCATGCATTGATGCTCAGATTGCGGATATGAGGCAGCAGAGAGATGCTGCCTTAGCTAATGACTTTTACTTACAAGAAGCATTTTTGCAGACACAGGTAGATCTTTTGATGAGTCAAGTCATTGCGGCGAGTTCAGTATGTAGTGACGCACAGTTGTTGGAGCTGGAAACCTTAAAGTTGATGTTGGATTCATTAAAACAGAAAATCTCTAGAACCTTTAAATTAGCCCAAGCTATGTATATACAAGGCATTGTAGATGAGCCTTAGTTTTCTTTTCTCTGCAGGTTTGAGTCCATCGTGCGTGCAAGTGTTAGGCCGCCGGATTGGCACAATGTAATTTTATATTTTCATATATCGCATGCACCGAAAGGGCGTAGCGAAGTGATGTAACCCTTTTACTTATTAATGAAGAGACATTACGGTGTTCTCCGGTGGTAGAGGAGACGGGATCGCCAGACTATCTATCTGGGCAACTTGCGACTTTGCGGAGACGTCGTAGTGCAGAGTTTGCAGATATCTGAAGTACTATTAAGTCTGCTCTTATTGAATTTCCGTAAATTACTATTACCCAGTAATATTGTCGTAACATTAATAAGTCTGTTCGATTATGTGATTGAACAACTGCACAATAATCTACTGTGTGAGGATACCGTAAACGAAGGATTATAAGTGTGTAACAGAAGTATTGCCTTGACGTATAGTTACTGTTAGAGTATGATCAATGTCTACCCCTCATGATTGTATGCACATTTTGTAAGGCCCCCTTTATGAGGAGAAGCCAAGCGTGCATTACCCAATTGATGGGAATCCCAACTTGAATGTTGGATGAAGGTCATATTGGACCATGTAAGATATTATAAGGAAAGGGAGTTACCAGGGTCCCCAATTGTGGGGTCCGGGGCAGCGGTGAGCAGCCCCGGCTGGGGGGTCCAAGGGGGCCAGCGGGCCCCCTGGCTGGGGGGTCCCAGGGGGCCAGCGGGCCCCCTGGTGGGGGTCCGGGGGTAGCGCCCCCGGCACGACGGTAAAGGGAATATTCCATGGAATATTCCCTATCAGAGTCAGAAATCATTTATATTTGTTAGGTCGGTTCAACCAGTCTAAGCCGTGTATGGCAATTACGCGGGCGGTGGCCGCCCACGCTCTACCGTCCATGTATAGCCGTCCATGGCAGGCCACCCATGATCCTATATATACATGACTTCTGCACTACCTAAGACATTGAGTTGAGCCAGCATACCTCTACCTTGTATCTCCCTATCTAGAGTTGTCTAGATCACCATTTAAGCTCTACCTTGAGAGCGCACGGGTGGACAACGCCATCATCTTTGTACTTGCTGCTAGTAGAAAATTGTTGAGATTCTCCTATATCTGTTATCTTCTCTGCTATTGCTCCTGTGTTATATTGCGTAACTATTATCTTACATGGTATCAGAGCTGTAAGGTTCGAATAGCTTGAGAAGTATCATTATTTTAGCCTACTAGCAGACTAGAATATCAGTAGATTATTCTAGTGATTACATGATGGCTTCATCGTCGAACACTAGTCTGGTGCTTCACCTAATGTTAATGCTGCACCTATTCGAATTTGTCCACCTGCATTCACTGAAGGGAAGCTGGATGGAACCAACTATACACTCTGGAAGTTCAAAATTTCTGCAATTTTGGACTCCTATGAATTACTTGACACTGTCATGGGACCGATGGGATTGGATCCAGAGCCTATACCAGTTGAAGATCCAGCAAATTCAAGATTGATGATTCAGCCAGATCCAGATCTTCTACGAGCTTGGAAGAGGCGGAATGCTGATGCATTATGTGCGATTGTCACTAGTGTAAGTGATTCTGTGCTTACTTTAGTTCAACATACTACTAAAGCACATGAGGCTTGGGGCATATTGGCTCGACAATATGAGACCAAGAACCACACTAGGATACAGAATTTAGAAAATCAGTTGGCAAATGAAAAGCATTCTGATTCTGAAAAGGCTGAAGATTTTATCAAACGGATAAAGCATCTTCAAGATCAATTGGCTGCAGTTGGTGTTGTTATAACACCAGAAGAGCTAGCTCGAAGATCTATACGTGTTCTTCCAGCAAAGTATGATGGATTAGTAACAGCCCTTAACACTCAGGTAAGGCCAACTCCTCTTACATTTGAAGAGTTTTGTGCCATGCTTTTAGAAGAAGAGATGCGGCTGAAGAATCGGCAAAGTACAACTGATGCTGCATTCTAAGCAAATGCAAAAGGTAAAGGCTCTTCAGAGGGATCAAAGAAGAAGCCAAAGAAGAAAAAGTTCACAGGAAGTTGCTTCTATTGTGAAAAGAAAGGCCATGCCATCAAGGATTGCAGAAAGAAGCAAGCTGATGAACGGAATGGGACTGTAAAATCATCATGGAAGAACAAAGAGTCTGCAAACAACACAGAGCTGGAACTTTGGGTAGCTATTGAAGAGGTATGTTCATCTGCTCAAGCTCGTGTTGATGAGCCATGGATTTTAGATAGTGGAGCTTCTCGCCATATGACTAGTAAAAAGGATTGGTATAGTTCCCTAGTGCCTCTGCGGGAATCCATCAATGTAGTGGTGGGAAACGACTCCAAGTGTCCAGCTGAAGGAACTGGAACCATCTCTTTTATCACTTCTCTAGGTGTTGAGAAAAAGTTATCCGATGTTCTCTATGTACCTACACTCAAAAGAAATTTGTTGTCAGTTTCTGCAATAACAGATCGTGGACTCGAAGTTCACTTCAATAAGAGTGGTGCGGAAATCATGGATTCATCAGGTAATGTTGTAGGTAAAGGCACACGACGGGATAACTTGTATGAGTTAAGTGCTTTAACTGCTACAGAAGATAAAGATGTAAGCAAGTTATGGCACCAACGATTTGGGCATCTCGGATTTGCAGTTTTGAAGGAGATGCAACGAACAGGGATGGTTGCTCATTTGCCTGCATTTTCAGAGTTGCAGGAACCTTGTGAAGCTTGTATGATGGGCAAGCAACAATGAAAGGCATTTCCAAGAGAGACCAGCAATCGATCTCAAGCTCCTCTAGAGTTGGTACATGCTGATCTCTGCGGTAAAATGTCTACACCTGCTTTAGGAGGATCTTTCTACTTCTTGCTGTTAGTCGACGATTATAGTAGAAAGATGTGGGTTTATTTCATTCGAGAGAAGGCTGATGCTTTTGAAAAATTTAAAGCGTGGCATAAGTATGTAGAAAGTGAATCAGGAAGGAAACTGAAGAAATTTAGAACAGATAGAGGAGGTGAATTCTTGTCAACAGAATTCAACAATTACTGTAAGGAGCATGGTGTGAAAAGGCAACTTACCACAGCTCATACACCTCAACAAAATGGCGTTGTTGAGCGCAGGAACAGGACAGTAGTTGAAATGGCTCGTTGTATGTTAAAGGCTCAAGACATGCCTGATTCATTCTGGGCAGAAGCAGTCAATACAGCAGTCTACATCCTCAATCGAAGCTACACAAAAGCTCTGAAGGGGATGACTCCTCAAGAAGCATATTCTGGTAAAAAGCCTTCAGTTTTGCATTTCAGAATTTTTGGTTGTTTCTGTTATGCACATATTCCTGATTCAACAAGATCAAAGTTGGATTCAAAAAGCAAAAAGTGTGTCTTCCTAGGATATAGTGAAGAGTCTAAAGCATACAGGTTATGGGATCCTGAGGCAAGGAAGATTTTTGTCAGCCGAGATGTGGTGTTTGATGAACGACCACACTTAGTAGAAGATAAAGGTAAATCTACTATCTCATCAAACGGAGAAATATCTCACCTTGTGCCTATCAAAAGACAGGTTAAAGTTGAGGAGGAGGAAACATCTGATGGAGAAATTTCCTCAATAAAAAGCCAACCAATTGTAGCTGCACAGCGTAAGCCACTACCGAAGTGGGCACAACAGCTCTTTGATGATCACAATCCACATGTAGATGCACCAGAATCATCATCGGATGGATTACGAAGATCAAAGAGAATAGAGGAGCAAAGAAGAGCCTCAGAACACATTGTTAACATGGCTCTAATGGCAGATATCATGGGTTCGATAAAGGAACCTACCACCATTGAAGAAGCCATTGATGATCCAGATTGGAGAGCGGCAATGCAGTCTGAGTATGATAGTATACTCAAAAATGATACATGGGATCTAGTCGACTTGCCGCCAAAGAAGAAGGTAATAGGTACTAAATGGATTTGGAAAGCTAAGTATAAAGCTGATGGAACATTAGAAAAGTATAAGGCACGATTAGTTGCACAGGGTTTTTCACAGATTGAAGGATTTGATGTTCAAGAAACTTTTGCACCAACAGCACGCATGACAACTATTCGGACGGTACTTGCAGTAGCTGCACAAAAGTCTTGGCCTATTTTCCAGATGGATGTCAAATCTGCATTTTTGAATGGTCACCTCAAGGAGGAGGTATATGTATCTCAACCACCAGGTTTTGAGGTGCCCAATTCAGAAAATAAAGTTTGCAGGTTGAAGAAAGCTTTGTATGGACTTAAGCAAGCTCCACGGGCTTGGTACCAACGAATTGATCATTTTTTCAAAAATATGGGTTTTGAAAGAAGTACTTCTGATGCTAACTTGTATGTAACGAAAAGGGATAGCAAGCTAGTTGTTGTCATTGTATATGTAGATGATTTGATCATTACAGGAGATCATCAGGAACTCATCAATCAAACTCGGATCAGCTTGGGAACTGAGTTTGAAATGACAGACTTAGGTCTACTCCATTTTTGTCTGGGAATTGAAGTATGGCAAAGGAAGGATGGCATTTTCATCTCACAACAAAAATATTCCAAAGAAATTCTCAAGGCATTTGGAATGATGGACTACAAACCAACTAGCACACCTATGGAGGTAAATCATAAGCTATCTATGGATGATAACATGCCTGATGTAGATGCTAAGAAGTATAGGAAGCTCGTTGGAAGTCTTATTTTTCTGTGCAACACTAGACCAGACATTTGCTATGCTGTTGGAGTGTTAAGCAGGTTTTCCAACAAACCTAAGGAGAGTCACTGGAATGCTGGAATGCGAATTCTAAGGTACATTGCAGGAACCTTGGATTTTGGTATTTTGTATACCACAGGTGATACACTCCAAGGATATTGTGATTCAGATTGGGTTGGAGATTGTGATTCTAGAAAATCAATTTCTGGATATTGTTTCTCACTTGATTCAGGAATATTTTCTTGGGTAAGTAGGAAGCAACCAACTCTCGCACTCTCCTCCACTGAAGCAGAGTACAAAGCAGCTTGTTTTGCTTCTTGTGAGGTAGTCTGGTTAAGGAGAATTCTTGCAGATATAGGCTTTCCATCAAATATGCCAATTGTACTCAAGTGTGATAATCAAAGTTGTATGGCTATTGCAAAGAACCCAGTATTTCATGCTCGCACCAAGCACATAGAAGTACAGTACCATTACATTCGTGAGCTAATTGAAGATGAAATTGTGGAGCTAGAATATTGCCCAACAGAGGCAAATTGTGCTGACATATTCACTAAAGCACTTGGAAGAGAGCAGCTCAACAAGCATCTTCAACAGATGGGCATAGGACAGAGACCTACTTGATTTATCATCGGTAAACATTGAGGGGGGGTGTTAGAGTATGATCAATGTCTACCCCTCATGATTGTATGCACATTTTGTAAGGCCCCCTTTATGAGGAGAAGCCAAGCGTGCATTACCCAATTGATGGGAATCCCAACTTGAATGTTGGATGAAGGTCATATTGGACCATGTAAGATATTATAAGGAAAGGGAGTTACCAGGGTCCCCAATTGTGGGGTCCGGGGCAGCGGTGAGCAGCCCCGGCTGGGGGGTCCAAGGGGGCCAGCGGGCCCCCTGGCTCAGCGGGCCCCCTGGTGGGGGTCCGGGGGCAGCGCCCCCGGCGCGACGGTAAAGGGAATATTCCATGGAATATTCCCTGTCGGAGTCAGAAATCATTTATATTTGTTAGGTCGGTTCAACCAGTCTAAGCCGTGTATGGCAATTACGCGGGCGGTGGCCGCCTACGCTCTACCGTCCATGTATAGCCGTCCATGGCAGGCCACCCATGATCCTATATATACATGACTTCTGCACTACCTAAGACATTGAGTTGAGCCAGCATACCTCTACCTTGTATCTCCCTATCTAGAGTTGTCTAGATCACCATTTAAGCTCTACCTTGAGAGCGCACGGGTGGACAACGCCATCATCTTTGTACTTGCTGCTAGTAGAAAATTGTTGAGATTCTCCTATATCTGTTATCTTCTCTGCTATTGCTCCTGTGTTATATTGCGTAACTATTGTCTTACAGTTACTGTGTGTTTTTTAGTATACTTTGGGAAAATAGATAAAGGGCCTCTGCATTACCAGACCCCTACCATCCCCAAGAACCCGAAAAGAGATTAAAAGTGGATGTGACGGAAGTCCCTTTTTAACAATCATCATCATCATTCATCAATCATCAATAATCATCATCATCATAATCATTATCAACCATCTTCATTCATCAATCATCATAATTTATCAATTATCATAATCATCAATCATCATCATTCATCATCATTCATCAATCATCAATAATCATCATCATCATCATCAATATCTTCCAATAACTCTCATCAATCATCAATCACTAATCATCATCATCATCAATCATCAATCACCAATCATCAATCATCAATCATCAATCATCATCAATCATCAATCATCATAAGTCATCATCATCAATCATCAATATCCATCTTCATTCATCATCAATCATTATCAATTATCATCATCAACCATCATCATTCATTAATCATCATTGATCAGTCATCATCAATCGTTCATCATCATTCATCAATCATCATTCATCATTCATCATTTATCATCATTCATTAATCATAGTCATTCATCAATCATAATCATTCATCAATCATCAATCATCATTCATCATACATCATTCATCATCAGTTATCATCATCATCATCATCATCATTCTCATCATCAATCATTATCATTCACCATCATCAATCAACATGCTCAATCATCATCATCATTATCATCAATAATTCATCAATCATCAATCATTTATCATCATGAATCATCATAAACCAACAATCATCATTAATCACTAATCATCTTTATCAGCATAAATCATCATCATCATCATCAATCACTAATCATCTTCATCATCATCCATCATCATAAACTATCATTATCATTCATCATCAATCATCAATCAATCATTATCATTCATCATCATCATCATCATCAATCAATCTTTATCATTCATCATCATCCAACAACATCAACGATCATCATCATCAGTCATCAACCATCATTATCAATCATCATAAACCATCATCATCATCAATCACTAATCATTCATCCATCATCAATCATCAATCATCATTAATCATCAATCATCATCAATCATCATCAATCATCATCAATCATCATCAATCGTCATCAATCATCAATCATCATTAATCATCAATCATCATCAATCATCAATCATCAATAGCTCTTGATCATTCTCATATATTTTCATCATGATCCTTCTTCAATCATCCTTCAATATTTACAAATATATCTTGAGAAGTTAGGTTTACTTCTCTTATTTTTTTTCAAAGTCTTTGAAGGCTTCACATGTGTCCTTACATCTCTCTTGATTTACTTAATAATATCATCAATCAATTGTTTCTCTGTTTCATTAACTTGCTTTATATCTTCTCGAGTTTCTTCTTTACTCTTTTCTTGTTCAATGTGTTTATCAAGGTTTAATTGAGATTGTAATTTCACAACTTTCTCTTGATCAAATAGATCCTCATTAGTCAAAAGTTTTGGATCAAATGAAACATATACATCCTGATCTTTCTTTGATTTTTACATCTTGATATTTCTTTGATTTTTCTCGAATTTCTCTATCAGATTCTCTTTTATCGATTTCCATTTGTTCTTTCAATATTTGCTCAAAAAAAAATTTTCAACCTTTGTCTATCTACTTTTGGTCTCTTCAGTAGGTTTCTCTTAAATCTCAATAGATACCATTCTTTTTTGTTCATCAGATTTACTGTTCTCAAGTCCTTTTGGTTTCCCTCATCTTTTGAATTTACTTCTATCTAGTTTTGGTCTCTTCAAAATATTCCTTCATCCCAACTTTTCCTACATTCAAATGCAAAGGTGTTCTATCTTGCTATTTAGAAATTCTATTTTCATGTTCACTTACTAGTCTATGTCTGCATGCACTTTCATATGCTATATAGTCCTAGAACATATGTCCAAACTGATCACAACAAAAATATCGTATAGGTATCTTCTTAGCCCAACTTGATTTCCTAGGTATAACCCTAGGTGTGGATCTTCTAAGACCTAATGACTATTTATGTGTTGATGTGCTTTGAACTTTTACCTCATGCTCATTATCACACTTCAATGTTTGTAGGTCTTTAACTTGGTTAGACAATAGGTCAACATTATGTTTCAATTCAAAAATCTCATAATCTATTTTCGTCTTACATCTTTAATACTTATGCCCATTAGCTAGATAGTGTCAGATATTGCATTTATTGTTTGCATTAAGTTCGTCACGATACCAAATTTTGATTTTATAGATTCATTTGTGTTAATTTCTATTTCTTTAATTTGCTCTTCATATTTCCTAAATTGTTTGTTGATATATTTAGGTAGTGATGTGTGTGAACATTATAGGACCATCAAGGCACTTTTTTGTCCTTTTTAGGAGGTTTTTTTCCCACATAGTCTTAGAATCGCACAAAATTTGGTAAGCATACTTAGAGTGTTTCAGAGATACAAATAGCTTCCTTATGTGGTACCAATATCATGATCTGAGCTTGTTTCGACCTCTAAACGCACTATCGTACGTAGTGCTTGTGCAGGCTATTTCATCTTTTTGTGCCAAAGGTATATAACAATTTTGGTTCGTTAGTATAAGCGTCTCAAAGTCTGCTACAAGTTTAGTAGAATTCATCTAGGTAGTTCTATTCAACTTTTTGAGATACAATCATTTTTTTGCATCAAGGTATTTTAGTCATTGGCCATGGCTGAAAGCAGTGAATTATTTTGTATGTTCGTTGTTGAGGATAAGTTGGATGGTACCAAGTACCCATTATGGGCTTATATGATGCATCATGTATTGGTCACAAATTGTGTAGGGTGTTGAAAGACGTGTTGTTATACCTACAAATACAAGTGCTGAAGTTGATGGAGATGGTGTCGAAGATGATGATATTCTGCAGATTCCTATTCGTGCTACTATTTTTGTTGCCCCTATTACAGAGCAAATTTGTTGGGATGGCAGAGATGCTCAAGCACATGCATTGATAGCTTTGTCTGTCAGACGTGCCATTATTCCTCACATTCACTCTTGCAAAACAGTTAAGGATGCTTGGGATACACTTACCACATTGTACCAAGCTAGGAATGAGGCTCATGTTGCTTACCTCCAAAAACAATTGGAGAGTGAGCAAATGAATGAAGGTGATTCTATGGAACGTTTTCTGACAAAGATCAAAGACTTGAAGGAACAATTGATTTCTATTGATGAAGTTATACCAGATAGCTCACTTGTGTAGACTGTTTTGAATGGACTTCGTGATTCATATCAGAGTTTTGCTTCTAGTCTTCGGTTGATGATGAAAGGCAATCCAAATGCTTTGTCATTTCAAGAGTTAGTATGTGTTCTATTGCAGGAAGATCAATCACGGAAGAACATGTCCATTATGTGTGTTGTAAATCAAGCCTTCCTAGCTAGTCAAAAGGGCAAAGGAAAATGGAGCTCTTCAACTAGTAAGCAGAAATCTGCAAATGTTGCACATTCAAAGAAGGAAGACAAAGATGAGAAGAAATCAGAAAAGCAGAAATTGTTTTGCAAATATTGTAAAGCAAATGATCATGTCATCAAGAGTTGTCCAAAATTGGCTACTAAAGAGGCAAATAAGAAAGAGGCCAGAATGCCTGCTGCAGAGACCTCTACACCGAAAATAGAGTCTTCTAATCTTGTGCAGGAAGAAGAATGGGCATTTACTATTGTTTGTAGTTTTGACCCATCTTCACATGAGCAGTGCATGTCTGTAGTAGACTCAGATGTTTGGTACTTTGATAGTGGCGCGACGAAACATATTATCTCGTAGCATAGTTTCTTCTCTTCACTCGAGCTTACGCCTACAGGGAATACTGTTACATGCACCAACAACTCCTCTTATCTTGTTATGGTAGTTGGTAAGATCATTTTGACTACTGCTGATGGTAGTTTTTTCACTTTGTCAGATGCTTTGTTTATGCCAGGGATCAAGAAAAATATGTAATCAGTTTCTGCATTAGCCAAGATTGTCTTGGTTGTGAAATTTGTTGATGAAAGATGTACAATTCATGATCTGTCAAATGGCGACATCATTATTGCTTCTGGCATTTTATGTCGTGGGTTGTATAATCTCATAGACTATGAAAGATCTGTAAATGGTTTGGCATGTGCAGTACATAATTTTCAGGCTATGACAGATGCAAAGCTTTGGCATGCACGATTTGGTCATCTGAATTTTGCTAGCTTGCTACACTTGCAAAAATCTAAAATGGTGTCCTCTTTGCCCAAACTTGAGGCACCCAGTAAACATGTATGTGAAAGCTATATTTTGGGCAAAATACAGCATTCTTCCTTTCCAAAAGATCGTTTAGTTTGGGCTACTCAGAAATCACAGCTTGTACATAGTGATGTATGTGGTCCGTTGTAGACACCTTCTTTTGGGAATTATCTTTACTTTGTGACTTTCATTGATGATTTTTCTACGCATGCATGGGTATATCCATTGAAGGCAGTCCAAAGTGTTTACGTGCTTCAAACAATTTCTGGTTTTGGCTGAAAATCTGTCAGCATATAAAATGGGCCCCTTCGTTCTGATTGAGGGGGGGAATATATATCTTTTGACTTTAATGCATTTTTGGCTGAATGTGGGATAAAACATTAGTGTAAAGTGCCGTATACACCCCAATAGAATGGAGTTGCTAAATGAAAGAACAGGTCACTCATGGAGATGGCAAGGTGTATGGTCAAGATTCAGGCTTTACCACATAGTTTCTGGCTTGAGGCTGTTATGTGTGTAGCATATGCACTGAACAGGTGTCCCACTAAAGCATTGTAGACTATCACTCCATATGAGGCTTGGCATGGTTGCAAGCCATCTATTGCTCATCTACGTGTTTTTGGTTGTCTGGCATATGCATTAGTGCCTGAACATCATCACAGAAAATTGGATGATAAAGCAATAAAATGTATTTTTGTTGGGTACAGTTCTGAAAGTAAAGGCTATTATCTGTATAATCCACAGATTAAACACATTCTAGTTAGCCGTGATGTTGTTTTTGTGGAAGATGCTATTCAACCATGGCTTTCATGTACTAAGGAGACATCTGTTAGCTCCAAAGACGTGTATGATACTTTGTAGCCTCTTTTTTGAGGTGATCAGTCTAGTGCTGGTCCTAATAAGACAACCTCTCAACCTTTGCAGGTTTCATGTGATGATGCAGATCATTCCATTTCTAATGCAGATTTACATGACAAAATGGCTGGTGCAAATCTTGCTTGATAGCAAATTAGATGCCCCTCTATCATATCGCACTCCATCATACTCTCATAGTGCCTCTTTTGCATCAAATTGTTATTCTATGGCTGCCTCTAGTCTTTGTGATGAGACTGATCCTATTTCGTTTGATGACGCACAAAATTTTGAACATTGGATGGCTGAAATGCAATCTGAATATGATGCTATCATGAAAAATGGTACATGGTCTTTATGTGACTTGCCTCGTGGCAAGAAGGCCATTGGCACTAAGTGGGTATATAAGCTAAAGTGTAAACCTCATGGAATAGTTGACAGGTATAAAGCTAGGCTTGTTGCAAAGGGTTATGCATAGGAAAGAGGCATTGATTTTGATGAAACCTTTGCTCCTACTTGCCAAATGACTACTGTTCTTAGCATATGTGCACTTGCAGCTCATCATGGTTGGAATGTACATTAGTTGGACATTAAAACAACATTTCTCAATGGTGAATTGCATAAAGAGGTGTATGTCTTTCAGCCCCATGGCATTGTGCAGAAAGGGCATGAACACCAGGTGTGCAAGTTAAAGAAGGCATTATATGGTTTAAAGCAAGCACCACGTGCTTGGTATGAAAAGATACATGCCTATCTCATTGCACATGGTTTTGAGAATAGTCCAACTGAAAACACCTTATATGTTAAGCGTGCTAATGATGTGCTTCGGATCATTGTGCTGTATGTTGATGACATGCTGCTCATTGGTCCTCATGACAAGCATATTGCTGATTTTAAGGCTGATTTGCATGCCTCATTTGAGATGTTTGATTTGGGGCATTTGCATCACTATTTGGGCATTCATTTTATGCAAGTTGATGGTGGAACGGCTTTGTGTCAAACAAAATATATTGACACATTATTGTAGCATTTTGGCCATGAAGACTGCAAGCCTATTGCCACTCCTATGGAGATAGGTTTACAACTGAGTCTTCATGATGTTGGAGATGCATTTGATGTTGTTCTCTATCAATAGGCTATTGGATGCTTGATTTACTTATGCATTACTCGACCAGATATTCAGTTTGTTGTCTCACAGATGAGCAGGTTTGTGCATTGTCCAAGTGTCAAGCATTGGCATGCGGTTAAGCACATCTTTTGCTACTTGAGTGGTACCCGGCTACTTGGATTGTTCTATCCCAAGGGGGGATCACTACAACCAGATTTGCATGCTTTTTCTAACAGTGATTGGGCTATTTGCTATGACACTCGTGTGTCCACTAGTGGTTTTTGCTTCATGGTTGGTAGCTCATGCATATCTTGGCTGAGGAAGAAGCTGCCTACTGTGGCCACTTCCAATTGTGAGGCTTATTATAGGGCAGCTTTCATGGCGAGTGTTGAGTGTGTGTGGCTCAGACTCCTTATGGCTGATTTGGGTGTTGGTCAATCTTCTATCACCACCATCTTCACTGACAATCAAAGCGCATTGGTAGTTGAAAGGAACCATGTGTTCCATGATCGCACTAAGCACATTGAGGTGCATTATCATTATGTCAGGGAGTGGTTATCTGCTAAGGAGATCAACTCGGCATATGTGCCCACACAGGAGAACATTGTAGACCTTTTCACGAAGGCTCTACTAGGGAGAAGTTTGAGCTTTCTATAAAGATTTGGGCTTACTTCCTTTTGTGGACTGAATTTCCACATAGCTTGGCACTTCCTTATACATGAGTTCTAGCTCCTTGTTCGCTGCATCACTCCTAGGGGGGATTTGTTGATATATTTAGGTAGTGATGTGTGTGAACACTCTAGGATCGTCGGGGCACTTTTTTCCCTCTTTAGGAGTTTTTTCCCCCCAGCTTGTATATATGCCAATTGCCCTAATGAGCTACTTATCTTTGTACATTCTAGTGGTAATACATTCAGTATTGTGTGTTTTGCTCCAAGCTTCTTATTCTTCCTTGTGCTCTTCACATGCTTCCGCAGACGTCTAACTCCAACACTGTTCCTCAATCATTTTGTTCATTTTAATTTTCTACTTTATATGATCTAAGCTCTGAAAATGATAGTTTTCTAATTTAAGCAAGGAATAAAAAAGGTGTATACGCATATGATCTAATCAAGTGCAGAACGTGAATGCTCAAACTCAGGCAATAAAATAGTCTTTCTGTTTAAAGTGTGTGGAATCAATGCAAAAAATTCAAAGAACTTAGAATGCTAGTACTTGGAATATCTGATCTGACATTGAGGTTCGTGCTTTCTCTTCTGAAGGAGTGGGTGGTGTTGGTGTACTAGTGGTTAATTACCACTTTATCTCATTGTAAAAGTCAAATTGACTTGGAATCTTTTGTAATCACCTACCAAAGGGATTCGTGGAAAAAGGTAGATCTTTGATTGAAGGAATATCTCCTAGGATATAGGAGCCTGATCATAGGGAGCCAAAAGTTTGAATTTGAATTCAAATTCTTACTCATTCTCTATAAAAATGGACATGGAAAAGTTGCGGGTAGAACTCATCACTCTCGAGATTCTCATTACTGATTTTGAGTGTGTGTGAGGCCTACACTATAGCCCACACCTATCTACACCATTAGGCAATAATTTTCATGCCAATGGATTTGTATACAAGTTTTCATTAATACATACATTCACATTGTTCATCTCTGAGTTCTCTGTCATACTACTCAAAAGTCTGTCAACTTGTGAAGTGCATATCTCAATCATTTCTCCATCAAATTCAGTGAATCAAAGCTTGTTAGATTCAACTCAAAGCTTTCTACATACTCTCATATTTTGAAGAGATTCTATTCAGCCATTTCAGAGAAATATGCATCGAGGTGATCACTAATCAATATCTGCTACAGTCCTAAAAAATCGGGGGTATAGCTTAACTTGCTAAATTGATTTCTCTTAGCATAGTTTATTTTTTTACATCATTTCACTTGGAATAGTTAGCTTACTAAGCTAATTAGATACCTCTAAAAGGAATTTCTCCAATTCCTACTGTGCTAGTCATACTGAGCAAAATACCCAGCATGTGTCAAGACATAAATAGAAGGTTTTCTTGAGTTTGTAAGATTCAAAGTTATATGTTTTGGTTCAATCATTACTCACATTATTTCCAAAGTACATAGGCCATTTTATGGTGTCATTGGAAAGCTAAGGAGGTCTACGTATCAAGCCTAAAGCATAAGAGGGCTGGTACAAAGCAGGTTTTAGTAGTACCTACTCAGTCTCTTGGAGCATCCATCCATCTTTCCCAATAGTGGTATCAGAGCAAACTAAGGTAAAATGGGAGATGGGTTTCCTTCATTTATTGATAAATTGGACAGGAACAACTATCAAGCATGGTCTCTAAGGATGAAGACCTACTTACAAGGAAGGAGTCTCTATGGATACATCTCAGGAGATGAGGAATCGCCCTCATTCAAAGCAAGAGGATTACCAACCAAGGAAGAACATGAAAAGCTCAACACATGGTGTGCTAAGGATGCATTGGCAAGGTCTTATTTACTCAAATCCATCTCTGATTTTCTTTTGCCACATATTAGAAATTGTAAGACATCCCAAGAGACTTGGGAAACCTTGTCATCATATTTTTCCTTGAACACAAGGGCTAGGAAAAATCAGTTGTGGATTGAATTCACAACATTAAGGAAGAAACCTAAGCAAGATGTTTCAGAATTTGTGACCAAGATTAAAGATGTGGCAGATCAGTTAGCAAGCATAGGAGAAGAGATTGAAGAAGACCAGATTGTAAGGCAAGTGATCAATGGGATCAAGGCTGATGACAAATGGGAAAGCTTAACCACTGCCATGGACCTCTACATGGACATGCAAATTCCAGATCTCACAACTCTCATGGGACCATTGTTTACTCATGAAGCAAAGCTCAACAAGAATGGAGATACATCCAAAGGTAATAACTCTTCTGCCCTATACACTGATAAGAAGTCTAAAGATAAAGGCAAGAACAAGAAGGTTGAAGATGAAGGCTCTACCTCCCAAGCCAACTATGCAGGGAGAGGTAGATCATCAAGAGGAAGGGGCAGAGGAGGTAAGCAAGGTAGGGGAGATCCTATAACTCCTCACCATGTAACATTTGTGGTTTATCAAATCATACTATAGATGAGTGTTTCAGGAATTACAAGAATCAGAGAGGAAGAGGAAACCAAAGAGGTGGATACTCACAGTCAAGAGGTAGATTTAATCATCACCAAGGCTACAACAACAACTACAACAACAATTACAACAATAATTACAATGGCAACTACCAAGGAGAATTCAAATCCAAGAAGGACTACAACAACTACATAGAGGAGCAGGATGTCTCTCTTTTGATCATGAGCATGACTTCAAAATCAGGTACAAATGATGATCACCTATTCTACATTGACTTAGGATGCTCAAATCATGTGGCTGGCAATGTAGCACTACTCTCAGATCTTGAGGAACCAAAAGGTAAGCATCAAGTCCAAACAGGTGATGAGCAGGGTACTCTATGTACCAACCATTACCAAAAATTTGATGAGTGTTGCAGAGATTGTGGAGAAAGGTTTGCAGGTTAGATTCAACCAATATGGAGCATTTGTGGAGGATCCAAGACATGGGTTCAAGAGGATTGCTAAAGGAGAAAAATCAGGTGGACTTTTCACTTTTGAGTTGGAAGACACAAAGAATATTGTACTATACAGTTATAAAGATCAAACACTTTCAGAACTTGAGATTTGGCACAAAAGATTAGGGCATATAGGAGAAAGAACCTTGAAGCAAATATGCAAGGACCAATGTGTGCTTGGAATACCTAAAGTATCCAAGCAAAATATGATTTATAAGTGTGGTGCTTGTCAATTTGGGAAGTCTCACAGGTTACCCTTCTCAAGGAAAGGTTACATGCATGAAGATTACCTAGAGCTTGTCCATACAGATGTATGGGGACCAAGCAAAGACCCCTCAGTCTCAGGATCAAGGTACTATTTGTCTTTCATTGATGATTATAGCATATGGATTGTATTGTACTTCATGAAGCATAAAGATGAGGTGTTTAATTACTTTAAGAATCAGACAGGAAAGAATTTGAAGGGACTAAGATCATATGGAGGAGGTGAGTACTTCTCCAATGAATTCGAAAACTTCTTGCAGGACAGAGGCATCAAAAGAGAAATCACCACAAGGTATTCTCCTAAACAGAATGGGGTAGCCGAGAGAAGAAATAGGTTGATTGTTGAGACAGCCAGGTCTATGTTGAATGAGAAAAAGTTACCTAATTATCTATGGGCAGAGAGTGTTTCTACTACCACTTATCTCATAAACAGGTTACCATCTAAATCCCTTGATGGGATGACACCCTATGGTAAGAGACCCTCACTAGACCATTGCAGGATATTTGGATGTGTAGCATATGTATACATTCCTTCTCAGATAAGAGGTAAACTAGACCAAAAGGCTGAAAAGTGCATCTTTATTGGGTATGATCTAAATCAAAAAGGTTACAGGTTTTATAACCCTTCCAAGAAGGGATTCATGGTAAGCAGAGATGTTTTTGATGAAAATGATTCTTGGTATGAGAATGAATGCAGGAAGGTTAAATTACCCTATGATTTGGAAGATGCGTTTCCAAGTCTGGCTAAGGAGGAACCAACTCAGAATGAAGACAGAAGTTCAGATGATGAAGACACTATCAATCTTGAAGAGTTCAAGGCATGGAAGTCCAAGGGAAAAATGAAGATGAAGAAGGTTGAAGATATACCTGAATCTTGAACTCAATCAATTAGAAGATCACAAAGAGAAAGCAAAAAACCTATCAGATATGGGTATGATACATCTCTTGTTACTAAACATTCTATTTATCTTGCCAAAGATTTGTCAAATGAAGAACTAGGATCATATGAGGAAGCCATAACCAAATCAGAATGGAAAGAAGCTATGGATGAGGAGATTGAAGCACTCAAAGAAAGTGATACATGGGAGTTAGTACCCAAGAAGGACTCCATGAAGGTAATAGGATCCAGATGGATCTATAAACTTAAAAAAAATTCTGATGGCACAATTAATAGGCACAAAGCCAGATTGGTAGCCAAGGGTTTTGCACAAACCCTAGGCATTACTATGAGGAGACATTCTCACCTGTGGCCAAGATGCCAACTATCAGAGTGTTGGTTAGTGTGGCTGCATCAAAAAATTGGAATATGTACCAATTGGATGTGAAGAATGCTTTCTTGAATGGATGGATTCCAGAGGAGGTATATATGTCACAACCTCCTGGCTATGAGGACCCTAAGAAGGTAACATATGTTTGCAAATTAAAAAAGGCTTTATATGGATTGAAGCAAGCACCTAGGGCATGGAATTACAGGTTAACGACATACCTCCAAGATCATGAGCAAGGCAGATACTTCTCTATTCATCAAGAGAAGTAATTCAGAGGTAATATACCTTTGTGTTTATGTTGATGACATCATAATAGGTAATGATGTAAATGGAATCAGACAAATCAAGAGCCAGATGATGAAGGAGTTCAAGATCAATGATCTTGGTCTATTTACTAGGTCTCCAATAATCTTTGGAGATAATACAAGTTTTCTTCACCTTGTAGCTAATCCTATATATCATGCTAGGACCAAACATATAGAGGTCCATTACCATTATGTAAGAGAGAAGTTGATAAGCAAAGATATTCAACTGACCTATGTATCAACCAACATGCAATGTGCAAATTTGTTGACTAAAGCTTTGGATGGAACCAAACTTTGCAGGTTCAAAGCAATGATTGGGTTGCAGGATATACATGAAGATTGAAGATGAAGACCAAGCCAAAATGTTTGGCTTGAGGGGGATCTGTTGGTGTAAATCACAAGCCTAAACACTTGGCTTGAAAGACATCTTGAAGACCCTACATATGTGAAGAAGCATAGGAACTAGTACTAGTGGTTAATTACCACTTTATCTCATTGTAAAAGTCAAATTGACTTGGAATCTTTTGTAATCACCTACCAAAAGGATTCGTGGAAAAAGGTAGATCTTTGATTGAAGGAATATCTCCTAGGATATAGGAGCTTGATCATAGGGAGCCAAAAGTTTGAATTTGAATTCAAATTCTTACTCATTCTCTATAAAAATGGACATGGAAAAGTCGTGGGTAGAACTCATCACTCCCGAGCTTCTCATTACTGATTTTGAGTGTGTGTGAAGCCTACACTATAGCCCACACCTATCTACACCATTAGGCAATGATTTTCATGCCAATGGATTTGTATACAAGTGTTCATTAATACATATATTCACATTGTTCATCTCTGAGTTCTCTGTCATACTACTCAAAAGTCTGTCAAACTGTGAAGTGCATATCTCAGTCATTTCTCCATCAAATTCATTGAATCAAAGCTTGTTGGATTCAGCTTGAAGTTTCTACATACTATCAAAATTTCAAGAGATTCTATTCAGCCATTTCAGAGAAATACGTGTTGAGGTGGTCACTGGTCAATATCTGCTACAGTCCTAAAAAATCGGGGGTATAACTTAACTTGCTAAATTGATTTCTCTTAGCATAGTTTATTTTTTTACATCATTCCACTTGGAATAGTTAGCTTACTAAGTTAATTAGATACCTCTAAAAGGAATTTTTCCAATTCCTACTCTGCTGGTCATACTGAGAAAAATACCTAGTAGGTGTCAAGACATAAGTAGAAGGTTTTCTTGAGTTTGTGAGTTTCAAAGTTATCTGTTTTGGTTCAATCATTACACACCATTTCCAAAGTACATAGGCCATTTTATGGTGTCATTGGAAAGCTAAAGAGGTCTACTTATCAAGCCTAAAGCAAAAGAGGGCTGGTACAAAGCAGGTTTTAACAGTACCTACTCAGTCTCTTGGAGCATCCATCCATCTTTCCCAACAGGTGGAATGTTGAGGATCACCGAGCAACCACCTCACTTCACCTCGGGTTCAGGCGTCAGGGAATGAAGGAAGGTCTGAGTAGGGGAGAGTGGCGCGAGGTTGGATTAGGCCCCATCAGGTGCATCGTCCCCCTCGTTCGGCAAGCGGTGTCTATACGTTGGGTGTCTCGTCTGTTGGAGAACCAATCACAAATTGGACATAAAGTTGAAGGTCAAAGTCTAGAAGAAAAGCACATGCCTATGTGAAGGGACAATTTCACACTTTTACATTAATTATAAAATTAGACTTAACTTTAGTTTTAGAGTTTTTTAAAAGCCATGATATTGAGATAATCTATATAAGTTAGTTTTGTATCAACTTATGCAAGAGCGAGAGAGATCCAGATGACAATAAGAGAAAAAGTTCATTTTGTATGACTGAGTAAAGTCGGGCTTCTCTAAGTGAGAAAGCATCTCTAAAATTCTGAGTTTTTCATAGTTATTAGAAGAACTAAGTAAAGTTATGTGTATGAGACTCTCTCCACCATTTCCATGCTTTGCCTACTGGGTAATGATGTCAAAAGTTGAATTTTTCCAAGCAACTTGATGCCTGGCATCGAGTTTGTGCTGATAAGTCATTCTTTTCATTCTCTAAGTTTTACCTATTGTAAAATCTTGTTAAAAGCATGAGCTTTGTGGAGCAACTCAATGCCTAGCATCGAGTTTCAACGTGAAGTCGATTCCTGACATCGAATTTCCACAACAAAAGTTCTTTCCTTCATGCCGTGGTTCATGGGGGTAATTTAGGTGCTGAAAAAGTGGATAGAACACATGAATTCGATGTCTGGCATTGAATTTGTGTTGCAAGGCGATGCTAGGCATCAAATTTTCATTACAGGGACATAATTTTTACTAAAACAAGCAAGTTTTCTAGTTTTAATAGCTCATACATAGTCATCTTGTGAAGGCTATAAATCGATGTGGAATGCTCCATTTTTAGCACATAATAGCTTGTTGGAAAGATCTTCTCTTCTACTTTTGTCCACTAAATTATCTTGGCAAAATACTATTTGTGCTAGGAGAAATAAGCAAAACACTAAAGGTATGTCATTTTAGTGATTAGAAATTTCTGAAGGAATAAAGTTCTCAAGTTCGGCTACCCTTTTTCAAAGTTTGGAGAAGCATTGAGTTAATGGTGACCATAGAGGTGTTCTAGCATACATTAATTCATTTCTTGTGATGTTTCATACATCAAAAAATGGTATCATAGCAGAAAGGTTTTTGAGAGTAGAAGGTGTCAAAGGTACAAGAAGTTTTTGAAAAGTTTTCATTAAAGTTTGAAAGTTGAAGCATTCAAAGACACAAGGCATCAAAATGTTACTTCAAAAGTATATTCATACACAAAGAACTCCAAAAGGTATTATTCTTTAGCCTTTAAACTCATAGGTTGAAGTAGAAGCAAAGAATTATGGCAGATCATATTTGCATTGATAAACTAGACAGAGATAATTATGTTGCATGGGTAATGAGAATGGAAGCTTTACTTATGATTAAGGATCTCATGGTGTACATAACAGGTGAAGAAGAGCAGCCAATATTTGAAGATGAAAGCCAACCAAAGAAAGAGGAATTGGATGCTTTAAAGCATTGGCAAAAGAAGGATGCAAGTGCAAAGGCCTACATCTATAATACAATGTCATATCATTTGCTACCACACATCAGAGGATTGCAATCAGCTGAAGATATATGGAATGCATTGGAATATCATTTCCAAAGTACTACCAAAGCAAGGAAAGCAAGTCTATGGTCAGAGTTTACTACATTCAAGAAGAAGTGAAGTCAAAGTATTAGTGATTATGTCACTAAGATGAAGGATCTAGCAGATAGCCTTGGATCCATAGATGAAGATGTTGAAGATCCCAGCTTGCAGCTTTGAGAGGAGATGAAAGGTGGAAACCTTTTGTCTTGTCAACAGAACTTTCTTTGAATCATTATGTTCGAGACTTGAATCAATTGCGGCTTGGTTTGATGCTAACATTTGAGCAAGACTTGAAGGGAGATGGAGATAAAGGACAAAGTTCTGAAATGTACATGAAGAATAAGAAGAAAAGAGATAAAGGTAAAGCAAAGGATGAAGAGGAATTGAGTTCTCAAGTTTATTATGCTAGAGGTAAAAGCACTTGTAGAGGAAGAGCAAGAGTTTTTAGAAGAGGAAGAGGTAATCAGAATAACCATAACAAGGCTTGCTCGATCTGTGGATTGAGTAATCATTTGGATTATGATTATTGGTACAATTAGCAAGGATCAAATCAAAATCAGAATAACAATAGCAGAGGCAAAGGTGGAAGATATCAAAGTTATTTTCAAAGAGGTAGACAAAGTCAAAGAGGAGGCTATGGTAGAGGTGGAGGAATAAGTTGGGGACAAAATCAATCCTACAACACCACCTACTACAATTATGCAAATGACACACAGAATGAAAGTCATACATCATTGATGATGAATTCAATAAGCACATCAGATAAAGAAGATCTAAAGGTATTTTACATTGATTATGGATGTTCTAATCATTTGTAAGGAAACGTAGAATTGATGTCAGAATTGGAAAAAGGCATTTCTAGTCATACAGTTCAAAGAGGTGATAATACAAGACATAGTGTATATTCAATTGGAAAAGTGAAATGCAAGAGTGGAGCAGATTTGCTAACCAATGTTTTGTATGTTCCCACAATACCTAAAAACTTGATTATTTTGGGATAGATAGTTGAAAAAGGTTTTCAAGTCAGGTTTACAATGAAGGAGTATTTGTTGAAGATCTAGAGAATGGATATAATCAAATTGTTTGTGCTAAGAAAGAAGGTAGACTCTTTACTTTAAGAGTGCAAGGGAACATTGGTCAAGCTTTTCTTACACATGGTGAAGGAGTGATTATAGAACTTGATCTCTAGCATAAGAGATTAGGTCACTTCAATGAAAGAGGAATTAAAGCTATGGTTGCAAATCAATATGTACTAGGATTACCAAATGTGCAGAGTCCACATATGATTTATAAATGTGAAGCATGTGAGATGGGTAAAGCACATATGTTACCATTTCAGAAGAAAGGATTCAAATAGGATGAAGTACTAGAGCTCATTCATACATACGTATGGGGACCAACAAAAGAAGGATCTATCAGTGGTGCAAGGTATTATGTTCTTTTCATTGATGATGCTACAAGATGGATAACTTTTTATGTTTTGAAGGAAAGATCAAAAGTATTTGGAGATTACAAGCATTTTCATGCATATGCAAAGCGAGTCACAAGGCAAAAGCTTAAGAGAGTGAGGTCTGATCGAGGGGGAGAATACTTCTCCCAAGAGTTCAATTATTATCTTTGGAATGCAGGTATAAAGAGAGAAGTAACATGCAGTTATACACCCCAGCAAAATGGTGTAGCAAAAAGAAGAAAAATGACTTTGGTTGAGTTTGCTAGACCTATGATGAAGGAGAAGAGTTTTCCAAATTATCTTTGGGCCGAGGCTATAAATACAGCTACATATCTTGTGAATAGATTACCATGTACAACTCTAAATGGAATGAATCCATATGAAGCTTGGTGAGGTAAGAAACCAACACTAGATCATTGTAAAGTGTTTGGATCAATTGCATATGCTTATGTGCCATCACAACAACTTGAACCAAAGGCAGAAGAATATGTGTTCATTAGTTATGATGAAACGTAGATGGGTTACAGGTTGTTGAATCCTCTAAACAAACAATTTCTTGTTTCTAGAGATGTTACATTTGATGAACAGAAAAGTTGGTATGCAAATGAAAGTCATATAGTTGCAGAATTTGAAGAAGAGGTAAGAAGATGCGATAAAGGAAAATCAATTGTGCAAGTAAATGAAGATGAAGACTATATGCAAGAAAGTACATTCAGAAGTGGATTAACAAGAAGCAATGAAGAAGCTCCTATATTTGATGAAGAGGTGTATCCAAAAACATGAAGAATGTGAACCAAGGAGGTCAAGTAGGACAAGAAGGCAACAAAAAGGTATTCTTATGATACTTCTTACATAACTTAAAAGAACTATGCATATATGGTCAAAGATGATGAAGAACCTCAGAACTATGATGAAGCAAAAGGTAAGAAGCACTGGGAAGAAGCAATGAAGGAAGAATTCAATGCACTAGAGGAGAATAAGACATGGGAACTTGTTCCTAAAACAAATGGTAAGGAGGTAATTGGAAATAAATGGGTTTATAAAGTGAAGAATCTTGCAGATGGGATTATAGCCAAATACAAAGCTAGACTAGTGGTGAAAGGCTATGCCCAAACTTATGGCATAGATTACGATGAGACATTCAATACTATAGCTAAGATGTCAATGATAAGGACAATCATTACTATTGTAGCTTCAAAAGGATGGACTTTGAGTCAATTGGATATAAAGAATGCATTCTTGAATGCATACATATCAGATGAGGTATACAACCTCAAGGGTTTATAGATTCCAGGTATCCAAATTTTGTTTGGAGGTTGAGAAGAGCACTCTATGGATTGAAGCAAACTCCAAGAGCATGGAACTATAGACTGGTGAGGATCTCAATGAACTTGGATATCAAAGTTCAAAAGAAGATCCAAGTCTACTCATCAAAAGAATAGATGAAGGTACAATCTACATTTGTATTTATGTAGATGAAATTATAACCATAGGTACTTTAGATGAAGGAATCAAGAAGGTAAAGAGATTACTTGAGAAAGAGTTGAAGATCAGTGATCTAGGAAACTTATCATACTTTCTTGGAATGGAAGTCACTTATATAGATTATGGCATATATGTATCACAAGAAAGGTATCTTTTGAACCTATTGAAGACGTTTGGTATAGAAAATTGTAGAGAAGCTTCAACCCCACTTGAAGTTAATCACAAGCTTAGTAAATATGATGGTGGAGAATACAAAGATATGAGGATGTATCAATCTCTTGTGGGTAGTTTGATTTATGCTATACTAACAAGACCTGATCTTAGTTATGCAGTGGGAGTTCTATCACAATTCATGCATTGTCCAAAGGATCCACATTGGATTGCAGGTCAAAGAGTTCTCAGACATATCAAAGGAACTATTAAGGAAGGATTATATTATCCTCTTACTTCAGATTTGAAGTTGAGAGCCTATAATGACTCAGACTGGGTAGGTAATTGTTGATGTATGAAACACCACAAGAACTAAGCTAAAGTGATACTAGAATACCTTCATAATCATCATTAGCTTAGCAATACTCTGAATTTGAAAACTTTATCACTGAACTTAGTGAATTTCAAAAATTTACTTCTCAGAAATCTACTCCTTTTCTTCAAGCTTCAAATCTGATCTGTATTAGCTTGATCTTTGTAAATTCTTTTGATCACTTGCTAATAGAAGTTCTTGCTAATGTTAAGCAACACATATCATGCAAAACTTTCAAGTAATATCATCAAAATCTTCTGATTTCACTTCAACATTTGAACAATGTCTGAAATCTAAAACATGACTTCATCGATTTGACATACCTTCACTGTTAGACTCATTTCTCCGAGTATGTGTCCTGTTTTGTAAAGATCTTTTGACCAATTGTAGTTGAAGGTAGTAGCTTTAAAATGAGCTATCACTGTACTGTGAGATCTAACCTTAAGAAGATCAGGGAAAAGTGCGCCAGAAAACTCGTAACTGTCAACTAACTTACACACTGATATGAAATCACTTAAAACTCAATGTACAAGAAATCCTTTTACACAAACATGTATTAACTATCAGAGAAGATGTGTACAAAATGGCTTGGCCTCATTCTGCTCATAGCCATAGAAAACTCTCATACACTGAGTAGTTCATTCTCAACATCTCTCTCAGAAAAACCCGACTTTTTCTCTATTCACTCAAGGGTTACAAAATTGAGTTCTCTAATCATTTTTCAACTCAAATTAACTTATATACATGTAATTTACATACTCCTAGACTCTAACTCATAAATTTTGTAGTTCTATGTCAAGACTAGACTTTAATTTTGCACTAAAGTACAAGAGTGAATTTGTCCCTTCACTTAGGCTTAATTTTCTGAGTGCTTTGCCTTCACTTCTCCTTGCCTTTTCTTTTTCCTTCATATATCTTCATATATTCATGTCTAATTAGTGAGTGAAGTCCCAACAGCTCCCCCTCAATCACTAATTAGCATGCTCTGACTTCTTCATGTAGTCTTCTTCTCTTTTATTCCTGCCATCTCTTTGAATCTACTTGTCTTCACTCCATCCAAGCTCTTTGTCATAATATCTGCAATCTGATCTTGTGTAGAAGTGTACACCACTTCAAACTCCTTCTCCATTACCTTTTCTCTCAAGAAATGATATTGTATCTCTATATGCTTTGTTCTTGCATGAAATACAGGATTTGCTGCAAGATATAATGAACTCATATTATCTCCATGTATGATAGGTATACTTTGAACAATATCCAAGCTTTTGAACAAAGTCTGCATCCATATCACTTCTTTTGTTGCTTCCACAAGTCCTTTGTACTCAGCTTTTGTTGATGATAAAGCCATTGTATGTTGCTTCTTTGAACACCAACTCACAAGTTTATCTCCAATGTATATCATGTAGCCATGAGTTGATCTTCTATCATCCTGACTTCCTGCCCAATCTGAGTCACTATATGCTCTCAACCTTATATCTGATGTAAAAGGATAATATAATCCTTCCTTCAAAGTTCCTTTGATATATCTAAGAACTCTTTGACCTGCAATCCAATGTGGATCCTTTGGACAATGCATGAACTGAGAAAGAACTCCCACTGCATAGCTAAGATCAGGTCTTGTTAGTGTAGCATAAATCAAGCTTCCCACTAAAGATTGATACTTCCTCATATCATTGAACTCTGCACCATCATATTTGCTGAGTTTATGATTAACCTCTAGTGGTGTTGATGCCTCTCTGCAATTCTCCATGTTAAACTTCTTTAGAAGATTCAAAAGATACATTTCTTGTGATACATATATGCCATGTTCTGCATAAGTGATTTCCATTCCAAGAAAATATGACAATTTTCCTAGATCACTTATCTTGAATTCCTTCTCAAGTAACCTCTTCACCTCCTTGATTCCTTCATTTGAGGTACCTGTAATTATAATGTCATCTACATAAATACAAATGTAGATCATACCTTCATTTGTTCTCTTGATAAGTAAAATTGCATCTGCCTTTGAACTTTGATATCCAAGATCATTAAGATACTTCACAAGTCTATAGTTCCAAGCTCTTGGAGCTTGCTTCAAACCATAAAGTGCTCTTCTCAATCTGCAAACATAATTTGGAAACTTGTAATCTGCAAACCCTTGAGGTTGCTCCATGTAAACCTCATCTGATATATATCCATTCAAAAATGTATTCTTTATATCGAATTGACTCAATGTCCATCCTTTTGATGTTGCAATAGCTATGATTGTCCTTATGGTTGACATCTTTGCCACAGGACTGAATGTCTCATCATAATCTATGCCATGAGTTTGAGCATAGCCTTTAACCACCAATCTGGCTTTGTATCTGGCTATTCTTCCATTTGCATGCTTCTTTATTTTGTAAACCCATTTATTTCCAATCACTTTCTTACCATTAGGTTTTGGAACAAGTTCCCAAGTTTTATTTTCTTCAAGTGCATCAAACTCTTCCTTCATTGCTTCTTCCCATTGTCTCTTACCTTTTGCTTCATCATAGCTTTGGGGCTCTTCATCTTCCTTAATCCAATAGCATAGTTTTTCTGAGTCAAATAAGAAGTATCATAAGAATACCTTGTAGGTTGTTTCCTCAATCTGGTTGATCTTCTTGGTTCACACTCTTCATGTGTATCTGGATATACTTCTTCATCAAATCTTGGTTCATCTTCATTTCTTCTATATGATCCAACTCTGGATGTGCTTGCTTGCATATGATCTTCATCTCCATCTACCTGCATATGTGATTTACCTCTTTCACTTCTTCTTACCTCTTCTTCAAATGTTTCAAGGTTACAATCTTTATATGCATACCAACTCTTCTGTTCATCAAATGTCACATCTCTGGAAACAATAAATTGTTTAGTTAGAGGATTCCATAGCCTATAACCCATCTGCTTTTCATCATATCCAATAAACACATATTTTTCAGCCTTTGGTTCAAGCTTATGTCTGAGTTGTGATGGTACATAAGCATAGGCAATTGATCCAAACACCTTACAATGATCAAGTGTTGGTTTTTTACCCCACCATGCTTCATAAGGGGTCATTCCATTTAGAGCTGCACATGGTAACCTATTCACAAGATATGTAGCTGTATTTACAGGCTCAGCCCAAAGATAATTAGGGCAATTCTTTTCTTTTAACATTGCTCTTGCAAACTCAACCAATGTTCTATTCCTTCTTTCTGCAACCCCATTGTGTTGAGGTGTATACCTGCAAGTTATTTCTCTCTTGATACCTGCATTCCAAAGATAATCATTGAATTCTTGGGAGAAGTATTCTCCCCCTCCATCAGACCTTAACCTCTTGAGCTTTTGACCTGTAACTCTTTCTGCATAAACATGAAAATGTTTGAAAGCTCCAAATGCTTCTGATCTTTCCTTTAGAACATAAATGGTTATCCACCTTGTAGCATCATCAATGAAAAGAACATAATACCTAGACCCATTGATTGATCCTTCTTTTGTTGGTCCCCATACATCTGTATGTATGAGCTCTAGCAAACCATCATGCTTGAAACCTTTCTTCTGAAATGATAATCTGTGTGCCTTTCCCATTTGACAAGCTTCACACTTGTAGATCATATGTTGACTTTTTACATTTGGTAGCCCTATTACAGATTGATTCTCCACCATGGTTTTAATTCCTTTTTCATTGAAGTGTCCTAACCTCTTATGCCAAAGATCTAACTCTGTAAGTACTCCATCACCATGTGTGATTAGGGCTTGACCAACATTCCCTTGCAAAGTCTACCTTCCTTCTTACCACAAACAATTTGATTGTATCCATCCTCTGGATCTTCAACAAATACCCCTTCATTTGTAAATCTGACTTGAAAACCTTTTTCCACTATTTGTCCCACACTAATCAGATTCTTTGGTATTGTTGGAACATATAAAACATTTGTTAGCAAATCAGCTCCACTCCTGCACTTCACTTTTCCAATTGAATGTACATTATGTTTTGTATTGTCACCTATTTGTACTGTATGACTTGAATTACCTTCTTCCAATTCTGACAACAATTCTATATTACCTGACAAATGATTTGAACAACCAGAGTCAATATAAAATACCTTGAGATCCTCCTTCTCTGATGTACTTATTGAATTAATCATCAATGTTGTATGACTATCATTCTGTGTATCATTTGCATAATCGTAATGGGTAGTGTTATAAGATTGATTCTGATTCCAATTTCCTCCAGCACCTCTACCAAAACCTCCTCTTGAATTCTGTCTTCCTCTTTGAAATTGATTTTGAAACCTTCCACCTCTTCCTTTGCCATTATTGCTTTGATTTTGATTTGATCCTTGTTGGTTATGCCAACAATCATAAGCTAGATGATTGCTCAATCCACAAATCCAGCATGTCTTTTTATTATTGTTCTGATTACCTCTACCTCTTCCATTTCCTCGACCTTTACCTCTTCCAATACCTCTTCCTCTTGCATACTTTACTTGAGTAGTCAGCTCTTCTTCAACCTTTGCTTTACCTTTCTCATTTTTGTTCTTATTCTTTGCATACATAGTTGAATTATATCCTTTATCTCCATCTGACTTCAAGTCTTGCTCAAATGTGAGCATTAGTCCAAGCAATTGATTTAATTCTGGCACATAATGATTTAATGAAAGTTCAGTTGAGAGTACAAAAGGTTTCCACCTCTCATCTCCTCTCAACCCTGCAAGTAATTGTGCTATCAACCTATGATCTTCAATATCCTCATCAATAGATCCAAGGCTATCTGCCAAGTCCTTCATCTTAGTGACATAATCACTAATACTCTGATTTTGTTTTTTCTTAAATGTAGTGAAATATGACCATAAGCTAGCCTTCCTAGCTTTAGTAGTGTTTTGGAAGTGATCTTCCAAAGCATTCCATATGTCTTCAGCTGTTTCTAATCCTCTGATATGTGGTAACAAATGATCTGTAATAGTGTTATATATATAAGCCCTTGCACTTGCATCTCTCTTCTGCCATAGCTTCAAAGCTTCTAGTTCTTCTTTCCTTGGTTGACTCTCATCTTCAAATTTAGGCTTTTCTTCTTCACCTGTCATATATATCATTAGATCCTTACTCATAAGTAAGGCTTCCATTCTCATTACCCAAGCAGGATAATTATCTATGTCCAATTTGTCAATAGATACATGACCTGCCATAGTCTTCTTGTTTCTGCTGCAACCTATGAGTATAAAGTTAAAGAATGGTACCTTTTGTAGATCTTTACCCTTGAGAATAACTTCGAAGTACTCTTCTGATATCTTTTGTTGTTGAACACCTCAGCTTTCACCTCTTTAATGAAGAACTCTTCAATTCCTCTTGTATCTGCTCCTCCTTTCAATCTTGAGGACCTTTCTGCTCTGATACCACTTGTTGATGTATGAAACACCACAAGAACTAAGCTAAAGTGATACTAGAATACCTCCATAATCATCATTAGCTTAGCAATACTATGAATTTGAAAACTTTATCACTGAACTTAGTGAATTTCAAAAATTTACTTCTCAGAAATCTGCGCCTTTTCTTCAAGCTTCAAATTTGATCTGTATTAGCTTGATCTTTGTAAATTCTTTTGATCACTTGCTAATATAAGTTCTTGTATAATGTTAAGAAACACATATCATGCAAAACTTTCAAGTAATATCATCAAAATCTTCTGATTTCACTTCAACATTTGAACAATGTCTAAAATCTGAAACATGACTTCATCGATTAGACATACCTTCACTGTTAGACTCATTTCTCCGAGTATGCATCTCGTTTTGTAAAGATCTTTTGACCAATTGTCGTTGAAGGTAGTAGCTTTAAAATGAGCTATCACTCATTAAAAACTTTACACTGTACTGTGAGATCTGACCTTAAGAAGATCAGGGAAAGTGCGCCAGAAAACTCGTAACTGTCAACTAACTTACACACTGATATGAAATCACTTAGAACTCAATGTACAAGAGGAATTTGATCAAATCCTTTTACACAAACATGTATTAACTATCAGAGAAGATGTGTACAAAATGGCTTGGCCTCATTCTACTCATAGCCACAGAAAACTCTCATACACTGAGTAGTTCATTCTCAACATCTCTCTCAGAAAAACCCGACTTTTTCTCTATTCACTCAAGGATTACAAAATTGAGTTCTCTCATCATTTTTCAACTCAAATTAACTTATATACATGTAGTTTACATACTCCTAGACTCTAACTCGTAAATTTTGTAGTTCTATGTCAAGACTAGACTTTAATTTTGCACTAAAATACAAGAGTGAATTTGTCCCTTCATTTAGGCTTAATTTTCTGAGTGCTTTGCCTTCACTTCTCCTTGCCTTTTCTTTTTCCTTCATATATCTTCATATATTCATGTCTAATTAGTGAGTGAAGTCCCAACAGTAATCAAGATGACAAAAGATCAACACATGGATACATGATATACATTGGTGACAAGCTTATAAGTTGTTGTTCAAAGAAACAACATACAATAGCATTATCATCAACTGAAGCTGAGTACAAAGTACTTGTAGAAGCAACTAAGGAGGTCATATGGATGCAGACATGGTTCAAACATTTGGGCATTAATCAAGGTATACCTACAATACATGGAGATAACATGAATTCACTTTATCTTGTAGCAAATCAAGTATTTCATGCAAGAACAAAACATATAGAGATACAATATCATTTCCTGAGAGAAAAAGTAATGGAGAAAGAAATTGAAGTGGAGTACATTTCTACAAAGGATCAGATAGCAGACATAATGGAAAAGAGCTCGGATGGTGTGAAGATCAACAAATTCAAAAGCCTGGCAAGAGTGAAAAGAAAAGAAGATGATATGAAGAAGCAAAGAATGCCAATTAGTGATTGAGGGGGAGCTGTTGGAGAACCAATCACAAATTGGACATAAAGTCAATGAAGGTCAAAGTCTAGAAGAAAAGCACATGATATGTGAAGGGACAATTTCACACTTGTACTATAATTGTAAAATTAGACGACTTTAGTTCTAGAGTTTTTTAAAAGTCACGAGATTGAGAAAATCTATATAAGTTAGTTTTGTATCAACTGACATGAGAGCGAGAGAGATCCAAATGAGAATAAGAGAAAAAGTTCATTTTGTATGACTAAGTATAGTCGACCTTCTCTGAGTGAGAAAGCATCTGTAAACTTCTGAGTTTTTCATCGTTATGAGAAGAACTAAGTGAAGTTCTATGTATGAGACTCTCTCCACCATCTCCATGCTTTGCCTACTGTGTAATCATGTCAAAAGTTGAAGTTTTCCGAGCAACTCAATGCCTGGCATCAAACTTGTGTTGATAAGTCATTGTTTTCATTCTACGAGTTTTACCTGTTGTTAAATCTTGTTAAAGACATGAGCTTTGTGGAGCAACTTGATGCTTGACATCGAGTTTTAGCGTGAAGTCAATGGCATCAAATTTCCCCACAAACGTTTTTTCCTTCACGCGTGTGGTTTATGGGGGTAGTTTAAGTGCTGAAAAAGTGGCCTAAAGTACATGAATTTGATGTGTGGCATCAAATTCTTGTTGCAAGTCAATGCTAGGCATTGAATTCTCATTATAGGTACATAATGTTTACTAAAATGGGCAAGTTTTCTAGTTTTGGCAGCTGATACATAGTCATCTTGTGAAGGCCATAACTTGATGTGTAGTGATCCCTTTTTAGCAAATAATATCTTCTTGGAAATTGCTTCTCTTCTATTTTTGTGCACCAAAATATATTGGCAAAATAATATTTTTCTTACGATAAATAAGCAAAACACTGAAGGTATGTCATTTTAGTGACTAGAAATTTCTGAAGGAATAAAGTTCTCCAGTTTGGCTATCATTTTTCAAAGTTTGGAGAAGCATTGAGTTAATGGTAATTATAGAGGTGTTCTAGTGTCACATTAATTCATTTCTTGTGTGTTTCATACATCAACATCGACCTTGGTCTGGTGGTCGTATCGTACATCATAGTCATGTGCCTCAGAAGAGAAAAAGGAAAGCTCGTGCGCGTGGAAAGTAGTCATCACGGATGAAAGATCGAAATATAGTGTGGAATGAAATAAAAATACTCAACGATATAATGAAAATACAAATGTTGAAATCCAATGAATCTCAATAATACAATGGTTTTTGCTACAGTGCAGATCAGTGCTATAATCTGCCGCTATAGTGCGGATCAACTGAATACAAGATAGAATTCATGCTACAATGCGAGAAGATGCCCACGAGCTTCGACTTTGGTCTTCATGGTGAGATCTTTGCCTTTCTTTGATCTTCGATCAATGCTTTACTTCAAGTCTTCTCGGCAATCTTTGCTTCTATTTACTTCAAAAAATCCGCACCAAAGCCTAGAGAGAAGATCCACAAAAATATCCACATGGCAACTCTTTAGTTCGGGTCTTCAAACCTTTCTCTTTACTTCATATAATATTTTAATTGGTGCTTTCAAATCAAGAGAACCTGGACCTGGAGAGAAGACCCACAGAAATGATCCATGGGGATAATCCTTTGCGTGGGTCTTCATAAACTTTTCTACATTTCATGTAATATTCTTCAAATCATGAGAAACTCCAACTTGGAGAGAAGATCCATGGAAACGATCCACGGGGGGTATCATTAATACATTCTCGAAAAAAACTTAAGAGTAACACATTAATAGCAATAAAATATCATGAAGGTCTTTGAGAAAAAACAATTTTCATGCATTTGTTTGATGTCATCTTTAAATTTGAGAAGCAATTTATCATTTATCTTGAATTTATTTTTATATCAAGTCTTTCAAACTTATAAAAGTTCTTTCGATTCTTGTGTGTGAATCTGTCAATGTGTCATAACATTCATGGAAATATTGCTTATCAATTAAGATTTCATAGGTATGCCCTCAAATGGGACTTTTCTCACTCTTCTAGATTGAAGTTGGAATTTTTCCAACACCATAACCAATAAGATTATATATTCTTTTGAAGTGTATTTCACTCATATGTAATGAATTAATCGTTTCTTATTAAGTTATTACTGTAAAGGGGTCCTTCATATAGCCTTTGTGTGATATGAAGGCGATTTAAAGGGTGAAAAAGTACATTTAAAGGCTCTACATCTCTCTCTATTTCTTTAGCTTTTTATAACCACCTCTGTATTTCTGAAGAACATTGGTTTCAAATCCATTCCAGTCTCTCTCTCTCTATATATATATATCTCTCACTCTAGAAGCACTGAACTCTGCATCATGTGAAAAAGGTCTCTACCAATCAACATGATAATCAGAGGCGTTCTTTTCAGTCATGTGGAGTATCTTCATCCCAAATTCTCTCTCTCCAAGCTTTTTTTCTATCTTCGAAGAACTACAGTGCCATCTCCAGCATTTGCATTCATCTCTCTCTCTCTCTCTCTCTCCAAACAACTGATTTTCAAAGTTCTACCACCCTCTCTCTATGTGTTTGCATCCTTCTCTCTCTCTATCTCTCTCTCTCTCTCTCTCTCTCTCTCTCTCTCAAAACAACCGACTTTCGAAGTTCTACCACTCTCTTGTTTGCATCCCTCTGTCTCTCTCTCTCTACATGCTACACCTATTGTTGTGCATCTTGTGCGAATCTCTGTAGCCACCCAACCTCTTTCTCTCTCCGTCTCTGGTGTGCACTATAGTCTACTAGATACCACCCTCTCTCTTTCTCAAACAAAATTTTGTCGTCAGGCTTGCTCGTGCCACTACAGCTGACCATTAATCCTTCTCTCTATGGATCACTACAGCAATCAACCTTGAATTCTCAGTACCATTGCTAGAGTGCCGCTCTCTCTCCTCAAGTCCATCTCTCTGTGAATTCCTTCACACAGAGCTCTGTAATGCATCGCTCTCTCTCACTCTACAATGCTGACTTTCTCTATTGTACCGAGTTTTGCTACTCCAAAAGACAGGACCAATCTCAAAGTCACGACCAAGATCAGCACATTAGCAAAGCCAACCTTCACCATTCCAAAGCCATTGTCACAACCAAGCAGTTTGGACTTCATCTTCTACCCTTGAGTCTCCTCCACCATAAGATTGGCTACAGAATTACATAAATATGCTAGACCATTTCTTCATTGAAAAACCTTGGACATGCATTCCTCAATGTTTGCACATTGAGTATGGCAGAGTTTGCATGTATAGAAAGCTCCATCAAGCTTTGTCAAAAGAGACGACCCATATTAACTTGATAGATAAAGTTGATCTATGTAGGTTGCAGAATCGCTAATATCAACCCCAAGCCTTCAAATGCATCATGTTCTATCCAGTTAAACCTTGATTACAAATCTGATTCTATAGTCTTTCTCTGTCTTTACATCATGCAAGCTAATGAGCATGAACAAGTAAGGAATGAATAAGAAAAGGGTAATAAATCGTACGTGGAGAGAAGATCCATAGAAACGATCCATGAGGAGAGACAAAATGAGGTTTGGAAACCTATTTATAGGTCCCCCCCTCTAGGACTTCTCTAGAATCTTCTAACTTCTTTATCTAACTTTCTATTTGCAGAATCATCTTGCATGTTCATCTGCTATGTTGAGACAACCCCATCTCTTATTTCTATTTTTGGTTTTTCTTCTTTTTATTTTTCATTTTTTCTTTTTCTATTTTTATATCTTTTTCTTTTTCTCTTTTTTATTTTTTCAAAACTAAGGTTTTTGGTTTCACACTATATGTACAAAATATAATCAAATTAAAGGTTTAGGACTTAGGATAAGTGATAAATCTAAGCTTCTAATCTAGCATTTCAATTAGGGAAACTTAGGGTTTGCCTACATTTAAGATCACGCATAGCAGTTAAAAGGTTTATTTACACTTATGGCCTAGAATCGTAAGATTTCCTAAGGTTTGACCCTAGGGTTTCCAAGGGTCAAACCCTAGGCTTCAGGGGTTTCTAAGGGTTATAGGTTAGTTTCAATGTGCTATTTACAAATATACAGGCCTAATGTACAGACACGACATAGTTTCTCATCGCATAAACAATCAAATCAACAAGATCATGCATAGATTATAGCTATTTCTCGGTCAAATCATCACACCATAACAAGAAAATCAATGAATTTGAAAAACTTTGATGTACACTTCCCTGAGGGATTTCATCCCGATAGCAAAAGGAGGAAGAAAAGAGAATATGAGAGGAAGCTCATGCTGAAGCTCTAGAATGCATTAAAGACATGTAATTAAGAAGACAGGGACTAGGGAGAGAACACTATAACCATCTTGAAGAAACACTCAGATATCTTATGGTCATGTGTCAAACAAAGTCAACTGCTCATCCAAGAATAATGGATAGGAGACCATTCGTTACAGTCATACTAGAACAAGCGAACACCCACCACGAGCTTAGGGCTTTAATTGATTCAGGTGCTATGACTAGTGAAATCAGGTGGTCTCACTATAAGGACTCAGGAATCAAAATGCAGCCAATTGAGGCATACCTCATAGGGCTAGGAGGCATGGAAACCCCTTGCATGGGTGAGGTAGATCTTCCTATCCTCAGACACGAAGAGACCATGACTGTGAAACTCCTAGTGTACCATGACGATGACCTAATAGAACTGTTAATTCTTGGTTCACCTGGTTATATGATCACTTAGTGGACCTAAATCTTAGACAAGGCTCCCTGTAGCTCACGACCTTCGACTAGTGGCGAGTGATACCGCTTGACTTCCCTAACCATACCCCACCTGAGGAATGTAATGGGAAGATGGATGGACACGCCAAGAAATGAGTAGGTACAGTGAGATCCTGCTTTGTACCAGCCCCTTATAGCTTCCGAGTTGCATTTTAGGCCCTCTTAACTTTCTAATGACACTATACAAGTGCCTATGTACTTTGGAAGTGATGTGAGAAATGATTGAATCAAAACAGACTACTTCCAAGTTGAAGGTTCAATAAAAATCTTCTATTTTTGTACACAAATCTGCTGCTTTTTATGCTTCCATTAGGAATTAGAAAAATTCCTTTTAAAGGTATCAAATTAGCTTAGTAAGTTAATGATTCCAAGTGGAATCACTTAAAATGATGCACTATACAAAGAGCAATCAATTTATCAATTGAATCATTACCCCTGATTTTTTAGGACCTCTATAGAGTTTGATCAGTGAGTGCTTCAATGTGCTTTTCTCCACATTGGCTGAATAGATTGTCTTCAAAATTTTTGAACATATAGGGAACTTGGAGCTGATTCCAACAAGCTATAGAACATAAAAAATGATTATGGAATGACTGAGATATGAGTAGTACAAATTGACTATTATGAGTGACTATGACAGAGAGACCATAGATGAGAAACGTAGATCTATTGTATTAAAGAACAATGTTGTACAAGATCATAGGCAAGATAATTATAGCCTAATGATGATGAGAAGTGTAGGTTACAATGTAGTCCTCACTCTCTTACAACATGGCAATGGAGAACTCGGGAATAGAGTCACCCATTCCCCGAGTTTTTTGACATCTTTTATAGATGATATGTTTGAATTTGAATTTGAATCCTTCATTGGCTCTCACTAAAAAGTAGTCCTCCAATCTAGGAGATATTCCCTCAAATGAAGTTGTGAATTTTCCAACTAACAAATCCACGAGTTTCGTAGTGATTACAAATATTCTCTCGAGTAAAAAAATGACTTTTACAAATGGTGAAGGTTAAAGACTTCCTAACAATGGTTTCCATGGAGCTTCAAATATTCATGAACTTCTACCCAAATGTGTAGGCTTGGACTTTGCACCAACAGCTCCCCCTCAAGCGAAACATTTTGGCTTGGTCTTTTTCTTCAATCTTCATGAATGTCCTGCAATCCAATCATTGACTTAAGCCTGCAAAGTTTTGTACCATCTAATGCTTTAGTCAATAAGTCTGCACATTGCATATTAGTTGATACATAAGCCAACTGAATCTCCTTTCTCAATAGCTTCTCTCTCACGTAATGATAGTGGACCTCTATATGCTTGGTCCTAGCATGATAAATAGGATGCCCAAAGAGATTTGGAGCCTTCTAGAAGCATCCACTTGAGTTAACTCGAGTTAACTAGGACACTTGGCACACATGCAATTACATGGCTGGCACATGGATGGTTAGTATCCACTTGGCGAAGAAGGCAGTCCTCTGAAGAGAGCTATATATAGAGGCATTTGGTTGGGAGGAGAGTCATCTCTCTAGCATGTGGTGGTGGTCGTAATCTTGCAATGTGCCAAACAACCAAACATGCACATATGAGTAACCATAGGAGTGATGACTCTCAATGCTTTTGTAGGGTAGGGATTCAACACATAGTTTTCACACATGACTACTTCCATCCAAAACGTATCAAGAAGGTGTCTTCCTTTAACCATACATCATGCCATTTCAAGAAGTGTTCTATTTTTATGCTCGGCAACACCATTTTGCTGAGGAGTATATGACACAAGACATTCGTGTGAAATACCTCTTTCATGAAGAAAAGCATTAAACTCATGTGACATGCATTCACCACCACGATTCGTGCACAGAATCAAAAGCTTTTGTGAAGAAAAATTTTCAGCCATAGCTAAAAATACCTCATTCTTTGCTTTCGTAGGATACACCCATGTATGGTGAGTAGCATCATCAATGAAGGTAACAAAATATACATGCTTGCCAAAAGATGGAGTCTTGATGGGACCACATAATCACTATGAACAAGCTGCAATGTTCTTGTAGTGTGTGTATGACTATCTTTGGAAAAGAAGCACGATGCATTTTTTTGAGGATGCAACCTTTACATGCATGCTTTTCAATGGACTCAAGTGTCGGCAAACCAATAACCATGTCCTTCTTTTGCAAGTAGAGCAAACTATTGAAGTTCAAGTGAACAAAACAAGCATGCAAAAGCTCCATTTTAGCAATGGAAGAAGTATGAACAACCAAGGCATTTGAGGCAGCCCTCTTGTATGTACCCTTGCCATACAAACCATTACATAATGTACCAGACATCACGATAATATCGCCATTGCTGAAATCATGAACGGTATACTTATCGTCAACAAAGTGTACATGAAGACCAACTTTCGCAATCAACGAAACTAAAATTAAGTTTGTCTTGATATCGAGTGCATACAATGCATTTTTTAAGAGAATCACACCTCCATTTGTAGTCATGAGCTCAATTTCTCCTACTCCAATGATAGGATAAGAGGCACTATTTGCACACACCACATGTCCTCCTTTGGGTGCATCTTTCAAAGATGCAAAAACCCTTTTGCATGAAGTTATGTGCTTTGAAGCACCACTATCAAAGAACCAATCCGAATCAGTCTCACTCACAACCATACATTTAGAATGCAAAGACTTATCATAATGACATGTAACAACACATGCCCAAAATCTTGACATGTTAGCTTCATCATTCTTTGCATTTGCTGAATTTTCAACAATAGACATGCCTGATTCCTTCGCATTTAGCAAGCTTTCTACACTCATCAATAGTATGATCAGACTTTTGGCAATATTTGCATCTCTTCTTCTTTTTCAAATCAGCATCATTAGAGGAATGAGTGGAAGAGGAAGGTTGAGGCTTTGTTTTTTATGAACAATGTTAAAAGTGCACACACGCCACGATGCAAAAATTTGAAACTTAGACAAAGCTGAACTTTCTTTGATACCACTGTTTGGTGTGTGTAGAAGTGTGAGAGACACACGAGAAGCACACACATGGAGCACAAATGTAGCAAAATATATGGAGAAGACGGATGACTAAAATAGCACTCTCTATTGCCGATGAACTGAACTGAACTAAGAGCTGAATAATATCCCTAAGTACAAAGTACTACCACATATGAGTGAATCATGTATGTGGTAACATGGGGAAAAAACCTCTAGCGAGCAATAGAGTAAAAAGTGCCCATGTATAGGGAAAAGGTTCACATCAAAGCTACTTGAGAAACACATAAGTGTAACAGAATAGATACATGACCAAAGCCATATTAGATACAAGTGTAGGAGTAGGTATTGCCACTATGGAAATTTTGAAAACAATAGGATAGACATGCCCTAAGACCAACGAGGATGAAACTGCTATTAACATATGGCCATATGGAACACCCACTAGGGTTATTGGAAAATGGAACTTTAAGAACAATTTGGAGTGGAATTTGAACATACCTTATCTATTTGTCAATTTGGCAAGATAAGTAATTATGAAATAATTTTTTGAAGACCATCAATACGTTGTCGAGAAGATGACGCACAGTTGGTGGATCACTTCAATCGCCAAGTTTAATGACACACTTGATCATTGTCCATTTTTACTATAATTTGACCAATTTTGATCAATAATGATCTTTATATTTTGAGTTGGAAGTCTTTCTTAGGAGTTTGGAGATGGATGGCTCAAACTCTAGATATGTAGAGACATAAATCTCTACGACATTTTCCCCTACTCAATGTGCACATCGTCCTTGATGTGCCAATCCTGAAATCACTTTTTTTCTTCAAAGATAAGTCACATTTCATGGAAACATTGAATTTGAAATCATTTATCAAGTGCATGAGAAGATAAATAATATGCCTATGCAAGGTGTTTGATGTAGCCTGTTATAGAGTCTCATAATTGAGAGGTAAGAACCTCCTCTTATGATAAATAAGGAAGATAATTATATGATTGCCAAGTGGCTCTCATATGTATCTTATGGAGCTTGCCCTTTATGGGTAGGAATGAGAGAGATTTGAAAACGAATTATCACGCGACTGGGCGGAATATTATCGAAAAGATCTTCATGTCTCAGGAAACTGCAGGTACGATGCTCCCTGGGAGTTGTGGAGGCTAAGACTTAAATAAGGGGGCTCATCAGGGAGTAGCATTGGTATCAAAGCCAACAGATACTGGGGATAGCATCAGCGGCGCGATGCGTGAGACGTCCGACCGATGGGAAGCCCAACAGATGCCGACAAAGAGCAGCACGTGAGCACTCGCGAGAGGAGCAGGCACAGCCATTCTCCCCTCCTCCCCTTCTCTTGGATGAGGAAATGAAGAGACTAATCTTCTATATATAGAGAAATTTGGCACTTCTCAACTTCCATGTGGGATAAGTAAGCTCCATTAGTCGATGACGGAACAGCTTAAAGGGAAAGGAAAGCCTTTCATTGGGGAGACGAACAGAAGCAAAGTATGGAGAAGTGGAAAGTAGCAATTGCTACAACTCCACTTTTACATATAGCAGATGCCAACAAACCATTTGTGGTTGAGACTGACACGAGTGACTTTGCTATAGGAGTGGTTCTAGTTCAGGATGGTCGACCAGTAGCTTTTGAGAGCAAGAAACTAGAACCGGCTCATAAGAATTACTCCATCTATGAGAAGGAGTTGTATGCAATTTTCCATGCTTTAAAGAAGTGGCGTCATTATTTATATGGTGCAAAAGTAACGATAGTGTTTGATCAAGAGAGCATTAAGTGCCTCTCTAATCAAAGAGACCTTAAAGGTCGTAAGGCCCGATGGGCAGAGACCCTTCAAGAGTTTGATTATGAGCTTAGGTATAGGAAGGGAAAGTTTAATGTAGTGGCTGATTCACTTAGCCGCATGCCTATGCTCAATGGACTGAGTTTTACTCAAATCACTAGTGAGCTACTTGAGTCCCTTAGAGGGAAATGTAGGCTTGATCCTGCATATTTTGAGATTTGGGAAGCCATAGAGAATGAGGATCGTGATATACGGGTTTCCAGTGAGGATGGAGTATCAACGGGTATTCAAGAAGGATTCAAGTGGAAGAACTACAGTGTCCATGATGGATATCTGCTATACAAAGGTAAGGTGTGTGTCCCTAGAGATCTTGAGATGAGACGGCATATTTTGTATGAGTGTCATGACACACCTAGTGCGGGACACCCAGGAGTTAACAAGACTTATGATCTTGTTAAGAGGCAGTTTTATTGGCCTAGACTTCACAAGGACGTCCTAGAGTATGTGCTTAAGTGCAATAAATTCCAGGTCAACAAAGCTAAGAGGTTGAGGATCGGGGGACTACTTCACCCATTGGATATTCCTAATGGTAAGTGGGAGAGTATCTCCATGGACTTTATAGTCGGATTACCTAAGACACAGAGAGGGCATGACTCAGTCTGGGTGATTGTGGATAGGTTAACCAAAATGGCTAGGTTTATTCCGACACGTACTACAGTGAAGACACCAGAGTTGGCTAGACTCTTTGTAGAGAACTTATACCGGTTATATGGTCTTCCTTTAGACATAGTTTCTGATCGGGATAGGAATTTTACTAGCCACTTTTGGAGAGCGGTCATCAAAAGGTTGGATACGAGACTTAGCATGAGTACGGCCAAGCATCCACAGTCTGATGGGCAAACAGAAAGGGTTAACCAAATCCTAGAGGATATGCTTCGAGCATATGTGAATGAAAGGCAAACTAATTGGGAAGAGTACTTACCTATAGTAGAGTTTGCATATAATAGTGCCAAGCACTCTTCCACTTGGCATAGTCCATTTATGCTTATGTATGGGTTTCAGCCAAGAGACAATAGGCTTGAAAAGGTTCAAGCTGCAAAGGACTCCTTGGAAGAGATGAACGATATGCTTAGGCTTGCTAAGGACAGCATTAGGAGAGCTCAGGATAGAGCCAGAGCCTATGCTGACCCTCAAAGGAGAGACATCAACTTTGAGGTAGGAGAGCACGTCTATCTTAGAGTTCCATCTAGGTCTGAAACCATGAAGATGGGACCTTGTCCAAAACTATCTCCTAGGTATTGTGGACCTTTCCAACTACTTAAGAGAATAGGAAAGATGTCTTACCAACTCCAACTTCCAGAGAATAGTCAAATGCATCCAATTTTTCATGTTAGCCGGCTTAAGAAAAGGCTGGGTGAATCTGACAACCTCATTCCAGATAGTGAGGTAGTAGAGTCTATTTCTGTTCAATCTATTCCACATGATCCTGAGAGCATACTACGCACTCGAGAGAAACGGATAAGAAGTCACTTGTATAAAGAGTGCCTAGTAAAGTGGAAAGATAGTTCAGAAGATAGTGCCACATGGGAGCGGGTTAGCACCCTTCAGAGACGGTTTCCCAGTTTTAGATTACCTTCCCAAGAGATTTCTTAAGGGGAAGGATATGGGGAAACAACACGGAGATATGACCATGTATTTCTATACATGGGGATATAGTGGGAGTGATAGTTCTAATATTTCTCTCTTTTTACTAGACCCTCCAATACCATTTTTGAGGACATAAATGGAACTAAGGGGAAGGAAATGTTATAGAGTCTCATAATTGAGAGGTGAGAACCTCCTCTTATGATAAATAAGGAAGATAATTATATGATTGTCAAGTGTCTCTCATATGTATATTATGGAGCTTGCCCTTTATGGGTAGGAATGAGAGATATTTGAAAAGGAATTATCACGCATCTGGGTGGAATATTATCGAAAAGACCTTCGTGTCTCAGGAAACTGCAGGTACAACGCTCCTCGGGAGTTGTGCAGGTTAAGAATTAAATAAGGGGGCTCATCAAGGAGTAACATAGCCCTATCAATCACATACTTTGAAAATGCATATATAAAAAAATATGGTGAAAACATTAGGGTAAAAGGCATTTGATGGTGAAGCTTGTGCACTCACTCACATACATGTCAATGTGCATATACATCAATCCTTACAATCACTTTGTGTGCATAGGTAAAAATCAATACCTCCCTCGATGCAAGGTCATGTAGTGAGACCCTACCATGCATACTTTATGTGAAATTTCAATAAATTATGTTGCATAAGGGGTAAGAGGATGTTGATGATGAGGTACTTCAAAATTTTTGATGTTTATTTTTAAATTTAATGTCATATTTTTTATTTGTTTCCAAGTGCAAGTAGATTGTGCAAGCTAAATAAATAAGCATATGTGTATAAAAATTGGTTTATGCATACTCTCAATGCAAAATAGAACCAATATGGTGCAAATAATGGAGAGTAGAAAAAGAAGACTAAAAATGCATTAAATTCAACATTCAATTCTCACTCTTCAATCAAAAAAATCTTTCAAATCACTCAAACACTATAGATTTGTTGTATGTTCACAGGTACATTTGTGAAGAAGGTCCTCCAAGAATTTTTCATGTTTTATAGAATCATCAAGCATTAGTACCAAAAAATACATTTTTTTACATAGCTTCCTCACTACAGGTTCTATCACCAAGTCCTAGAAAACATTTGTTGCACAAGAACGCTTCGTAGATCATCTTTGGTACCTATTTCTCATATGCAAGATATTTCCCTATATCAAACTCAAAAACATAATCAATCCTTTTTCACGAACATAATGTAATGTAAAGCTAAACAAACTTTTAATTCCTCATCAGAAGATGTATCATCCTCGTTGTCATGCTCATCCACAATTTCTTCATTTGATGGAGATTCTAGTATCTCTTCAAAATCTTCATAATCATTACCTTCTCATCGTTTGAACAACTTTACTCTTTTCCTTGCAAAAGGAACTTCAAAACAATATTATCCAATTCCATCAAATCATATGTATTACTTTCATTTACTTTAAAAACTATGTATGGACCAAACCACCGTTTCATAAATTTTTCTCGCTTCATATTGAGTATCAAACAAGCTATCAAAGACTAAAACCCAATCTCCCTCTTGTATCTCCTTTGGATGTATACGGTGTCGTTTATCAAAATAAATTTTTCTTTTTTTAAACTTGATTCTTTTATCTTTTGAGCTGCTTCATCTAATTTTTGATTGGCCTATTATAGTTGTTGCAATCTTACACTTAACAGTTCCTCTCTTGTCATATTATCATTCTAGGGAAGTGATGTCCAAGTTAAGATTTGAGTATGAATTGGAAAAATTGGCTTTTGGAAGTACATTAACTCAGCAGGCATGTTACCTGTGGTACATGTGCATGTAATCCTATCTTCCCGAAGTGCAAATGGTAAGTATCTAATCCAATGTTAATATCTATGTTACATGCTTTAGCAAGATATTTTACAATAGATGGATTTCCTCTCTCTATTTTGCCATTACCTTTAGGATTGCATGCACTAGTGAGGGACAAACATATACCATGATGTTCAAGAAAGTCTTTAGCTTCTTTAGCATTTAACTCTCCACGATCAGCAATTGGTTAAATCTTCTCTTGCAAGCATGATATAATGCATTTTATCGATTCTATTAGGCATGGTTACAAGATCTACTACCTAATTGTAATGAATACAAGGTGGATATGTAGGATGTAAAGGTTCTCTATGTTTGACCGGATTGAAAGCAGGGGACCTAGTTTTAGTCTACACTTTGAAGCAACATGCAAGAAAATTAGAGAAGCGTGGCTATGGACCTATGATCATAAATAGGATCTCAACGAGTGGAGCAGTACAACTAGCCACCTTAGAAGGTGATATTCTTTCGAGCTACATCAACGGGTGCAGAGTCAAGTTGTATCAGGAACCTCTCACAGAAGAAATGCTAAGCCGACTCAACACTGCTAAGAAACGCAAAGAAGAAGAGAAACGAGTTCGAGAAGAAGCTCAAGCAGAAGCTTTAGAACGCATCAGAAGGATGAAGTTGAGATGGCAGGGTAGGGATCAACCTAGGACAGGTGCCTATGAGGATCCAGGATATCATGTGGCAATGTGTGAAGTCTCAGGAATCAGTTCCCAAAGAATAATCGATCGACGTCCTTTTGTGACCTTAGAGATAGGACAAGGAGTTAGTGCAAAAATTGTGCGAGCATTGATTGACTCAGGTGCAGCCACTAGTGCGGTGAGACTTTCTTACTATCGAGAATTGAAATTAAAAGTCAATCCTATAGAAGCATATCTCATAGGATTGGGAGGTGTGGAAACCCCTTGCATGGGTGAGGTGGAACTTCCCCTCTCCATTCAAGATGTTCCAATGACAGTTACGGTACTAGTGTGTCAAGATGAGGATCTCACTGAACCTCTTGTCCTGGGTCAAGACTCGATCTATGACCATGCAGTCAACTTAAACCTAAGAAGTGGACTTCTTCAAGTATGGGTAAATCAGAGTCGAATTACAGTTGAGTTAGATAATGGAGCACTCAAGGAACTAGAAAAGGCACAGACTCCTGGTCCTTCCAGGGGTACACATGAAGTTGACCATGCTGTTCTTGTCCAAAGCTATGTGATGCAGAGGAATGGTGATCTCAATAAAGAAGTCAAGGACTCAACGGAACTCCTTTCTTTTCCAAAGGCCAGAGGGAGGCAGCAACCAAAGGCAAATCAATTACTGAAGACTACCTATGCTGGAGGCCAAAAGAACGTGCAAAGCAGAATGACGCAGCCATTGAAGCAATTGTGGGTGCGAAAAGGCCAGCGGCCTATTGTAGTCAAGTCACAATAACTATCTCAACTTCCTAGTAGTAATCAACGACATGATACTAATAAGAAGACTTCCAAAACTTCTTTTGAGAAAGTGAAATCTATCTAGGTGCCCAAGAAGTCGATGAAGGTTGGCCGACAATCAAGACAAATCTGGGTGCCTAAGCCTTGCTTGCGGGCTCAACTAGTCCCGCACAATTCACATAATACATGACAGGGTTCACTCACTCAAGGAGCCGTTACCCACTCTTGTTTAATACGCACGAACACACAGTCGCCCAGAAGCATGCACAGACTCACTTGTAAATGGGTCCCAAAAATGCCTCATTCCCAAGCAGACATACTCATAAAGCCCTCCAGAGTCTCCACTAAACCAAAACCGAAAGCCATCCCTTGTGTTTGGCAGCCTAAAACTTGTAATAAAACCCTCGAACCCCATGTGTAAATTCATCCTCACTTGCTAACTACATCACTCATACACTGCATCTTTCCATCTAGCTCGTAGAACTATCCATTCATTAACTACACACACACTCATCGAGCACTCACTGACCCACTAACCCATTACTCACCTCATGATAATGTTGTAACGGGGAAAAAAAGTGTTCTATCTTGTCTATTACAATATTAACACATGATCTATATTCTCACAGAACCAGCAAGCAAGCAATAACAATGGCAGAAGCAGGAGGCACCATGTAGCTCAGTGATAAGTAGCACCTCCTTTAATGTCAATCCGGGAAGATGTGAGGATGGTATGAAGACCTCGAGCAAGTGAAGGCACAAGTACGTGAGTGAGAAGCACACAAACATGCACATACATACACACACGCGCACACACAGCAAGACAAAGAGTGAGAAGCAATGGAGTTCTTAGATTACTTTCCAAAAGCTCTTACAAGCTCAAAACTATTACAAGCTAGCTCCAAAAATGAGCTCTCTAGCTCTTTTTATAGTTTTTGACTAGGTTTTGGCCTTGTCCAGACCTAATGTCCGGCCTAGTTAAAAATTAGGTTCTCTACCCTATTTGGAGGTTCAAACAAAGTCTAAAAAATGTGAAAACTCACAGGTAGGTACTTCTAAAGCTCCTCAAGCTCAAGGACTCCTTCGCTTGCACAAAATGGAGCTACAAAAATATGAAATGGTATTTAGAATGGTTTTTAGTGATGAAAATCACTATTGTTGTAGGGATTTCTTCTAACATTATGACATACATTTCCTGGAGCTCCCTACTTGCTCCTTCTCCTTGTGTGTCCACCTCTCTTATATGCATTAGTTTCTTGAAAAAATATTGGCCTACTTGCCAGGTCGTCGTTGACAGCTCTGTCTGCTTGTACTTTCTCTTCTCTCTGACTCCCTTCTTAAGCTTCCTTGCCTAGTGAGTCCTTCAGTTCCAACAACCCCCCCTCTCTCGCGTCTGTCGTCCCTGACAGACCCTTGTTGGGTGGGCCGTTGGATGTAGTACTCAACAACGTCTTGTGCTAAGTGATGTTCTGCGATCCGCAACCCTTTGGCCAAGTCCGTGAGTAGAGCATCCCAATCTACCGGCCCGGGAACCTCTGGATGTGGTATACGTAACTTTTCTTAATGAAGAGCTTGTTCCACTGCAAACAACTGCAATAAATGTGATGGTCTGGGAATGAATATCTCTGAATGATATTCCCAGAATCTCGTGACTAACATTTCTTCAAATGTCTATTTGAAGCAGGCTGGTAGATACTTGATACGCGCGTGCCATGCATATACAACATTAATAGATGGGGTTGCGCTCATGTCGTAGACGAGGTCCTGATTTCCTTCATTAAATCCAAGGGCTGACAGATGAGGTTCCTTGACATTTTTGAAAGTCCTGAATGTGACCAACATGCGCTCAAAAATTTTCAAGCACATTTGGGCCATGACGTCTGGCACATTTTTAAACCTGACCCCCCAATGCCGAATCGTCGAGATCATGTATCCTATGGTAGGTTGGCCTTTGGGTGGTGCTAAGTAACCATAATTGAGCCATTTCTCACATCCTTTGTTTGTCAGCACCGTTTTTGTGTATTCTGGCCATGACCTTCTTCGAAACACAAGGCAGTAGCATGGGTTGTATTTGATGTACAAGGGCATGTTATTCCATGTTCTGACCATTTCTGGGTAGGTTTCCAGTAGACGAATCCTCCACATCGGTTGATGAATATTGCCCTGCTTGGCACTCGCTGGGATGTCTTCCGGTGCGAATTGTGTGGCGGAGGTTGGTTCCTTTGAGGTATGTTGCTTTATTTCGGCATTGTAGTCCGCCATTAAGACACAGAAGGGAACATACAAATCGTCGGATGTGCTGATCCACCTATGATGAGAGAGGTTCCTAAAATAGTCCGATTTTATGACTACCTCTTCCAAGCGTGACATAGATGCTATCTGGACTGCCACCCTATCATCCTGGGTTGTGGCCACTTTTTCCAACTTTTGCATCCATTCAGGAGCCTCTATTTCAATGGTGTCCATGCCCTCGTCTGTTTGCTTGCCCCCTGGTGCAGGCATGGGAACATACGGGTCTTCGAAAGTTTCCTCTATCTCGATTGGCACTAGATCTTCAGGATCGGGCTCGACAAGGGGAGAGGGCTGACGTTCGTATTGCATGACTTTGCTGCGTAATTCTTTGAGTTTTGCTCTGAGTTTTGTGACTTCTTCGGATGTGTCGTCTGTGGCTGTGGCTTTGCTTGGTGACTCCTGCTGAGTTTCCAGTTGCTTAAGTAGATCATCCCTTTCTCGTTCTAGCGCTGCATGGGCCTCCAGGAGGTCGGCATGGGTTTCTAACACAGTTTTCATATTCTCTGAGGGAATGGCCTTGAATTTTTCTGGGTTGATTTCCTGCGGGGATCCCTCCATGGCTACTTCCAAGTTCTCCTCATTCTGTTTCTGCAGCCGTTTATTCTCTTCGAGAGCTGTAGACATGTGTTTTCGTAGGAGGGCCAGGTTGCGTCTAAGTTTGAGATTCTCCGTTATCTGGGAGTGTAGCAATTCATCCATATGTTGTCTTTCCTCTGCGTCTGACTGGGGTGGATTGGCTACTAACTGTTCATGTTGTTCCTGTAAAGTGGCATGTTGTTGTTGTAGTAGCCGCTTTTCCCCATTGAATCGGAGTTGAAGTTCCTCATGGCTTCGAAAGAGTTGTGTGTGTTGGTTATCAAGATGTTGGTAGTGCTGTTGCAGTTGCGACATACACTGATACATATTATTAAATACATTATTAATAGGGGTGGATGCGGGAAGGGGGTTGAATGCAGAAGGGAAGGGAAAGGGGAAGGGGAATGGAAGTGTGGATGTGGTGTTGGAAAATGGTGAAGTGGGAGGTGGGGGAATGGGAGATGGTGGATGCATGGGGGGAGGGAGAGGTGCGGAGGTGGGTGAGATGTCGATAAGATCAACGGTGGATGCAGTGGTGGGAGTGATTACAGTGAATAGTGGAATTGTGGGTGCGGTGATAGTGGTGAAAGTCTACAGTGGTGTGTGCACTTGTGAATACGAACTACCCGGAAGTGTGATCGGGGGGTTGAGATTTTCTGTGGCAGCAGTTAGAACTACTGTTTCAGTGGTCGTATGGACAAAAGAAGTGGAGATAGGGTGTGTGGGTTGTGTGGGTTGTGTGGGTTGAGTGACAGTCTATGCTTCGGTATGGGTACTGGACTCGGAGGCGGTGACAGTAGTGGTTACACTGGCTGTGGGAGGTGAATGTGGTGGAGATGGAGGCAGGGGTGGCAACGGGGGTGACGGAGGTGCACTTGATACATTGGTTTCCTCAGTATCGTGGACAGTGTGTGCAGTGCCCGTGGTTGTGGATGTGTCTTGTGGTTCTGATACTAGTACATTCATCTCCTTTCCTGCTCGAGGGGGACGTCTACTGTATCTTCGCTCCGTTCTTCGTGCTTGTGCAAGGGCGATATGCACCGTTTCAGGGATGCCTAAAGCCTCAGATATCATGTCAAGAGTGGCGCGGTATTGCTCGTCTACGCCTTCCTCCTCAAGGATTTGATTCATGAGGGCCTTGCCTGCTGCTAGGGACAGTCTATGTTGCTCTTGAACTCTGTTCATGGTGTCATAGAGCTTTTTCAATGCTTTCGTATAAGCTGGGGCCCCTTCAAGTACCTGCAGAGCTTCCTGATCATATTCCTGCTCTTCTTCCTCAGATTGTCCATCATGTTCCTCCTCTTGTCCTCCTTCTTCTTCACCCTCCACATCGACGATATTTGGTTGTCTGGGATGGGGTTGGTCTGTAGCAGTTTGTTGTCCACTAGCTTGCTCTGCCTCGACTTCCGTGTTAACAGCCTCGATGATTCTGGCTACCTCCTCATCAGTTAGGTCTTCTAAAGTGACTCCGTGAGGGAACTCTAGGTTGGTTGGTACAGGTGGAAACACTAGATTTGGTCCATCAGTGCTGTGTCTTGGTAATCTAATAGTGAAGGGTTGTACCCACCTTGGAAGTCGTGGAGTTGTCTCTGGTGTCAATGTCGCACTGCGGGGTTGTGCACATGGCATCTGAACGGCGCCTCTCATTTTCTTGGAGGGTGGCCCTGCGGAGGATAATCTGCGCTGAAACTCCTGTACCCTGGTCCAAATGAGTGCCCTTTGCACTGGTACATCATACGCGAGACATCTATACACAATCCTGGTGAGGGCACAACATCCATACAGTACAGACTTTTGTTTCTTATACCACCTTTGATGAGCCAAGTGGATTTGGTCGATAATCCAATGGGGCATATTGATTGTCAGATCAAAGGCATCAGCCAAATATAGAGTAAACCATATTTTCTTAGGTGGCATTGTGAATCTCTCTTGAGCGGGAAATGCAAAATGTTGCATGACCATTCGCAAGTGAATGGCAATTGTAGGCGTCATTGCCACCATGTCTTTTAACTTCGTCAGATTCCTGTTCTTCATATTGTCGGGGACCATAGTCTCTTTCTCCGTAGGAATGTGCATACCTTTCATGTCTAGAGCTTCCCTTACCAAGTTGATAGTTAATCTGAAACGCTTGAGCTCATTGCCCCTTGTGAGAGATGGGAGGACAAAGGAGTTGTATCCCTTTTTGTCTTTGCTCGGAGTAAGGGTGCTAATCAAATAAGAGCATCTTAGAAAATCCGGCTTTGGCAATTGGAAAATTGAAGTACTCGTAGAGTCCTGCCTTCTTCCATATAGGTTTCAATCCTTCATTATTCTGCAGTCTCTCAAATTCCCTGGTGAAAAAGTGATACCTGCCCCAGCGCCCATTGAATTCTATCTCGGCCTCCCACATATAAGTGCCTTCACCTAGGGGTCCTGCCACATCACTAAACCAATGTGAGTTTTTGCTGACCGGCATTGTGTGCCCCTGTGGAGGATTCTGGACCGGTATTGCGTGTAATGCCCTCAATGCCACTGGGCGTTCCTTCAATTCCTCCTCAACGGGAAGACTTTCAATGTCCACGACTTGGGGGCTGGTGCCTACCTGGGAGCTAGTTCCTGCCGTATCAGCCATGTTACTTCTTGCCTCCTGATTCTGTGAGAATATAGAAATATGTGTTAACATTGTAAAGGAGAAGATAGAACCGTTTTTGTCCCCATTACAACATTAACATGAGGTTCGGGAGAGATTAGTGGGTTAATAAGTGCTCGGTGCTTGTGTGTGTAGTTAGGGATTGGTTAGACATAGGAGCTAGGTGGAATGATGTGGTGTGAGAGTGACGTAGTTAGTAGGTGGGCATGGATGTACAACTGGGGTCTGGGGGTTTATTACAAGTTTTAGGTTTCCAAACACAGTGGATGGGTTTTGATATTGATTTTGTGGATATTCTGAAGAGTTGGATAGGGGTATCTACTTGAGAATGGGGCTTTTTAGGGACCCATTTACGAGTGATTCTACTTTTGCGCATGGAAAAATATGTTTCCGTGCGTGATGTGTAAGACTGGGCCTCAGATGTTCGAGTGCGTGAAACATGTTGTACCGGGTGTGGCTTTGGTGTAGCTATTTGAGCCCGCAAGCAAGCCTTAGGCACCCAGATTTGTCGTGATTGTGGGCTGGCCTTCATTGACTTCTTGGGTACCCAAATAGACTTTACTTTCGGAGAAGAACTTATGAAAGGCTTCTTATTATTATCATGCTGTTGATTACTAATAAGAGGTTTCGGCCGTGAGTTTGGCATGGTCGCACCAGGGTGTTCGCCTTTCAGCACCCACACTTGTTTCACCGGTTGAGATATTCTTCTTCGCACGTGTTGTTGGCCTCTAGTGTAGGTAGTGCTCTGCTTCCTCTGTATTTGATCTGCCTTTGGATGCCGCATCTCTCTGGCCTTTGGAAAAGAAGGGAGTGCTGTCTTCTCCTTGACTCCGTTGTTGAGACAAGCCTCTTTCTGCATCATACAGTTTTGGACAAGAATAGCATTGTCAACTTCATGTGTGCCCCTGGAAGGACCAGGAGTTTGTGCTTTACCTAGTTCCTTGAGTGCCTCCCTTTCCAATTCAACTGTAATTCGGCTATGATTTACCCATACCTGAAGAAGTCCACTTCTTAGGTTTAGGTTGACTGCATGATCATAGATCCAGTCCTGACCCAAGACAAGAGGCTCAGTGAGGTCCTCATCTTGACACACTAATACTTTGACTATCATTACTTCGTCTTGAATGGAGATGGGAAGATCCACCTCGCCCATGCAAGGGGGTTCCACACCTCCCAATCCTATGAGATATGCTTCTATAGGATTGATAGTTAATTTCGACTCTTGACAGTAAGACAATTTAACAGCACTAGTGGCTGCACCTGAGTCAATCAAGGCTCTTACAGTCCTTGCACCCTTTCTTTGTCCTATCTATAAGGTTATAAAAGGACGTCGATCAATTATCATTTGAGCGCTGATACCTGAAACTTCACACATAGCCACATGATATCCTTGATCTGCATAGGCATCCGTCCTAGGTTGCTCCCTATTCTGTCTTCTCAACTTCATTCTCTTGATGCGTTCCAATGCTTCTGCTTGGGCTTCTTCTCGAATTCGCTTTTCTTCTTCTTTGCGTTTCTTAGCAGTGTTGAGTTGACTTAGCATCTCTTCCGTCAGAGGTTCCTGATATAACTTGACCCTGCACCCGCTTATGTAGCTTGGGAGAACGTCGCCTTCTAATGTGGCTAGTTGCACTGCTCCACTTGTTGAGATTCTTTTAATAATCATGGGTCCATAGCCTCTCTTCTCCAGTTTTCTCGCATGTTGCTTCAATGTGTAGACTAAAACTAAGTCTCCAGCCTTCAAGCCTTTATCCTTCACGTGGGCATCAAAGTATGCCTTCTGTCGTTTCTTAGCAGCATATATCCCTGCAGCCTCTCTCAGTCTTGTTTCTCCTAATCGTTCAAGGTCAAAAAGTCTAGAGGAGAGTTCATGACCCGTCCATTCATGCTCTTGTGCTACTTTCAGTGTTGGTATTAAGAAGTCTAATGGTAGCACTGCATTTTGGCCAAACACCATCTGAAAGGGGGTGGCTTGGAGTACCGTTTTGTAGGCGACTCGGTATGCCCAAACAGCATGGTGTAGTTGTTTGTCCCAATCAGAGCGTTTATTGTTCACTAATTTCGTCAACACATTGCACAGAATCTTGTTGGTGCTCTGAGCCTGGCCATTTGCTTGAGGGTGATAGGGGGCAGACTTCTTATGAACTACCAAGAATTCTTGGAGCAAATTTTCAATAACTTCATTCAAGAAGTGAGTGCCTCTGTCACTGACTAGCTCTATAGGTAACCCATATCTGGTGAACACATTTTCAAATAAAAACTTAGCTGTTGTTTGAGCATCGTTCTTCGTTGTGGCTTTTACCTCTACCCACTTGGTTAGATAGTCTATCGCAACAATGATGTATTCAGCATGTGAACCCTTCTATTCCCCACTTAGAGAATGCACGTCCACCCATCATAGGTTTCAGTGGCATCTCATCTTTGCGTATAGGATACTGAGTTCGCTGACAGACATCACACTGTTTCACATAGGTATGTGCATCCATGTGAAGGGTCGGCCACCAGAAGCCCGCAAATAGTATTGCCTTGATCACCCGATCTGGTCCAAAGTGTCCTCCTGCTACACCTTGGTGAGCAGTTCCCAAGATCTTGAGATATTCACTTTCATGGACACATAGTCTCAGGTAACCATCTTTACCACGTTTGTATAGATTATCACCAATGAGTGAGTAATCCTGGGCTTCTTGTTCTAAACTCCTTTTCCTAGCCAGAGTCATGTCTGGAGGGAATGTTTTCGTCCTCAGGAAGGATACTAGTGGTTCACTCCAATTTGGAACTATGGACACTTGATAAAGAGTGGCATGTTCCACAGGTGGTTTAGTGCAACAGATTGGGCATTCCTTGCACAACTTTTGGACGTCAGCCTCCATAGTCGGCCAATGCACTCCTAGTCTCCTTAGTGTCTGTAGGGTTCGTTGGTTTGAGTAGTGTTGCTCTAATGCACCTACATGTGCTAGTTGCAACCATTTAGCGTACTCATCCTCTTCCACACAACAGGCCAAGATCCCTTGATCTATGTGCTTGTACATACTTCCTGCCATGATGTGATACTTTTGGGCTTTTACTACCTCTCTATCCTGTGTGTTTATTACTGGATGGTTGGGCCCGTATGTCAATACTGGCACTAGTGGCTTAACCCACTATGGCACCACTTCCAAATTAAACAGGTAAGCATCAGGAAGGTCATCTGACACTCCTTGTGGGGCCTCTCTAGATGTGAGCCTAGAAAGGTGGTCAGCTCTCAAATGAGTCCTACCTTTCCTTACCACTACCTCAAAGTCATATTCCATTAGTAAGAGAAACCATCTTACTAATCTGTCCGTGTTACAGGGTTTGTTCACCAAGTACAACAATGCCTGATGATCAGTAAAAAATTTAAACTTATTTGCGAGCAAGTAATGTCTAAACTTTTTAACTGCATATACCATGCCTAGTCCTTCTCTCTCCGTAGTGGTATAATTTCGTTCAGCAGCATTCAATTGTCTACTAGCATAGGCAATTGGAAGATCCATATTACCTTCACCGGTAGGTTGCGAGAGTACACACCCAATAGCATAATTGGATGCATCCACGTGAACATGGAAAGGCTTATTCCAATCTGGTGTGGTTAAGATTGGTGCTGAACATAATCTTCGTTTAAGCTCCTGGAAGGAATTTTCACACTCGTCAGTCCACTCAAAGTTAGTCAAAAGTCCGTACAGAGGCTTTGCTATGATGGCATACATGTGTATAAACTGTCGGTAATAACCGCAATGCCCCATGAAAGCTTGAACTTCCTTGACATTCTTTGGCCTAGGTAACTCGGCTATGGCTCTTACTTTCTCTTCATCGGTGGATATCCCATTTTTTGACACTATGTGTCCTAGAATCTTGCCTTGCCTGACCATGAAAACACACTTCTCTGGGTTCAAGCAGACTTGATACTCCCTACATTTGTCAAAGATTTGTCTGAGTTCAGGAATATGGGTTTGTCTAATGTTGGAATGAGCACAAAGATCATCAACATAGACTTCTAAGTTCTTCCTCAGGAACTCTTTAAATACATGGCACATCAGCCTCTGGAAGGTAGCTGGTGCGTTGGTAAGCCCAAATGGCATTACTCTAAAGGCAAATATGCCCCATTCAGTGGCAAATGCCGTCTTATGCTGATCTTCTGGAGCTATGGCTACTTGATTATAGCCCGAAAATCCATCAAGGAAGCTGTACACTTCCTTGCCTGCTTCTCTTTCTAAGAGATGTTCTATGATAGGAAGCGGATAGTTATCTCGAATTGTGACTGCATTAACCTTCTTCAAGTTGATGCATACACGCAGCTTCCCATTTTTCTTGGGCACCACTACAATGGGGGATACCCACTCAGTGTGCTCAATTTCATAGATAAATCCAGCTTCAACCAGTCTATCTATCTCCTCTTTGATCTTGGCAGCGTAATTATCGTTATATGTATATGGCTTTTGCTTAGAGGGTTTGGCATCTGAGATCATGGGGATGGTGTGTGAGCATATGTCTGGCTCAACACCCTTCAAATCCTTGTAACTCCAAGCGAATACATCTCTGTATTCTCTTAGCAAGGCTATCAATTCGTGCTCTTCTTCTTCCGTCAGGTCATGGCCTATGTACGTGCATCTCTCTTCTCCTTCTTCCACGGCTACCACTATTTTCTTGGTGGTTTCTTTGTTATCATAGGCCTCCCCTGATTGTGCCTCTCGTTTAGGCATTCTAATCATGACTCTCCTGTCATCTATCTCATACTTCTTAAAATTTTCCGGGACTTCAAACAAATATTCTTCCTCTTCTGGTGTGACTTCTCTCTTCTTCCTTTTCTTTCCTTCTTCCTTCGGGGTCACATGTGTGGCTAGCCTTACATCATTTGTAAGCTCTCCATACCTCTGGGGTAGAAATTCTACTTCATAGAAGTATTCTTCATCTGATGCAAAAGGTGGGTCCATAATGATTGACTCTAGATCGGAGTCGCTTGCATCCTCAAATGCATCAGGGCTCGGTTCACACTCTTCTAACACTGCCTCTCCCATGATGGGTTCTATGGAGAAGACTGAAATGTCATAGCCATCCTCATCACAGTGGGGTGTCCATTGTTCTTCATTGATGGCTACATCCATTGTTGCTAAGATTTCTGCCCAGCCGTGGGGTTCAAATTCTTCGTCAAGAAAGACTACAGGTGCATAGGCCGGGTCTTGAATGGATCTATGGGTTTCTTTTGCACCTATCTCTCTGGCTTTTTCTCTCTTCTCTTCTTCTACTGCTACTTTGCACATCCATAAGTGGGTATCTTCATGCATCCATGAGGATCCTGATCCTATGGAATGCACCGACTCGGTATCATCTTTAGCTCTATGGATGGGGTTCCATTGGATAGGAGGGACATCTCTATGAGAGTAATCTTTGAGATTCACTTTGGTCGTAACACCTAAGTGTTGCAGGTACAAGGAGTTGGTTCCCCAGTCCTGTACCACTTGCAACTGTTGCATAAAGGGTCGTCCCAAGATCATTTCAAAGGCATGATTTTTGCTAAAATCACATATAGCAAATGTATGCTCAAACTTAACACCACATGTGGTGAGAGTTATTCCTTCTAACAGCCCTAAGGGTCTCTCTATGTGACCATCGGCCATTTGCAATTTCATCGTCGTGGGCCTGAGTGCTGGCTTGCCCCAACGCTTCCATAGGGAAGTGGTAGCAATTGCAACTCCTGCGCCTGAGTCTAAAATGGCCTTGGTGGTGTATCCTTGATGGGTGATAGGAAGATATGTGTTTCCCTCTTCGCCCTCATTCATGTCTCCTATCTTGTCCAATGGTATTTCTGGCACTGTTCTCTGGGATCCTACCTGGGAACGAGGTTTTGCTATTTCTGGTACTTGTTTGGCTACATGTTTCCATAGCTCTGGCCTTACTTTGAGTAGCTCTTCTAAGGTGAGGTTACACTGTACTTTAGTGTTTTTCACTACCTCTGTGTTCCTAGGTATGACTGAGTCCTCATTTCGTACCATGACCGTGGGTGCTCTCATACAAGTGGACTTAGCTTCCCATGGGCCTGTGAAGTGGGGTAATTCTTGCAGAGAGTTAGACTCAAAGTCTAATCTTTCCTGAGATTGGGTGCTCTCCTGCTCCTCATAAATGGATGGGATGTCTTGTGGGAATTGGTCGTGTGCATCATCCACAAGTTCAATAGGCAGAGGGACTTCACTCTCTTTAGCCCATTTGTCTTCTTGAATCTCTCGTAGGAATTCTGGTGTGAACCGATTCATAGAAGATGATGTGTCGGGCTCCGTAGAGTTAGGCACATAGGCTTCAGGCACATAGGCTTCCTGGGCAGGAAGACCTGCTCTTTCACTTGCCTTGTCCTTATGTTGAGGGGCGAGTTCCTTTTCTGATTGTGCAATTACTCTCTCTATTCTTTCTAACAGTCCATCAAAGTGCAACTGTGTCTTTGCTGAACTAGAGATGTTAAATAGGCGACTGGCTTCAAACATGGCTTGAGCCAATTCCACCATTTTGGCACAAATTTTGGTTCGTTCTAACTCTAGTTCTGCTCTAGGGTAACACTTTTCATAATCAGTTACGTTTGGCCCTTCTTGGATTCTGGCCTGATAGGCTTTAAGCATCATATTAAGGTCCTCGAGAGTGGGATCTGCTAGGACTGATCCTACTCTTGGGGGTGGTGGAATTGTGTAAAGTGGGTTGGAAGGTGGTGGGTCAGATGGAGACGGGAATGGTGGTGGTGGGGTAGTGTGAGAGGGAGTTTGAGATGTGAGTTCAGTTATCTTGGCCTTTGTTTCTCTAAGGCTTTCCTCAAGTTCACTCATTTTCTTTGCCCATTGTCTTTTCATTCTTTCACGACTATCTCTCCAAGCTCTAGTCCTCTTCTTTGTCATGCTCTCTGTTTCACTAACATCTGGGCTCTTTTCCTGGCCTACCCCTTGGTTTTGCTGCAATGCCTGAGCTCTAGTGACTACCTGTACTGGTGTAGTGGACGTCACGCTTCTTGTAGAGTCTACTACTAACCCAATGACGTTAATGGGAGTGATTTTTGGCATATTGTTGGGATTCTTTGGACATTCTCGTAAGAGATGCTCCTTTCCACACTCCTGGCAATAGCCCTGGATCGTTACTGACTGGGGTTGTGTAGGTGGAGGCAAGGGACAGTCATGAATGAGATGATCTCCCTGACATCTGTAGCATGGTCCTCTAGGGAATGGGGGTCTTACTTGCCTAGGTTGAGGTCTAGGGTTAGGGTTTGCATACATGACGTTTGTGTAATCTGACTCCCAACTAGGTTCACTCGGTTCCTCACTATAGTAAGACTCACCATGTTCAGGAGACTGCATGTAGTAAGCCTGGGGGCTATCAACATGTGTAGAATCAAAACTATGGTCACTGGGATCACTTTCTGAAAGTACTGGTGTTACAGAGACTATAGCTCTATTCAGGTTTTCTTCTGCAGCAGCATACTTTACCGGAATCACATTAGTAGGAGCACGTGGTTGTTGTGCTAGCACTGGCTGGGGTCTCAGTTGGGCCTGATATTGCGGTTGGTAATTTTGTTGAGGTCTAGTATACTGTTGTGGTGGGTATTGACTCTGGTATCTGCCTTGTTGAGGGTATGGCTGAGGGTAGGTTTGCCTAACCGCTTGCTTATTGTATGGGCAGTCCTGGGCTGAGTGATTTGTGTACCTTCGCTCTATGGTGCAATATTGACTGCTAGGATTCACTTGGGGTTGAGCCGTGATGGGACATGCATTTGCCATATGGTCACCACCGCAAGTATAGCATCTTTTCACAGGGGTGAACCTTGGGATTTGTTTAAAAGAGACTCCTAGTTTTTGAGCTACTTTCTCCGCAAGTTCCTCAATAGATGTGGATTGTGAGGAAGAGAGGCTAGAGGTACTATCTGAATCTTTGTAGATTTTGGAAAGCTCTAGCTCCTCCCCTAGGTTATCCTCGATGTCAATGCACATTCGTACACACTCTTCTATGGTCCTAGGGTCCTTCAAGTACACATAGGATCTTAACTTTGTACTCAGCAATCCATCCAAGAATAAAGCCACTGTTTAGCTGGTGTGGGGAGCTCCGAAACAGGGCATCTTTCAAGATATTGCCTAAATCTTCTTCCTGCAAGTCTCACGGTCTCTTGAGGGGTTTGCTTGAAGCTGTGAATCAGTGAGGAAGTGTTATGTCTTATGCCACTTTTAGAGAACTCGATAATGAATGCCTCTAGAAGTTGGTCTATGCTCCTGAACTGCCTCTCGTTTAGTGGCTCAAACCATGTCAGGGCAGTGTTCCTAAGGGTTAGACCAAAGGCATTGTACTGTGTGAACAGATCTTCAACTTATTCAGCTCTCAAGACTTGCCTAAACTCAGCCACATGATCGTATGGATCTCCTGTGCCATCGAAGTAGTTCTTCATGGACTTAACTAGCTGAGTCGGTCTCAAAATCCTTGTGTGCTCTCTAGGTCGTGGTAGAGGGAACTCATCCGCATTTTTTGATTACTGGGAGCTCTAAGTACCTCAGGTTCTACTCTATTTGTTTTCGTCCTCGTTCTTTCTCTGGGCTTGGGATGTTCCCGCTCCAGGGTGACCATAGGACACATTTGATCTTGGTTGGGGGAAAATAATTTCACCTTTCCAAGTGTAAGCATGCCTATCATTTTCTATCACCACAAAGATCCTCTCTGAAGCGTGATCTAAGTAGGTCACTCTGCTTGGGCTATCAAGATCCTTAAACTCATAGATCATGATTGTTCCTGTATCAATTGGCCGATCAAATTTATACCTCCAAAAGGCTTCGTCAGTTTCTCGGTTCAGGAGCAGATCTATGCTCTTATTATCTTGGGGAATCCACTCTGGTGTGATAATCCTAGTGAGAACAGATTTGCCTCGGGGGGTCCTTGGTTCTTCACCCATGTTTCCTTGCTCTAGGTCACCTAAGTCCGTTCCTGGGATCTCATTCCCAAATTCATCAGTCCTATCTGGATGACTGGTGACTACATATATTGTCCCTTCCTTGTCTAAGTACGCTACGTTTTTGAACTTGACAGCTGGGCGCTCTAGTCCAATAGATTGGTCAGGATTCTTAATCTGTACTACAGATCTTCCTAGGCCGTCCTCATAGATGCTAGCACCTAATCGGTTGTTCCTAATGTATTCCAACTGCGTCTTGTAGGGGCCTTCCACCCTATACAGATATGGCACACCTGAACTTCCTGTAGGTCTGTCCATGCCTTGAGACATCTCTGATTCACTTGTCTCCGAGCTAGGGTAATGCGAGTGGTGGCTCAACTGTTGAGCCCAAGACCTAGCAGTATGATTAACGCTAGCCTCTGAAGACTTAAAACTTTGTCTATCTCTCCCTAGATGTCGCCCTGATCTAAGGTTCATAAGCCTAATTGAATAGCCCAAATTTGCCCAAGTACAACCTTGTTGCTGAGTTCTTTTGTATCAGTTACTTGATTCTTTTTAGTGGTTACCGTGTGTATGCTCTTGTCAGAAATCATGTCGTCAAGAATATTTGAGTATATTTTCGCACTGTAAGTTGACCGTTCCACGTTAGATTCTTTCCTTTAAGGTTATCGCATCACGAAGTGATTATGTTTAACCTTGAACTTGAGTGCATAGGTAGTCTTCCACTTGATTGATGCCTATCGTCGCCCTGACTTACTCCTAGCACTAGTCGTTCTTAGCCTAAGCTACGAATTGATAGAGGGTGTTGAGGATTTTCCAACCTTGAGTTCCTTTCCTTGTGTTGTTGCTGTGGTGTGCCCAGGATGCGTGTTCCCAAGCTTGCACTTACTCTTGCTTAGAATGCCCTCAAGTGCTCTTACTAGACCTGTAAAAGTCCCACGGTTAGCTCAAGGCTTAGATTCAAATGACACAATAGACCACTTTCATGCATGTAACTCTCAGACCAAATTATCCTTTGCCTTTATGGAAAACAATCCTAAGGATCCCTCAGTTTTCCTACCTCGGGGTACGGTCAACTTCAAAATACCCTATCTAATAATCCTGATGTTAATTTTCACCTAACCATGGAAGTTTTGGTTGTACTCCTCACGAGCTTTCCAACAAAACAAGAATCACCGCAAACGGATTTCGTATGAGAAAGTTATGTCAGTTCAGGCTTCAGGGATTAAAACAGGGTTCAAACAGGCTAACAGATCACATGATTTTTCTCAAAAACATATGTGTAAGGACCTCACAAATCACTAATGACTCTCTAATTATGCCCAAAATTCCCCAAGGACTTTGAAAAATTAACTAAAATTTTGGCTGAAAAGCCTGTCAATCGCGATCGACAGGTCTGTCAATCGCGATTGACAGAGGTGTCTGTCGGGGCCCGTCGGTCGCGATCGACATAGTCGGTCGTGAGTCCTGTCAATCACGATCGATGGTGTCAATCACGATCGACACTTTTTCCGAGATTTTCACCGTAATTTTAGTCGATCGGGGTTGTGTCCGTCGCGATAGACACGTGGCTACGCGAAAAAGTCAATCAATTGTTGAAATTCAGTCGGTCGCGATCGATGGTGTCAATCGCGACTGACAGAGGTGTCGATCGTGGCTGTCGGTCGCGATCGACGGTGTCGATCGCGATTGATAGGGTCCTACATGGCAGTCAATCGGTCGTGGGGTCTGTCGGTCGCGATCGACAGGTCTGTCGGTCGCGATTGACAGGGTCTGTCGATCGTGGTTGTCGATCTCGATTGACGGTGTCGGTCGCGATTGATAGAGAAACACGGAATTTTTCAACTGTTTTTAGTGATTTAGAATGTGCTCATTATGTAGATTATGGTGGTGCACTTTGTTTTACCAAATGGGCGATTTTTTTGTCGATCCCGATCGACAGAGGTCTACGACACAGAGACAGTTTCGTGACGTTTCGTACCTGTGCGGAGTGCTGGAGATGATGATGCTGTCAGTACCTGCAAGAAAGCTCTAAAAACAAGCAAGAACCATGCACACAAGATCGCTCTCTCGCTCTCTCTCACAAGTGGAATGAGGGAAATGAGGTGGAGAAGGTGATATAATCAAAAAACTGAAAATTTTTGCGATGATGGAGATGGAGATCGGATATGGTGGGGATGATGATGGTGATGATGGTGGTGAGGTAAGAAAAAGAAAAATAAGAAGAGTGAAGAAATTACCTACAACGCCAACGTCTCAAATCCACGTCTTACCATCACACGCTCGTCCTCAAAGCTCGATCCCCGGCAACGGCGCCAAAATTTTGTGTAGCTCAGTGATGAGTAGCACCTCCTTTAATGTCAATCCGGGAAGATGTGAGGATGGTATGAAGACCTCGAGCAAGTGAAGGCACAAGTGCGTGAGTGAGAAGCACACAAACATGCACACACATACACACACACACGTGCACACACAACAAGACAAAGAGTGAGAAGCAATGGAGTTCTTAGATTACTTTCCAAAAGCTCTTACAAGTTCAAAACTATTACAAGCTAGCTCCAAAAATGAGCTCTCTAGCTCTTTTTATAGTTTTTGACTAGGTTTTGGCCTTGTCCAGACCTAGTGTCCGGCCTAGTTAAAAATTAGGTTCTCTACCCTATTTGGAGGTTCAAACGAAGTCTAAAAAATGTGAAAACTGATAGGTAGGTACTTCTAAAGCTCCTCAAGCTCAAGGACTCCTTGGCTTGCACAAAATGGAGCTACAAAAATATGAAATGGTATTTACAATGGTTTTTAGTGATGAAAATCACTATTGTTGTAGGGATTTCTTCTAACATTTTGACATACATTTCCTGGAGCTCCCTACTTGCTCCTTCTCCTTGTGTGTCCACCTCTCTTATATGCGTTAGTGTCTTGAAAAAATATTGGCCTACTTGCCAGGTCGTCGTTGACTGCTCTGTCTGCTTGTACTTTCTCTTCTCTCTGACTCCCTTCTTAAGCTTCCTTGCCTAGTGAGTCCTTCAGTTCCAACACACCAGTTCCCAGGCAGGGTCTAGCGCACAGATTGTGGACATTGAAACCCTCCTCCTGGAACCACCACTCACCGAGAGGCCTCAAGAACTTCAAGCGGTGCATGTTCTCCCTATTCAGGACCCTCCTTAGGGACACACTTCTCAAGTGGGGAAACACGCTCATTGGTTTAGTGATGTCGTAGCGCCATTGGGTGATGGCACCTACTTCTGGGAAGTAGAAATTGAGTTCAATGGCAAATGGGGACGTTACCATTTCTTCACTCGCGAATTTGAAAACTATCAGAATGCAGAAGTAATGCGATCGGTTTGGACCAAAGCGGGATTGGATAGCTACTTCAGAGCACATTTGCCTAAGCTAGATTTCCTTTGCTGCTCCTATTTTATCAGTACCATCACTCCTAGCAGGGCCAAGGGAGGCGATAGTACTTTTGTGCTACCCTCACTATTGCCACGCCACCAACTCAAGAGATTCAAACTGACCCTCAATTTGGTATGGGCAGCATTGAACATGCAAGGAATGCATATTCCCATTGAGAAAGAAACAATGGTTCCAGGCAGGATGAAGCATAAGGATCTCAACAAATTGAAGGACATGGTAGCAATGACACCTACCATTGCTCTACACCTACGAACTATTATGCAACATTTTCCTTTTCCCGCCCAAGAACGATTCACTATGTCACCAAAAAAGATATGGTTCAGCTTGTCCTTAGCAGAGACAGAGAATCTCACCATCAACATACCGCACTAGATCATCGATCAAATACACCTAGCCCATCAACGGTGGAATAAGAAACATAAAAATGTACTTCATGGAATGGTCCATGAGGATGGAGGCACACCTCATGAGCAAAGATTTGATGGCATTCATTAGAGAAGAAGAAGAAAAGCCTGAGTTTGAAGATCCTAGTGTTCCAACTAGGAAAGAACTTGCAGGTTTGAAGAATTGGATGAGAAAGGATGTTCAAGCTAGGAGCATCATTTACATGGCTATAAATGATTATCTTCTACCTCACATCAGAGGATTAGAAACTGCAACACATGTGTGGAATGCTTTGGAAGAGCATTTCCAAAACACAACCAAGTGTAGGAAGTCCTCATTATGGGCAGAATTCACAACTTTCAAGAAGAAGAGCTCACAATCAATTTCTGATTATGTGGCAAGGATGAAGGATATTGCAGATAGCTTGGGAGCAGTAGATGGAGACATTGAAGAGGATAAGTTGGTAAGGCAAATACTTACAGGTTTGAGAGGAGATGAGAAGTGGAAGCCTTTCATATTGTCCATAGAATTGTCACTTGATCACTTTACTCTTGATCTTAATCAATTGCTAGGACACATGCTAACTTTTGAGCAGGACATTAAGGGAGACAATGATAGGAGTGCATGTTGATATATTTAGGTAGTGATGTGTGTGAACACTCTAGGACCGCCGGGGCACTTTTTTCCCTCTTTAGGAGGTTTTTTTCCCCCGGCTTGTATATACGCCTATTGCCCTAATGGGCTACTTATCTTTGTACATTCTCTAGTAATACATTCAGTCTTGTGTGTTGTGCTCCAAGCTTCTTCCTCTTCCTTGTGCTGTTCGCATGCTTCCGCAGACGTCTAACTCCAACAATTGGTATCAGAGCAGGTCGTTGATTCTTCTAGGGCGCCGTCGACACTCCTCCGTTTGCAATCTCAGATTCACACAAAATTTGGTGAGCATACTCAGGGTGTTTTCGAGATCAAAACTGCTTCGCTTTGTGGTGCCGAAATCGCGATCTGAGCTCGTTTCGGCCTCCGAACGCACTATCGCAGTGCTTGTGCAAGCTATTTCGTCCTTTTGTGCCAAAGGTATATACCAGTTTCTGTTCGCCAGTTTAAGCGTCTCGAAGTCTGCTACAGGTCTAGCAGAACTCGTCTGGGCAGTTCTGTTCAAATTTTTGAGATACAGTCAATTTTCTGCATCAAGGTATTTTAGTCACCGGCCATGGCTGAAAGCAGTGATGTATTCCGTATGTTGGCTGTTGAGGATAAGTTGGATGGTACCAACTACCCATTATGGGCTTATATGATGCGACATGTACTGGTTGCAAAAGGATTGTGGAACATTGTGCAGGGTGTTGAAAGACGTCCTGTTACACCTGTAACGACAGGTACTGCAAATACAGGTGTTGGAGCTGATGAAGATGGTGTCGAAGATGATATTCCGCAGATTCCTGTTCGTGCTGCTGTTTCTGTTGCACCTACTGCAGAGTAGATTCGTTGGGATGGCAGAGATGCCCAGGCACATGCATTGATAGCTTTGTCTATCAAACGTGCCATTATTCCTCACATTCGCTCTTGTAGAACAGCAAAGGATGCTTGGGATACACTTACCACTTTGTACCAGGCTAGGAATGAGGCTCGTGTTGCTTACCTCCGAAAACAATTGGAGAGTGAGCACATGAATGAAGGTGATTCGATGGACAGTTTTCTTACAAAGATCAAAGACCTGAAGGAACAATTGATTTCTGCTGATGAGGTTATACCAGATAGCTCACTTGTGCAGACCGTTCTGAATGGCCTTCCTGATTCATATCAGAGTTTTGCCTCTACTCTTCGATTGATGATGAAAGGCAATCCGAATGCCTTGTCATTTGAGGAATTAGTCTCTGTTCTGTTGCAGGAAGATCAGTCCAGGCAGAACAGGTCCATTATGCGTGTTGCAGATCAAGCTTTCCTGGCTAGTCAGAAGGGCAAAGGAAAATGGAGCTCCTCTACTAGTAAGCAGAAATCTGCAAATGCTGCACAATCGAAGAACCAGGATAAAGATGAGAAGAAATCAGAAAAGCAGAAATTGTTCTGCAAGTACTGTAAAGGAAATGATCATATTATAAAGAACTGTCCAAAACTGGCTGCTAAAGAGGCAAAGAAGAAAGAGGCTGGAATGGTTGTTGCAGAGGCCTCTACACCAAAAACAGAGTCTGCAAATCTTGTGCAGGAAGAAGAATGGGCGTTTACTACTGTTTGTAGTTTTGACCCATCTTCTCATGATCAGTGCATGTCTGCAGTAGACTCAGATGTTTGGTACTTTGACAGTGGGGCAACTAAACATATTACCTCGCAGCGCAGTTTCTTCTCTTCACTCGAGCCTGCCCCTACAGGGAATACTGTCACATGCGCCAATAACTCCTCTTATCCTGTTATGGGAGTTGGTAAGATCATTCTGACTACTCCTGATGGTAGTTCTTTCACTTTGTCAGATGCTTTATTTGTGCCAGGGATAAAAAAGAACCTGTTATCAGTTTCTTCATTAGCCAAGATTGGCTTGGTTGTGAAATTCGTTGATGACAGGTGTACAGTCCATGATCTCTCAAATGGCGATGTGATTATTGCTTCTGGCATTTTATGTCGTGGGCTGTATAAGCTCATAGACTATGAAAAATCTGTGAATGATTCGGCATGTGCAGTTCATGATTCTCAGGCTATGTCAGATGCAAAGCTTTGGCATGCACGCTTTGGTCATCTGAATTTTGCTAGTTTGTTACGCCTGGAGAAATCTGAAATGGTGTCCTCTTTGCCCAAACTTGAGGAACCTGGAAAACATGTTTGTGAAGGCTGTATTTTGGGCAAAATGCAACGTTCTTCCTTTCCAAAAGATGGTTCAGTTCGGGCTATGCAGAAATTGCAGCTTGTACATAGTGATGTCTGTGGTCCTATGCAGACACCCTCTTTTGGAAATTACCTTTACTTCGTGACTTTCATTGATGATTTTTCCAGGCATGCATGGGTATATCCACTCAAAGCAAAGTCCGAAGTGTTCATGTGCTTCAAACAGTTTTTGGTTTTGGCTGAAAATCTGTCAGCATGTAAAATGGGCACCCTCCGTTCTGATCGAGGGGGGGAATATATGTCTTCATATTTTAATGCATTTCTGGCTGAACGTGGGATAAAACACCAGTGTACAGTGCCGTATACACCTCAACAGAATGGAGTTGCTAAACGAAAGAACAGGTCACTCATGGAGATGGCGAGGTGCATGGTCAAAAGTCAGGCTTTACCACATAGTTTCTGGCTTGAGGCTGTCATGTGTGCAGCATATGTACTGAACAGGTGTCCCACGAAAGCGTTGCAGTCTATCACTCCATATGAGGCTTGGCATGACCGCAAGCCATCTGTTGCTCATCTGCATGTTTTTGGTTGTTTGGCATATGCATTAGTGCCTGAACAACATCGCAGAAAATTGGATGATAAGGCAGTAAAATGTATTTTTGTTGGGTACAGTTCTGAAAGTAAAGGCTATCGTCTGTATCATCCACAGACTAAACGCATTCTGGTTAGTCGTGATGTTGTCTTTGTGGAAGATGCTATTCAGCCATTGCTTTCATGTACTAAGGAGACATCTGTTAGCTCCAAAGACATGTATGATACTTTGATGCCTCTTTTTACAGGTGGACAGGCTAGCGCTGGTCCTAATGAGGCAACTTCTCAGCCTTTGCAGGTTTCATATGATGATGCAGATCATGCCATTTCTGATGCAGATTTACATGATGCACTTGTTGATGAGAGAGCTGATATTGAACAGGCAAAAACTATGCCAAAATGGCTGGTGCAGACTTTGCGTGACAGCAAATTAGATGCACCTTTGTCATATCGTACTCGTTCAGGCTCTCATAGTACCTCCTTTGCATCAGATTGCTATGCTATGGCTGCATCTAGTCTCTGTGATGAGAATGAGCCTGTTTCTTTTGATGAAGCACAAAATTCAGAAAATTGGATGGCTGCTATGCAATCTGAATATGATGCTATAATGAAGAATGGTACATGGTCTTTATGTGACTTGCCTCCTGGCAAGAAGGCCATTGGCACTAAGTGGGTATACAAGCTGAAGCGTAAACCTGATGGTACAGTTGACAGGTATAAGGCTAGGCTTGTTGCAAAGGGTTATGCGCAGGAAAGAGGCATTGATTTTGATGAGACCTTTGCACCTACATGCCGTATGACTACTGTTCGGAGCATTTGTGCACTTGCAGCCCATCATGGTTGGAATGTACATCAGTTGGACATTAAAACAACATTTCTGAATGGTGACTTGCATGAAGAAGTGTATGTTTTTCAGCCCCGTGGCTTTGTGCAGAAAGGGCATGAAAACCAGGTGTGCAGGTTAAAGAAGGCGTTATATGGTTTAAAGCAAGCACCACGTGCTTGGTATGAGAAAATACATGCCTATCTGATTGCACATGGTTTTGAGAACAGTCCAACTAAAAGCACCTTATATGTTAAGCGTGCTAATGATGTGCTTTTGATCATTGTTGTCTATGTAGACGACATGCTGCTCACTGGTCCTCTTGAGAAGCATATTGCTGATTTCAAGGCTGATTTGCATGCCTCATTTGAGATGTCTGATTTGGGGCATTTTGCATCACTATTTGGGCATTCAGTTTATGCAAGTTGATGGTGGAATGGCTTTGTGTCAGATGAAATATATTGACACATTATTGCAGCGTTTTGGTCTTGAAGACTGTAAGCCTATTGCCACTCCTATGGAGACAGGTTTACGATTGAGTCTTCATGATGCTGGAGATGCATTTGATGCTGTTCTCTATCAGCAGGCTGTTGGATGCTTGATTTACTTATGCATTACTCGGCCAGATATTCAGTTTGTTGTCTCATAGATGAGCAGGTTTATGCATTGCCCAGGAGTCACGCATTGGAAAGCGGTTAAGCGCATCTTTCGCTACTTGAGTGGTACTCGGCTACTTGGGTTGTTTTATCCCAAGGGGGGATCACTACCGCCAGATTTGCATGCTTTTTCTGACTCAGATTGGGCTGGTTGCTATGACACTCGTGTGTCCACCAGTGGTTTTTGCTTCATGCTTGGTAGCTCATGTATATCTTGGTTGAGCAAGAAGCAACCTACTGTGGCCACTTCCAGTTGCGAGGCTGAGTATAGGGCAGCTTTCACAGCGACTGTTGAGTGTGTGTGGCTCAGACGCCTTATGGCTGATTTGGGTGTTGGCCAGTCTTCTGCCACCACCATCTTCACTGACAGTCAGAGCGCATTGGCAGTTGCGAGGAACCCTGTGTTCCATGCTCGCACTAAGCACATTGAGGTGCATTATCACTATGTCAGGGAGAGGTTCTCTGCTGGGGAGATCAGCCTGGCATATGTGCCCACGCAGGAGAACATTGCAGACCTTTTCACGAAGGCTCTGCCTAGGGAGAAGTTTGAAGCTTTCCGCAAAGCTTTGGGCTTACTTCCTTTTGTGGAGTGATTTCCACATAGCTCGGCACTTCCTTATACATGAGTGCCAGCTCCTTGTTCACCGCATCACTCCCAAGGGGGATTTGTTGATATATTTAGGTAGTGATGTGTGTGAACACTCTAGGACCGCCGGGGCACTTTTTTCCCTCTTTAGGAGGTTTTTTTCCCCCGGCTTGTATATACGCCTATTGCCCTAATGGGCTACTTATCTTTGTACATTCTCTAGTAATACATTCAGTCTTGTGTGTTGTGCTCCAAGCTTCTTCCTCTTCCTTGTGTTGTTCGCGTGCTTCCGCAGACGTCTAACTCCAACAGTGCAAGCCAAGCTATGTACTCCAAGGACAAGAAAAAGAATGGCAAAGGGAAGCAGTCAACTGATGATGAAGGAACTTCAAGTCAAGCTAAATTTACAAAAGGAAAGATGAACTTCAGAGGTAAAGGAAGAGGAGGTAAGAATAAAGATAATACTAAAGCTTGTTGGATTTGTGGCAGAACCAATCATTTGGCAAATGATTGTTGGTATAACAATCAAAATGGTGGAAGCAATAATCAGAGTTTTAATCAAAGAGGTAGAGGAGGCAAAAACCAAAGAGGCAACTTTAGAGGAAGAGGTGGTAGGACATCATATGCTAGAGGAGGTGGAAGAAGCTTTCAATCTCAGCCCTACAACAACAATTATTATAATTATGCATCAGATCAGAAGGATGATATGACTCTCATTTTGAATGCAACTCATGAATTAGTAGGAGAAGATCAAAGGGTGTTTTATATTGACTCAAGATGTAGTAATCATCCGAGTGGCAATATATCCTTGATGACTGATATGGAAGCAAAGGTGAATGGACATACAATTCAAACAGGTGACAACACCAAGCATAAGGTTGAAAGCATTGGATCACTGAAGACAAAGAATGGAAGTACACTCTTGAGCAAGGTACTTTATGTTCCTACTATTCCTAAAAACTTGATAAGTGTAGGGCAACTTGTGGAGAAAGGATATGAAGTCAGATTCACAAATGATGGTGTCTACGTGCAAGATCCAAATCAGGGATATAGAAATATTATTGCAAGTAAAAAGGAAGGAAGGCTGTTTACTCTCAAAGTTCAAGGTAATGTGGGACATGCCTTATTTACTTATGGAAATCAAAAGATGTCTGAATTAGACCTATGGCATAAAAGGTTAGGTCATTTTAATGAGAGAGCCATAAAGGAAATGTCAAGGAATGATGTGGTGCTTGGTTTGCCAAAAGTTGAAGGGCAACACATGGTGTACAAGTGTGAAGCTTGTCAATTAGGTAAAGCACACAAAAGTTCATACAATAAATCAGGGTACAAGTATTCAAATATGCTTGAGTTGATTCATACAGATGTGTGGGTTCCTTCAAGAGATTATAGCATAAATGGATCCAGATATTATGTGTTGTTTGTTGATGATGCAACCAGATGGATTACTTTATATGTAATCAAGGACAAATCAGAAGTCTTCAAGACATTCAAGCATTATCATGCTTATGCAGAAAGGATTACAGGACAAAAGCTCAAGAGGTTGAGGTCAAATGGAGGGGGAGAGTATTTTTCTAAAGAGTTTGATGATTATTTGTGGAATGCAGGTATAAAACGAGAAGTAACTTGCAGGTACTCTCCTCAACATAATGGAATTGTAGAAAGAAGAAATAGAACTCTTGTAGAGTTTGCAAGAGCAATGATGAAGGAAAAGAATTGCCCAAATTACTTATGGGCAGAGGCTATCAACACTGCAACATACCTTATGAATAGGTTACCTTGTAAAGCTTTGGATTGAAAAACTCCTTATGAAGCATGGTGGGGTAAGAGACCTACTCTTGATCATTGTAAAATATTTGGATGTTTAGCATATGCTTATGTTCTTTCACAATTGAGACATAAGCTAGAACCTAAAGCAGAGAAGTATGTGTTTATTGGGTATGATGATAGACAGATGGGTTATAGATTGTGGAGTCCATCCACAAAGCAATTTCTTGTTACCAAAGATGATACATTTGATGAGCAAAGCACATGGTATACAGTGTCAACAAATGATTATGCAGGTGTTGAAGAAATACAAAGGAAAGGGAAGACAAAAGTAAGTGTGTATGAAGAAGATATTGATGATGATTGTAAAAGTAAACTGCATGCTAATGTTGAAGATGGGCCAAGGTTTGATCCAGAATCAAATGTGGCTGAGACTTCAAGAAGTGTAGAGGTCAGAAGATCCTCAAGGGAAAGGAAAGAGCCTATCAAGTATAGCTATGATACATCCTTCTTAACAACAAAAGATTATGCTTACATTGTGAAGACAGAGGAGGATCCAATCACATATGAAGAAGCTAAAGGTAAACAGTATTGGGAGAAGGCAATGCAAGAAGAGTATGATGCTCTACTTGAAAATGAAACATGGGAATTGGTGCCAACACCAAAGAATCAAAAAGTCATTGGATGTAAGTGGGTGTATAAAACAAAAAGGTTTGCAGATGGTAAGGTGTCTAGATACAAGGCTAGACTTGTGGTTAAAGGTTATGCCCAAACCTATGGGGTAGATTATGATGAAACCTTTAGTCCTGTTGCTAAGATGTCTACAATTAGATCATTGATTGCTATTGCTACTTGTAAAGGATGGAAGCTATCACAATTAGATGTGAAGAATGCATTTCTGAATGGGTATATTGTAGATGAAGTGTACATGGAGCGACCAGAAGGCTTTATGGATTCAATTGGATCAGATTATGTGTGTAAGCTCAAGAGAGCTTTGTATGGGTTGAAGCAGGCCCCAAGAGCATGGAATTACAGGCTTGTTAAGTTCTTGAATGAATGTGGATTTCAAGCATCAAAGGCAGATAGTAGCTTGCTAGTGAAGGCAAGTGAAAATGGATACATATACATGTGTATTTATGTTGATGATATTATTGCCACAGGTACAAATGCTCAAGGAATCAATGAGCTTAAGAAACAAATAGAGAAGGAGTTTAAGATAAGTGATTTGGAAAACTTATCTTATTTCTTAGGAATGCAGATTGTATATACTCAACATGGAGTATATGTTACACAAGAGAGATATTTGAAGAATCTTTTGATCAAGTTTAACATGGAGGATTGCAAGTCTTCAAGCACACCATTGGAGGTAAATCATAAATTAAGCAGGTATGGAGGTGAAGAATTTAATGACATGAAGAAATATCAGAGTTTGGTAGGTAGTTTAATCTATGCTACCTTGACAAGGCTAGATCTATCATATGCAGTAGGTGTGTTATCACAATTTATGCATGTTGTCGTTGTAGGAAATAAAAACTCTAAATTAAAACAAACGAAAATACATGGAGGAAATTCTACTACTTAACATCGTATCTCATTCATTTGTAGTTCTTGTGTTGAATCCACATAATGTTACTATTTATATTTTCTTATATAATACCCATGGACCCTCCCTATCCTACAAAGCAGAGTTACATATTGGCTGAAGACAACACCCGAAAAGAAGTGCCCCAACGTGTTCTACCTGATAAAGCTAAGTTTTAAACTGTCAAGGGCATTACAATGTCCCGACCATTCACCCTAATGTGCGCGGACTTCATACATACATTTAGGTTCGGGGACTTCATAGTACATACATAGATTTGAGGTCTGAGGGTCTACATTTGCACATGTAATTACCGTGCGCAGAGAGCGATGGCGAAGTTAAACTGTATTCCTTGGCGATGGCGTGTCTGCTGTACTTCTCCAGTTCCGTGCAAAGACGTCAAGATAAAATAGCGAATACGACGGTGGCAAAAGCAAAGACAAGATATACATAGGAGATCAGAATATCCCAAAAGCTTTCTCTACTCTCGGGATCTTCAGCGCGTCCGTAGATTGGGGAGGAGGACAAAGTCTCCTGCATGAAATTATTTTGCACATCGCTGTAACGGAGGTTGACGGAGGAGGAAGCCAAAGGAACGTCGACGTCCGGAAGGTTGTTGTCCTCCTGCTGGAACCAGGTGTCCCAATACTCAGACATGAGAGGATTAGTAGGAGAAGGAGGCGAAAACGGTGACAGCGCAGAAGACGAAGAGTTGCGCCGCGAAGGAGTGGGTATACGGCCGCGACGGGCCTCCGGATGCACCTGCGAACGTGGGCTGGGGCCTGTGGAGCTACTTGTGTGAATCGGCAGGACGGCATGATCATGTCCGAGGTTCATCTTGCAGACGGGGCAGGTCCTCTGGTAGGCATTTGGGCGAGAGCGCAGCCATCGCTTAATGCAGCTCCGGCAAAACAAATGCCCGCAGATGGACAAGACTGGATCCCGGGCTACTTCCAGGCAAATATGACACTCGAAACTAGAGCCTGTCCTTGGATATTCATGGTCGTCTTCATCGCGCAGTGAGGACGCTTCGTCGCTGAGAGACGAAGGTGACCGTGGCAACGGCGGTGGTGGAGAAGGCGAGTGATATGATCGCGGCGGATTAAATTGGAAGTTTGGGTGGTGGCGGCTGGTTTGTAATCTGTGGATGTGAGCCAGAATTAGATCATTCTCTTCTTCTTTGAATGGAGCTCCGCGATGGCTCATCTCTGCATGTGTGAGAGCGCTCACCGTTGCATGCCTCTGAAGTGCCATTGGTTCATATTCTTATGAACCTTCCTTTCCATTCCTTCCTATGCGAGGCACCCATACACACACATACATCTCTCGTGTCAAATCACATACATGCAATGTTTCTTGCCTTAGAATGAAAGCGATACCATAGCATCATCACACAGTGTCCATGCACGAAGAAGGATGAAGAGCATCCGAGAAGGTCATCCACGAATCCATATATACACACACATGTAGGCATTCACGAACATACTAGGCATGAGTACGGACACATGTGGACAACCATCTTTTTACTCTCCTACCAAAGCATCATAACACATTGTGTATGCATGAAGGAGGCAGAGCATCGAAGAAGGACATCAAGAATGCATGCATACACAGATGCACATATTTACACACATACTAAGCATCAGAAGACATTTACTCTCCTACCATGAAGATTGGAATCACAAGGATGAAGAATCTTAAGAGGATTTCTTACACCTTATGATGGAGAATCTATGCAAGAATTTCTCATCAGGCAACATTCTTTGTCACCATGTTACTCATGACCCTAATAACCTAAGAGTTATGCACCTCTTTGGTATTTGCTACAAGGTACTATTTTAACAACAAGGCATTTTCTAACCTACTAACTATGTCTAGGGTCGTATAGTCCCTCTTTCAACATACACGAGTTTCCGTAGCGTAGGGTCTTAAGCAATACATTCACAAATCACTGGTAATCTAAGAACAACTAAATCCTAAATTCAAGTAAACTAAGGGACGAACACCTGTTTATTGGCTCCACAAGGTTAATATCTTTCACAAGTGTCCTGACAAGGCTAAGATGTTTCACATGGTTATGAGTCATAGTGTGGAAAACAAATATGTTTTATTATGTAGACCCTTTTTTTAATCCAACTAGCAAGTGTCTCGATCGTTCCCCTAGACTTATTTTTTTCTTCAAAAACGATCCCGACATTAGTTCATAGAAAAATGCCCATAGGGCTACATTCATTCCCACTGGAGGATCCAACACATCATATACCACCCTACACACCCACTCAACACAAGGTAATAGGATTTGGAGGGGGAGGGAGGGATGAGGGGGGAAAAATTCAAGCAAGGGGTCACAAGCTCCATCGAATAATACCTCCCTGGGAAGTAAAGAAAAGGCCTTTCCTCTGGAGTTGAAAAAAGCATGTCATCAATGAATCATGCCATCTGAACCACCTTGGAGATTGTCCAACTTTCTCAAAGAGTGTGAATGAGCTCGAGGTAGTAGGACCCTCAAGGTACAAGTAGGGTTCACTCCACAACCACTCACTAGAGTCCTATTATAATCGGGACAAAGTCCAAGCCTCCTAAGCCCAAAGGCAACAATCACGACTGGTCTGAATCTCACAAGGATCAAGGTCAATATTCTAATCTCTAGCTCTAGTTCCAACCACTTTGATCCACTCAAAGGTGCAATCAACAATGATCTTAGACTCCTCGCTATTGCTAATTCTTAGAACATCAAGCTTACACTATGCTTGAGGTGGATTTGATCTACATCAAAGGCTATCACATCGAAAGAATATCCATTGGAGAGTTCTTTTTCTTATGCTCACTTATTCTATTTTTTAAAAAGATTTTTCATGGATCTTTTACTATCAACATATCAAAGCAACACATGATCAACAGCTGTGATGCATGTCAGATTAGGAAGGCACAAAGACAACCATTCAACCACAAAGGCTACACCCACAACAACTTATTGGACTTAGTACATACAAATGTATGGGGACCAAGTCAAGAACCTCCATTGGCAGGATCAAGGTATTATGTCTCATTTATTGACGACCATAGTAGATGGACTGTTCTATACTTTATCAAGAGTAAGAATGAAGTGTTTGATTGCTTCAAAAAGTATCTAGCACATCAGGAGAATCATACAAGTAGATCACTCAAGAAGCTCAAATTTGATGGAGGGGGAGAATACTTCTCCAAAGAGTTTGATGAGTTCTTGCAGGATAAACGTATCAAAAGAGGAAGTGACTACCAGGTACTCTCCTCAACTAAATGGAATCGTCGAGAGGAGAAACAAGACATTGGTTGGATAGGCCAGAATAATGCTTGAAGAGATGCTCTGTACCTTACAAATCACTTCAAGGTATGACTCCTTATGAAGCATGGCATAAAAGAAAACCTAGTCTTGGACATTGCAAGGTTTTTGGTTGTTTATCTTATGTTCATGTACCATCCAAATCACTTCAAGGTATGACTCCTTATGAAGCATGGCATAAAAGAAAACCTAGTCTTGGACATTGCAAGGTTTTTGGTTGTTTATCTTATGTTCATGTACCATCATAAATAAGAGGCAAGCTAGATGAAAGGGTAACAAAGCTAGTGTTTATTGGATACAATTCAACTTAGATGGATTACAGGTTCTATAATCCTTCAACCAAGCAATTCACTACAGGTAGAGCTGTTGTGTTTGAAGAACACATGTTTTGGTATGATGAAGACAAACAAAAGGTAACTCTACCATATGATCTTGATTCTGATTCTCATCAATTAGGAAGCAAGCATGATACATAGGTCCAGGATCCAAGAAGTGATACAGACGACGACCAAGATGAAAGGGAAAAGGATTACAACCTATGAAAGTCAATAGGCAAAACAAAGATGCAAGAGGTTGGAGAATGCTCCAAACAAGCACCTAGAAGATCAGCAAGAGAGAAGAAACAACCAAAAAGGTATGGATATGATTCCACATTTAATACGAAGCATTCAATCTACTTGGCAAAAGATTCAATTTCAGAAGAACCATCAACCTATGAAGAGGCAAAGGAAAACCCTAATTGGAAAGAAACCATGAAAGAAGAAATAGATGCATTGAAGGAGATGGCCACTTGCGATTTGGTTCCAATGTCGCCAAATCAAAAGGTAATTGGTTGTAGATGGGTATATAAAGTTAAAAGAAATTTAGATAGATCAGTTTGCAGGTACAAGGAAAGATTAGTTGCCAAAGCATGCTCACAAACTCATGGTATAGACCTGGAAACATTCTCACTAGTTGCAAAGATGACTACAATCAGGAAATTGATAAGTGTAGCTACTGCAAGGAATTGGAGACTCCTCCAACTTGATGTAAAAAATGCATTCTTAAATGGTTGGATAAGTGAAGAGGTATACATGTCACAACCGCTAGGTTTTGAAAACCCTAATCATCTGACTTATGTTTGCAGACTTAAGAAAGCATTGTATGGATTGAAACAAGCTCATAGAGCTTAGAATTACAGGTTTCTTATATATCTTCAAGATCAAGGGTTCAAAGCTAGCAACTCAGATCCTTCTCTATTCATGAAAAGGGATCACGATGAGGTTATCTATCTATGTGTATATGTAGATGGTATTATTGTGATAGGTGATGATCTAAATGGCATTCAAAGGATCAAAAGACACTTGCAAGAGGAGTTCAAAATCTGTGACCTAGGTGAGCTCAAATATTTCCTAGGTATGCAAGTGATATACACAGATGAAGGAATGTATTTGACTCAGAGAAGATACATTCAAGATATTCTTCTCAAGTTCAAAATGGAGAACACAAAACCTATAGGTACACCTTTGGAAATGAATCATAAACTTAGTGTTTATGAAGGTGAGAAAATTGAAGACATTAGAGAGTATCAAATCTTGGTAGGTAGTTTGATATATGCTACTCATACAACGGAAGACATCTCATATAGTGTGGGACTCTTAGTCAATTCATGCACTCACTGAGAAGACCACACATGGATGCAACTAAGAGAGTACTTAAGTATCTCAAGGGTACAATCAATGAAGGTATATTTTATCCTTACTGTTGCTCTAGCACAATGGTGAGAACCACGTTAAGAAGCTCCACCTCCTTAATGTCAATCCGCGGAAGAGATAGGAGTGATATGAAGATCCTGAATGTGAGATGAAGTGAGAGTGAAGGTGAGAAGCATAGAAATGCACACACACATACACACACACTACGAAGAGACAAGCAAGACACAATGGAAGGTGGGAAATTAGCTCTATTACTCAAGAACACTATTACAAGCTCAAAAGAACTCTAAACTCCAACAAGCTAACCTCAAAAATGAGCTCTCTAGCTCTTTTTATAGTTTCTAGACTAGTTTTGACCGGTTTCACATCTAGTGACCGGCATAGTTAAAAAATAGGTCCTAGATGCTATTTGGAAGGGTAAACGGTATCTAAAAATAACGAAAATTGGTACGCGCATTCTACCTAAGCTCCTCAAGCTCGAGGACTCCTCGGCTTGCACAAAATGGAGCTATGGATTACAAAATGGGGTTTTCTATGTTACATATGTTACAATTAGTGATAAAAATCACTGTTGAGTGTTTGAAAAGTGATAAAAAACATATTTGTTTGAGAAATTGATCCGACTGGCTCCCTGCTCCGTCGTTACATGCTTCCATGGCGTCTGTGCCTCTGGCTGCTTCCAACACCCCCCTCCCTCTCGCTTCTGTCGTCCTCGATAGAACCTTGTTGTGCGGTCTGTCGGATGTAGTTTTGTAGGAGGTCGTGAGCGAGGGTGTGCTCAGATACTCGAATGCCTCGGGCTAGGTCTGCCTCGAGTTTCTCCCAATTAACTGGTTGTGGTTCATCTGATGGTGGGAGTCTGTAATGCGTGGAATACACCAACTGTTCACAGGCAAATAATTGCAATAAGTGGGTCGGCCTGCTGATGAACACTTCAGAGTGGTATTCCCAAAAACCAGTGGTGAACATTTCTTCGAATGTTTGCTTGTAGCACGCCGGTAAGTACTTGACTCTGCAATGCCAGGCATAACACACCCGGAGCGATGGCATCGTACTCATGTCATATGCGAGATCCAAGTTGCCATGCTCAAAGCCCGGGGTATTAACATGGGGTGCTTTGACTCGCCGGAAGACTTTAAATATCATTTGCATCATGTCAAAGATCTTGACAGTCATATGCGCTGCGATATCATCCATATATCTCAAGCGAGGGAGCCAGTGACGAATCGTTGCCATCATGTAGCCAATTGTCGGTGATCCTGTAGGTGGCCTGAAATATGGGTAGTTCAGCCAGTCTTGGCACTGCTTATTGTTTTGTACTTTGATAGCGAAGGCAGTCCAGGAGCGGCGACGTGGCACGGGTCCCCAACATGGGTTGTATTTTAAATGTAAAGGTGCCTTAACCCATGTGCTCATCATTTCAGGGTACTCCTGTAAAAGACGTGTACGCCAATCTGGTTGATAAATAGTGCCTTGTTGCGCATCCAGTGGCAAGTCTTCAGGCTCGAATTGAGTTGCATGTGATGGCTTCTTGCCAGTTCGCTTCTCTATGGCCAGTTGGTATTCGGCCATTAGCATGAAGTAAGGTTTGTATTGAAGCTCATGCCCGGATATGTACCTGCGTGGGGCCAATTGAGCAAAGTAGGGAGATTGCAAAATTCTTTTTTCGATCATGGCCATAGCATGTAGCTGGGCCTCGACTCTAGCTGGGTGCGTTGTTCCAATTTCCTCAATAGTCTTCATCCACGCGGGGGTCGGAAGTTCATACGTCATCTGGCCTTCAGCCGTGACACGTCCGCCTGGGATGGGTTGTGGCTTGTACGCTTCTTCAAATGTTTCCTCCACCGGGATGGTGACCGTTTCTTCTTGAGCTGGAAGCTCAGGTGGGGAATCTGGCCTTGGTGGCGCTTCATATACTGCAATCCTTGATTCAAGGGTCGATACCTGGGCCCGTAATGAGTTGAGTTCCTCTAGGAGGTCAGGAGAGGGGTCCACAGGTTCTGGTAATTCTGCTGCTACTTGTACTTGTTGTGTTGCCGGTTCTCTGAGCTGTAGTAGCTTGTGATCTTCCTTTAACTTCTGATGCTCTTCGTTCATCCGATCATAGTCCTCGAGCAGTCTAATATGGTCTTCTAGCAACATCTTCATTGCTTCGGATGGGATTGCCTTGAATCTGCTAGGACTTAAGGGTTGTTTTGGATGGTCCAATGCCGCTTCCAAATTCTCTCTATTCTGCTCTTGGAGTCTCTGGTTCTCCTCTTTTGCTGCGGCTAGGTGTCTTCTTAGTAAGCCCATGTTTCGTGTTAACGTTGCATTGCGGACTGTCTGGGCTCTTAATAAATTATCCAAGTCAGCAGTGGCTTCCTTGGTCTTCTCTTCGCTTTCTAGTTCCAATTTGTGATAAGCCTCGCGTAATTCTTGGTAGCGGGTGTTCAGAGAGGCATTCTCAATAGACAATAAGTTAAGCTGCGACTGTAAGTCATTGGTTGTCCTCTGCAGCTGCTGATAATTATCACCAAGAGATGTGAACTCATCTCTTACTTGCGTCATACACATAAACATCTGTCGGAATGCATTATCTACAGTGGGTGATAGTATTAACGGGGTGCTAAATGAAGATGCAGTTGGTGTAGATGCAACGGGAACGGGGAATGGGGATGGGAAGGTGGATGATGTAGTGATTGTTGAAAATTGTGATGTGCCTAAAATTGTTTGTGCCGTGAGTGAAGGTAGTGATGATGCTATGGGTGGTGAGATGTCCATGTCGGTGGACGTATCTAGTGCGGTGACCGTGAATATTGGTGTGATCATGGGTGCTCGTGCTGGTGTAAATACGGGATTTACAAAGGTTGAGGGGTAATTTACAGGGGGGCTGGCTGGAGCAGCTTGGCGGAAAGGGGAAAGAGGGGTTACAATGGGTCGGGGAGGTGAGACGGGGGAGAAGGTTAAGGGCGGTGGGAATGGGAAAAGGGGTCTTGGAGTTGTGGGGAAAGATGGAAAAGATTGATGAAGGAATGGGTTGGATAGAAAGGTGGGTGTGGGAAGGGGTAGATTAGGGCTAATGGCGCGGGAATTGTGGGGTGAGTGGTCGTAAAGACGGTTTCTGCAACACCACCGGCAAATGAAGATGTGGGACTGGGGGAAGGAGGGTGAAGAGGGGAGGCTGGATGGACGGGTGGTGAGAGAGGAGCGGTTGGGGTGGTCGGTACTTCAGTGACTACTGAGGTTTGTACAGCTGTAGCGCGGGGTGGGGAATCTACAAAGATGGTTTCTATGGCCAATGAACTTTCGGGGACGAGGCGTGCCTCCCTGGCTTGTTCTGAAGATTGTGCTCCGGTTGGTACACGAATGTATTCGTCGGGCTTTGAAAGTAGTCGTACTCTGCGGGGGTCAAACTGTGGCAGTGGCTTTTGTTGCAAGTACCTGAGTGCCTCGTTGGAGCCTACTGATTTGACTAACTCGCGGAATCCTTTGATGTAGGCGTCTTCGAATCCGCCTGTGACAAGTTCTTGTTCTATTATTTTTTGGCTCTCTTCCTCTGTCAGCTTCTTCCGTGCCCAAACTTTTTCCATGGTTCTATACAACTTCTTGATAGCCAGTGTGTAAGTTGCTGCTTCGTAAGTTTCGTCTTCATGGGTACTTGTATCGCCATGTGTGTCTGTTTGTTGGCCTTGGCCATCTGTCTGTTCATGCTCTTGGGATTCCTGTGTTCCCTGGCTAGCTTCGTCGCCTCCTTCGTCGCCTCCTTGTGGCGGATCCCTGGGTGTAGTAGGGTAGCTAGGCCGTTCAAATTCTTGAGAAAACAAGTGTCCTTCTGAATACTGGAACTGATTGGAGAATGCATCGGGCATCTCAAAATCAAAGGTTTGGTCCAGTGGCTCTGCTTGTCCTGGTTCTAAATGCGGTATTGGAAAAGAGAAAGCTTCCGCACCAATAGTGGTGGGAAGTTCAGCTGCTGTGGTGATAGGTTCTGTGGTTGTGGCTGCTTGGGGTGCGACAGTACTGGTGGTGCCCTCCGTTACCACTGGTCTAGATAACCTTATGCGAATAGGTTGTACTGTGGGAGTGGCTGCTGTTGGTGACTGCTCTGGAGATGGTTGTGGCGAGGGTGATTCTGGGACTTGTAGGCACGGGATAGTACCTCTCATCCGCTTCTCGGCTCTGCCTTTGCTAGACTTTCTAGCCTTCCTAGTGGTGCCTTTAAATGCTTTCAGTTCCTCACTGGTCATGGCACGCTCAATTGGTAAGTCATACGCCAAGCACATATATATGATCCTGGTGAGGGCGCAGCATCCATTGATTACCTTCTTTCGCTCCCATCTATGCTGTGCCAAGTAGAGCTGATCAATTATCCAGCTAGCTAGATCAACTGTTTGCGGTCCAGTACATGCTAAGTATAATCCAAACCAGATTCTCTTGTGAGGCATGGTAAAACGATCCTGAGCTGGGAAAGCAAAGTGCTGCATGCATATCCGTAATGGCTTAGAGAGCTCAGGTGTTATAGCAGAAATATCCTCCCACTTAGTTACGTCACCACGCTTCATCTGCTCTGGGACTAGCCGTTCTTTCTCCGTTGGAGTGTGTGTTCCATGAATCTTGATGGCCGCTCTGATTAAATCCTTCGAAAGATAAAATCTTTTGTAAGGTGGATCATCCACTAAAGAAGGCAAAATAAAGGTTCCTGGGATGGCCTTATTCTCCGAGGCCAGCAAAGTGGTGATTAAGTAATAACACCTATAAAAGTCAGGTTTTGGCAGAGGATCACTGAAATACTCCGTGAAGCCGGCTCTGGCCCAAACATGAGTTAAGTCCTGGGTGTTCTATAGGCCTTCGAATTCTTTTGAGAAGAATTGATACTTGCCCCATGTGCGGTCATCGAATGTCATATTTGCTTCAAAAATGAAGTCAGCATCAGCTAATGGTCCTGCTAGGCCTTGGAACTAATGAGAGTTACGGTGTATCTTCTCTGTGTATCCCATAGGTGGGTTATCGATTGGCATGGGTCCCGGAAATCCTTGGAACTCTGGCGGTGGAGCGGTCGGGTGGGGTTCTGCTCGTAAAACATTGAGGGGCACCGCAGCTACGCTGGGGCCTGCTTCCGATGGTCCTGCTTCGGTTTGCATGATGATTGATGAGCTAATGGAAAAGATCTGCTACAAAAGATTAACACATTAGTATGGAAATTAATTATGATCCCATTAAGGTGAGACCGCAATCCCTTTCCATAACCGATGTGTAACCCGTGTAGCCAAGTGTCGTGAAGTGATTAATGCAATGATTATTTGCAAAACTAATGCAGGTCTCTAGACACCTAGATGGTCAGATTATGCATACATTTCTTGATGAGCCGTTATTATGCATGATGTGGGGTTTGGGTGTATGAATTTATACAAGGTTTGGTTGAGGGTGAATTAGTACAAGGGTGGAGTTTAAACAGGGTGGGAAAATTGTTCGATAATGGGGTACAAGAAGACGTCTGGATACGTTTCGGTATCCATTTCCTAAGAGTCTTTGAGTGGGTGGTATGTTTCTGCTGAGGTACAAAAAGTGGTATCGGGTTTGGTGGTATTGAAGGATGAAAAGGTTTCTGAGGGGTATATATTACATGGCTTGAGGGTTGGGATATAATACATTGTTTGGGTACCCAAATCTGCATGGGTGTGGGTCTATGGATAAGATATTTCTTGGCGATCCAAATCTGTCGAGTACTGGTACGTGTAGAAGAAGATCGAGGGGACTTTGGATGCTGACTCTGCTTTTGTTGAAACTTTGTCCTGTTCTCGTCTCCAGTGTTGCCAATAGCCTGTGGTTGCTGTCCTTTTGGCACCCATATTTGTTTCGTGCCACTTGTTCTGTGATGTTGATACTGCTTCTTTCCTTGCATTGTCTGGTGATGTCGTCGGTCTGGGTTCCTCTGTTGTGGTTGACTTGTTCGTGATTGGGTTTGAGAGGTCCATTGGACGCTCTGCTTTGGAAAAGAAGGGAGATCCAACACTTGCGTGACCTGCCCATTAGGAAGTGATTCGTTCTTTATCTTTAATCTAGGCGAGTCCGTAGCAAGTTTGGAAGGATGAGCACCGCAGGGTGTTGTGCTCATTTGGCCGCTGATGCAACCCACCTGACCGCTGATTGTGTCCATCTGCCCTAGCGGTTGGGTAGCTGCCCCTTCTAGTTTGCAGGAAGCCCCAGGGAAGGTCTCCTGTCGTCCTTCTGATTGACAATTGTCCCTAGCCAAGCCCGAGTGGGTTGGTGTAGACGTAACGTGATTGAGCTGACCCAAGATCTTCCGGTCTTCCGTCGCATGCGTTTCATAGGGTCTAGGGTTACAAACCTCAATCGGAATGCCATTAGGGAAGTCAAGCGGTATCACTCGCTTTTGTTCTAAGGTTCCAATCTGTAAGGAGCCTTGTCTAAGATTTAGGTCCACTGAGTGATCGTATAGCCAATCTTGGCCAAGGATTAGGGGTTCTATCAGGTCGTCATCATGGCACACTAGTAGCTTCGCTGTCATGGTCAAATCCTTAATGAGGATAGGAAGGTCCACCTCACCCATGCAAGGGGTTTCCATGCCTCCTAGGCCTATGAGGTATGCCTCAATTGGCCGCATTTCTATTCCTGAATCCTTATACTGGGAGCATCTAATCGCACTAGTCGCAGCACCTGAGTCAATTAAAGCCCTGAGCTCTTGGCAAGGGTTGCCATGCTCTAGCCTAACTGTAATGAATGGTCTCCTGTCCACTATGCTAGGATGAGTGGTTGACTTTACTTGACACATGGCCATGGGGTATCTGGGTGTAGATTCCAGATGGTTATAATGTTCTCTCCCTAGTCCTTGTCTTCTTAACTTCATGCGTTTAATGCGTTCTATTGCTTCTGCCTGAGCTTCCGCTCGTATTCTATTTTCTTCCTCCTTACGCTTCTTTGCCAATGTGAGTCGTCTAAGCATATCCTCAGTAAGAGGTTCCTGATATAACTTGACTCTACAGCCACTAATATAATTAGGCATTATATCTCCTTCTAAAGTGGCTAATTGTACTGCTTCGTTGTTGAGAGTCTGTTAATGGTCATAGGTCCATAACCTCGCTTTTCTAACTTACGTGCGTGTTGTTTCAGCGTATATACTAGAACTAAATCTCCTTCTTTTAGGCCTTTATCCTTCACATGTGCATCAAAATATGCTTTCTGTCGCTTCTTCGCTGCATATATTCCTGCTGCTGCCTTTAACCTGGTTTCTCCTAATCGTTCCAAGTCCATTATTCTAGCTGATAATTCATGGCCGGTCCACTGATGTTCTTGTGCAACCTTAAGGGTCGGTATCAAGAAGTCCAAAGGAAGCACAACATTCTGACCAAAAACCATCTGAAAGGGAGTTGCATTGAGTACGGTCTTGTAGGCCACTCGATATGCCCAAACAGCGTGGTGTAACTGTTTGTCCCAATCTGAACGTTTGTTGTTCACGAGTTTCGTTAGTACGTTACAAAGGATCTTATTAGTGCTTTCAGCCTGACCATTGGCCTGAGGATGATATGGTGCGGATTTCTTGTGAATCACCATAAAATCCTGTAACAAATATTCAATGACTTGGTTTAGAAAGTGAGTGCCTCGATCGCTCACTAACTCTATAGGCAATCCATATCTTGTAAAGACATTCTCAAATAAGAATTTTGCAGTTGTGTGTGCATCATTCTTTTTCGTGGCTTTTGCCTCTACCCATTTCGTAAGATAATCTGTGGCAACAATAATGTATTCCGCATGTGTACCTTTTGCAGGGGGGTTAATGGGTCCTACAAAGTCTATACCCCACTTAGAAAATGCACGTCCGCCCATCATGGGTTTCAATGGCATTTCATCTCTGCGAGTAGGAAACTGAGTTCTTTGGCACACATCACATCTCTTTACATAGGTATGAGCATCCATGTGAAGAGTGGGCCACCATAATCCTGCAAAGAGGATGGCTTTGATTATCCTATCGGGTCCAAAATGACCTCCTGCAACACCTTCGTGTGCAGTCTCTAGTATGCTCAGATAATCGCTCTCATGAACACATTGTCTTAGATATCCATCTCGTCCTCTTTTGTATAGGTTATCGCCAATAAGTGAATAATCTTGAGCTTCCTGCTCTAGACTGCGTTGTCGAGCTAAGGTCATGCCTTGAGGGAATGTCTTCGTCCTCAAGTATGTCACTAATTGTTCACTCCAGTCTGGTGTGAGAGACACGTGATATAATGTAGCATGCTCTACTGGCGGTCTTTCACAACAAACATTGCATTCCTTACACAACCTGTAGACATCTACTTCCATCGTAGGCCAATATACTCCTAGTCTATGCAGAGTCTGTAATGTTCGATGTTTTGAATGATGTTGCTTTAGTGCACCTACGTGTGCTAATTGCAACCAATTCACATGTTCTGATTCATCTACACAACAAGCAAGAATCTTTTGATTATCCTTTTTATATATGCTTCCTGCCATTATTTGGTATCTCTGAGACTTGGTAATCTCTCCCTCTTTGATCTTTATCCTAGGATTCTTGGGTCCATATGTGAGAAGAGGGACTATAGGCTTAGCCCATTCTGGTGCTATCTCAAGATTAAACAAATATGCGTCAGGTAGATCATCCGCTACTCCTTGAGGAGCTTCTCCTGAGGTTAATCTTGAAAGGTGGTCAGCTCTAAGATGTGTCTTTCCTTTCCTGACTACTACTTCAAAATCATACTCCATGAGTAATAGAAACCAACGTATCAGTCGTCCGGTGTTGCATGGTTTGTTGACTAAGTACAATAGGGCTTGATGATCCGTAAAGAACTTGAATTTGTTGGCCAACAAGTAGTGCCTAAACTTCTTTACTGCGTAGATTATCCCTAATCCTTCTCGTTCCGTCGCGGTGTAATTTCTTTCTGCTGCGTTCAATTGTCTGCTTGCGTAAGCTATGGGGAGATCTATGTTACCTTCATTCGTGGGTTGTGCTAACACGCATCGTATGGCATAATTGGATGCATCCACATGTACATGGAATGGCTTACTCCAATCTGGGGTAGTCAATATAGGTGCTGAGCACAAACGTCATTTAAGTTCATTGAATGAATTTTCACATTCATTTGTCCATTCGAAATTGGTTAACAGAGAGTACAAGGGCTTGGCTATGATTGCATACATGTGTATGAATCTCCTATAATAACCGCAATGGCCCATAAATGCTTGTACCTCTTTCACATTAATTGGTCTAGGTAATTCTGCAATTACTTTCACCTTTTCTTCATTCGTAGAGATTCCATTTTTTGACACAATGTGTCCTAGAATTTTTCCTTGTCTGACCATGAAAACGCATTTTTCTGGGTTCAAACAAACCTGATATTCTCGACATTTGTCAAATATTTGTCTTAACTCTGGGATATGCGTCTGTCTTACATTTGAATGTGCACAATAAGTCATCGACATAAACTTCCAAACTCTTGCGTAAGAATTCCTTAAAAACATGACACATGAGTCGCTGGAAAGTGGCGGGTGCATTTGTTAAGCCAAATGGCATCACACGAAATGCAAATATGCCCCATTCAGTGGCAAATGCCGTCTTGTGTTGATCTTCTGGAGCAATGGCTACTTGATTATAGCCTGAAAACCCATCAAGAAAGTTGTAAACTTCCTTGCCCGCAACTCTTTCCAATAGATGTTCTGTGATAGGAAGAGGATAACTATCTATAATCGTTGCGGCATTAACTTTTTTAAGGTTAATACACACACGCAATTTTCCATTCTTCTTGGGCACAACCACAATGGGGGATACCCATTCGGTATGCTCAATTTCGTAAATGAATCCTGCTTCTATCAAGCGATCTATCTCCTCTTTAATCTTCATAGCGTAATTATCATTATACGTGTACGGTTTCTGTTTTGTCAGTTTTGCATCTGGAGTCATAGGGATTCTATGAGAGCATATATCTGGATCTACTCCTTTCAAATCTTTGTAACTCCACGCAAAAACATCTCTATATTCGCGCAATAGGGCAACTAGCTCTTCTTCTTCTTCCTTTGTCAAATCATGCCCTATGTATGTACATTTTTCTTCTTCTCCTTCTATGGCAACTATTATTTTCTTGGTTTTCTCTCGATTATCATATACTTGTCCGTCATTCACCTTTCTATTAGGCATTCATACCATGATTCTTCTATCTTCGATTTCATATTTCTTGAAGTTCTCGGGTACCTCAAATAAAGATTCTTCTTTTTCTGTCCTGGTTTCTTTCTTCTTTCTTTTCTTGCCTTCACTCTTAGTAGTCACTTCTGTGGCTAACCTCACCTCATTCGTAATTTCCTCGTATCTCTGAGTGTGAGTCTCTACTTCGAAAAAATATTCTTCCTCTGATGCAAAGGGTGGGTCCATGATAATTGATTTTAAATCAAAATCGCTTGCATCCTCAAATGCATCAGTGCTAGGTTCACACTCTTCTAAAATTGCATCGCCCATGATTGGCTCTATCGTGAAAACTGAAATGTCATAGCCATCCTCGTCACAGTGGGGTGTCCATTGTTCTTCATTGATGGCTACATCCATGGTTGCTAGGATTTCTGCCCAACCATGGGGTTCAAACTCTTCACCTGGGAATACTACAGGTGCATACGCCGGATCCTGAAGACTTCGTGGATGTTGTTCTGCACCTAAGGTCCTGGCTTCTAACCTTTCTTCCTCTTGTTTTGCTACTTTACACATCCATAAATGAGTATCCTCATGCAACCAAGAAGGATCTGATTCTAATGAGTGCACGGATTCCGTCTCTATTGGTGTCTTATGGATGGTATTCCATTGTATTGGCGGTACGTCTCTATGTGAATAGTCTTTAAGATTGACTTTGGTAGTCACTCCTAAATGTTGCAAGTACAAAGAATTAGTTCCCCAATCTCGTACAATTTGCAACTGACGCATGAATGGTCGTCCCAATATCATCTCATATGCATGATTTTTTGCAAAGTCACAAATGGCAAAAGTATGCTCAAATTCTACACCACAAGTGGTGAGAGATATGCCTTCTAGTAAGCCTAATGGTTTTTCTATGTGTCCGTCGGCCATTTGTAGCTTCATCCTGGTGGGTCTCAATGCTGGCTTACCCCAACGTTTCCATAAAGCGGTGGTAGCTATGGCTACTCCGGCTCCTGAATCTAAGATGGCTTTCGTGGTGTAGCCCTGATGGGTTATTGGAAGATAAGTGTTACCTTCCTCTCCTTCGCTTACGTCTCCAATCTTTTCTACGGGTATTTCTGGTACCTTATTTTGTGATCCTATTTGTGAGGGAGTAGTAGCAAGCTCGGGGAATTGATTTGCTACGTGCTTCCACAATTCTGGTTTCATTTTCAGCAACTCCTCCAGAGTGAGATTACATTGTACTTTAGTATTCTTGATCACTTCCCTGTTTCTAGGGATTACTGATTCTTCATTCCTCACTATTATCGTGGGTGCTCTCATACTAATAGACTTTGCTTCCCAAGGTCCTGTGAACTGAGGTAATTCTTGTAAAGAATTAGATTCAAATCTTGTGTGTTCACCCAGTTGTTCTTCCTCTACATCATCATATATAGAGGGAATGTCTTGGGGAAATTGTTCCTGCAATTCGTCTATTTCTTGAATAGGAGGATGGGTTCCTTGTTCCTTTCTCCATTTCTCTTCTTGGATCTCTCTCAAAAATTCATGTGAGTACCTATGTATGGAAGACAAATTGTCTTGACTTTCTGTATTGGGTACTTGAGACAGGGATGGTGCATTCCTTTCCTGTGTCTCTGGGACAATAGGGTTCCTAGGCTGATCCTTTTTCTCTTTGACTCTCTATCAAATATTCTAGCCTCTCCATTAGTCCTTGAAAATGTAGTTCCGGTTTTGCCATGTTATTCCAATTAATATATCTAGAGGCTTCGAACAACGCTTGTGCTAGTTCTACCATCTTCATGCAAAGTTTAGTTCTCTCAATTTCTAGATCAGCCCGAGGGTAGTTTTTGCTCATTTTAGCTATCTGAGGTCCCTCTTTTAATCTAGCCTGATATGCACGAAACATCATGTCTAGATTTTCTGGTATGGGTTCCGCTAAAACTGATCCTGATTTCTGAGCTGGATTCTCTTGATTCAATTCCTGTGAAGTCAATTCTTGGATTTTGGCTCTAGATTCCTTCAAACTTCCTTCCAACTCCGTTATCTTTTTACTCCACTTTCTCTTTATTCTTTCTCTGGAATCTTTCCAAGATTTTGTCTTTTTACTGCTAGATTCTGCAACTTCACTAGTTCCGGCTACTTTCTCATGATTAAGCTGTTGGTTTTGTAGGAGCGCCTGGGCTCTTGTTATAGCTTGGATAGGCACGTATGTAGGGTTGGATCCATCTGCGTTATTTACAATACCTATCACATTGATCGGTGTCACATTCGAAGCGTTAACTGGATTCTTAGGACAATCTTTGATTATGTGCTCTTTGCCACAATCGGCACAAAAGCCTTGGATGTTATAGTACTGTGATTGTCCTGTTATCGGAGGATGTGGACAATCCTTTATGAAGTGATCTCCTTGGCACCTAAAGCATGGTCCTCTAGGGCCCTGTGGTCTCTGTTGTCTTAATTGGGGCCGTGGATTTGGGTTTGTGTACATCACATTAGCATAGTTGGGCTCCCAACTAGGTTCCACTAGTGGACTATCGTAATGATATGTCTCCACGTGTTCTGGTGACTCTGTGTAATATGCGGGTGGACTATCTACATGCGTAGAGTCAAAGCTGTTCGAATTCGGGTCACCCTCTGTGATCAAAGGTGAAGAAGGCACTAAGGCCCTACTTAGGTTCTCTTCTGCCGCAGCGTATTTGACTGAGATGACATTTGCTGGTGGGGGTGGCTGCTGAGCTAAGACAGGTTGAGGTCTCTGTTGAGCCTGGTATGGGTAGTTCTGAGGAGGCCTATAGTAATAAGGCTGAGCATTGTATTGGCCTTGATACCTACCTGGCTGCGGGTATGCTTGCGGGTAGTTCTGTCTCACGGTTTGTTTGTTGTACGGGCAGTCCTGAGCCGTATGATTCGTGTATCTTCTCTCAATTGTACAATATTGGCCACTAGGGTTGGCTTGTGGTTGTGATGCATTGAGACACACATTTGCCATATGATCACCACCACAGGTGTAACAATGCTTGTTCATTAGCACCCTAGGTTTACTAGAAACTCATAGTTTCTGGGCCACTTTTTCTGCTAGGTCTTCTATTGAGCTAGACAATTTTGTGGATGCTAGAGATGAACAGTCTGAGTCCTTATAAACCTTTGAGAGTTCCAACTCGTCTCCTAAGTTGTCCTCAATGTCTATACAAATTCTTACACATTGCTCTAGCGTTCTGGGTTCTTTTAGGTACACATAGGAGCGTAGTTTAGAGCTCAACAAGCCATCTAAAAACAATGACACTTGCTTGGCTTGTGAGGGTAGCTCTTGCATTGGACATCGTTCAACATATTGTCTAAACCTACGTCCTGCCAGTCTTACGGTTTCCTGAGGGGTCTGTTTAAAGCTATGAATCAACGAAGACGTGTCATGTCTAATCCCACTTTTAGAGAATTCGGTGATGAATGACTCTAAAAAGTGATGGATGTATCTAAATTGCCTTTGTTGCAATGGTTGGAACCAAGTTAAAGCGGTATTCTTTAACGTTAGTCCAAATGCGTTGTATAGCGTGAACATGTCTTCAACTTGTTCTGCTCTTAGTACTTGCTTGAATTCTGCGACATGGTCATAGGGATCTCCTGTCCCATCAAAGTAATTCTTCATTGATTTTACTAACTGTGTGGGTCTCAATGTTCTTGCGTGTTCGCGTGGTCTAGGTAGAGGAAAATCATCTCTACCACCTAATATTCCATGATCTCTTTGTCTATCTGCTCTATTAGTGTTCATGGTTGTTCTATCTCTCCCTATGGGATGAGTGAAGCTTACTTCCGGTCTCTCTTTATTTCCATCTCTTTGATTTCCATGGGCTGATGATGTTCCTGCCCCTTGTTGACTTGTATTCATGTTCGTTCTAGATGGAGGGAATACCAATTCACCTCTCCATGTGTATGTGTTTTTAGCGCGGTCAGGCACCACAAAGACTCTTTCTGAAGTCTCATCCAGGTATACAACCTTTCTAGGTGTATCCGGGTCCTTGAACTCGTATATAGTGATGATACCTACCTCACTAAGTATTTCGGTCTTGTATCTCCAAAAGGCTTCATCAGTTTCTTTATTTACAAACAACTCTATGCTTCTGTTGTCTTGAGGGATCCATTCTGGGATTAGTACTCGTGTCAGTACAGATTTCCCTCTAGGTGTTCTAGGCTCTTCTAATGGTTCTTTTCCTTGAGATTTTGTTTTCGTCTCTGGTTGAATCACGCCAAACTCGTTGGTATTGTTTGGCTGCGTACTTAATATGTACATTGTTCCTTCCTTGTCTATGTACGCGTCTCTCTCGAATTTCACCACTGGACGTTCCAATCCAATGGGTTGATCGGGGTTGTGCATTTGCACCACTTGCCTTCGCAAACCATCCTCATAGATGCGAGCACCTAATCGGTTGGTTCGGAGAAACTCCAGTTGCGTTCTATAGGGTCCTTCTGGTTTTTCTAAATAGGCTACATTTGACCCTCCTTCTGGTCTGTCTGTGCTAAATGCCATTTCTGATTCACTAGTGTCTGAGCTCTCGTAGGGGTAATTACTATTCAATTGCTGAGCCCACGATCGAGCAGTAGTTCTGACACTTGCCTCTGATGATCTAAGGCTTCGTCGGTCTGACTTACCTATATGTTTGCCCGATCTAAGGTTCATTAATTTTCTTCCTTGCACACTCAGTACACGCTCAGATCGTCAATGATTCTTTGTTATTACTGTCTTGATTCTTTTTAGATTTCTTTAGATTCTTGTCTTAATGTATGCGTCAGGAATTCGACTTTCCGTTATACTTTTGAGTTCTCGTTCCGTCAGACTTAGGTTCTTTCCTTTAGGTTTTCGTGTCACACACACCTTTACTTTAGTCTCAGACTTGATAAATTTCACTCTCTTGAACTTGAGGCATTCCTATCGTCTTAATCCACAATGCTAACGTTTAGCTTAAGCTAAGAATTGACTGAGGGGGTTGAGTAATCTTCCAACCTCGAGTCAGCTTTTCTGGTTGCTTTGATGCCCAAGAAGCCGCGCTTCCCAAGCTTTGTGCCCTTCACTGGCTTGCCTTGGTTGCCTTCGATTGCCCTTGCTAGACCTGAAAAAATTCGATATTAGACCAATTCACAGTTGGATGATCAAGCACTTGAGTATATACACCTTTTAAGTCCCTTTCCTTTTGCCCAACTTTTCAATGTTTGCCCCCTGACTTTTAAGTCCCAAACTTGGTCAACCTCAAAATAGCTTATCAAAAAATAGACGTATCCTTTAAGAAAAAACAGTTGAGGTCACGTAGTACTCGTAAAGAGCTTTCTAACGAGCTATTAAGCTCAAAAAACGGACTTCGGATGAAAAAGTTATGACCGTTCATGCCCTGGGGGGTAAAAACTGACAAACAGGTTTTTCTCCAAATATGAGCTAAGGGGTCTCCTATGAGTCTAATCACCCAAAAATTTCCCAAAAATAGCCCCAAAATTGACCAAAAATTGAAACCCTAAAATTTGCGATGGGGGTGCACAATCGTGATGGTCTGAGACAATCGCGATGGTCTGGGACCGTCGCGATGGCGTGAGGGTGCACCGTCGCGATGGTGTGAACTTGCACAATCGCGATGGTGTGAACTTGGACCGTCGCGATGGCGTGAACTGGCAGACAATTGTGATGGTGTGAAAATGGACAATCGCGATGGCATGAATTTGCACCGTCGCGATGGTCTGAAAGTGCACCGTCGCGATGGTCTGGATTTGCACAATCGTGATGGCGTGAGAGTGCACAATCGCGATGGCGTGAACTGGCGGACAATCGCGATGGTCTGGATTTGCACAATCGCGATGGCGCGGACTTGGACCGTCGCGATGGCATGGACTTGGACCGTCGCGATGGCGTGAAAGTGCACCGTCGCGATGGCGTCAGTCAACGGTCAACGTGCACAATCGCGATGGTCTGAAGAGCACCGTCGCGATGGTCTGAACGCGATGGCGTGAGCCAACCGCGATGGTCTGGGCGCGATGGCGTGAGCCAATCGCGATGGTCTGAATTTTTGAAGTGTCGCGATGGTGTGAGGGTGTCGTCGCGATGGTCTGAAGTGCACCGTCACGATGGTCTGGATTGCCACGTGGCACCGTCGGCGTGATGGCGTGAGCCAATCGCGATGGCGTGACACAATCGCGATGGTCAGAGACCGTCGCGATGGTCCGGCCAAGCCGTCGCGATGGCGTGAGCCAATCGCGATGGCGTGACACAATCGCGATGGTCAGAGACGGTCGCGATGGTCCACCAAACAGTGATTTTTTGAGATGCAGCTATGGATTCCTACACACGCAGGGGTCGCCTACACGGTGGTGAACTCGCCTTCCTCAAAATCCGAACTTTGCAGACCATCGCGATGGTCTGACACAGTCGGAAATTTCTGACAGAAACTGAAAATTTTACCTTTTCCAAGCTTTCCTAATGCTTTGGAGCTCTGTACCTGCAAGAAAACTCAAGAAAACAAAAGTACACACAAGCACAAAAGCTCTCTCTCACTCTCTCGCATGCACAAATGAGGGGAAATGAGGAGAATGGGTGGATATGGTGAATTTTATGATTTTTTTGGAGATGAAGATGATGATGCGGTGATGAAGATGAAGTGTGGGGGAGGTGAAAAACACTAAAAACTAAGTAAAAACAACAACAAAAACTGAAATTTTTACCTTCCAACACCACTTCTTGCTATACTCTTACCATCACACATTCGTCCTAGACTCGATTCCCCGGCAACGGCGCCAAATTTGGTGTTGCTCTAGCACAATGGTGAGAACCACGTTAAGAAGCTCCACCTCCTTAATGTCAATCCGCGGAAGAGATAGGAGTGATATGAAGATCGTGAATGTGAGATGAAGTGAGAGTGAAGGTGAGAAGCATAGAAATGCACACACACATACACACACACTACGAAGAGACAAGCAAGACACAATGGAAGGTGGGAAATTAGCTCTATTACTCAAGAACACTATTACAAGCTCAAAAGAACTTTAAACTCCAACAAGCTAACTTAAAAAATGAGCTCTCTAGCTCTTTTTATAGTTTCTAGACTAGTTTTGACCGGTTTCACATCTAGTGACCGGCATAGTTAAAAAATAGGTCCTAGATTCTATTTGGAAGGGTAAACGGTATCTAAAAATAACGAAAATTGGTACGCGCATTCTACCTAAGCTCCTCAAGCTCAAGGACTCCTCGACTTGCACAAAATGGAGCTATGGATTACAAAATGGGGTTTTCTATGTTACATATGTTACAATTAGTGATAAAAATCACTGTTGAGTGTTTGAAAAGTGATAAAAAACATATTTGTTTGAGAAATTGATCCGACTGGATCCCTGCTCCGTTGTTACATGCTTCCATGGCGTCTGTGCCTCTGGCTGCTTCCAACACTTACTCTTCAGATTTGGATATCAAAATCTATTCAGATGCAGATTGGTTAGGAGCTAAGGATGATAGAAGAAGTACTTCTGGTTCCTTAGCATTTGCAGGTTCGAAGCTAGTGTCATGGAGTTCCAAGAAGGAACCAACAATTGCTATATCCTCGACTGAAGCAGAGTACAGAGGTTTGACCATAGCAACTCAAGTGGCAATCCCCTAGTCCTCTACAAAAACAGACTCAATAGCACTTATCATCTCACACACCCCACGCATCCCAACACATCTATCCCTCATTATCTCCTCCATGAGCCTTTGAAAATGCAGCCAATTGCCAATGCTATACCTAGGGTCTCTAGCAAAAGCCTCTTGGGAGACATGCAATCTACATCCCACCATAAATCCTCTCTCAATACGAATAAGAGGGTTCCATATTAGGGGCAGATGAAGTTATTCCTCTATACATGAAGTTGGAAGCTGAATAAGGGTACGATGCAACTGCTGCTAGATCCCCAAGATACTACATGTGAAGTGATCCTTTGTCGTCCTTGAAAACCAAGGGCAGCACATCTTAGGAAAAATCCACGAGCCCTAAAGCTACCACAACCCACAAATAGCAAGCACCAATATGCCAAGTTTCTGGTGAAGAAACTCCTTCCAAGGTTTGGATTCAAGAAACATTTTCCTAGCAAGGCTCTACTCTAACAAGTGGGACCAATAATCCCTAAGCCACCATGTTGACTCAAAAGAGTGATGATAGGCCAAGAAATCGTAGCCAAGAGTGGGGCTTCCATCCCTCCTGGACCACAAAATTCTTGATTATCCACTAGATTTGGCTAATGCAAGAACTCAAAAAGATCCAATAGGAGGTAATATACCACATCATGGCAAGGAGGACCTAGTTAGCCACCACAAATCTCCCTCCCAAGGAGAAGGGAGTGGTATTCTAGTGCATCAATTTCCTCTTGATAGTCAAGAGGGTTAGAATCCTTGGATTCTTATCTCAAAGAATGCATAGAAATAGAGGAAAATATAGCTAGTGACTTAAACGATCCCTCATAATTCATCAAAATCTAAAGATTCTTCATGTTGTACATCAGCTCACACTGCGAATGTATAGGAATTTGTTGAATTAGTGGCTAGAAATATATGAGTACAAAATCAATCAAGACCTAAGCAGTTCCAAACTCAATCCATAAGGATGTTGGGGATGTAAGGGTCATGTGACCTTACCCCTGTGTTCATATATATACATTATTTCTAGAGCATTGCCTCACGGAGATCATTATGTGGATTTTGAGGCTCCCATGCATGTGTGCACATCTCTCCTCTCCTTTCTCTCCCTCCATGTTCTCCTTGCTTCTCTTGTTTAGCACAACAAAGCCCTTCATTAGTATCAAACCTTACTGAAGGCTTGAGTGCAAGAAGCTTAAATGGAAACTTAGGTCAGAAGAGGTGAATGTGCAAGTTGGCACCTCTCGAAAATTGTTTGGTATTTTGGCCATAACTCGAGCTAGGAAGCTTCGATTGGTGCATTTTAAAATTTTGTGCATAGCTCAGATAGAAGGCTACAACTTTACAGAAGAGCACAAAGCTTGGTTAAGAATTCTAATCGTCAAAAATTCAAAAAACACAGACTGATGTAGAAGATGAATCTACAATCACTTGGACAACAAGTCAGCTTTTGGACTATAACTTGAGCTTTACAAGTTGGATTAAAGCGATTCAACTTGTTGTGTGTAGCTTAGAAAAGAAATTACAACTTTCTTGGAGAACAGAATGTCCGAATTTTGAGTGCTAGGCTACTGAAAATGCAGAATACAAAGCAATAGTGTTGGAAGTGAAGGTGAAATTGATGGGAGATGCTTTTTTTGTCCATGTCTTGAGCTACAAACCTCCGATTGAGGTGTTATAAGTATCTTTACGTAGTGAAGAAAGAGTTCGTGAAGTTTGCTGAGAGCAAAAATTCAAATTTAGAGGTTATTATCTCTAAAACAACAAAACATAGAGCAACATATTTTCATCACAAGAACCCTAATTGCTTTTGGAGGTTCATTTTGTTGTGAAACGTCTTCGAGAGAGATTTTTTGGTGTGCGAGCTCCTATTTTGAGAGCTTGAAGGCATTATTCATGTATGATCACTATGGTAGATCCTCTGTATAGAGTATAGCATGATCGTGTCACGTGTTTGGCATGTGAGATAACATTGTGGTATAGCTTTTTTTGAGGTTTATGTCATCATGAGTTTGGTCATGGGATTATCAATGGATGTATAGTGACATTGTGGTCTATATCTTGCTTATGCCACTTGCTTATGAATTTATTTGCCCATTGCACATAATTTTATGAGATTTGATTTTTGATCTTGACTATTGTTTGTATTCTTGTTTTTATGCAGGTACATGATCCAGACTAGAGCCTCATTCACACATCTAGTTTTCACCTTGAGGCTATTCTATTAGCATATGATCATTGATTGATATCTACTTGCCAATGTGATTCTTGGCATATGTGGATGGTGATTCCAACATGGTTATTTTGGTTCTAGAGTCCATTTTATAGAGGAGATGATGCCTAGATAGATGGTCTAGTAGATCTTTTATGCTTGTGAGATAGATTTGGATCATTACTTATCTCCATTCATTTGGAATTTACTTATCTCCATTCATTTGGCTTGCGTCATCCGTGATAGGTTGGACCATCTTGCAGAATTCATTTTTGAGTGGGACGTGTATCGCCATTGTATTGGCATGTATTGCCATCATTTTTTGGCATGTGTATCTACCATTATCTTTGATTCGATCAATGAAAGGTAGTGAGAGGTTAGCCATTTATCTTCTGCTACTGGTTATCTTGTTTGATTGCTCAATTTATAGGGGATACTCTATCAAGATTTTCTCAAGATTCATTCACATCTACTTGATCAGTTTCGAGACTTGATGAGTAGGCTTACACTCATGGTTCTATGTGAATGCTAGATGGATGGTTATGTGACATGTGGTTCACATGGTTTCTTTCCCAATGAGATATTTATGGTGTGAGTTATGCATATGGATATCCAGGTGTGATCCTATTGAGGATTGAGTATTGTTTCTAGTCTCTTGTTATATTTATAGTCTCCTAGATTGCCAACGTGGTGTCTTCTCGGTTTGATGGTACTAACTTTCCAAGATGGAAAGATCAGATGTGGCATACATTGGTTCATGGAGGGTTACACATGTATATGCATAGAGATTCACAGAGGCCTTGTGACATGCCTGACCATGTATGGATGGATATGGATGCATTGGCCAACTTAACTATCCGATTACAACTTCTGGATTCCATATATGAGTTTGTTATGTATGAGGAGGCAAGTAGTGCATTATGACAGGGACTGCATGATATTATGCGAGTCCATGGACTCATGTGAGACATAGATCACATCGTCAGCTTCAATGTTGGCACTGTGATCTTGAGGGCAATACTTGGTACTATTGCTTCAAGAAGATGCAATGATGACGTGAAAGATTGCACGTGATATGGGTTAGGTAGTGGTTTTAGCAGAGTGATGGTGATATCACTTTCTCCTATGGTTCATCTTAGGATTCCTCTTATTCATTGGATAACACACATATGGCTTGGTTGATTGATGCATTAGCCATTTTTCATGTTACTCCCCATCATGAGTGGTTTTTTCAATTCTCAAGTGAGAGTCATGGATTTGTGCACTTGCCTCATGGTATGACATATGACATTGAGGGTGCAAGAGATATATGCCTTATGCTACCTAGTGGAGCATCACCTATACTCAGACATGTACGCTATGTGCCTTCATTCCCAATGAGCTTGATTTCATTTAGCTAGTTACAGGAGAGTAGATGTTATGCATTCCTTGGTGAGCATCATTTTTAGTTACATTTGGATAGCTTATGCTTGTCAGAGGTGCTCGGATTGGGCACATGTATCCACTGCAGGTACTTCATGTGAGAGATAGTCTCCTCTTAGTAGTTTATTCTTATGTGTAGTGTGAGAATCATCATGTCTCATTTTGTCTACCTAAACATAGGTCTTATGTGCGATGTGAGACTCTTCATGTCTCATTTTTTCTACCTACACATAGGTCTATTGACGTTCATGATGCACATGTATGGAAGGATTCAAATGCTTAGATGGATGCACATATAGAGTATGTTTTGGATGCTCATGATGATTTTATAGAGCATTATTTTATAGATCATGTGGATGCTCTTATGGAGCACACTTTGGATGATCAATTGGATGCTTTAGAGCATGATGTAGATGTTCATATAGAGCATTGTGATGATACTCAATTAGAGTGTGATCATCATTTTGACCTTGGTGTTGATGTTGTGTGACTAGATCATGTGGAGCATGGTCATATACTTTGTGTGGTAGAGAAAGATTGCTCTCAAGGTACACAGTGTGTGATAGAGCACTTTAGCGCTCGAGATGCATAGCTAGACATATCCTTGGTTGATAGGATGATTGAGTTAGATGTTGATGAGTCAAAAATCATGTAGTCACTCTTGGATTCTTGCATGCCACATGTTGACATAGATATGTCAGGACATATTGGTCTTGACGATGGTGATTTGGATGCCTTGAATAGGCATGGCTCACATGCTTAGGTTAGCCAAGATAGCACAAGTTTTGTTGGCATTCAGGAGTTTGATGTATGAGTTATTATGCTTCATACCAAATATTGCAGTTCCTATTGGAGCATTTGCACTTCCAGTTGTCAGTCATTTGATGATTCAAACATGCATAGAGCGAGTGGGAGCTTTGCATGAACTAAATCACTTCTTGCATCAGTCAGATGTGAGCTCGACTCTTATCAATATGAGTCTAGAGAAGTTTGAGGTGCATGGATCCACCTTGTTCGAGGCAGTTGGTGTAGGCTGATTGGTATGGCTTGAGATCCAGACTCTTCTTATACATTAGCATATAGTCCTACATCATTCTTTGTATATTTTTCCACTTATGGTCGCATTGACCCTTAAGTGGGATATTGTTGGGGATGTAAGGGTCATGTGACCTTACCCCTATGTTCATATATATACATCATTTATAGAACATTGCCTCACGGAGATCATTATGTGGGTTTCAAGGCTCCCACACATGTGTGCGTGTATCTCCTCTCCTCTCTCTCCCTCCACCTCCTCTTTGCTCCTCTTGTTTAGCACACCAAAGCCCTTCAGAGGATGCCAATGTGGCTACAATGTTTGTTGTCTCGAGATCATCATCCAAATCATGCTTGTCATGAAGAGGATCAATTAACCTACTTTAGTATTCTTATGGAAGGCCATCTTTTCAAGGATAGAGTTATTCTTCTACACTGTGTAAACCACAAGGATCGAGGCTTTTTCAATAGCTATACGCGGGCAAAGATTATACTAACGTAAACCTTTTCAGAGAGAACAAAAGAACAAAATAAACAGTTTTGCAACTATATCGATCACGAAACATCATGTAATGAAAAGGGCATGCATCATGTGATCTTTCCACATTCAATAGCCCTCCAGATCGCTAGCGATGGGACTCGAACCCATGACCACAAGGTTGAGAGCCTTGCAAAAGGGTGAGCAAAATACATGCATATGGATATCTCAAGGATGAAGAATGGCTCTTTCAGATGATCAATGGAAGGATGTAGCTAATTGGGAGATAAGTATTTTCCAAAGTTAATGATTGGTTTCAATATTTGTTTTTCTCTATGCTTTCGTGTAGGACACATTTTTATCATTGAAGTATGGTAGTAAACTTCATTCTTGATAATCTTGATGCAAATTATGAAAATCTACATGAAAGAGCATAAAAATATTGAAACACTCATTAAACACAAGCATAGGCATGCGTCTACAAAAAAATGTTGGTGCATTTATCCTTGTCAAAGAATGTTTTTTTGCACAAAACACGTTTTCTTCTTGCTTTTAAAAGATAGTTAGTGCTCAAGTTTATGCACATGAACGCTTATATCTTTTTAAAGAAAAGCTAAGAAGTAGAATTTTAGCTCATGGATAATTGGGAACATGCATTTTCAAGTTCAAGAATTGCTTGATATAAGTTTAGTGCATGAAAGGAGAATGCCAACATGTGCATGTACTTACATACATTTGCATGCAAGAACATGCATTTTCACATGCATGATTGTTTGTTAAATACTTATACTTTCATTACCTCTTTTTTCTAACTTGACTTAGATAGCTAGGAAAATAGCAAACTAGATAGTTTCAAGGCTTCTAGCGGTCGTCCAACTCAAGTAGCTAGTTTGTTTTCCCAGATATGATCCTTAGATATAAAAAATTAAGAGTCTTGATTAGGAAAACCAAGCCCTTCGAAAGTAAGTGTTCAATTCTCTTGCTCATTGGAATGGCAAGAAAATAGAGCTTTGCTTAGTTTTGTTGAAGCTAAACAGAGCTTAAAGAAGAAGCGCATGTCAAAGTAATCTTTGGGAATTAAGCTTTTTCCTAAAGATAAGCCAATAAAATAAAATATTTTGGTTAACTATTTCATTGGTTAAAAAGGAATATCTTTTGGACAAGCAATAAAGCCTTAAGCCTTGATCTTGTCCAAAAGTCAATAATTTCTTTTGAGGATCATTCGAGTAAGGAAAAAGATTTCAAGGTGAATCAATGGACTAGAAAGAAAAATCTCCCTAGATGTGAGATTGAAATCTTTCAAGTTTAATAGAAAGTAGTTCCCATCAATCCCCAAACCACCGGTATGGGTATTTAAGTCCAAATAGTGATATAACCTAAACGTATATCAACGAGTCTTAGCTTTGGAATCTGAGAGGCATTAGTGTATGCTTCGACTGAAGTTTAGGGAAAGATCTCTAAAAATCCTGCAAGTAAGCAAAGAAGCTTTAGATAGTTCATGAGATCTTGGCCATGATTGTCCAAGAATGTGCGATAGGAACTACTTTGTAGATTGCCCAAGCATTGGCAGTAAAAATTCCTTTTGGGAATTATTCACTTAGGTTCCATTTATCCAATGAAAAAGTGTGAAAAGAGTAAGCTATTCCAAGTCTGAATAGAGTGAAGAAATTCCAACAATGTAGTCTATAGCCATGAAGATGGTACATAAGTCTTTGGAAGGTAAAATATAATGTTTGCCTATCCTTAAAGGGATTTTTGGTACAAATCCAGAAAGCATGAGCAGGTGCTTAGACTTACACAGTAGAGACTCCTGTAAAGTCCTAGCCAGGATAGGTACCTAAAGCATCAGTAAGAAAGGAATCTAAAGATAAGAAGTCAATAGCTCTTGTCACTACAAATTGGTCAAGAATAAACCAATTGAACTTGAATCAGCAAAAATTCAAGCACTTGGAATTCTGATTGGCTTTCGTTTGAAAACCCTAGCAAAGAAGGATGGATGTTCCATCAAAAGGTTTTCAAGAGCCCAAAGGAAAGCACAAGATCATGAAACGATCATGTGAAGGGATCAAAACCTTGAATATCAAGTTAGAGGTAATGGCTAAAACTTCAAAATTCTCCTAAAGCATTGAAGAAAGAAGGTACTCTATCAAGATTTGTTTAGGCTTTAGGGTAAAACTCACTCACACATCGATGTAAGTATAAAATAGGGTGGTATGGGGCACCAGATTTTATACTCAAATTGATGTAGGAAAGATCATTTCAATTAAGGAATAAATTGACTAAGTCAAGCATCAAGTCCCTAGTGTAAACTTGGTAAATTCAATCCTTTGACTCGAAGAAATGCACAAGAATTGCATTCCCAGTAAGGATTCATAAAGATTGAATATAGGCATGAACTTAGTCTCAAGTGAAGCATTATTTGAGTAAAATACTCATCAACAGAACCTCAGTGGGTTGACATACTGATGGTGATTGCCACATTAGTATTTTGTGGTTGAATGGTGTTTTAGATTTAATTTAAATCTTATTGAGTATCCAACTTATTTCTCTTAAAGATAGAAAAAATGCTCCAATATCTTGTTGAAATAGATCTTTGAGAAGTTAAAGTCCTGAATCATCTAGACTTTGACTCATAGCAAGTTTATGTATCTTCAAAGTTTGAATTGGTTGAACAAAGTTTTAGTTCTTTCTTTCTGCTTTCTGAATCTTTTGGATTTGACTCAGATACAGTATCTGATTCTTTTCACAAAAGTCAAGGGTTAGCCCAGGTATCTAAATTAAACATCCTAGATAGATGTTCAGAACAAGAACCTTTTCAATCTTCAAAAGATGTTAAGTCCAAGATTGACTTATTCATTTGAGTTTGCTTCAAGTTATAGCATAAATGATTTCCTAGAGTCCGATATACTCTAGAATAGAGAAGTTAGGAATTGCTCAGGGGATTGACAATTCCAAAGAAATTTTAAGTCAAGTCTATGAGAAAAGTGTCCTAAGTTAGACAATTTTCATTTTGAATTTTAATTGGTCGTTATGGAATGGTTGACTCAAAGAAAATGGTAAAATTTCTTCAACAGTTTACATAGGATTTTTAAACTCATTAGGACAAAGTATTCCTCTAGTTAGGTGAAAAAATCAAGTAATTGTTGGATAGGAGTAAACCATTGTGCAAACATCCAAGTTGGGACAACCACAATTTAAGTTCTCCAAAACAAATTCAAGTGAATCAAGAGTTCCCAAATTATATAACCGATCTATTCTTACCCCTCAGCTGAAAGAGAAGGCAATGAAAGAGGGTTTGTGCTATAGATGCTTAGGATAGCACTTATATAAGGATTGTCCTAAAAAGAAAAAAATAGCAGCCACCATAGTCATAAATCTGACTCAGGCAGGGGGTGGGAGTGAGGATGAGTTTGGGGATCCCCCATCTCCATTATCATCTCCCATAGTGGCCATGACGGTCACTAAAAAGGTTCCGACTATGCCAGATGCTGTGCTTTTGCCAGTGGCACAGAAAGGATACCGATTCCCAGATACTGAGCTTATTGTTATGAGAGGAGTCGTGGCAGGACAGCCTGTCAAGGTACTCTTCGACACAGGTTCGACTCATAATGTTATTAGTTCCCGATTAGTCAAGAGATTATGCTTAGATACGGTACACTCAGATTATACTTATACCATAGAGCTAGCCGACGGGAAGGGAACTCAGACTTGGGATAGATGAGTAGTTGATCTTCCTATTCAGATCCAATCCTATGAGGACAGATTGGACTTTGAGATAGCGAGATTAGCTCGTTTCGACATAGTTCTTAGTAAGAAGTGGCATGCGAGGAAAAAACCAGTCATTGATTTTGCTTCGCATGTGTATCAGTTTGAGCATGAGGGAAGGAGGTTACTGATCCGTGGAGAGCCAGATCTCCAAGAGACGCGATTGGTGACTGCTACCAAGTTGCTTAAAATTGATTGTAAGTATATCTATTTTCTTTATTTCATGTATTTATCGTATGTTGAGATGGATTCATGCAGTCATGGAGACTCAAGTTGGAATGCTCCAGCACTTTCAGCTAAAGTGAGAGCAGAATTCCAAGAATTGTTTTTAGAAGAATTACCATCAGGTTTGCCTCCTTGCAGGAATATTGAGCATAGAATCGAATTGGTACCAGGAGCGAGTCCGACCGCTCGGCCACCATTTTGAATGAGTTTGCAAGAGGAAAATGAAGTCCGCAAGGTCATGGACAAGTTTCTTCAAAAAGGGCTGATTAGACCCATCTATTCACCCTTTGCCACACCAGTTCTTCTTGTGAAGAAGAAGGATGGATCTTATAGAATGTGTGTCGACTATCAAGCAATCAATAAGATCACTATTAGACACATATATCCTATGCCCCGGATTGATGATCTTTTAGATGCTCTAGGTGGAGCCATTGTATTTAGTAAAATAGATTTAAAGAGTGGCTATCATCAGATTAGAGTAAAAGATCAAGATGTACATAAGATAGCTTTCAGGACCCGTTTTGGTCATTATGAGTATTTGGTCATGCCTTTTGGTTTGACAAATGCTCCAGCTACTTTTATGATGTTAATGAATGATATCTTAAGACCTTTCATAGGAAAGTGTGTTGTTGATTTTGTGGATGATTTGCTAGTGTATAGTAGAACTGTGCATGAGCATGAAAATCATTTAAGGTTTGTGTTGAATATTTTAAAAGAAAATAAGTTGTATGTAAATCCGGAGAAGACATAGTTGTTTCTTCCGAGGATAGACTATCTAGGACATGTGATTTCAGCTGATGGGGTTCAGATGGATCCCAAGAAGGTATCAGTTATTTTAGCATGGCCTACTCCTTGAGATGAGGGGCAGTTACGGTCATTCTTAGGACTTTCCGTTTTTTATCGGAAATTCATCTCTTCATATTCGTCGATAGCAACACCTATGACGAACTTGCTTCAAGGAAAAATTCCATTTGCATGGAAGCAAGAGTAGCAAGAGAGTTTTGATACTCTGAAACAAGCTGTTTCAGAGGCTCCTATACTCAAAGTGGTGGATCCTCAGAAACCATTTGAGTTAGAGACGGATGCTAGCGACATAGCCATAGGTGCAGTCTTGAGTCAAGATGGCAGGCCAATAGCTTTTGAAAGTAAGAAGTTAAGTAGTGCACAATGCAATTGGCCGGTGCATGAACAAGAGTTGTATGCAGTGGTGCATGCACTTAAAGTTTGGAGACACTATCTTTATGGTGTAGACTTTAAGGTATTCACAGATCATCATACACTCAAGTATTTTTGTAGTCAGCTAGATCTTCGAGGTCGACAGGCTTGTTAGGCTGAGCTCATGCAAGAATTTCACATGGAAATCTTGTATAGAAGAGGCAAAGAAAATATAGTAGCTGATGCATTATGTCGTATAATGTATCAAATGAGCTTTACAGTTTTAGAAAGCTCATTGCTTCAAGAAATTAAGGAAGCACAGGTGGAAGATCCACATTTGTTACAGATAGTTAGAGCCATTAGCGATGACTCTATTTTAGGAGACGAGACATTTTCAGCTGTTTCTTCTTCTACTAAAGCAAACAAGTCCATTCCGTATTCTAATTTCTCATAGGAGAATGGAATAGTGAAGCGTAAAGGAAAGGTTTGTGTGCCAGATTCCCGGGATTTGAGAAAGAAAGTCATGCATGATAACCATGATGTTCCCTCCGCAGGACATCCTGGTGTTGACAAGACAATACAGCTTGTTAGAAGAACATTTTGGTGGCCTGGATTAACTAGAGATATCTATACTTATGTTAACAATGCTTTATGTGTCAAGTCAACAAAGCAGAAAGGGTAAAGACACCAGGTCTTTTACATCCATTACAAGTTCCAGATCATAATTGGGATAGTATATCCAGTGTTTCATGTTAGTAAATTAAGAAAGTATATATCTAGGGAGGATAATCTAATAGAGGGTATTGTTTCTTTGCAGGAAACCGATAGATCAGATCATTCTCCAGACATAATACTAGATAGGAGACAGAAACGGTTGAGGAATCGTGTCATCCAAGAGTATCTGGTAGCCTGGAGAGGATTACCGCTTACTGACTCTACTTGGGGATCAACAGCTCTGGTTTGTCAGTACTTTCCCTCATTGATCATTGAGGACAATGATCTTTAGAAGGGGGAGAGAGTGTCAGACATTGGTCTATAGAGACCATTCCATGTGTGTGTGGGATGAGGGCAAGTTAGCCAAGGTCCTAAGCTTGGGGGTATATCCTAAGGTATTTGATGGTTAGTGGGGATGAGTGTTGCATGCTGGCCACATGGCGATGCTAGAACATTCCAGATCACTGCTATTTTAGATACAAGAGGATATAAATGGATGGGAGGAGAGTGGCACACACATCATTCGCAAGTTTCTTGAGGAAAGCCTCACAGTTAGCATATGCCCTAGCAACTGATTTAAATCAAGAGTGAAATGATCAAGTGATAATTCAGTAGACAAAATAAATGGCTTCCATTTGTCATCACCTCTCAAACTTGTAAGGATTTGCCTTATCAATTTATCCTCCTCAATGTCTTCATCAACTGCTCCTAAAGCATCTGCAATGTCCTTCATCCTTGTTACATAATCTGAGATGGATTGAGAAGCCTTCTTCTTGATGGTGGTAAATTCTGCCCACAAGGATGCCTTCCTTGATTTTGTGGTGTTTTGGAAATGCTCTTCCAAAGCATTCCATATATCACTTGCACTTTCAAGACCTCTAATATGAGGTAGTAAGTAGTCATTAACTGCCATGTAGATAATGCTCCTGCCTTGAGCATCTTTCTTCATCCAAGTCTTCAAATATGATAATTCTTCCCTAGTTGGAACACTAGGATCTCTTAATTAAGGCTTTTCTTCTTCACTTGTGATATAACTTATCAAGTCTTTTCTCATAAGATGAGCTTCCATCCTCATTTACCATGTTGAATAGTTCTCTATATCCAACTTCTCTATCTAAAGAGAATCTCCCATCCTTTCTTCACGTGTATATTGAATTCTTCAAACTTTATGAGTAATAGATGTACCTCTACTTCGAATGGTACTCCTTTTGTCTTTCTTGATGTCGTATGGCCTCCTTCTCAAGCTTTGCTCTCAAGCTTTCACCTTTTGAATCTTCAGATGTTGAATTCTTTATGACTATAGCAGTTGGGATGCTCCTTTCTTCAATTTTGATGCTTCTTGCTCTCATACCACTGATGGAGAGTGTTAATCTCCAAAAGAACAAGCTACTCTTGAGGTTAGAGCACCTCTATATCAAGAGTAACTCAAAGCCTTCACTAATTTGGAGGCTCAATGAAAATTTTGGATAAACTGTGAAAAAGAAGACTCTACAGAAAGTCTACTACACATAACTCTCTCATTGACTTATCAAATGTGTAAAGTTTTTGATAAAACTTTGCACAAGGTGTCGTCTATAGTTTGCGCACCTTCTCCAAGTTAAATCATTCCAAAACACTCACTAGATCTTGAGAAATGATCTTAAAAAGTTATCTATGTCTAAAACTGGTCTTCTGAAAAGTCGATTTAGACACCTGTAACTTCTAACACTTGGTTCTCTCAATCTAGAACCCGTTTATGCAAATGCTTTTAGCCAAAGATAGCTTACCTTCAAACTTAAAGATTGAGTGCTTGCTTGCTCAAAACTTTACACTGTAGAAGGAGAACTCACCAAAACATTAGCATCAAATTTTGCACCTCTTGTAACTTCTCTACTTTCCACTTATACATACAAATGTTCCTACCCTCAATTCTCTCTGCTTGATCACAATTAGAAGCTGAAAATTTGTACAGAGGTCAAGCAACTATAGACTTAGACTTGTACAAAAGCATTTCATAACATAAAAGATTCAACACAAAAGGAGAATACTCAGAAAGATCGGGCACAACATTTTCCATTTCTAAGAAAATTTACATCTGAGTGATGAGAGAGATTCTACTCACTTCTAGATTGTCTAATGACATCTAATTCTCTTCAAATCTTGTTCTTACTCAATCTCTCATATTTTCCCTGACATTTTCCCTTGTATATATAGTCAAATATTTACAAGCTCATAACTAATCAAAAGTATAAGTGAGCTAACTCTAAACTAATGTACATATGTGTACACATCTTCATCTTATGAATATTCACTTCCTTCATGCTTCATAATTTGAACTTTTCTTCAGTCCTTGACTTCAATCCTTCATCAAAACTTCAATTGTTGATTGCCCTGCACCAACATATCGGGCACTCAACAAAGGCACAGTCAAGAGCAAATATCCCATCCCCATGATGGAGGAACTTCTAGATCGCCTCGGCAAGGCACGGTACTTCACACGCATCGACCTCCGGTCCGTTTACCATCAAATTAGAGTGGCTCAAGAACACATGGAGAAGATCACCTTCCCCACTCGCTACGGCAGTGATGAGTGGCTTGTCATCCCATTCGGGCTTACAGGTGCACCGACCACTTTCTGTCAAGAGATGAACGATGGCTTCCGGGACATGCTGGACCTCTTCCTCATCATTTACATTGACGATTTACTTATCTATAGTCGCATGATAGAGGAGCACTATGAGCATGTGCGGGCCATCTTACAACGACTACGACAACGTTGACTCTTTGACTAGCCTAGTAAGTGTGAGTTCTGCGTGAAGAAGGTGGAATTTCTGGGGTTCATCGTCTCTGAACTTGGCCTACATGCCGACCCCCAAAAAGTCGAAGTAGTGCTCAAATGGGCACCCCCAAAGACCGTCAAAGAGGTGCAAGAATTCATCAACTTTCTGCCAATTTCTCTACCGTTTCATCCAAGGCCTGAGCAAGATTGTGGCCCCACTTCTAGAGTTAGTCAAAGAGAAGGAACCATTCCAATGGGGAGTGGAAGAAGAAGAAGCGTTTGAAGCATTGAAGGTAGCCATGTGCCAGGCCCCGGTCCTGAAGCTCCCAGAGTTCAACAAACCATTCGAGGTTCACACTGATGCATCTGGTTCGGCCATTGGAGGCATACTCTTACAAGATGGACAACCGGTCGCTTACGAGTCTCACAAGCTCACTGGACCCAAGATCAGATGGAGCACACACGAGCAAGAAATGTTGGTAGTCATTCATTGCCTACGCAAGTGGCAGCACTACATCTTGGACAAACATACAAAGGTCTTCACCGACAACATATCTTTGAAGTATTTTACTTCCCAATCCAAGTTAAGTTTGAATCAAGCAAGGTGGCAGGATTTTCTCACCGAGTTCGACATCGAGATACTTCACAAGCCAGGGAAACAGAATGTCATACCCGATGCGCTAAGTCGAAGACCCGAAATCCAAGCGATGTCCATAGTTTCATCAAACTTGAGAGGCAGAATTGAACGTGCACAGGCACAGGATGCCCAAGTCCAAGAACACCTGCTAGAGGTCCAAAGTGCCCAACCATCCGGCCGCTACACAGTGCAAGATGGCGTACTCTATCGCAAAGGGAAGATCTACATGCCAGACAACTTTGAGCTATGCAAAGAGCTACTGTGGGAAGCACATGATTGCAAAGTGGCCGGCCATGGCGGTCAAAATTACAACTATGAGACGCTCCATAAGCACTTTTATTGGACACACATGAAAGCACAAGTCGAGGAATATGTAGAAACTTGCCCGACATGCCAGTTGGTCCGTCAAGATCGAGTCAAGCCCGCAGGCCTCCTATAACCCCTCCCAATTCCAAACCGACCGTGGGACATGATCAGCATGGACTTCATAACCAAACTCCCACCATCCCAAGGGTTCAACACCATATTGGTAGTAGTAGACTACTTCACCAAGCAAGCCCACTTCATCCCTACCAAACCACCTCTCAATGCTAAGGTAGTGGCCCATCTCTTCTTCACTCACATTGTGAAGTATCACGGATTGCCTTTGGCCATCATTTCGGATCAGGACGGATGCTTCTTAAGCCAGATATGGACAGAGCTTTTCCGCCTCTTGGGAACACAACTTAGGTTCTCATCAGCTTACCACCCACAGACAGATGGGCAGACAGAATGGGTAAACCAGAAAATCGAAGATTATATCCGCAATTATGTCAGGACCAATCAGAAGGACTAGGCAAAGCACTTAGACATTTTGGAGTTTCACTACAACGACTCCATCCACTCAAGTACGAAGATGACTCCATTCGAATTGGTGACCGGCAAGGAGGTAATCATGCCATTGGCCCTCACACGGGACTCTACACTTGCAACAAACGACCCCGATTGCGGTGCCTTTTACGATCAATGGAAGACAAAGCTGGAAGAAGCGAAGTCTAGTTTGCAATGAAGCAAAGAACGCATGGCTAGGTACGTGAACCAGAAACGAAGACTCGACAAAGATTTCCAATTCGGCGACTTAGTTTTGGTGCACGCAACATTACCTTGCCCAAGAACATAACACACAGTTCAATCATCGCTACTACGGCCCATACAAGGTGGAGAAGCGGATCAATGAGGTCACGTACAGCTTGGAGCTACCCAACAACGTCCAGTTCCACAATGCATTCCATGTGAGCCTGCTCAAACGGTTCAAACTCGATGCCACTTACAGATGTGAGCTTCTAGTTCTTCATGATGGGGAGAACCAATTCGAGCCCGAAGCTATCTTATGGGATCGCAACACAGGCGAAGGTCGCCCCTTAGTAGATGCGGATCCCCTTAGTAGATTCAAAGGTCGCCCCTTTGAATTTCTCATCAAATTCAAAGGTCGCCCCTTAGTAGATGCGGATTGGATTCCGGCTCACACCTTTGGCTTGGACCACCCGTTAGTACGCAAATATTACCGCCACCCTTAGGCCATTCTGGCTATCAACCCATGTAATGTTCCCAATTTTTGTAATCACACCAACGTTTTTGTAAGACCCGAACCCGCTTGTTGAGGACACCAAGCTCTTCAAGCTGGGGGAGGATGTCAAAGCTTGTATTTCTATCCAGCACTTTCCAGTGCTTACGGGGTATGCCCTGTGGCGGCAAATTGTGTGCAACTATGAGGGGTACTAGTACTCCTCATACCAAGCTCTCATTGCCTTCGTGTAAACACGAGTTGCTAATCGAATATAAACGTGTTCTTGGAAATCTTCTTGGTGTCCCTCTTGTCGGCTTATGTTTTTGTGGGTTTGAATGCCTCAGGGGGGGGGAAGGGGGAGAGAGAGTGAGAGAGAGAGAGAGGGAGAGGGGAAAGAGAGAGAGAGGGGGCAGGGGGGCAAGAGAGAGAGAGAGAGAGAGCGAGAGAGAGAGGGAGAGGGAGAGAGAGAGAGGGAGGGAGGGAGGGAGTTTTTTTTTGAATTTGGAAAATTCTCGAAAAATCCAAGGGGGGGCCTCTTTCTTTTTTTTTGAAAATATCCAAAATTTGAGAAAACTCTAGAAAAAATCCAAAAAAATTGTAAAAAAATCTAGAAAAATTCTCAAAAAATTTTGAAAAAACTCCCTACAGGTCTAGGCCAGTTTTTTCACTCAAAACCACAGAGAGCTTCCTTTATTCCTCCAATTTGGCAAGAAAATCACACTTGAAAAGGATGAAAAATAGTAGAAAATTTCTAAAAATGCTTGAAAATTTCCCAAAAATTCCCAAAAACTTCCAAAATTTGTACTTTTGCAAAGGTTATGAAATGGTTGCTAAATTTGCTAAAAACGCAAGGAAAAAGCATGAAAAAAGGATAAAAACTACTAAAACTTAAGTAAAAATTACATGAGAAGGCTATGTACAACCTAGACAAATTTTGCAGGTTCTAGGTGATCCATAAATCTTCAGTTGGCTTGATGATAGGCCTTGAGCCTTGATCTTGATATGTTGACTTAGAGAAACTCCTCCATAATCTCCAATTGTACTACACTTCATTTGTTTTGTCTTCTTGTGGGGCACACTGACCATCTGATAATGTCACCCTAAATCTTTAGAAAAATATTATCTCCTCCATAATGCATCTTTTGTATCCTTGTTTCAGCTACTTTATAACTTAATCTCCAAAATTTCATTTTTACTAGTCTAGCTTCTTCATCCAATGGAACGCTCTGTTTCCAAAGACTTGCAGGTACTCCTTCCACATCCTTGTAAAGTTGTGCACTTACTACCATAAAAATGGACATAACAGATAATATCCATACCAGTATCCATAAAAAAATGGCCATTGACATATGATTTGAAGGCTCTTCATCACGGCTACCCTTAAGGGCTTTTCTTTTCTTCTCTCTGCTATGGCCTTTGATTGAGATTGTTTCACTCGAATTAGTAACCTGAATGATGTCCTCTTTTTCTTCATATGCTTCATCTCTACTTGAGTTTGGAAAAATTCCATAGCAGGAAAATGGGTCTTCTGCATGGAGCCAAGCCAACATGTTTTCATCTTCATATAAATCAGCTCCATCAAATAGATGTGCTTCTAGGTTGTCCAATAATTCTTCTTCCATACAAATACCAATTGTCTGCATCATGTTGGTATGTCTTTGATTGTCTGGACCTTCTTCTAAAAATATCTGCTACAACTCTTTTCCCTCTTGCTTTACCCACATTGTGTCCTTACCCCAGTCATGCAGCACATTGGCATGCCTTAACCACGGTCTCCCAATTAACAGGGGGAAACTTCCTTCTACCTGTGGCAACCTTAAAACAACAAAATCCAAATTAAAGATGGTACCTTGTATCTTGACTGGGACTCCAGGCACCACTCCCAGAGGCTTTACTATGCTTTGGTCTGCCAGTGTTACAGTGAAGTTTGCAAGTCTTGAAGGGTGTAGTTCAATCTTTTTCATGGTATATTCAGGCATCAATGCCAGAACCACCATCCACAATAACTCCTTGAAACTCATGACCTTTGATAGAGACCGTTAGTCAAGGGCTCTTATAATCTGTGAGGGGTTCCTTCTCTACACCTTTATCTTTATGCATAACTGCAGCCTTGGCCACTAAACGTGTTGTGGACATTTCATCAATTATCTACAAGAGTTCTGACTTGAACTTCCCATCCATCTTTATTTAAAATAAAAAATACTGACCTCCTTTTTCATGGACTTGAGTAGTTTGGAAGCTTCTGATTCCTTAAGAGCATGAGCTCCATTTGACTTATCAAACTCCTCATGAGCCCTGTTGAATGCATGTTCAATGGCATCACTGGTACCTATGAAATTTTCTTTTTGCCTTGTATCTGCACATGTGGTGGCTTTGTCTTCATATGCAACTTTGTCTTTGTTCAATACATTAATCATTGATTCTTGACCTATTTCCACTTTATCCTTCCCCTTGCTTCTTGTCTGCACTGTAAAAGATTCAATTTCTTCTAATTGCACCACCCTGGTAGATGGTGATGGCACCCTGGCCTGATCTACCATATCTTCTTTGCACACAAAAATCATTTGAATGTGGGGCCCGGGTGAAGATGCTTGGTTCTTAGGACAACAATTAGTATAGTGGTCTCTGGCCTCTGGGCAGTTCCTGCAAGGAGGGGCATTTTCTGGGAGAGTGCACCTACTTTGATAGTGCCCACATTCTCCACATCTGAAACAAATAATTGGCCTCCTAGGCCCATTTCCAAAGTTATCCCTCTGTCTAAGGTTCTAATTGTTACCTTGATTGGGTGCAGCCGCCATCACATCTGCTGGTGGTAGGGGTCCTCCTTGTGTCCAATATGTTGTTGCAGGCATTCCTCTTGATTGGCATTCCTGGGCCTCATGACCAACTTTCCTGCATAATTGGCAAGTCACACTTAAAAAAGGACATTCACTTATTATATGACCTTGCTTGCTGCACATGGTACACCAAAGTCCACCCTTGATGCCACCCCCTTTGAGTTCTTGCAACTCCTGTCGCAATTAAGCCAATTCCTCTGCTTGGGCCTCCTCCTCCTTTTGGAGCTTTAATGCCTCAATCTCCCTCCTCAACTGGGTAACAACATTCTCCTCCTCTTTGTGGGTCTTATTCCTTTTTAAGCCCTCCAGCTCCTTCTTTAGCTGGATTACTGGATCCTCCATTTCTATAGAATATAGTAGTTGAGAAGAAATTGCTCCATACTGTTGCCTTATCTGCTCTAGTCGTGTAGCTGTGTTGATGAACTCCTCTATGGAGGCTGTAGGCAACACCAATTCCTTGATTTTACATTGGGTGGTCACTGGAAGTGGCTTAGCTAACCATTTCTTAACAAAAAAATCATGTGGAGGATCTGGCAACTTAGTCATTGGTGCCTTGGCCCTAGTTACAAACTCTATAAATTTTTCACCTGGTCCCAGTCTCAAGTCTTCTAATTCCTCTATGATGATCTTTGTAGTATTTCCATGTTGGAATTGAATTTTGAATGCATCTTTCATTAAGTCCCAAGTTGTAAAATGGTTCTCAGCAAACTGGCTAAACCATTTATCTGATAACCCTTCGAATGTGGGAGCGAAGAGTATCAAAAAGGCATCCTCTCTTCCTGTTAAGCCTCTAGTTTTGCATAGTGCTAAAAACCTTCTAATATGCTCGTCTGGATCTTCCTGAGCTAGTCCTTTGAAAGAAGGAAATTTTATATTTAATCTTGATAATAAGGTTTCTAAGTCTACTTGACCTGCCATGGTCTTTACTGATGAAGTTGATGAAAGTGGACTCGAGGATCTTCTAACATCCTTCCTTCTTGTTTGCTTGCAGGTGACCCTCAATGTTTGGGACCTGGTTGCAGTCATGAGCTGTTCATAATCCTCTTAGTATGAGATAATTGATAAGAATATGTACCTCTTAGCCCAATGAAGTAATACTATCAGCACTTGAATAGTGTTTCTCCACACTGCAATATGTCTTCTCCTATGCTCCAATCTCCTTGGAGTCCCACTGGGCGGGCCAAATTTTGTTGGGGGATTCTTGGAAAAAAAGGGATTTGAGTGTTTGTAGGAGATACAAGAAGAAAGATATCGATTGGAAGCCTCTGTCGATTCATTATAAGAAGACAAATACAATGGTGATGCACAATACAATCCAATAATACAACCCAATGCTTCTGTGCAAAATCACAGAGAGTGCTCAATCACAAAATACCAAATACCCAAGGGTCTTGTTGCTGCCGGCCTTCTCTGCACCGGACCTCCACCTTCTCCAAGCCTGCACTTGTGCACACCTTGCACCAAGCTTCCAATAAGGGGGAGGGTTGGACACCCTCCATTGACACGCGCACAGCTTCAATGAGACCTTGATGTTGCTCTAGCACAATGGTGAGGACCACATTAAGAAGCTCCACCTCCTTAATGTCAATCCATGGAAGAGATAGGAGTGATATGAAAATCGTGAATGTGAGATGAAGTGAGACTGAAGGTGAGAAGCATAAAGATGCACACACACATACACACACACAATGAAGAGACAAGCAAGACACAATGGAAGGTAGGAAATCATCTCTATTGCTCAAGATCTCAATTACAAACTCAAAATAGCTCTAAGCTCACACTAGCCAACACTCAATAACACCGAAAATGAGCTCTCTATCTCTTTTTATAGATTCTAGACTAGTTTTGACCGGTTTCACATCTAGTGACCGACATAGTTAAAAAATAGGTTCTAGATGTTATTTGACAGGGTAAACGGTGTCTAAAAATAACCAAAATTGGTACGCTCATTCTACCTAAGCTCCTCAAGCTCGAGGACTCCTCAGCTTGCAGAAAATGGAGCTATAAATTACAAAAAGGGTTTTTCTATGTTACATATGGTACAAAAGTGATGAAAATCACTGTTGGAGGTTTTGGAAAGTATTATAAAATATAAGTCTTTGAAAAAATGATTCGACTGACTCCCTGCTTCCTTGTTATGCTCTGTCTTCACATGCTTCCGTGTCTTCTATGCCTCTGACTACTGCCAACAACCCCCTCCCTCTCGCTTCTGTCGTCCTCGACAGAACCTTGTTGTGTGGTCTGTCGGATGTAATTCTGTAGGAGGTCTACTTGAGTGAGAGAGTCTCAGTCAAAGGCCATAGAAGAGAGAAGAAAAGAAGAGCCCTTAAGTGCAACAATGATGAAGATACTTCAAATCAGATGTCAATGGCCACTTTTTTATGGATACTGGTATGTATATCATCTGTTACATAAATTTTTATGATGGTAAGTGCAGGGCTTTACAAGGATGTGGAAGGAGTACGTGCAAGTCTTTGGAAACAGAGGGTTTCATTGGATGAAGAAGCGGGAATAGTAAAAATGATTTTTTGCAGATTAAGTTATAAAATTGCTGAAACAAAGATACAAAAGATACAGTATGGAGGAGATAATATTTTTCTGAAGGATTCAGGGTGGTACCATCAGATGATCAGTGTACCCAAAATAAAGACAAAACAAATGAAGTGCAGCACAATTGGAGATTATGGAGGAGTTTCTCTAAGTCAACATATCAAGGATCAAGGCCTATCATCAACACAACTGAAGATTTGTGGATCACCTGGAACTTGCAAAATCTGTCCAGGTTGTACATAACCCTCTCATTTCATTTTGCTCAAGTTTTAGTAGTTTTTATCTTTTTTGCATGCTTGTTCCTTGAGCTTTTCGAAAATTTAGAAATCCTTTCATAGCCTTTGCATAAGCACAATTTTTGGATTTTTTTTGGGAATTTTTCAAGCATTTTTAGAATTTTTTCAGCTTTTCCATCCTTTTCAAACACAACTTCTTGCCATATTGGAGGAATAATGGAAGCTATCTGTGGTTTTTAAGTGACAAAACTGGCTTAGATCTGAAGAGATTTTTTCGAGAATTTTTTGGATTTTTTTTGCAATTTTTTTGGTTCTTTTAGGGATTTTTTTCAAATTTTTGATATTTTCAACCAAAAAAACTCAACGGATCTTTTTCGCCTCCAAAAAAAAAGAGAGAGGCCACCCCCGCCTGCCCACCCACCCTCCCCTGGCCCCTAAAAAAAAAGCCCCCCGCCCGCCCACCCTCCCCCCGCCCCTTCAAAAAAAAAAGAAAAAAAGCTCCCCGCCCGCCCGCCCTCCCCATGCTCCCTCAAAAGAAAGGGGCCGCCGCACCCCCCCTAACCCCCACCGTCACCACCCCTCCCCCCCATCCCCACCATCCCCACCCCTCCCCCCACCCCCCCACCGTCCCCACCCCTCCCACCCACCCCCCACAGTCCCCACCCCCCCCACCCCCCACCGTCCCCACCCCCCACTGTCCCCACCCCTCCCCCCCCACCCCCCACCATCCCCACCCCTCCCCCCCACCCCCCACCATCCCCACCCCCCCACTCCGATAGCTGGACAATCACAATACTATAACGTACAAGGCTTTTGTGCCAATTGTGGTAAAGAACATATCATCAAAGATTGTCCTAAGAACCCTGCTAATGCTTCAAATGTGACACCCATCAATGTGATAGGTATTGTAAACAACGCAGATGGCTCCAATCCTACATACGTGCTGTAGCTCAAGCATAAGCACCACCTCCTTTACTTGTCAATCCGCAGAGACGTGAGGACCTGTATGAAGACCACGAGCAAGTGAAGGCACAAGTACGTGAGTGAAAGCACACAAACATGCACACACATACACACACACGTGCACAAGATAAGATCAAAGAGAGGAACAATGGAAAGCTTTGATTGCAAAAGAGTTCTCTTACAAAAGCTCTATTCTCTAACCAGCTAACCTGAAAAATGAGCTCTCTAGATCTTTTTATAGTTTTTTGAGTAGTTTTTGGCCTTGTCCAGACCTAGTGTCCGGCCTAGTTAAAAATTAGGTTCCAGGGCTTATTTGAGGGCTCAAACAAAGTCTAAAAATTATGAAAATTGGTAGGATGATAGTTCTAATATCCTCAAGCTCAAGGACTCCTCGGCTTGAACAAAATGGAGTTACAAAAATAGAAAATGGTATTTACAATGGCTTTTAGTGATGAAATTCATTATTTTTGTAGGGGATTCTTCTGAACATTTGACACGTACTTCTTGGAGCTCCCTACTTGCTCCTTCTTCTTGTGTGTGTCCACCTTTCTGATGTGCTTCCATGCTTGTGCTTGACCTTGAGTTCCAACACTCCCCCCCCTCTCGAGTCTGTCGTCCCTGATAGACCCTTGTTGTAATGGTTGTTCTAGGTTGCTTTGAGAGGGAGTGTCCATTTGGATGAACCATAGCCGTCTCTCTTCCAAATGTGGCAAGATTGGTTGTCTGTTTCTTCATTTTTCACTGCGAGTCTTTGCAAGTTGTAATCCCTTGGTAGGTGCTTCTGCCTTGGATTCTGGCATGACTGTGTCGTTGTGACTCTCCATTGATGACCTCAGATCGTCCAAAGATGATGTTCATAGTAGTCATGCCAAGTACGCATAACCCATAATGGATGATGGGTAAGTGTTTGAGGAAAATATGTGCCTTGTGCACGGCCTTGTAATGTAGCCCTATACATGCTTACTTGGAAAATGCATTAGAAGAAGTATGGTGCAAAAATTGAGGTCTTGAGCTAAGTGCTCAAGGGTATGCCGACGAAGAGGTTTCCTAATTTATCATGGTTATGGTGTTTCCAGAGTAAGGATACTTACCATGGTGAAGGGTCGATCGATGTTTATCTCTTCATGTTGTGCTCCCGGCATTTGTGATGGACATTGTTGATGAATGTCCGTGTTGAGGATCCACTGATGAAATTCTTTGAGTGCCTCGTCCTGTCTGTTCTCTTCAAAGCAACATTTGCCAAATACTGAGAATTGAATTTCTTTATATTCCTTGACAAATAACATTGGGTAACTACACCAAGCTTGGTTTCACATATTCTCTTCAGCTCACCATAAGCAGGAGTCTTCTCATCCAGTATACATACAAAGGTTTCCAGGGTACCAGAACTATCCTTTGCCGATATCTCCCTGGATGCTCTCGTACATGCAGTAGTTAAGCATCTCTCAAGTTGCGGGTTGTCGAGATCTTTCCTTCGAGACACACTTCTATCGAAGCTGATAAATGTCCAGTAATCAATGGTTCCACCTTCAACTAAGCATGACTCATTCATGTTCCATGAGCCAATCCTTCGAACAAGCTCTCTCTCTCTCTTTTCTCCTTCTCTCTCTTCTTCTTCTTCTTTTTTTTTTTTTTGAAAGAATGTCACAAAACAAGAAGACAAAGGTTAGTATCAATAAAAATATTTGACATCTGTCAATGTGCTCTTGTGCCTGGGATTCTCAAGTGTGTCTATGCACGGCTGTGTAATGTGGCCCTATATTAATGCATACTTTGGAAATGCATGACCTGAATGGTGCAAGAGACTGGGTTGTGCAAGGAGCACATGGTTTTCGCTCGTCGAGGCTTTTCGATGTTATTTGCGGATGTTGATGCCATCTATCGTGGAGGTATCCATTGGATCTTGAGATGACAACTGATCCTTCCTCCTTGTAGGGATCCATTTTAGAACAGCATTTGGCACTGTAGAGATTACTTCAGGCGTCTTCCTCTTTGGATGCTTTTTGAATTGTGGTATCCAATGTGGTTGGCGCTTTGGTTCGATGGAGGCTACTTGTACTTTTGGCTTCCAAACCCATATACTTTTTGCACGTCTTCCTACTATTGTTGAAGGGCTGATTTGATCTTCTTTCGATCTCTGTACGTGGTTCTTACCCTTTTCTCTTTTTGGCTTCTTTGTTGAGACCTTTCGCATGTGGGAGAACATAGGTTGCTGTGGATGTAAGAGCTTCTTAGGTACCCACATCTGTAATCGCCCTTGTTGAGCTGCAGCTAATTTCTTAGGCACCCAAACTTGTTGGATACCTTGTGATTGAGCTTGTCCGAGCTGCTTCCTTTGTCTTCTGGCTTGGTTGGCTTGCCTGGATGGGATTTGTGGGGGCAAGGCTCGTGGTTGCTCTCCTTTGCGTACCCAGATCTGTTTCAGGCTCGGAACTTCTTTCTTGTCGAATGGTGTCTTCCTATTTGATGTAGCAGTTGTCGTGAACAATTGTGTTTGCCTGTGTGGTGGACTCACTATTGTGGCTACTTGATTCTTTGGAGAAGAAGAAAGATCCACCCGCCTTCAAACCTGTTCTTCCACGATTGACTCTTTCTGCATCATAGAGCTTTTGACACATACAACATCTTCTTCCATATGATTAGTCTTAGAACAACGAAGAGAGTGTGTGGTACCATGATCTGGGAGCATGCAGTTCTCTAATTCTAATGTAATGCATTGTTCATGTACCCAAACTTGAAGAATTTGACTTCTTAGGTTTAGGTTGACTGCATTGTCATAAATCCAATCTTATCCTAAGACAAGTGGTTCTGTAAGGTTCTCATCCTGACACACTAGTACTTTGACTTTCATTGGAACATCTTGAAGGTAGATGGGGAGTTCCACCTCGCCCAAACAAGGGGTTTCCACCCCTCCCAATCCTATGAGATAAGCTTCTATGGGATTGATGTTCAACTGCAAGTCTTGGCAGTAGGAAAGTCGAACTGCACTACTTGCTGCACCTGAGTCAATCAATGCTTTGACAGTCCTTGCACCCTTTCCTTGTCCTATCTCTATGGTCACAAAGGGACGTCGATCAATAACTGGAGAAGTCGCTATGCCTGATTTTTATGAAGAGAGATGGTGGATGCAATCCAAAGATGAGTAGGTGCTCCTACAACCAGCTTCACACCAGCCAACTGAGACTTCAGAGTTGATTAGTAGACCCTTTAAGCTTCCTAAATCCACCAAAATATCTGCCAAGTACTTTGGAACATGTATCCCAAAAGTTTAAGTCAAGACAGACTAGTTGCGAAATGACTAGCTCCCAAAACTTGTTATTTTTGGACATACACCTACTGGAAAAAATGAACAGTGCTCTCAACCTGGTAGGAATTAGAAACATTCCTTTTGGGCATAGCAAATAGACTTAGCAAGCTTCCCAATACAAGTTAAAACACTTCAAATGATGGACTGAGCACTGAGAACAAGATTTATCAATTTCTGGAACATGCCCACCATTCTCGGGGCTCTGCAGAGATAGACCAGTGAGCAGTAAAATGCCAATCTCTCCAAAATTATAAATCCAATGACCTCGAAAATTAATATGCAAAAACTAGACAGTAAGAGCTATCCAACGCACATTAAATCACGGAAAATGGATCAGTAGAACTCGAGATATGACCTTCTGAAGATACTGCTCTGAGTGAGTATAGCAGAGAACAAAACAGAGAAGTAGATGATAATAAATGTATAGATTCACATATGATTACAACCACATTGGCAATGAATCTTTGCATAATGGGAGTAGAATGATAGAGCTATGGAGTAAGCTCTTCAATCTCTACAAAATGACATGAAGTGGTCACGTACAAGGCTTGCTAATCGCCTTCCTTCTTGCTCCTTTTATAGCTATTCTTGGAGGGAGTTTTGAATTCGAATTCGAATGGCTCCACCTAAAAGTGATCCCCAAAGTTAGGAGATATTCCCTCAGCTCAAAAATTCTTGATTTTGGTAGTTAGAGCCACAAATTTGCTTTTACATCATGCATGAGGTAAGCCATTCTTTTCCTTTTTTCTTTTTCCATTTACAAGAGATAAAATGAACTCTTTTACAAGAGGTGTTCACATGACTACTCATGTGACTTACAAATGAGGATGATATCAAATATATCAAGCATGTAGGCTTGGGTAAAATGCACCAACAGCTCCCCCTCAAGCCTAACATGCTTGGCCTCCAAATAAGTCTTCAATTGTCCTTTATTTCCTGCAATCCAATCATCAACTTGAATCTACTTAACTTTGTACCATCAAGAGCTTTAGTCAACATGTCTGCACATTGCATATCTGTAGAGACATAGGATAGTTGAATATCCTTGCTCATTAGCTTCTCCCTTACATAATGGTAGTGGACTTCAATATGCTTTGTTCTAGCATGGTATACCGGATTAGCTGCTAGATGTAGTGAGCTTGTGTTGTCACCAAAAATGTGAGGTGTTGAAGAATGAAGTCCAAGATCTATGTACAAAGACTTTAACCACATGATTTCTTGAGTTGCATTAGCCAAACCTCTATATTCGGCTTCAGTAGAAGATAATGCCACGGTTGGTTGCTTCTTTGATGACCAAGAAATGATTTTTGAACCTGCAAATGATATATACCCTGATGTGCTTCTTCTATCATCTTTAGATCCGGCCCAATCTGCATCTGAGTAGACCTTTAGCTCAATATCTGAAGTATATGAATAGAACAAACCTTCGTTCATGGTCCCCTTTAGGTACTTGAGGACTCTCTTGGCCGCTTCCATATGTGGTCTTCTCGGCTTATGCATAAACTGACTCAATATGCTGACACTATAGCATATATCCACCCTTGTGAGTGTTGCATAGTTCAAACTTCCAACCAAGCTTTGATAGCTTGTGATGTCTTCAATTGGCTCTCCTTCATAAGCACTAAGCTTATGATTTTGCTTCATAGGTGTACCTGCACACTTGGTATTTTCCATCTTGAACTTGACGAGCATGTCATGCACATAATTCCTTTGTGTGATGTATATACCTGAATCTGTGTAGATCAACTCCAATCCAAGAAAATAAGTGAGTGGTCCGAGGTCACTTATTTTGAACTCCTCCTTCATTTGAGCCTTTACTTGTTTGATTCCTTCAAGATCATTGCCTGTGATAATAATTGTTAGAGTATGATCAATGTCTACCCCTCATGATTGTATGCACATTTTGTAAGGCCCCCTTTATGAGGAGAAGCCAAGCGTGCATTACCCAATTGATGGGAATCCCAACTTGAATGTTGGATGAAGGTCATATTGGACCATGTAAGATATTATAAGGAAAGGGAGTTACCAGGGTCCCCAATTGTGGGGTCCGGGGCAGCGGTGAGCAGCCCCGGCTGGGGGGTCCAAGGGGGCCAGCGGGCCCCCTGGCTGGGGGGTCCCAGGGGGCCAGCGGGCCCCCTGGTGGGGGTCCGGGGGCAGCGCCCCCGGCGCGACGGTAAAGGGAATATTCCATGGAATATTCCCTGTCGGAGTCAGAAATCATTTATATTTGTTAGGTCGGTTCAACCAGTCTAAGCCGTGTATGGCAATTACGCGGGCGGTGGCCGCCCACGCTCTACCGCCCATGTATAGCCGTCCATGGCAGGCCACCCATGATCCTATATATACATGACTTCTGCACTACCTAAGACATTGAGTTGAGCCAGCATACCTCTACCTTGTATCTCCCTATCTAGAGTTGTCTAGATCACCATTTAAGCTCTACCTTGAGAGCGCACGGGTGGACAATGCCATCATCTTTGTACTTGCTGCTAGTAGAAAATTGTTGAGATTCTCCTATATCTGTTATCTTCTCTGCTATTGCTCCTGTGTTATATTGCGTAACTATTGTCTTACATGGTATCAGAGCTGTAAGGTTCGAATAGCTTGAGAAGTATCATTATTTTAGCCTACTAGCAGACTAGAATATCAGTAGATTATTCGAGTGATTACATGATGGCTTCATCGTCGAACACTAGTCTTGGTGCTTCACCTAATGTTAATGCTGCACCTATTCGAATTCGTCCACCTGCATTCACTGAAGGGAAGCTGGATGGAACCAACTATACACTCTGGAAGTTCAAAATTTCTGCAATTTTGGACTCCTATGAATTACTTGACACTGTCATGGGACCGATGGGATTGGATCCAGAGCCTATACCAGTTGAAGATCCAGCAAATTCAAGATTGATGATTCAGCCAGATCCAGATCTTCTACGAGCTTGGAAGAGGCGGAATGCTGATGCATTATGTGCGATTGTCACTAGTGTAAGTGATTCTGTGCTTACTTTAGTTCAACATACTACTAAAGCACATGAGGCTTGGGGCATATTGGCTCGACAATATGAGACCAAGAACCACACTAGGATACAGAATTTAGAAAATCAGTTGGCAAATGAAAAGCATTCTGATTCTGAAAAGGCTGAAGATTTTATCAAACGGATAAAGCATCTTCAGGATCAATTGGCTGCAGTTGGTGTTGTTATAACACCAGAAGAGCTAGCTCGAAGATCTGTACGTGTTCTTCCAGCAAAGTATGATGGATTAGTAACAGCCCTTAACACTCAGGTAAGGCCAACTCCTCTTACATTTGAAGAGTTTTGTGCCATGCTTTTAGAAGAAGAGATGCGGCTGAAGAATCGGCAAAGTACAACTGATGCTGCATTCTCAGCAAATGCAAAAGGTAAAGGCTCTTCAGAGGGATCAAAGAAGAAGCCAAAGAAGAAAAAGTTCACAGGAAGTTGCTTCTATTGTGAAAAGAAAGGCCATGCCATCAAGGATTGCAGAAAGAAGCAAGTTGATGAACGGAATGGGACTGTAAACTCATCATGGAAGAACAAAGAGTCTGCAAACAACACAGAGCTGGAACTTTGGGTAGCTATTGAAGAGGTATGTTCATCTGCTCAAGCTCGTGTTGATGAGCCATGGATTTTAGATAGTGGAGCTTCTCGCCATATGACTAGTAAAAAGGATTGGTATAGTTCCCTAGTGCCTCTGCGGGAATCCATCAATGTAGTGGTGGGAAACGACTCCAAGTGTCCAGCTGAAGGAACTGGAACCATCTCTTTTATCACTTCTCCAGGTGTTGAGAAAAAGTTATCCGATGTTCTCTATGTACCTACACTCAAAAGAAATTTGTTGTCAGTTTCTGCAATAACAGATCGTGGACTCGAAGTTCACTTCAATAAGAGTGGTGCGGAAATCATGGATTCATCAGGTAATGTTGTAGGTAAAGGCACACGACGGGATAACTTGTATGAGTTAAGTGCTTTAACTGCTACAGAAGATAAAGATGTAAGCAGGTTATGGCACCAACGATTTGGGCATCTCGGATTTGCAGTTTTGAAGGAGATGCAACGAACAGGGATGGTTGCTCATTTGCCTGCATTTTCAGAGTTGCAGGAACCTTGTGAAGCTTGTATGATGGGCAAGCAACAACGAAAGGCATTTCCAAGAGAGACCAGCAATCGATCTCAAGCTCCTCTAGAGTTGGTACATGCTGATCTCTGCGGTAAAATGTCTACACCTGCTTTAGGAGGATCTTTCTACTTCTTGCTGTTAGTCGACGATTATCGTAGAAAGATGTGGGTTTATTTCATTCGAGAGAAGGCTGATGCTTTTGAAAAATTTAAAGCGTGGCATAAGTATGTAGAAAGTGAATCAGGAAGGAAACTGAAGAAATTTAGAACAGATAGAGGAGGTGAATTCTTGTCAACAGAATTCAACAATTACTGTAAGGAGCATGGTGTGAAAAGGCAACTTACCACAGCTCATACACCTCAACAAAATGGCGTTGTTGAGCGCAGGAACAGGACAGTAGTTGAAAGGGCTCGTTGTATGTTAAAGGCTCAAGACATGCCTGATTCATTCTGGGCAGAAGCAGTCAATACAGCAGTCTACATCCTCAATCGAAGCTACACAAAAGCTCTGAAGGGGATGACTCCTCAAGAAGCATATTCTGGTAAAAAGCCTTCAGTTTTGCATTTCAGAATTTTTGGTTGTTTCTGTTATGCACATATTCCTGATTCAACAAGATCAAAGTTGGATTCAAAAAGCAAAAAGTGTGTCTTCCTAGGATATAGTGAAGAGTCTAAAGCATACAGGTTATGGGATCCTGAAGCAAGGAAGATTTTTGTCAGCCGAGATGTGGTGTTTGATGAACGACCACACTTAGTAGAAGATAAAGGTAAATCTACTATCTCATCAAACGGAGAAATATCTCACCTTGTGCCTATCAAAAGACAGGTTAAAGTTGAGGAGGAGGAAACATCTGATGGAGAAATTTCCTCAATAAAAAGCCAACCAATTGTAGCTGCACAGCGTAAGCCACTACCGAAGTGGGCACAACAGCTCTTTGATGATCACAATCCACATGTAGATGCACCAGAATCATCATCGGATGGATTACGAAGATCAAAGAGAATAGAGGAGCAAAGAAGAGCCTCAGAACACATTGTTAACATGGCTCTAATGGCAGATATCATGGGTTCGATAAAGGAACCTACCACCATTGAAGAAGCCATTGATGATCCAGATTGGAGAGCGGCAATGCAGTCTGAGTATGATAGTATACTCAAAAATGATACATGGGATCTAGTCGACTTGCCGCCAAAGAAGAAGGTAATAGGTACTAAATGGATTTGGAAAGCTAAGTATAAAGCTGATGGAACATTAGAAAAGTATAAGGCACGATTAGTTGCACAAGGTTTTTCACAGATTGAAGGATTTGATGTTCAAGAAACTTTTGCACCAACAGCACGCATGACAACTATTCGGACGGTACTTGCAGTAGCTGCACAAAAGTCTTGGCCTATTTTCCAGATGGATGTCAAATCTGCATTTTTGAATGGTCACCTCAAGGAGGAGGTATATGTATCTCAACCACCAGGTTTTGAGGTGCCCAATTCAGAAAATAAAGTTTGCAGGTTGAAGAAAGCTTTGTATGGACTTAAGCAAGCTCCACGGGCTTGGTACCAACGAATTGATCATTTTTTCAAAAATATGGGTTTTGAAAGAAGTACTTCTGATGCTAACTTGTATGTAACGAAAAGGGATAGCAAGCTAGTTGTTGTCATTGTATATGTAGATGATTTGATCATTACAGGAGATCATCAGGAACTCATCAATCAAACTCGGATCAGCTTGGGAACTGAGTTTGAAATGACAGACTTAGGTCTACTCCATTTTTGTCTGGGAATTGAAGTATGGCAAAGGAAGGATGGCATTTTCATCTCACAACAAAAATATTCCAAAGAAATTCTCAAGGCATTTGGAATGATGGACTGCAAACCAACTAGCACACCTATGGAGGTAAATCATAAGCTATCTATGGATGATAACATGCCTGATGTAGATGCTAAGAAGTATAGGAAGCTCGTTGGAAGTCTTATTTTTCTGTGCAACACTAGACCAGACATTTGCTATGCTGTTGGAGTGTTAAGCAGGTTTTCCAACAAACCTAAGGAGAGTCACTGGAATGCTGGAATGTGAATTCTAAGGTACATTGCAGGAACCTTGGATTTTGGTATTTTGTATACCACAGGTGATACACTCCAAGGATATTGTGATTCAGATTGGGCTGGAGATTGTGATTCTAGAAAATCAGTTTCTGGATATTGTTTCTCACTTGGTTCAGGAATATTTTCTTGGGTAAGTAGGAAGCAACCAACTCTCGCACTCTCCTCCACTGAAGCAGAGTACAAAGCAGCTTGTTTTGCTTCTTGTGAGGCAGTCTGGTTAAGGAGAATTCTTGCAGATATAGGCTTTCCATCAAATATGCCAATTGTACTCAAGTGTGATAATCAAAGTTGTATGGCTATTGCAAAGAACCCAGTATTTCATGCTCGCACCAAGCACATAGAAGTACAGTACCATTACATTCGTGAGCTAATTGAAGATGAAATTGTGGAGCTAGAATATTGCCCAACAGAGGCAAATTGTGCTGACATATTCACTAAAGCACTTGGAAGAGAGCAGCTCAACAAGCATCTTCAACAGATGGGCATAGGACCGAGACCTACTTGATTTATCATCGGTAAACATTGAGGGGGGGTGTTAGAGTATGATCAATGTCTACCCCTCATGATTGTATGCACATTTTGTAAGGCCCCCTTTATGAGGAGAAGCCAAGCGTGCATTACCCAATTGATGGGAATCCCAACTTGAATGTTGGATGAAGGTCATATTGGACCATGTAAGATATTATAAGGAAAGGGAGTTACCAGGGTCCCCAATTGTGGGGTCCGGGGCAGCGGTGAGCAGCCCCGGCTGGGGGGTCCAAGGGGGCCAGCGGGCCCCCTGGCTGGGGGGTCCCAGGGGGCCAGCGGGCCCCCTGGTGGGGGTCCGGGGGCAGCGCCCCCGGCGCGACGGTAAAGGGAATATTCCATGGAATATTCCCTATCGGAGTCAGAAATCATTTATATTTGTTAGGTCGGTTCAACCAGTCTAAGCCGTGTATGGCAATTACGCGGGCGGTGGCCGCCCACGCTCTACCGCCCATGTATAGCCGTCCATGGCAGGCCACCCATGATCCTATATATACATGACTTCTGCACTACCTAAGACATTGAGTTGAGCCAGCATACCTCTACCTTGTATCTCCCTATCTAGAGTTGTCTAGATCACCATTTAAGCTCTACCTTGAGAGCGCACGGTTGGACAACGCCATCATCTTTGTACTTGCTGCTAGTAGAAAATTGTTGAGATTCTCCTATATCTGTTATCTTCTCTGCTATTGCTCCTGTGTTATATTGCGTAACTATTGTCTTACAATAATATCATCAACATACACACATAAATAGATCACTTCAGATCCATTCCTCTTTATGAACAAAGAGGTATCCGCCTTGCTAGCTTTGAATCCTTGGTCCTGCAAATAAGTCACCAATCTGAAATTCCAAGCTCTTGGAGCTTGCTTCAATCCATACAAAGCTTTCTTTAGTTTGCATACATAGTTAGGATGATGTACATCCTCATATCCAGGAGGTTGTGCCATATACACTTCCTCAGAAATCCATCCATTCAAGAAAGCATTCTTTACATCAAGTTGATAAAGATTCCAATTTCTAGATGCAGCAAGACTAATGAGAACCCTAATTGTAGGCATTTTTGCAACAGGAGAGAAAGTCTCCTCATAATCAATACCATGGGTTTGAGCAAACCCTTTAGCAACTAACCTTGCTTTGTGTCTATTTATACTTCCATCTAGATTCCTCTTGATTTTGTATATCCATCGAGATCCGATTATCTTCATAGATGGCTTGTTAGGTACAAGCTCCCAAGTGTCATTCTCCTTCAAGGCTTCCATTTCTTCATCCATTGCATCTCTCCAAGCTTTCTTGCTTTGTGCTTCTTCAAATGTTGTAGGTTCTTCATTGGTTGAATCCTTTGCAATGTAGATTGAGTGCTTCGTGACCAAAGAAGTATCATAACCAAACCTTTCTGGTTTCTTCTTCTCCCTTGAAGACCTTCTAAGTGGTTGATGTGAGCTCTCCGGTCCATATGTAGCATCCTGCATCTTTGCTTTACCTTTGTTCTTCCATAGCTTTAGTCTTTCCAAGTCTTCTAGGTCAATCTCCGAATCACTTTCTTCAACCTGCTTTGGCTCCTTTGGTTGAAGTGATGGAAAGTCTTCATCCAAGTCATACGGCAGCTTCACTTTCCGGTCCTCATCAAACCATGATTTGTTTTCATCAAAAATTACATCTCTACTCACAGAAAATCCTTTATTGGTTGGATTGTACAATCTATATCCTTTTTGGTTTTGGTCATAACCAATAAATACGCACTTCTCTGCCTTGGGATCCAATTTCCCTCTTACTTGAGAAGGAATGTGAGCATAGGCTAAGCATCCAAAGATTTTGCAATGCTCTAGACTAGGTCTTCTTCCATTCCACACTTCATATGGAGTGGTTCCATCTAGTGACTTAGATGGAAGTCTATTTATGAGATATGTGGCTGTCGACACAGCCTCTGCCCATAGGTAGTTTGGCAATCCCTTTTCGTTGAGCATGGACCTTGCAGCTTCGACAATAGCTCTGTTCCTCCTCTCTGCTACACCATTGAGTTCGGGTGTATACCTTGTAGTGACTTCCCTTTTAATGCCTCTTTCATGCAAGAAGGCATCAAATTCAGAAGAGAAGTATTCTCCTCCACCATCTCATCTGAGTCGTTTCAAAGTCCTACCTGTTTGGTTTTCAACAAGAGCAATATACTTCTTAAAGCAATTAAACACTTCATCCTTGTGCTTCATGAAAAACAGAATGGTCCACCTGCTACAATCATCTATGAAAGACACATAATATCTTGAGCCTGATATAGATGGCTCCTTGCTTGGACCCCACACATTCGTGTGCACTAGATCCAAAGGATTTTGATACATATATCCTTGCTTATTGAAAGGTTGTCTATGAGCCTTGCCAAGTTGACAAGCTTCACACTTATAAATCATGTGTTGCCTTGTGATATTAGGCAAACCAAGTACACTTTGGTCCCTGCAAATCTGTTTGAGTGTCCGCTCACCAATGTGAGCAAGCCTTTTGTGCCATATCTCCAACTCTGTAAGAGTTTGAGTTCCATAGCTAAACAAAGCTATGTTCTTTGTATCTTCCACTTCAAAGGTGAAGAGCCTTCCTATCTTTTCTCCTTTGGAAATCATTCGAAAGCCTTGCCTTGGGTCTTCAACATATGCTCCAAATGGATTGAATCTAACCTGCAATCCTTTTTCAACAATCTGTCCAACACTTATTAAATTTTTGGTAATTTTAGGGACATACAAGACTTTGCTTAAGAGGTTCATATTCCCATCTGATGTCTTCACATTACCTATCTTCTCCACTGAGTGCTTTGTGTCATCTCCTGTCTGCACTTCATGCTTGTTATGAGGATCTTCCAAATCAGAAAGTAAAGCCACATTTCCTGCTACATGGTTCGAGCATCCCGAATCAATGTAAAATATGTGATCATCATCCTTACCCTTCTTCGCTAATAGATTCATAATCAATAATGAATCTTCTTGACTTTGGTCCTCTGCATAGTTATTGTAATCTCTTCTTCCTCTATGGCCACTTTGATAGTTGTTGTTGTTGTTGTAGTAGTTGTTGTTGTTGTAGCCTCCATTGTATCTACCTCTATTTGATCCATAGCCACCTCTATTGAATCCTCTTCCTCTTGAGTTCCTCGGGTTCAACATTCTTCAGTAGTATGGTTAGATAAACCACATATGTTGCAAGGTTGAGATGATTGGAATCTCCCCTGGCCTTGCTTTCCACCTCTGCCTCTTCCTCTAGCTCTTCCTCTACCTGCAAAGTTTGCTTGGAAAGAGCTTCCTTCATCTTCATTCTTCCTATTCTTTGACTTGTCCTTGACCTAGCTTTATCAGAATATAAGGCAGAAGTTTGATTACCTCTTGAGGACTCACCACCTTTGCTAATCTTTGCTTCATGAGTGAAGAGTTGGCCCATGAGTGTGTTGAGGTCGGGTACATGCATATCCATGTATAAATCCATGGCTGTTGTGAATGACTCCCACTTGTCGTCTGCTTTGATTCCATTCATGATTTGTCTTATGATTTGCTCCTCTTCAATTACCTCTCCAATGCTTCCAAGTTGGTTGGAAATCTCCTTCATCTTTGTGACATAATCAGTCACATTTTGCTTCGGGCTTTTCTTCATTGTTGTGAACTCCATCCACAATTGGTTCTTCCTCGCTCGAGTGTTGGAAGAGAAGAAAGAAGCAAGTGCATTCCAGGTCTCTCTTGATGTCTTGCATCCCTTGAAATGAGGTAAAAGAAAATCAGAGATTGAGTTTAGAATATAGGACCTTGCGAGTGCATCCTTCGAACACCAATTTGAAAGTCCTTCCACTTCTTCATGTGATGGTTGCCCTTTGTTCCTCATGGTTGGCATTGCTTCATCTCCGGATATGAATCCATATCGATTCCTCCCTTGAAGGTAAGCCTCCATCCTTAGAGACCATGCTGGGTAGTTGTTTCGATCCAATTTGTCAATTGTTGATGGAAATCCATCTCCCATGTTGCTTGACTATGCTCTGATACCACTGTGAAGAGAGATGGTGGATGCAATCCAAAGATGAGTAGGTGCTGCTACAACCAGCTTCACACCAGCCAACTGAGACTTTAGAGTTGATTATTAGACCCTTTAAGCTTCCTAAATCCACCAAAATATCAGCCAAGTACTTTGGAACATGTATCCCAAAAGTTTAAGTCAAGACAAACTAGTTGCAAAATGACTAGCTCCCAAAACTTGCTATTTTTGGACATACACCTACAGGAAAAAATGAACAATGCTCTCAACCTGGTAGGAATTAGAAAAATTCCTTTTGGTCATAGCAAATAGACTTAGCAAGCTTCCCAATACAAGTTAAAACACTTCAAATGATGGACTGAGCATTGAGAACAAGATTTATCAATTTCTGGAACATGCCCACCATTCTCGGGGCTCTGCAGAGATAGACCAATGAGCAGTAAAATGCACATATCTCCAAAATTATAAATCCAATGACCTTGAAAATTGATATGCAGAAACTAGACAGTAAGCACTATTGAACGCACGTTAAATCATGGAAAACGAATCAGTAGAACTCGAGATATGACCTTCTGAAGGTACTGCTCTGAGTGAGTATAGCAGAGAACAAAACAGAGAAGTAGATGATAATAAATGTATAGATTCACATATGATTACAACCACATTGGCAATGAATCTTTGCACAACGGGAGTAGAGTGATAGAGCTATGGAGTAAGCTCTTCAATCTCTACAAAATGACATGAAGTGGTCACGTACAAGGCTTGCTAATCGCCTCTTCCTTCTTGCTCCTTTTATAGCTATTCTTGGAGGGAGTTTTGAATTCGAATTCGAATGGCTCCACCTAAAAGTGATCCCCAAAGTTAGGAGATATTCCCTCAGCTCAAAAATTCGTGATTTTGGTAGTTAGAGCCACGAATTTGCTTTTACATCATGCATGAGCTAAGCCATTCTTTTCCTTTTTTCTTTTTCCATTTACAAGAGATAAAATGAACCTTTTTACAAGAGGTGTTCACATGACTACTCATGTGACTTACAAATGAGGATGATATCAAATATATCAAGCATGTAGGCTTGGGTAAAATGCACCAACAATTTTTGGCACATATCCATGTGATATTTTGGGGTGTTTGAGTTGACATCTAGGCCTAGTCGCCTTAACTTATTTCGCCTTATGCACTCTCTAGCCTCTGCTTGTGCTTCTTCTCTGACTCTCATCTCTTCTTCTTTTCGTTTCTTAGCAGTGTTGAGTCTCATTAGCATGTCCTCTGTAAGAGGTTCTTGATATAACTTGACTCGACAACCACTCATATAGTTTGGCAAGATGTCACCTTCTAAAGTAGCCAATTGAACAACACCGCTAGTGGAAATTCTATTAATGATCATGGGTCCATATCCCCTTTTCTCCAACTTACGGGCATGTTGCTTTAGTGTATAAACCAGCACTAGGTCTCCCTCTTTCAATCCTTTATCTTTGATGTGTGCATCAAAGTATGCCTTTTGCCTTTTCTTTGCAGCATAGATGCCTGCTGCCGCGCGTAGCCTTGTCTCACCTAAACGTTCTAGATCAAAGATCCTAGAGGACAATTCATGTCCATTCCACTCATGCTCTTGTGCTATTTTTAAGGCTGGGATGAGGAAGTCTAATGGCAGAACAACATTCTTTCCAAAGACCATCTGAAATGGGGTGGCGTTGAGTACCGTTTTGTAGGCAACTCGGTAAGCCCAAACAGCATGATAAAGTTGTTTGTCCCAATCAGAGCGTTTATTATTTACCAGTTTTGTCAATATGTTACAGAGGATCTTATTGGTGCCTTCGGCTTGTCCGTTAGATTGTGGGTGATAAGGGGCAGACTTCTTATGTATCACCAAGAATTCCTGGAGAAGATTTTCAATGACCTCATTCAAGAAGTGTGTGCCTCTATCGCTCACTAACTCTATTGGTAGCCCATATCTCGTGAACACATTCTCGAATAAGAACTTAGCCGTAGTCTGAGCATCATTCTTTGTTGTGGCTTTCACTTCTACCCACTTTGTAAGGTAATCGTTGGCTACAATAATATACTCTGCATGGGTGTTTCTAGCTGGGGGGTTAATAGGGCCTACAAAGTCTATACCCCACTTTGAAAATGCACGTCCTCCCATCATTGGTCTCAAAGGCATCTCATCTTTTCTAATTGGATATTGTGCACGTTGGCATGTGTCGCATTTCTTCACATAGGTATGTGCATCCATATGAAGAGTGGGCCACCAAAGTCCTGTTAAACGATAATACTTTCTATCCAACTTTCGGAAGAGTATTATCGGGTCCTCGGGTTCTTGGGAGTGGTAGGGGTCTGTTAGACAGAGGCCCTGTACTATTTTCCCAACTTTTCACACACTCACAAATATTCCATCACGTCTTAGCATAGTGGTTGATTCTGACTACTGACAACTATTCGGCAGGGTGAATATCAGGATTTTTGGACTGAATCTGCTATAGTAATGGAGCAGAGGTCCTGTTCTGACTTGTAACTAGTAGAATACTCACTTTTCAGTAATTGAATACTACTCAATATGACGATTCCATGTGACAGGTAAGTACACCGGACAATAATACACAGACAACTAATTGAGATTACGCCAAACTTATCGTATACCAACTCAAGTCACAAGTTCCTACCACAAATTTGACATACTTACCAATGCTTCTACTCACGTACAGATCTTTACCGATACAAGTTCTTCCTAAAATAGGAATTCTCAGTGAACGCAGACTATTGTATCGAATCTGGTCACTTAACCGAAAAGATACTAAATGCAAATGATTAACTTCGACCTTACACAGTCTCTCGCAGGATGCCAAACTCACTATATCATGACGGAAAAGATCCAGAATCGTATATAACTAATCACCAAACAGACTCACAACACAAGACTACCGAATGGAAATCGGCACGACAAGGAGAATAGCAGAATAGTGAGATGCGAATAGAATAGAACAGAACTCAATGTGCTCATCAATAACCCATACATAGTCTCAAATATGATGCTCGTAATTTCCCAAATTGGATCAATATAACAGACAGACAGAACACAATACTATACTTGGAAATTCCCAACACTTCGGTTCGAGACGTGACTAACCCACTCGCTACAATGCCCAACAGAATAGAGGCTCTTTCCGAAAACTACTACTGATCTTTACCGCTTTCCTTTGTGTGCTTTAAATAGAAGTCTTCTACAAAGTTTCCGCGAATCCACTTTTTACGGCACCTATCCGGGTTCATCCGTCCTGATTCGGCGGCCCTCTAACACTGGCACGCACGGTGGACTCGAACCCGCAGGTGCAGTACTGTTGGCAATATCCTTTTGCACTGCCTGTCGGTCCATACCAGGGTTTGACTCCCCAATCTTTTCTGACCGCACTTGTTCTAGTGGTGGAACAAGTATAGCCAGCCATCTCCTGCGAAAAAGTGTCCAGCTATTTTGAATACGGCTATCCAACTGTTGTTTTAATAAATCTATGTCCACATTTGTCATCAAGATGGCATTTAGTTCTACACCCTCATCCTTTAATATCTGCTTTTCGAACTCCTGCAATACTTGTATCCTTGACTGCAAAATTTCATTTTCGGCTTGCAGGTGAGCATTCAGGGTAGAAAAACTAGACATTTCGGTTTGAATTTGTGTTTGGATAGTTTGCTGCCACTGATTAAAGTCTTGGACACACTTTTTTGCGGTGATCAATTCTGCCATAAGATGCTGGTTGTTTTTCTGTAACACCTGTATTAACGCTTCTTTGTCATCCAATTCTTTTTGCATCTGTGTCATTACTGAATTGGACTTAGTCATCGTGGCCAATAATAACTCGTTTTTGTGCTGAATCGCTTGTTCTTGTTGCCGTAAATATTGAGAAATCTCTCGGAGTTGGTTTTGCATCCTTATGACAAAATCGGGTTGGGGGTCATCCGGTGCTCGCTCTGGACTGGCAGTTGGCAAGTTGTCTGCCATTTGTCTTCTAATGGACAGCCGAAACGGCGTCCCTACTGTCTGATTGTGTGCGCTGTTACCTGTGTGGAATAAAGATGCAGACGAGGTGGAGGGTTGGGCTGCTTCCTCAGGCTCTGTGTGGTGTTCTGAATTTATTTGATCATGTTCACCGGGATAAAAAGGGGGGGACCAGTGTAACTGCTTATCCTTTACAGATTGGACAAAATTAAATATAGCAGCTAAATAGGCTGCTAGTCTGCTATTGGTGTGGGATCTTCTCTTATCCCCAACAATGATTTGTGCGTAGAGGTGGTCATAGAGCCAATGTGTCCAGCTAACCGGACCTCCTTCTTCGGCATGCAATAAGGGGGAAAAATTTTCTTTCGACATTAAGTCGAATTTTACTAGTAAACAAAGCTTTTCTAAATACCATTTAAATTGTTCTCGTCGGTGATAGGTGGCGTTTTTCAACATGTAATACCGTCGGGGGCCTTCACAGTCGCCAAATTCCTTCTTCAGGTCCTCATTTGAACATTTAAGATATCGGGCACCATCATAGAGTGGTAGTTTAAATACGGCTGAGACGAGCTGGGGCGAAAATCGTACCTGATTGAGAATGAAGCCGCTGGTTTGTCGCATGCTATGTAATTGGTCCTCTGCATCGTCATTAGCAATCCACTGTTTCCACGGTAATTGGGCAAACTGGAGTAGCCCTATCTTCTGTAGCCAATCTTCATTCTTTTGCGATTTGATGTCGAGCTCGATTTTAAATTCGGTGGAGAATTTATGCTGAGTCTTTTCTGATGCAGAAGTTACTGCGTCATCTGCTTCATCTTGTAGGGTGGTATCTGTTGTTGTTACCACATAGGTATGCGTATGGGCGCGCTTTCTGAATTGCCAGCGGAGAATGTCAGATTCCGACATGCTTGGTTAAGGTTTGCTGAGAAAAATATGCTAGAAGTTGCTAACAGGTGCTGAATCTTGAAGAATGCTAATTTAGAAAGCTAAACTCTGTAAACGCATTTTATAAACACCGGTGCTTGAACGGCCATTTGCTCTACTGATTGTATGTCAGTAGGACATGACTCTTCCCTCTCTTGATAATATTTGTATCCGAGTAAAAATCATTATGCCGCATGTTACATTGTCGATTGGTGCTAGACTGAACAAGACTTTTCATGTGCAAAAATGTCAGAAAACCACAATTTGATTATCATATTCATACATTATGAATTTGGATGGGCGAATATACTCATTCGTCGATGAGACCTTCGAGATACATACTCCTAGCCGATCTAAATGTTCGAGCTATCTTTTTCTTAAGAGTTTCTAATAGTTGTTTTAGCGTATCAGGCTCTAGAAGCTGCACATCTATTCTAGCAGAGCTAAGTGCGATTGCTTCAGTGAGCACATTCTCGGCCTGGGTCTGCACAAAAGCTTCCTGTAGATAGAAATCGTTGGCTAGTGCAGCGTCCCTTGAAGTTTTCATTTCGTCCAGTTTGGTCTTTAGTTCTGCAATATACTCCTTCTGGTTGCGCAGTTGGTTGTCTTGGCGTTCAAACTGCTGGGTTTGGAAATCCAGAGTTTTCTTAAATGCATCTCGTTCTCTGCACGTCTTGTCGATATCCTTGAGGTGTTGTCCTTCCCGTAACAGCTGGCGTTTTAGGATACTGTTAACTTCATTTGCGCATTCTTCGGCTCGCCGTAATTGTTCTTGGATTTGTTCGGTTTCTTTCTGTTGATCCTGATTCTTCTGGATGGCTTCCTGCAATTGAGTCTTCGTCTCTGCGATCAATTCTTCGAGGGAGGCGTTGATATCTTCATTTTCGTGGAGGGTTGCCTTCAGGGTGCGGATTTCTTCATGCGCGGCATGTAGGAGTCGATCTTTGGCTGCAAGTTGCTCGAGGGCTGCATCTCGTTGCTCTACTAAGGTCTGTTCTGCCGAAAATTTGGCTTGGAGCTCCGCTAACTGCGTCTGGAGCTGATGGTTCTCAATCTTTGTGGCTTCGATTTCTTCCTGGAGGGGGGTGATGTCTGCTTCCAGTACGTCGACCTTGTATTGATATTCGGCCTTCAGGTTGTCCGTGGCTTCCTTAAATTGTATGGGCAGTTGGTGTGATAACTGCATGAGAAACTGACCCATGGAGGCTAGTTCTGAAAATACGGTGGGTGGTGGTGGTTGACGAGGCTGAGAGGAGGTATCGGTGAGGAGATTCTGAGAATTTGGCGGAGAGTAGTTAGGGGAGGAAGAGGAGGAAGGTGTAGGTTCAGAATCGGGTCGGCGGGATGGTTCCGGTGGGAGGTCGGGGTTGACAGGTGGGGTAGGTAGAGCAGAGTCAATTGTGGTTACCTTTGCAACGGTCTGTTGTTCGGCTTCTGTATGATTGATGGCCTCAATAAGTTCATCCAATGCTTTTGTGGCAGTTTCCGGTTCATCCTGTTGATGCTCAGATTCCTTTTCGGTGGACACTATCTCTGTATCTGCTTGGTTTTGTTGGTCTTGTTGCTCTGTCGAAGTGTCGTTGTGTATTGAAGTGGCGGTGTCGTGGTAAGTTTCTTCTTGCTTATCTTCTTTGGCGTCGTGTTTCTTTCCGACAGATCCTTGGACTTCACTTTCTGAAGAGCTGATCCTGATTCGCTTCGTGCGGAAGAGTTGATTGATCTCTTCATCGTCTTCTTCAGTTTCCTCGAGTGGTTGTGCTGATTCTTTGTGCCTAAGCGCTGGGCCTGTGGGTGGGGGTTGTGCGGCGAGAATGGTTGGGAAGAGGAAGGAGATGATGTGGGGAAGGCGAGAGCGCGGAGAGCTGCCTTTCTGGAGTTGTTTTACTATAGCGACGGATTCCTTATGGATTCGTTGGAAAAAATAAGAGGCAAAGTTGACAGATTCGCGGGTGGCTAACTCTAGGGCGGAATAGAAGGGGCGAGAGATGCCGTAGGTTCGTTTTTGTAGGTTGAGGATTGCTACAAGGAACTGTAGGGCGGATCGTTCGGGTTCTGGTTGGCAGAGAATGGCATATTCGTTGGATGAGGAGCGGGGAAAGAGTGCGGTCATGCGAGCGACAGGGATGCTAGGGCCATTTTCGCGTCCTTGTGGGGTGAGGCGGTAGGCTGTAGAGAAGGCTTGGAAAGTGATGACGGTCCTATATGGGAGGGAAGGGAAGATCCACTGTCGTTCGGTGATGGGGAATTGGGCGATGGCGTGGATGATTTGTGCGGAGAAAGGATGAGCTTCCACTGAGTGCCAGGGCAACTCAGCGAAGTTGGACAATCCTCTGCAGCGCAGGTATTCGCCGACGTCTGTCGGGATACCATCACGGAAAGCAGCGTAGTTGGCTAGCGCTTCCATGGTGTTTACAAGCACATTTACAGGTAACACAGAAGACAAGGGTAATACGTATAGTCTCGAGAACACAATAGTGTTTAGGCGCAACCGAGGGGGTTAAATAAGGAGAACACGGTGGAAGAGGGAAGGGGGATGGGTATCATTGTGCGGTGCGGGAAAGGTACTGTTTGCATGCTGGCGTGTGTGCTTGAGTGACCGGTAGGGAGAGGCGGCTAGTAACATAAAGATTCGTACAAAACACTACTAAAAAGGGAGAAAAGAAAAAAGAAAAACACAAAAATTTATACAAAATGCGGTTCGCCGCCGAATAATTTAATGCGTACTAGTACTGGGATAATACGGCCGCAGCTTCGACCCATTGATTACCTTTGGAAGTGGATTTTCGGTCAACGTAGTCAACCAAAAAGTTGCTGGACCAACTTGTTCTGAAATCTTGAATGGACCGAACCAACGTAACTTGAATTTTCCTGCTGATCTGTTGGACTTCGCATTGTAAAAAAGAACAAGCTGTCCTACCGAAAATACTGGAGTCTTTAAATTACGGTCATGTGTCCTGGCCTGTCTTAGTTGGATTTCTTTCATAGTTAAGAAACTGAGCCATCGGTGCTCATCTAATTCTCTAAGTGTTTCCAACCGAAATATCAATGACTCTTCGGGTAGAAGCTTCTGAGACATTGCTACTCTTAAGCTTGGTATTACAATTTCCATCGGGGCTATTGCTAATTTGAATGGTGTCAAGCCGGTGGTTACCTTATATGTTGTGCGATAGGCCCATAAGACTGCAGGTAGCAACTGATCCCATCTTTCCGGTGTTTCTCTAGTCAATTTCTGAAGCATGTTCAGCAAAGATTTGTTGGTACTTTCTGCCAATCCATTTGCACGAGGATAATATGGTGAGCTGAATTTACGACTGATCTGGAATGACTGTGTTAATGCTTTCATCAAATTGTTCATAAAATGGGTGCCCTGATCTGAAACAAGCTCAAGTGGCAATCCAAATCTTGGAAAAACATCTGATAATAGACATTTTGCTACTTCAGCTGCTGTAGCCGAACGTAAAGGCCATGCTTCTGCCCACCCGGTTGCGTAGTCTGTGCAAGTCAATATATACCGGTTATTACTGAATACCGCAGGAGGTGTAATTGGACCAATAAAATCTAGACCCCACTTCTGAAATGGTTCTAAAGGAAGTACTGGATGAAGTGGAAAGTAATGGCGTTGTAGTGGTTGTCCAGTTCTTTGACAGCTATCACAAGTTTTAATAAATTCCAATACATCTCTGTACATAGTTGGCCACCAAAGTCCACTTTGCAGAATTTTCCGGTGAGTAAGATCTGCTGCAAAATGTCCTCCTATTGGATTTGAGTGAGCTAGATTGATGACTGAATTTACTTCATGTGTAGGAACACATCGGAGTAAGGTTCCTGTATGATCTGCATAATAAAGTTCTCCAGCAACTAACCGGAATCTTCGACTAAAAACTGCAATTTTTTGGCGTGTAGCTGTAGGGACTTCAGAAGGTAGACATCCATCCGAAAGGAAGATCAATAACTGATCATAATACATAGTTGGTACTGGTTGGTTCAACAATTCCTCAGTAGTTGGTTCTGAAGTATAGATGGCTGGCGTTGTATCATTTATGCCAACCGGAGGTTCACCTGAATCTAAGCGTGACAAAAAGTCTGCTAAAGCATGTGAACTACCTGGCCGATGAATGACATCATAGTCGAATTCCTGCAATAGTAGGACCCATCGTGCTAGGCGGCCACCTATATGTTGCTGTCGAACCAAGTAAACAAGTGCAGCGTGATCGACATGAAATGTAAATTTTCGGCCCAACAAGTAATGTCTGAATTTTTTTACTGAATACACTAGTCCTAAGCATTCCCTCTCTGTTACCGAGTAGTTCTTCTCTGCAGGTGCTAATCTTCTGCTAGCATAGTATACTGGTCTAAACCATTTATCTGTTTGTTGCATCAGTACACTTCCTATTGCTATATCAGATGCATCAACAAATACGTGAAATGGGTGATCCCAATCTGGTGGCTGTAAAATGGGAACCTGTGTTAATAACTGTTTCAGTCGATCAAATGCTATCTGACATTCCTGAGTCCATTCGAATTGCCGTGGAGTCTTGGAAATTAATTTGTTCAGTGGTATTGCCACATGAGCAAGCCACCGTAAATGTCTTCCATGCCATCTCACTTGACCCATAAACCGCATTACTTCTTTAGGTGTATTAGGCACCGGAGCTTCTAATACTGCTGAAATTTTATCAGGATCGACTTGAATACCCTGTCCCGATATGATGTGACCAAGTAACTTACCACATGAAACCGCAAACACAGATTTTTTTGGGTTTAAACACAATCTATATTCTCTACATCTCTGAAAGCAACATCGTAAATGTACCAGATGTGCGATCATCTTACCAAAAATTGAAAAATCGTCAAGGTATACTTGCATAAATGAGGTGAGATAAGGAGAAAATATCTCCTGCATACATCTTTGAAATGTGCTTGGTGCATTCCTCAATCCAAACCACATTACTGTACAAGCAAAGACACCCCAATTTGTAATAAATGCAGTTTTTGGTATATAATCTTCAGCCATTCTTACTTGGTTATATCCACTGTATCCATCTAGAAATGAATACATCTCATGACCTGCTACTTTGTCAAGCATAGTATCCAAAAAGGGGATCGGAAAAGGATCCGGTACTGTTGCAGCATTTAATTTCCGATAGTCTACGCAGATTCTCAATTGTTTATTTTTCTTCGGTACAATCACAATCGGTGAAATCCATTCCGCATGTTCTATTGGTACTATGAATCCAACTTTTAATAACCTATCAAGTTCAGCCTTTACCTGTGATGCATAATGTGGGTTCATCCGGTAACTGGTTTGCTTTATCGGTTTCACTTCTGGTTTTAGCATAACTCTGTGTTGATAAATACGAGGATCCAAGCCCTTCATGTCTTTGTAATCCCATGCAAAGACGTCAGTAAATTCTTGGAGTAACTGAATTAAATTTGCTTGAAATGCTTCCGGTAAGTTTTGCTTTATCTTTACAGGACGAGGGTGATCTTCATCTCCAAGGTTATAAGTAATTAACTGGTCTTCTGGAACATAAAATTGTTGATATTTCTCTGTATTAGCTGATGGTTTGAGAAGTTGCTGTAGTTCATTATCGTGAATCGAAATGGTATCTTCCTCCTTAGTTTCTTCGGCAATGGGTATTACTGTACATACTGAAGCATTCCAGGTATCTACAACAGACTGTAGATCAATAGTTCCTAATGTCATTAAATCAGCATTATTCTTCAGAAATTCTTCTTCTTCGTCATCGGACAACCCATCTAACATATGGACTGGTTCGGCAAAATATGGTCGAGCATGTAACTCACAGGGTTGTATCGCATCTAACTTTACAACACATTTGCGATTTTTATCTTTGAACGTAAGTTCCTAGGCTGACCAGTCTTGAATTACCTTGGCTTGTTTCAACCAAGGACGGCCGAAAAGTAGATTGTAATCTAGGGTGGATTCCGGTAATTCTAGAACAACAAAGGTCATCTTGAATGTTGTGTTTTGCAAAGTTATGGGAATATCTCGGACAAGTCCTACTGGATGGACTCTAGATTGATCAGCCATCCTAACAAAGAATTGAACTGGTTCTATCTTAGTCCATCCTAACTTCTTACAAAGTGACGCAGTGGCAATATTCACGCCAGACCCCCCATCAATAAAAACTTGTGTGATTTGATGTTTATTAAACCATACCGTAATCAGAGGAACTGAGTGATCTACCGTAGAGTCTGGCTCTGGTTGTACTGTTACGGTAGCCGGAATGCAAGCAGATTTTGTAGTAAACTGCTGTTGAAATTGTTGGCGTATTCCTGGTACTAATGCCAGTAATTGCCCGAAAGGCAGTGTGATGGATGCTTTTGACAATATATCCCATGCTGGTTGCAATTGATTTGCATCTTCCTTAACTGTTGAAGATGAAGCTTGGTCTGAAGATGGTAATTCGGCTGCAGATGATGTACCTGCTTCTGTATTGTCAGCACGAGTTTGTGTCGTATCCGGGGACTGGATTACTGGAGTAGGTTCTGAAAAAACAGGTGGTTCTACGGTGGTCCATTGACTAGCTTTATTATACATTCTGTGTTGTTCACGTATCCCTGGTTCAAATAATTCTGCTGCTGGTTGCAATTGTTTACCGGAACGAGTTTGAACTGCTGCTGCCTGCGTATCTACAGGTGTGATTGTTACCACATTGGCCATTGGGTTTTGACGTTCCTTTTTCCTTTGGTCATATTCCACTGCATCTCTACAGAATCTTCTAATATGGCCCAATTGTCCACAGAAATGACATCGTGGTGGTGGTAAATTATGATTTTCCGGTGGTGGTCCATTCTGCCAGCGCGGTGTATTATAGCTATTGTTCCTCTGTCCTCGATAATGTCGATAACCTTGTTGTTGATTGTTCCTCAAATGTGGGGGTACATATTGATTGGCTGGCTGCCCTTGTTCCTGAATAATTGCATTAACTGTTGCTGTTCCTTGTCTTCTGGCATTGTATGCACAATTCTCAGTGGTATGTCCAACAATGTTACAGATGGCGCAATAGGTCTGATTTAACGCACACTGGGCACTAGTATGTCCTGAATTCTTGCAGGTGGTGCAATATACTTGCTTAGTTATATCTTCAGCCACATGTTTGTTTGTTTTTACCCATTCCAAATCCTCTGAAAATCCACCAACTTTGTTTTCCAGCTGAAGGGTCATTGCGATCACTGCATCGAGGGTCATGGCTCCTACACATCTTATAATCATGATTTGCCTAAGTTGAGGAAGTAAGCCATTGATAAACCACTGTGTAATAACATCGTCTCGTAAATTAGCATGAGCCTGGGGTAACTGTCTTAAATGTGTTCTGAAAAGGGTAGCATACTCTTGTACAGTTTGATTTGGTTTCTGTCTGTTGTTCTGTAAATACTCAAAGAGCTCTGCAGGATTCTTTTTTAGCCTGAATCGCTGCAAAAAAGAGTCTCGTACTGCTTCATAAGTACCGAAATGATTAATATCGTATTCAGTAAGCCATCTTGCTGCTTCATTCACAAATGTAGATTCAAAAACAAATGCTTTGTAGGCCGGGTCCGGTGGATGGTTGAGGACAGCGTAACTGATTTCAAAGGTGCGTACGTGAGCATCTGGATCATCTCCTGGAAATCCACTAAAATTTGTGTATGTTACTCCCGTTGGAGCTGATGTAGGTTAACCTAACTGTCGTTGCGGTTGTTCGTTCATCGTGAGTGTATTATACCCTCCTTCTGTATTTCTGTTTTGAGTTTCTGAACTACCGGAATTTGTTTCACCAAATGGCACACTTTCCGGTGTAATTAGCTTACTTACTATATTGCGAATTTCTGTTTCAAATAGTCTTCCTTCCTCCTTGATATCCAGAGTAGGAGGACTTGCTTCCAAACGTTGTAGTTGGGCGGAAGATTCAGCCGAAACTACTGAGTCGTTACCGAAAAACTGTGATTTTCTTACCGAAATTCCACCGGAAGGATTCGAAATTGTGACTGGGTACGGTGTTGATTCGCCTGTGTTAATTTCCTTCCCTAAAGTGTTTCTAATCGTATCTGAATCTATTCCGAAAACTTTTAGACTAGATTCCAACTGCGTCTTGGTAGATTCCAAAATTACTGTATTTTCGACAGTCTGCACCGTAGTGATACCAGACCGTTCTAGAGATGTACTACGTTCTACCGTAATTTCACCAGAATCAGTTTTATCGTTCGTCACTTTTTCGACAACTGGGTCAGGTCTAATTGCATTAGTACCTCCCAGAGTTGTTCTTAATACCCCTAACTGGTGATTCTTGGGATACTTTTCACCTGATCGAGTAATCGGCATGTAGCATTTCCGTACTGATCATATAATATTACGAACAGAACAGTCTTGCAACAATCTGATTTTGTTGCTACTGTCCTTCCAACAAAAGTTAATTCGAACAAAATACCAGGCAATCTTAATGCCACATCCCCAGTAGGATTGCCAATGTTAAACGATAATACTTTCTATCCAACTTTCGGAAGAGTATTATCGGGTCCTCGGGTTCTTGGGAGTGGTAGGGGTCTGTTAGACAGAGGCCCTGTACTATTTTCCCAACTTTTCACACACTCACAAATATTCCATCACGTCTTAGCATAGTGGTTGATTTTGACTACTGACAACTATTCGGCAGGGTGAATATCAGGACTTTTGGACTGAATCTGCTATAGTAATGGAGCAGAGGTCCTGTTCTGACTTGTAACTAGTAGAATACTCACTTTTCAGTAATTGAATACTACTCAATATGACGATTCCATGTGACAGGTAAGTACACCGGACAATAATACACAGACAACTAATTGAGATTACGCCAAACTTATCGTATACCGACTCAAGTCACAAGTTCCTACCACAAATTTGACATACTTACCAATGCTTCTGCTCACGTACAGATCTTTACCGATACAAGTTCTTCCTAAAATAGCAATTCTCAGTGAACGCAGACTATTGTATCGAATCTGGTCACTTAACCGAAAAGATACTAAATGCAAATGATTAACTTCGACCTTACACAGTCTCTCGCAGGATGCCAAACTCACTATATCATGACGGAAAAGATCCAGAATCGTATATAACTAATCACCAAACAGACTCACAACACAAGACTACCGAATGGAAATCGGCACGACAAGGAGAATAGCAGAATAGTGAGATGCTAATAGAATAGAACAGAACTCAATGTGCTCATCAATAACCCATACATAGTCTCAAATATGATGCTCGCAATTTCCCAAATTGGATCAATATAACAGACAGACAGAACACAATACTATACTTGCAAATTCCCAACACTTCGGTTCGAGACGTGACTAACCCACTCGCTACAATGCCCAACAGAATAGAGGCTCTTTCCGAAAACTACTACTGATCTTTACCGCTTTCCTTTGTGTGCTTTAAATAGAAGTCTGCTACAAAGTTTTCGCGAATCCACTTTTTACGGCACCTGTCCGGGTTCATCCATCTTGATTCGGCGGCCCTCTAACAGTCCTGAGAATAGAATGGTCTTGATTACTCGATCAGGACCAAAGTGTCCACCTGCAACACCACTGTGTGCAGTTTCTAAGACTTTCAAATAGTCTGATTCATGAACGCACAGTCTTAAGTAACCATCTTTGCCTCTTCGATATAGGTTGTCTCCTACCAAGGCATAGCCTTGAGCCTCTTGCTCCATGCTTCGTCTTCTTGCTAGACTCGCCTCTTTGGGTAATCTTCCCGACCTCATAAACTCTACTAATGGAGCACTCCAATCTGGAATTAATGACACTTGATAAAGGGTTGCATGCTCCACTGGGGGTCTCTCTCTGCACATTGGACAATTCTTAATCCACTCATGTATTTCTTTGTCCATGCTAGGCCAATACACTCCTAAACGCTTTAGATTCTGCAATGTTCGTTGTTTAGAATAGTGATTTCCTAGCAATCCTTCATGAGCTTGCTGCAACCAACTACTATGTTCATCATCCTCGACACAACAAGCTAATACACCCTCAGTATCTTGTTTGTACATGCTTCCTACCAATATGTGATATTTTTGTGATTTTACAATTTCTTCTTGTGATGTTTTAACATTTTTATTTGCGGGTCCGAAGGTTAGGACTGGTACCAACTTATTTGCCCATTTAGGAACAACTTCTAAATTGAACAGATAAGCGTCAGGTAGTTCATTAGATACTCCTTGTGGTGACTCTGTTGCTCTAGCACAATGGTGAGAACCACGTTAAGAAGCTTCACCTCCTTAATGTCAATCCGAGGGAGAGGTAGGAGTGATATGAAGATCGTGAACGTGAGATGATGTGAGAGTGAAGGTGAGAAGCACACAGATGCACACACACATACACACACAATGAAGAGACAAGCAAGACACAATGGAAGGTGGGAAATTAGCTCTCTTACTCAAGAATACTCTTACAAGCTCAAAATGACTCTAATCTCAAACAAGCTAACCTCAAAAATGAGCTCTCTAGCTCTTTTTATAGTTTCTAGACTAGTTTTGACCGGTTTCACATCTAGTGACCGGCCTAGTTAAAAACTAGGTCCTAAAGGCTATTTGGAAGGGTAAACGATGTCTAAAAATAACGAAATTTGGTACGAGCATTCTACCTAAGCTCCTCAAGCTCGAGGACTCCTCGGCTTGCACAAAATGGAGCCATGGATTACAAAATGTGGTTTTCTATGATACATATGTTACAATTAGTGATAATAATCACTGTTGAATGTTTTGGAGAATTAATAAGAAATATATTTGTTTAAAAAATTGATCCGCCTGGCTCCCTGCTTCGTTTTCACATGCTTCCGTGGCGTCTGTGCCTCTGACTGCTTCCAACACCCCCCTCCCTCTCGCTTCTGTCGTCCCTGACAGAACCTTGTTGTGAGGTCTGCCGGATGTAATTCTGTAGGAGGTCTTGAGCGAGGGTGTGCTCTGATATACGAATACCTCGGGCTAGATCAGCCTCGAGTTTCTCCCAATCGATAGGTTGTGGCTCGTCTGGTGGTGGGAGCTGATAATGTGTGGAGTACACCATTCGTTCACAGGCGAATAATTGCAATAAGTGTGTGGGCCTGCTTATAAATACCTCTGAATGGTACTCCCAAAAGCCAGTGGTGAACATTTCTTCGAATGTCTGCTTGTAACATGCCGGTAGATATTTGATCCTGCAGTGCCAGGCGTAACACACCCGTAGCGATGGCGTTGTGCTCATATCATAGACTAAATCAAAGTTGCCATGCTCAAAGCCCGGGGTGTTAACATGGGGAGCCTTGATGCGTCGGAAGACTTTAAAGACCATCTGCATCATGTCAAAGATTTTGACAGTCATGTGCGCGGCAATATCATCCATATGTTTTAATCGAGGGAGCCAGTGGCGGATCGTCGCCATCATGTAGCCTACTGTGGGTAACGCGACTGGTGGCTTGAAGTAGGGATAGTTCAACCAGTCTTGGCACTGCTTATTGTTCTGTAGCTTAATAGCGAAGGCAGTCCAAGAGCGACGTCGTGGTACTGGTCCCCAGCACGGATTAAATTTTAAGTGAAGCGGCGCTTTTACCCACGTGCTCATCATCTCTGGATAATTTTGCAGTAAATCTTTGCGCCAGTCTGGTTGAAGGATTTCACCTCTCTGCGCCCTCGGTGGCAAGTCCTCTGGCTCGAATTGAGTGGCATGCGTTGGTTTCATACCTGTTTCTTTCTCTATGGTTAACTGGTATTCGGCCATTAACATGAAGTACGGTTTATATTGGAGCTCATGCCCAGATATGTATCGTCGCGGGGCCAATTGAGCAAAGAATGGTGACTGTAAAATTTTCTCTTCAATTATGGCCATGGCATGTAGCTGTGCCTCTACTCTGGCCGAGTGTGTCGTTCCGAGTTCTTCAACTGTCTTCATCCACGCGGGGGTAGGTAATTCATATGTCATCTGGCCTTCGGCCGTGACACGTCCGCCTAGGATGGGTATCGGTTCATATGCCTCTTCAAATGTCTCCTCCACTGGGATAGTGACGGTTTCTTCCTCAGCTGGTAGCTCAGGTGGGGAGTCTGGCCTTGGTGGTGCTTCATAGATGGCAATCCTAGATTCAAGATTTGTTACCTGGGCCCGAAGTGCGTTGAGTTCCTCTAAAACTTCAGGGGCAGGGTCCACAGGCGCTGGTAATTCTGCTGCTACTTGTACTTGTTGTGTTGCTGGTTCTCTGAGCTGCAGCAGTTTGTGATCTTCCTTTAACTTTTGATGTTCTTCGTTCATACGATCATAGTCCTCGAGCAATCTAACATGGTCGTCTAGCAACATCCGCATCGACTCAGATGGGATTGCCTTGAATCTGCTCGGACTTAGTGGCTGTTCTGGATGATCTAAAGCCGCTTCCAAGTTCTCTCTATTTTGCTCTTGGAGTCTCTGGTTCTCCTCTTTTGCTGCGGCTAAGTGTCTTCTTAGTAAGCCCATATGTCTAGTAAGCGTTGCATTGCGGACAGTCTGGGCTCTAAGTAGGTTATCCAAATCCGCGGTGGCCTCTTTGGTTTTCTCCTCACTTTCTAGTTCTAACTTGTGATAGGCCTCTCGTAAATCTTGGTATCGGCTGTTCAGTGAGGCGTTCTCAATTGATAACGAATTAAGCTGCGTTTGTAATTCGTTCGTCGTTTTCTGCAGCTGTTGATAGTTGGTGCCGAGTGATGCAAACTCATCGCGGACTTGCGTCATGCATGCGAACATGTGTTGAAATGCGGTGTCTATTGTGGGCGATAGTAGTAGTGAAGTGCTAAATGAGGATGTAGTGGGAGTAGATGCAGTGGGAATGGGAAGTGGGGTTGGGACAGTGGATGCAGTGGTGATTGTGGAAAATTGTGAAGTGCCTAAATATGAGGGTGCTGTGAGTGGAGTGGGTGGTGGTGAAGTGGATGGTGATATGTCCATGCCATTGGACGTGTTTAGTGTTGTGACTGTGAAAAGTGGTGTGATTGTGGGTGGTTGTGTAGGTGTGAATACGGGATTTGCGAATGTAGTTTAGTTTACAGGGGGAATGGTTGGAGCAGCTTGGTGAAACGGGGAAATAGGGGTTATGGTAGGTTGGGGAGGTGAGACTGGTGAGAAGGTTAGTGGGGTTAGGAAGGGGAATGGGGGTCTTAGAGGTGGGGGAAACGCTGGGAAGGATGAAGGGGTGAAGGGGTTAACATATGGATGCGGAGGGTTGGGTGTGGGCATGGTGGTATGAATGGGTAAGGAAGAGGTTGTGGCTATGTTGCTTTGTACAGGTGTGGATGTGGGGAAAGCAGGTGGGTGTGCGGGTGATACGGGATGGGTTGGTGAAAGATGAGGTGAGAGAGGAGTCGAAGGGGTGGATGTTATTTCGAGGATAGTAGTGGTATGTACAACGGTGGTATGGGGTGGCGAATCTACAAGGATGGTTTCTGCGGTCAATGAACTTTCTGGGGCGAGGCGTGCCTCCCTGGCTTGTGCTGAGGATTGAGCTCCTGTTGGTACACGAATATACTCTCCGGGCTTTGAAAGTAGTCGCACTCGGCGGGGATCAAACTGTGGTAGTTGCTTTCTTTGTAAAAACCTGAGTGCTTCATGGGAGCCTACTGATTTGACTAACTCTCTGAACCCTCTGATATATGCGTCTTCGAATCCTCCGGAGATGAGTTCCTGTTCAATTAATGCCTGGCTCTCCTCTTCAGTTAACTTCTTTCGTGCCCAGACTTTCTCCATGGTACGATATAATTTCTTTATAGCCAGTGTGTACGCTGCGGCTTCGAATGTCTCATCTTCATATGTGCTGGTGTCGCCGTGTGTGTCGGTTTGTTGGTTTTGGCCCTCTGTCTGTTCGTCATGTGAGCCCTGGCTGGCTTCATCGTCGCCTTCCTCGTCATCTGTTTCGGTTCTCTCTTCTTCAGAGCTCGACACAGCTTGTCCCTGTGGCAAATCTCGCGGTGTAGTAGGGTAGCTGGGACGTTCATATTCCTGGGAGAACAGTTGTGCTTCTGAATACTGGAATTCGTTTGAGAATGCATCAGGCATCTCAAAATCAAATGTCGTGTTTATGGGGTCGGCCTCCATATGTGGTATCGGGAAAGAAAACGCTTCCGCACCAATAGTGGTGGGAGCTTCTGCTGTTGTGGTGGTGGGTTCTGAGGTGGCAGCTGCCTGAGGTGCAGCGGTACTAGTGGTGGCCTCTGTAGCCACTGGTCTGGACAACCGTATGCGAATAGGTTGTACAGTGGGAGCAGCTTCTGTTTGTGGTCGCTCTGGAGAGGGTTGTGGTGACGGCGACTCTGGCACTTGGAGGCAAGGGATGGTGCCTCGCATGCGCTTACCTGCCCGTGTCCTACTGGGCTTCCTGGCTTTCTTCGTTGTGCCCTTGAATGCCTTTAGTTCTTCTCCTGTTAGTGCACGCTCAATTGGCAAGTCATAAGCCAAGCACATATACACAATTCTTGTGAGTGCACAACATCCATTAAGCACTTTTTTACGCTCCCATCTGTGTTGTGCCAGATACATTTGATCTATGATCCAGCTTGCCAGATCAACAGTTTGAGGTCCCGTGCATGCCAAATATAATCCGAACCAGATTCGTTTATGAGGCATGGTAAATCTGTCCTGAGCTGGAAATGCGAAATGTTGCATGCATATCCTTAGTGGCTTTGACAGCTCAGGTGTAATGGCCGAAATCTCCTCCCACTTCGTGACATCCCCACGTTTCATCGGTTCTGGAATCAATCTCTCTCGATCTGTGGGTGTGTGGGTGCCATGGATCTTGATGGCTGCTCTGATTAAGTCCTTAGAGAGATAAAATCTTTTGTAAGGTGGATCATCCACTAGAGTAGGCAATATGAAGGTTCCTGGGATGTCCTTATTCTCTGATGCCAGTAAGGTAGTGATTAAGTAATAGCACCTGTAAAAATCCGGTTTGGGCAGAGGATCACTGAAATACTCTGTGAAGCCTGCTCTGGCCCAAACATGAGTTAAATCCTGGGTGCTTTGTAGGGCTTCGAACTCTCTGGAGAAAAACTGGTACTTTCCCCACGTGCGGTCATCAAAAGTCAGAGAGGATTCAAATATAAAGTCCGCGTCCGCAAGGGGTCCTGCAAGGCCCTGAAACCAATGAGAGTTTCTGTGTATCTTTTCGGTGTAGCCCATGGGTGGGTTGTCGATAGGCATGGGTCCTGGAAATCCCTGAAATTCCGGCGGTGGAGCAGTCGGGTGGGACTCTGCTCGTAGCACGTTGAGGGGCATAGCCGCTACACTGGGGCCTGCTCCTGATGTTCCTTCGTCGGTTTGCATGGTGATTGGTGCGCTAGTGAGAAAGATCTGCTACAAAAGATTAACACATTAGCATGGAAATTAATTATGATCCCATTTAAAGTGAGACCGCAATCCCTTTCCATAACTGATGCGTAACCCGTGTAGCCAAGTGCTGTGATGTGATGGATGCAATGTTTCTTGCAGCACTAGTGCAGGTCTCTAGACACCTATACGTTTCAGATCATGCATACATTTCTTGATGAGATGAGATTACGAGTGGTGTGTGATGATGGTGTGTGAATTTATACAAGGTTTAAAGGTTAGTGATTTAGTACAAGGTTGTATGTTAGTCGGGGGGTAGTTAGACAATGGGTTAGGGGAAGACGGTTGGACACGTTTCGGTATCCATTTCCTAAAGATCTTGGAGTGGGTGGTGGGTTTCTGCTGAGGGGTAAAAGGTGGTGTCGGGTTTGGTGGTATCGAGGGATGAGATGAGTTATGGGGGTTATATATTACATGGCTTATGGGTTGAGCTATGATACATGGTTTGGGTACCCAAATCTGCGTGGGCGTGGGTCTATGGGTAAGGTACTTCTTGGCGATCCACATTTGTCGGATGCTCGGACCTGTAGAAGAAGGTCGAGGGGATGGTGGATATCGATTCTGTTTCTGTTCGGCCTTTTGCTTGTTGATCTCTGCTTGGTTGGAGTCCTTCGGTGCTTTTTGTCCTTTCGGCACCCATATTTGTCTGGTGCCGCTTCCTTTGGGTGGCCTGAACTGCCTTCCTTGTTGTTTCCTCCGATACTGCAGTCGGTCTGGGTTTCTTCGTCGTGATTGACTCAGTTGTTGCTGGGGTTGAGAGGTCGGATGGACACTCTGCTTTGGAAAAGAAGGGAGTTCCAACACTTGCGTGACCTGCCCATTAGGAAGTGATGCCTTTTGTAACTTTAATCTAGGCCAGTCCGCAACAAGTTTGGAAGGATGAGCACCGCAGGGTGTCGTGCTCATTTGGCCGCTGATGCAACCCACCTGACCTCTGATTGTGCCCTTCTGTCCTTGCGTTTGGGTAACTGTCGCTTCTAGTTTGCAGGAAGTCCCAGGGAAGATCTCCTGTCGTTCTTCTGACTGACAACTGTCTATAGCCAAGCCCGAGTGGGTTGGTGTAGACGTAACGTGACTGGGCTGCTTAAAGATCTTTCGGTCTTCCGTCGCATGCATTTCATAGGGTCTAGGGTCACAACCGTCAAGCGGAATGCCGTTAGGGAAGTCAAGCGGTATCACTCGCTTCTGCTCTAAGGTTCCAATCTGTAAGGAGCCTTGTCTAAGATTTAGGTCCACTGAGTGATCGTATAGCCAATCTTGGCCAAGGATTAGGGGTTCTATCAGGTCGTCATCATGGCACACTAATAGCTTCGCTGTCATGGTCACCTCCTTAACGAGGATAGGAAGGTCCACCTCACCCATGCAAGGGGTTTCCATACCTCCTAGGCCTATGAGGTATGCCTCAATTGGCCGCATTTCTATTCCTGAAGCCTTATAGTGGGACCATCTAATCGCACTAGTCGCAGCACCTGAGTCAATCAAAGCCCTGAGTTCTTGGCTATGGTTACAGTGCGCTAGCCTTACTGTAATGAATGGTCTCCTGTCCACTATGCTAGGATGAGTGGTTGACTTTACTTGACACATGGCCATGGGATATATGGGTGATGTTTCCAGATGGTTATAATGTTCTCTCCCTAGTCCTTGTCTTCTTAGCTTCATGCGCTTAATGCGTTCTATGGCTTCTGCCTGAGCTTCGGCTCGTATTCGGTTTTCTTCCTCCTTACGCTTCTTTGCCAACGTGAGTCGTCTAAGCATATCCTCAGTAAGAGGTTCTTGATATAACCTGACTCTACAGCCACTAATGTAATTAGGCATTATATCTCCTTCTAAGGTGGCTAACTGTACTGCCCCGCTCGTCGAGAGTCTGTTAATGATCATAGGTCCATAACCTCGCTTTTCTAACTTCCGTGCATGCTGTTTCAGCGTATATACTAGAACTAAATCTCCTTCTTTTAGGCCTTTATCTTTCACATGTGCGTCAAAATATGCTTTCTGTCGCTTCTTCGCTGCGTATATTCCTGCTGCTGCCCTCAGCCTTGTTTCTCCTAATCGTTCCAAGTCCATTATTCTCGCTGATAATTCATGGCCGGTCCACTGATGTTCTTGTGCAACCTTCAGTGTCGGTAGCAAGAAGTCCAAAGGAAGCACTGCATTCTGACCAAAAACCATCTGAAAGGGAGTTGCATTGAGTACGGTCTTGTAGGCCACTCTATATGCCCAAACAGCGTGGTGTAACTGTTTGTCCCAATCTGAACGTTTGTTGTTCACGAGTTTCGTCAGTACGGTACAAAGTATCTTGTTAGTGCTTTCAGCCTGACCATTGGCCTGAGGATGATATGGTGCAGATTTCTTGTGAATCACCATAAAATCCTGTAACAAATATTCAATGACTTGGTTTAGAAAGTGAGTGCCTCGATCGCTCACTAACTCTATAGGCAATCCATATCTTGTAAAGACATTTTCAAATAAGAATTTTGCAGTCGTGTGAGCATCATTCTTTTTTGTGGCTTTCGCCTCTACCCATTTCGTAAGATAATCTGTGGCAACAATAATGTATTCCGCATGTGTACCTTTTGCAGGGGGGTTGATGGGTCCTACAAAGTCTATACCCCACTTAGAAAATGCACGTCCGCCCATCATGGGTTTCAATGGCATTTCATCTCTGCGAGTAGGAAACTGAGTTCTTTGGCACACGTCACATCTCTTTACATAGGTATGTGCATCCCTGTGAAGAGTGGGCCACCATAATCCTGCAAAGAGGATGGCTTTGATTATCCTATCTGGTCCAAAATGACCTCCTGCAACACCTTGGTGTGCAGTCTCTAGTATGCTCAGATAATTGCTCTCATGAACACATTGTCTTAGATATCCATCTCGTCCTCTTTTGTATAGGTTATCGCCAATAAGTGAATAGTCTTGAGCTTCCTGCTCTAGACTGCGTTGTCGAGCTAAGGTCATTCCTTGAGGGAATGTGTGCGTCCTCAAGTATGTCACTAAAGGTTCACTCCAGTCTGGTGTGAGAGACAGATGATATAATGTCGCATGCTCTACTGGTGGTCTTTCACAACACACCTGACATTCTTTACACAACTTGTAGACATCTGCTTCCATCGTAGGCCAATATACTCCTAATCTATGCAGAGTCTGTAATGTTCGATGTTTTGAATGGTGTTGCTTTAGTGCACCTATGTGTGCTAATTGCAACCAATTCGCATGTTCTGAGTCATCTACACAACAGGCAAGAATCTTTTGATTATCTTGTTTATATATGCTTCCTGCTATTATTTGGTACCTCTGAGATTTGGTAATCTCTCCTTCTTTGATCTTTATCCTAGGACTCTTGGGTCCGTATGTCAGAATAGGGACTATAGGCTTAGCCCATTCTGGTGCTATCTCAAGGTTAAACAAGTATGCATCTGGTAGATCATCCGCTACTCCTTGAGGGGCTTCTCCTGAGGTTAATCTTGAAAGGTGGTCGGCTCTAAGATGCGTCTTTCCTTTCCTGACTACTACTTCAAAATCATACTCCATGAGTAATAGAAACCAACGTATCAGTCGTCCTGTGTTACAAGGTTTATTGACTAAATATAATAGGGCTTGATGATCTGTAAAGAACTTGAATTTGTTGGCCAACAAGTAGTGCCTAAACTTCTTTACAGCGTAGATCATCCCTAATCCTTCTCGTTCCGTCGTGGTGTAATTTCTCTCTGCTGCGTTCAGTTGTCTGCTAGCGTAAGCTATGGGGAGATCTATGTTACCTTCATTCGTGGGTTGTGCTAACACACATCCTATGGCGTAATTGGATGCATCCACATGTACATGGAATGGCTTACTCCAATCTGGGGTGGTCAATATAGGTGCTGAGCACAAGCGTCGTTTGAGTTCATTGAATGAATTTTCGCATTCATCTGTCCACTCAAAATTGGTCAAAAGAGAGTACAGAGGCTTGGCTATGATTGCATACATGTGTATGAATCTCCTATAATAACCGCAATGGCCCATAAATGCCTGTACCTCTTTCACATTAGTTGGTCTAGGTAATTCTGCAATTACCTTCACCTTTTCTTCATCCGTGGAGATTCCATTTTTTGACACGATGTGTCCTAGAATTTTGCCTTGTCTGACCATGAAAACGCATTTTTCTGGGTTCAAACAAACCTGATATTCTCGACATTTGTCAAATATTCGTCTTAACTCGGGGATATGTGTCTGTCTTACATTTGAATGCGCACATAAGTCATCGACATAAACTTCCAAGCTCTTGCGTAAGAGTTCCTTAAAAACATGACACATGAGTCGCTGGAAAGTAGCGGGTGCATTTGTTAAGCCAAATGGCATCACACGAAATGCAAATATGCCCCATTCTGTGGCAAAAGCCGTCTTGTGTTGGTCTTCTGGAGCAATGGCTACTTGGTTATAGCCTGAGAATCCATCAAGAAAGCTGTAAACTTCCTTGCCCGCAACTCTTTCCAATAGGTGTTCCGTGATAGGAAGAGGATAACTATCTCTAATCGTGGCGGCATTAACTTTTTTAAGGTTAATACACACACGCAATTTTCCATTCTTCTTGGGCACAACCACAATGGGGGATACCCATTCGGTATGCTCAATTTCGTAAATGAATCCTGCTTCTATCAATCGATCTATCTCCTCTTTAATCTTCGCAGCGTAGTTATCATTGTACGTGTAAGGTTTCTGTTTTGTCGGTTTTGCATCTGGAGTCATAGGGATTCTATGAGAACATATATCTGGATCCACTCCTTTCAAATCTTTATAACTCCAAGCAAAAACATCTCTATATTCGCGCAATAGGGCAACTAGTTCTTCCTCTTCTTCAGTCGTCAAATCATGCCCTATGTATGTGCATTTTTCTTCTTCTCCTTCTATGGCAACTATTACTTTCTTGGTTTTCTCTCGGTTATCATATACTTGTCCGTCATTCGCCTTTCTATTGGGCATTCGTACCATGATTCTTCTATCGTCGATTTCATATTTCTTGAAATTCTCGGGTACTTCAAACAAAGATTCTTCTTTTTCTGACATGGTTTCTTTCTTCTTTCTTTTCTTGCCTTCACTCTTGGTAGTCACTTCCGTGGCTAATCTCACTTCATTCATAATTTCCTCGTGTTTCTGAGTGTGAGTCTCTACTTCGTAGAAATATTCTTCCTCTGATGCGAATGGAGAGTCCATAATAATTGATTCTAAATCAAAATCGCTCGCATCCTCGAATGCATCAGTGTTCGGTTCACACTCTTCTAAAACTGCATCGCCCATGATTGGCTCTATCGTGAAAACTGAAATGTCATAGCCATCCTCGTCACAGTGGGGTGTCCATTGTTCTTCATTGATGGCTACATCCATGGTTGCTAGTATTTCTGCCCAACCATGGGGTTCAAACTCTTCGTCTGGGAATACTACAGGTGCATATGTTGGATCTTGAAGGGTTCGTGGATGTTGTTCCGCACCTAAGGTCCTGGCTTCTAATCGTTCTTCCTCTTGTTTGGCTACTTTACACATCCATAAATGGGTATCCTCATGCAACCAAGAAGGATCTGATTCTAATGAGTGCACGGATTCCGTCTCTGCTGGTGTCTTATGGATGGTACTCCATTGTATTGGGGGTACATCTTGATGTGAATAGTCTTTAAGATTGACTTTGGTAGTCACCCCTAAGTGTTGCAAGTACAAAGAATTAGTTCCCCAATCTTGTACAATTTGCAACTGACGCATGAATGGTCGTCCCAATATCATCTCATACGCATGATTTTTCGCAAAGTCACAAATGGCGAAAGTATGCTCAAATTCTACACCACAAGTGGTGAGAGATATGCCTTCTAGTAAGCCTAATGGTTTCTCTATGTGTCCATCAGCCATTTGTAGTTTCATCCTGGTGGGTCTGAGTGCTGGCTTACCCCAACGTTTCCATAAAGCGGTGGTAGCGATGGCTACTCCGGCTCCTGAGTCTAAGATGGCTTTCGTGGTGTAGCCCTGATGGGTTATTGGAAGATATGTGTTACCTTCCTCTCCTTCGCTTACGTCTCCAATCTTTTCCACAGGTATCTCTGGTACCTTCTTATGTGATCCTATCTGAGAGGGTGTGGTAGCTAGCTCGGGGAATTGATTTGCTACGTGCTTCCACAATTCTGGTTTTACCTTTAACAATTCCTCCAGAGTGAGATTACACTGTACTTTAGTGTTCTTGATCACATCCGTGTTCCTAGGGATCACTGATTCTTCATTCCTTACTATTATCGTGGGTGCTCTCATACTAATAGACTTTGCTTCCCAAGGTCCCGTGAACTGAGGTAATTCTTGTAAAGAATTAGATTCAAATCCTGTGGGTTCACTCAGTTGCTCCACCTCTACCTCATCATATATAGAGGGGATGTCTTGGGGAAATTGTTCCTGCAAGTCGTCTATTTCTTGAATAGGAGGATGAGTTCCTTGTTCTTTTCTCCATTTCTCTTCTTGGATTTCCCTCAAAAATTCATGTGAGTACCTATGTATGGAAGACAAATTGTCTTGACTTTCTGTATTGGGTACTTGAGACAGGGATGGTGCATTCCTTTCCTGTGTCTCTGGAACAGTAGGGTTCCTAGACTGATCCTTTTTCTCTTTGCTTTCTATCAAGTGTTCTAGCCTCTCCATTAGTCCTTGAAAGTGTAGTTCCGGTTTTGCCATGTTATTCCAATTAAGATATCTAGAGGCTTCGAACAAAGCTTGTGCTAACTCTACCATTTTCATGCACAGTTTAGTTCTCTCAATTTCTAGATCAGCTCGAGGGTAGTTTTTACTCATTTCCGTTACTTGAGGTCCCTCTTTTATTCTAGCCTGATATGCACGAAACATCATGTCTAGGTCTTCGGGTATGGGTTCCGCTAAAACTGATCCTGATTTTTGAGCTGGGATTTCTTGGTTTAATTCTTGTGAGGTCAATTCTTGTATTTTGGCTCTAGATTCCCTTAGACTTCCTTCCAACTCACTTATCTTTTTACTCCATTTTCTCTTTATTCTTTCTCTGGAATCTTTCCAAGATTTCGTCTTTTTACTACTCGATTCCGCAACTTCACTAGTTTCAGCTATTTTCTCATGATTAAGCTGTTGGTTTTGTAAAAGTGCCTGGGCTCTGGTTATAGCTTGGATAGGCACGTATGTAGGGTTGGATCCATCTGCGTTATTTACAATACCTATCACGTTGATCGGTGTCACATTCGAAGCGTTAACTGGGTTCTTAGGACAATCTTTGATTATGTGCTCTTTACCACAATCGGCACAAAAGCCTTGTATGCTATAGTACTGTGATTGCCTTGCTATTGGGGGATGTGGACAATCCTTTATGAAATGATCTCCTTGGCACCTAAAGCATGGTCCTCTAGGGCCCTGTGGTCTTTGTTGTCTCAATTGGGGCCGTGGGTTTGGGTTTGCGTACATCACATTAGTATAATCGGGCTCCCAACTAGGTTCCATTGGTGGACTATCATAATGATATGTCTCCACATGCTCTGGTGACTCCGTGTAATAAGCTGGTGGACTAGTTACATGAGTAGAGTCAAAACTGTTGGAGTTCGGGTCACTTTCGGTGATCAGGGGTGAAGAAGGCACTAAGGCCCTACTTAGGTTCTCTTCTGCAGCAGCGTATTTGACTGAGATGACATTCGCTGGTGGGGGTGGCTGCTGAGCTAAGACGGGTTGAGGTCTCTGTTGAGCCTGGTACGGGTAGTTCTGGGGAGGCCTATAGTAATAAGGCTGAGCATTGTATTGGCCTTGATACCTACCTGGCTGCTGGTATGCTTGCGGGTAGTTCTGTCTCACGGTTTGTTTGTTGTATGGGCAGTCCTGAGCCGTATGATTCGTGTATCTTCTCTCAATTGTGCAATATTGGCCACTAGGGTTGGCTTGAGGTTGAGGTGCATTGGGACACACGTTTGCCAAATGATTTCCACCACAAGTGTAACAACGTACGTTAGTTGGTAGCTTGGGCACCTGTTTGCTAGAAACTCCTAGTTTTTGGGCCACTTTTTCTGCTAGATCCTCTATTGAATTCGACAATTTTGTGGATGCTAGAGAAGAACAATCTGAGTCTTTATAGACCTTTGAGAGTTCTAATTCATCTCCTAGGTTATCCTCGATGTCTATACATATTCTTACACACTCCTCTAGCGTTCTGGGTTCTTTTAGGTACACATAGGAGCGTAGTTTAGCGCTCAACAAGCCATCTAAAAACAAGGACACTTGCTTAGCTTGTGAGGGTAGCTCTTGCATTGGACATCGTTCGACATATTGTCTGAATCTACGTCCTGCCAGTCTTACTGTTTCCTGAGGGGTTTGCTTAAAACTATGAATCAACGAAGACGTGTCATGTCTAATCCCACTTTTAGAGAATTCAGTGATGAATGACTCTAAAAAGTGATGGATGTCTCTAAATTGCCTTTGTTGCAAAGGTTGGAACCAAGTTAAAGCGGTATTCTTTAACGTTAATCCAAATGCGTTGTACTGCGTGAACATGTCCTCGACTTGTTCTGCCCTCAGTACTTGCTTGAATTCTACAACGTGGTCATAGGGATCTCCTGTCCCATCAAAGTAATTCTTCATGGATTTCACTAATTGTGTGGGTCTCAATACTCTTGTGTGTTCACGTGGTCTAGGTAGAGGAAAATCATCTCTACCACTTGGTATTCCATGATCTCTTTGTCTATCCGCTCTATTAGTGTCCGTGGTTGTTCTATCTCTCCCTATGGGATGATTAAAGCTTACTTCCGGTCTCTCGTGATTTCCTTCTCTTTGATTTCCATGGGCTGAGGATGTTCCTGCCCCTTGTTGATTTGCATTCATGTTTGTTCTGGATGGAGGGAATATCAATTCACCTCTCCAAGTGTAGGTGTTTTTAGCGCGCTCAGGCACCACAAAGACTCTTTCTGAAGTCTCATCTAGGTATACCACCTTTCCAGGTGTATCTGGGTCCTTGAATTCATAGATTGTGATGATGCCTACCTCACTGGGGTTTTCCTTTCTGTACCTCCAAAAGGCTTCGTCTGTTTCTTTATTTACGAACAACTCGGTGCTCCTGTTGTCTTGAGGGATCCACTCTGGGATGAGTACTCTTGTTAATACGGATTTCCCTCTAGGTGTCCTAGGTTCTTCTAACGGTTCTTTTCCTTGAAATTTCGCTTCCGTCTCTAATTGAATTGTGCCAAACTCATTAGTATCGTTGGGCTGTGTACTTAGGATGTACATGGTTCCTTCTTTGTCTATGTAAGCGTCTCTCTCAAACTTCACCACTGGTCTTTCCAATCCAATGGGTTGATCAGGGTTGTGCAGTTGCACCACTTGCCTTCGCAAACCGTCCTCATAGATGCGAGCACCTAATGGGTTGGTTCGGAGAAACTCTAATTGCGTTCTATAGGGTCCTTCAGGTTTTTCTAGGTATGCTACATTGGACCCTCCTTCTGGTCTGTCTGTGCTAAATGCCATTTCTGATTCACTTGATTCTGAGCTCAACTCGTAAGGATAACTACTATTCAACTGCTGAGCCCAAGATCGAGCGGTAGTTCTCACACTAGCCTCTGATGATCTAAGGCTTCTTCTGTCCGACTTACCTATATGTTTGCCCGATCTAAGGTTCATTAATTTCCTTCCTTGCTCACTCAATTACACACTTAGATCGTCGATAGTCCTTTGTTATTACTTCCTTAATTCTTTTTTTATTTTTCTTTGGATTCTTGTCGTAATATATGCGTCAGGAATTCGACTTTCGTTATGATTTTTGAGTTCTCGTTCCGTCAGACTTAGGTTCTTTTCTTTAGGTTTTCGTCACACACACCTTTACTTTAAGTCTTAAACTGAAAGAATTAGGTATCTTGAACTTGAGGCGTTCCTATCGTCGTTAATCCACAACTACCGTCTAGCCTAAGCTAAGAATTGACTGAGGGGGTTGAGTAATCTTCCAACCTCAAGTCGACCTTTCTGGTTGCTCTGATGCCCTGTTGCCCAAGAAGCCGTGCTTCCCAAGCTCTGCTGTCTTCGCTGCCTCGCTTGCTTGCCTTTGATTGCCTTTGCTAGACCTGGAAAAATTCCACTATTAGACCAATTCACAATTGGATGATCAAACACTTGAGTATATACACCTTTTAGTCCCTTCCCTTTTTGCCCAAATTTTCAATGTGTGCCCCCTGGCTTCCTAGTCCCAAACTAGGTGAACCTCAAAATAGCTTATCCAAATAATAGATGTATTCTTTATGAAAAAAACAGTTGAGATCACGTAGTACTCGTCGCGAGCTTTCTAACGAGCTATTAAGCTCAAAAAACGGACTTCGGATGAAAAAGTTATGAGCGTTCAGGCCCTGGGGGGTAAAAACTGACAATCCAATTTTCCTCCAAATATGAGCTAAGGGGTCTCCTATGAGTCTAATGGTCCAAAAATTTTTCAAAAATACCCTCAAAATTGGCCAAAAATTGAAGTCCAAAATTCGCGATGGGGGTGGGCAATCGCGATGGTCTGGGACCGTCGCGATGGTCCGAGCGAACCGTCGCGATGGCGTGGAGTTTGGACAATCGCGATGGCCCGAAAAAGCAAACCGTCGCGATGGCGTGAGGTCGAACCGTCGCGATGGCCCGAAGTGAACGATCGCGATGGCGTGAAGTCGAACCGTCGCGATGGTCCAAAAAACGAACCGTCGCGATGGCGTGAACAGGCGGACAATCGCGATGGCGTGGTCAACGGTCAAAGGTGGACAATCGCGATGGTCCGAAGTGAACCGTCGCGATGGTCCGCGATGCGATGGCTTGAGCCAATCGCGATGGTCCGAATTTTTGAAGTGTCGCGATGGTCCGAAAAACGAACCGTCGCGATGGTCTAACTTGACACGTGGCACTGTCGTGGCGATGGCGTGAGCCAATCGCGATGGTTCGGGGTCAGCTGAACAATCGCGATGGTCCGAAGTGGACCGTCGCGATGGCTCAAGTGAACCGTCGCGATGGTCCGAAAAAGTGAACCGTCGCGATGGTCCGGCCGAGCCGTCGCGATGGCTTGAGCCAATCGCGATGGTGCGACACAATCCCGATGGTCCGAGCCAATCGCGATGGTCCACCAAACAACGAATTTTTGAAATGCAAAAATGGTTCCGTGTATGCGCAGGGATCGCCTACCTCGTGGTGTGGTCGCCTACCTCAAAATCCGAAAGTTGCAGACCATCGCGATGGTCCGCCACACTCGGAAATCTCTGACAGAAAGTACATTTTTTACCTGTTGGAAGCTTTCCTGATGCTCTGAAGCTCTGTACCTGCAAGAAAACTCAAGAAAAAGCAAGCACATACAATCGCAAAAACTCTCTCTCGCTCTCTCGCATGCACAAATGAGGGGAAATGAGGTGAATGGGTGGATATGGTGAATTTTCTGATTTTTTTGGAGATGAAGATGATGATGCGATGATGAAGATGGAGTGTGGGGAAGGTGAAAAACACTAAAAACTAAGTAAAATCAACAACAAAAACTGAAATTTTTACCTTCCAACGCCACTTCTTGCTATACTCTTACCATCACACATTCGTCCTAGACTCGATCCCCGGCAACGGCGCCAAAATTTGGTGTTGCTCTAGCACAATGGTGAGAACCACGTTAAGAAGCTTCACCTCCTTAATGTCAATCCGAGGGAGAGGTAGGAGTGATATGAAGATCGTGAACGTGAGATGATGTGAGAGTGAAGGTGAGAAGCACACAGATGCACACACACATACACACACAATGAAGAGACAAGCAAGACACAATGGAAGGTGGGAAATTAGCTCTCTTACTCAAGAATACTCTTACAAGCTCAAAATGACTCTAATCTCAAACAAGCTAACCTCAAAAATGAGCTCTCTAGCTCTTTTTATAGTTTCTAGACTAGTTTTGACCGGTTTCACATCTAGTGACCGGCCTAGTTAAAAAATAGGTCCTAAAGGCTATTTGGAAGGGTAAACGATGTCTAAAAATAACGAAATTTGGTACGAGCATTCTACCTAAGCTCCTCAAGCTTGAGGACTCCTCGACTTGCACAAAATGGAGCCATGGATTACAAAATGTGGTTTTCTATGATACATATGTTACAATTAGTGATAATAATCACTGTTGAATGTTTTGGAGAATTAATAAGAAATATATTTGTTTAAAAAATTGATCCGCCTGGCTCCCTGCTTCGTTTTCACATGCTTCCGTGGCGTCTGTGCCTCTGACTGCTTCCAACAGACTCTCCTGAAGTGATGCGAGAAAGGTGATCTGCCCTAAGGTGGGTTCTACCTTTCCTGACAAGAACTTCAAAGTCATATTCCATTAGTAAGAGAAACCATCTTACTAAACGTCCTGTATTGCAAGGTTTATTGACCAAATATAACAAAGCTTGATGATCAGTGAAAAACTTAAATTTGTTGACCAATAAATAGTGTCTAAACTTCTTCACAGCATATACCATGCCTAAGCCCTCTCGCTCAGTTGTGGTATAGTTTCATTCAGCTGCAGTGAGCTATCTACTAGCATATGCTATGGGCAAATCTAAGTTTCTGTCACCTGTGGGTTGTGCTAGCACACATCCTATGGCATGATTGGATGCATCCACATGGACATGGAATGGTTTATTCCAATCAGGAGTGGTCAGTATTGGTGCTGAGCACAAACGTTTCTTCAGTTCGTTGAAAGAATTATCGCATTCATCGTTCCACTCAAAATTAGACAACAAGGCATAAAGGGGTCTAGCTATGATTGCGTACATGTGAATAAACCTACGGTAGTATCCACAATGGCCCATAAAGGCTTGTACCTCTTTAACATTCCTTGGCCTTGGCAGCTCCGCTATGGCTCGTACCTTATCTTCGTGGGTTGAGATTCCATTCTTAGAAACAATATGACCTAAGATTTTACCTTGACGCACCATGAACACGCACTTTTCTGGGTTCAGACACACTCGATATTCTCTACACTTGTTGAAGATTTGTCTGAGCTCAGGGATGTGAAATCCTCTTTCTTGGGAATGAGCACATAAATCGTCCACATACACTTCTAAGCTCTTTCGCAAGAACTCTTTGAAGACATGACACATGAGCCTTTGGAATGTCCCAGGTGCATTGGTGAGCCCAAATGGCATCACACGAAATGCAAAGATTCCCCATTCTGTAGCAAAAGCTGTTTTGTGTTGATCTTCTGGGGCAATGGCTACTTGATTGTAACCTAAAAATCCATCAAGGAAGCTATAAACTTCCTTGCCTGCAACACGCTCCAATAGGTGTTCCGTGATTGGAAGTGGATAACTATCTCTGATCGTAGCAGCATTAACTTTTTTAAGCTTAATACACACTCACAACTTCCCGTTTTTCTTGGGCACCACTACAATCGAGGACACCCATTCAGTATGCTCAATCTCATAGATGAATCCAGCTTCAATCAGCCTATCAATTTCTTCTTTTATTTTGGCTGCATATGTATCATTATATGTGTAGGGCTTCTGTTTGGTGGGTTTGGCATCAGCAGTCATGGGGATCGTATGCGAGCATATTCTTGGATCCACTCCCTTCAAGTCTCTATAGTGCCAAGCAAACACATCCCTATATTCCCTTAATAGAGCTACGAGCTCCATTTCTTCTCTTGCACTCAGGTCATCTCCTATGTAGGTACATCTCTCTTCGTTCTTCTCAATGGTCACCACAATCTTTTTGGTCTTTTCTTTATTATCATATGATTCTCCTATGATGGCCTCTCTCTTAGGCATTTGTACCAAAATTTTGCGGTCGTCCACTTCATATTTCTTGAAGTTTTCTAGTACTTCAAACAATGATTCCTCCTCTTCTTGTTTCACTACATTTCTTTCCTTTTTCTTTTGACTACTCTCACTTCCATCCTTTGAATTTACCGTTTTAATACTTGTGAAAGGTTCTTCTTCTTTCTGGATGAACACTCCTATATCTTCTAGATAGTGCTGCTCTGAGTTAAAGCAACTATCCATCACAATGGACTCTATATCATCGTCATTCTCTTCTTCTTCTATGACATCACTAGGATCACATTCTTCTAGCAAGGGCTGACACATGAACACTGAAGTATCATAACCCTCCTCATCACAATGAGGTGTCCATTGTTCTTCATTGACAGCAATGTCCATGGTGGCTAAGATTTCAGGCCAGCCATGAGGCTCAAATTCCTCATCTGGAAAGATCATCGGTGTGTAGGCTGGGTCTCTAACTGGTCTATCTCCTGGCGAAGTTCCTTCTTCTCTTGCCTTTGACCGTTTTTCCTCTTCCTCTGTGACCTTGCACATCCACAAATGAGTATCTTTATGCAGCCATGATGGATCAGGTGAACTTTCAGAATGCATAGAGATAGAATCTTCTTTCACTTTGTGGATAGGATTCCACTGTAGGGGTGGTACATCTCTGAAGGTGTAATCCTTCAAATTGACCTTGGTGGTGACCCCTAAGTGCTGTAAGTACAAGGAGTTGGTTCCCCAATCCTGTAATATTTGCAATTGTTATAGGAAGGGTCTTCCTAGGATCATCTCATAGACATTATTTTTCTCAAAGTCACATATAGCAAATGTGTGCTCAAAATCTACACCACAAGTGGTTAGAGTTATCCCTTCTAGCAATCCTAGAGGCCTTTCAAAATGACCATCGGCCATTTGAAGCTTCATTCTAGTTGGTCTTAATGTGGGTTTGCCTCATTGCTTGCACAAGGAGGTGGTCGCAATAGCAACACCAGCACCTGAATCTATGATTGCTTTGGTTGTGTAACCTTGGTAGGTGATTGGAAGATAAGTATTACCTTCTTCACCCTCACACATGTCTCCTATTTTATCGAGAGGTATCTCTGGAACTTTTTGCTTAGAGCATGTTTTTGGCATATTGGAATCAAGTTATGGGACCTGATCCTTCACATGGTTCCATAGCTCGGGTTTTGCTTTGAGCAGCTCTTCTACAGTGAGATGACATTGAACCCTAGTGTTCTTCACGACATCAGTGTTCCTTGGGACCACTGAGTCTTCATGTCTTACCAGTATTGTGGGAGCTCTGATCTGAAGAGATTCAGATTCCCATGGGCCTGGAAATTGAGGCAGTTCTTTTAAGGTATTAGATTCAAAATCTAATCCTTTGTCTTCTTGTTGTTCTGCTTCGTCTCCGTAAATAGATGGAATGTCTTGGGGAAATTGATCATGAAGATCATCAATATCACGAATAGGAGGGGAATTTCCCTTCTCCTTGGCCCATTTCTCCTCTTGTATTTCCCGCAAGAACTCTTGAGAGTACTGTTGAATTGAAGGAGGTATTCCAGCATCCGTGGAATTAGGAACATATGCTCCCATTGGTGGTGAGCTTCCCCTTTCAATAACTGATTGAGCCTGTGGAGGTAAAGAAACTTGTGGTTTGTTTACCAACTGCTCTAATCTTTCTAGTAAGCCCTGGAAATGCAAATCCGGTTTGACAGAGTTTGTCTGATTGAACTTTTGACTAGTCTCCAGTATAGCTTGAGCTTGTTCTACCATTTTCATGCACATTTTCATCCGTTCAATCTCTAAGTCCGCTCTAGGGTAACTCTTGTCTAGGTTTGCAGCTGTAGGCCCTTCTTGAAGTCAAGCCTGGTAGGCCTTGAACATCATGTCCAAGCCTTTAGGGGTTGGATCTGCAAGAACAGACCCTGGTTGTGGCCTATTTACAATGGGTGGTGGGGTGGGATGAGATGGAGTGGATGGAGTTTCAACATGCGAGGGGTTTTGAGATGCAATGTCTTCTATTTTTGTTTTTGCATCTTTCAAGCTTTCTTCTAGTTCCGATAACTTTTTATTCCACTTACGATTGGCCTTTTCTCTGGTATCCTTCCATGTTCTTGTTTTCCTCTTACTAGGCTCTCCTGATTCACTCGACTCCGATTGTCTTGCTGGTTTATCTTGTTTTAATGCTTGTGCCCTAGTAACTGCCTGTACACGTGCCACATTACTGCTACTTGAACTTGAATCCGCCACTAATCCTACCACATTAATGGGTGTAATCTTGGGTGCACTAGAGGGGTTTCTTGGACAATCTCTAGGGAGATGGTCTTTGCCACAATCAGGACAGAAAGCATGTATTGTGATAGCTTGTCCTTGACTCGGAGATGGTGGGTGGGGACAATCACGAAGGAAATGGTCGCCCTGACATCTGAAACATGGTCCTCTAGGGGCTTGTGGTCTTGCTTGTCTCAATTGAGGCCTAGGGTTAGCATTTGTGTACATGACATTGGAGTATTCAGGCTCCCAATTTTGTTCCATAGGTTGTGCCTCATATTGATACGGGTAAATCTCACTATGTTCAGGTGACTCTATGTAATAAGCATGTGGACTACCTTCATGGGAGTAGTCTGAACTATGAGCATGAGAGTCATTATCTGGTATCAATGGGGTTAGTGGGACCAATGCTCTATTTGGATTTTCCTCTCCCACGGCATACTTGACCGGAATCACGTTGGCAGGAGCTGGTGGTTGGTTTCCCAATACTCGTTGTGGCCTATATTGTGCCTGATATTGCGGTTGTGGTCGATAATATGGCTGTTGGTATTGGTTCTGATACCTACCTTGTTGGTAAGGTTGCTGATAAGTTTTTCTAATAGCCTGCCTATTGTAGGGACAATCTTGAGCCGTGTGGTTCATGTATTTTCTCTCAATAGTGCAATATGGAGCATTCCTTTCTCTAATGTTTTGGTTTTGCATTGGGCATACGTTCGCCATGTGGTCCCCTCCGCAGGTATAACATCGGTTCAATGAGGTGACTCTTTGTGTTTGTCTATTTTGGACACCCAGTTTCTTGGCAACTTGCTCAGCTATCTCATCTATTTCCGTGGAGATTTTTGAAGTATGACTAGTAGAACTATCAGAATCCTTATAGAGTTTGGACAATCCTAACTCCTCACCCAAATTATCTTCTATGTCAATGCACATCCGCACACACTCTTCTATGGATTTGGGCTCTTTCAAGTACACATATGATCTCAACTTTGTGCTCAGTAAGCCATCTAAGAACAAAGCCACTTGTTTGGCTCGTGTGGGTAACTCTGGAGCAGGGCATCTTTCTAGGTATTGTCTAAACCTTCTACCTGCTAGTCCCACTATTTCTTGGGGTGTCTGCTTGAAACTGTGGATCAAAGATGATGTGTTATGCCTGATACCACTCTTGGAAAATTCTACAATGAATTCGTCTAGCAGCTGACCTATATCGTGATAGTTACGACTACTCAGTGGTTGAAACCAAGCTAAGGCAGTGCCCTTAAGAGTCAAACCAAATGCCTCGTACTGGGTGAACAAATCCTCAACCTATTCAGCTCTTAGCACTTGTTTGAACTCGACCACATGATCATAAGGATCTCCTGTCCCGTCAAAATAATTTTTCATTGCCTTGATCACTTGAGTGGGTCTAAGGGTTCTTGTGTGCTCTCGGGGTCTAAGCAATGGAAAATCCTGTTCATCTCTTTGTTGCCTATGTGCTTGATGTCTCTCTCTTTCAGGTCCTTCATTTTCAACTCCTGATCTATTCCTGCCCACAGGGTGTGCAAAACTTACCTCAGGCCTCTCTCTATTTCTTTCTCTCTGGGCTTCATGAGCTTGGGATGATCCTACTCCTTGGAGACCATGGGAAACATTGGATCTTGATGGAGGGAAAATGAATTCACTCTTCCAAGTATAGGCATGTCTATCATGTTCTGTTACCAAGAATATCTTCTCTGATGTGTTATCCAGGTACACAACTTTGCTTGGTATCTAAGGATCTTTGAATTCATAGATGATGACTATGCCTAGTTGGCCAGGTTGATCTGGTTTGAATCTCCAAAAGGCTTCCTCTGTTTCTCTATTCAAGAATAGTTCTATGCTTTTGTTGTATTGAGGGATCCAATCTGGAGTGATCACTCTGGTCAAAACTGACTTACCTCTAGGCGTCTGGGGTCCTTGTCCTACATTTCCTTTTTCTAGGTCTCCTATCTCATTCTCATGAATGACATTTCCAAACTCATTGGCCCTATCTGGTAGATTGGTGACCACATACATGGTTCCTTCCTTATCAATGTATGAACCCTCTTCAAACTTGACCACCGGGTGTTCAAGTCCAAAAGGTTGATCTAGATTTTTGAGTTGAACCACTGATCACCTCAGGCCATCCTCATAGATGCGAGCACCTAATCAGTTGGTCCGAATATATTCCAATTGTGTTTTATAGGGTCCTTCTGGTGTTTGTAGATGGGCAGTTCCTGAGCCACCTACAGGTTTCCCCATGCTAAAAGACATTTCTGAGTCACTTGTGTCAGAGTTTAGTACATAAGGACAACCACTTAGTTGTTGTGCCCAAGACTTAGCTGTATGGTTGACACTAGCCTCAGAAGATCTAATGCTTTGTTAGTGAAAGAATCACGATTTTGAGCACAAAATCGTGTTTTTGAAAATCGCGATTTTGAGCACAGAATCGTGTTTCAGAGAATCGTGGTTCACAGGATCGTGATTCACAAATCGGGTCTTCAGAGAATCGTGTTTTAGAGAATCGTGTTCTAGAGAATCGCGATTTTGAGTACAAGCACAGAATCGTGTTTTTTGAAAATTGTGATGTTGAGCACAGAATCGTGTTTTAGAGAATCGTGGTTCACAAAATCGTGGTTCACAGGATCGTGATTCACAAAATCGTGTCTTCATAGAATCGTGTTTTAGAGAATCGTGTTCTAGAGAATCACGATTTTGTCTTATAGAATCGTGGTTTTCAAAATTTAGAGAATCGCGATATTGAGTACAAGCACAGAATCGTGTTTTTTTGAAAATCGCGATTTGGAGCACAGAATCATGTTTAGAGAATCGCAATTTTGTCTCAGAGAATCATGTTTTCACAGAATCGTGGTTCATAGAATCGTGATTCACAAAATCATGTTTTCAGAGGATCGTGTTTTCACAAAATCGTGTTTCACAGAATCGTGTTCTAGAGAATCGTGATTTTGTCTCAGAGAATCGTGATTCACAAAATCGTGTTTTTCACAAAATCGTGGTTCTCAGAATCGTTTTTTTTTACATGAAAATTGCGATTTTGTCTCAGAGAATCGTGTTTTCACAAAATCGTGTTTTAGAGAATCGTGTTCTCACAGAATCGTGTTTTTGGCTGAAAATTGTGATTTGTGAGAATCGTGATTTTGAGCACAACCACAGAATCGCGATTCTGAGAATGACCACAGAATCGTGATTCTTTCAGCAAGCTTTTAGGCGGGAAACAGAAAATCGTGATTTTCAAAAAAATTTGAATTTTCACAGAATCCCGATTTTCATCACAGAATCGCGTTTTTTGGCGGGAACTTTGAATTTTTGAGCGTCGAGCAATGGCGAGCTCCGTATGAGCAGAAAAGCATGAAAAACACAGGCGCTTGTTCTCCCTTGCACTTCCTAACTCCTTTCCACACAATAATTCATGAAAAATGATATGAAAATGGTGAAAATGCACTAAAAAACAAGAAATTTCTATGAAGAAGAAGATGGAAGAAGGTGGAGATGATGATGATGAGAAGATGAAGAAGAAAAATCAGAAAATGAACAAAAATGACAGTTTTTTTACCGTCCAACGTCGCAAATCTACGATCTTACCATCACAACGCTCGTCCTCGAAGCTCTCTCCCCGGCAACGGTGCCAAAATTCGGTGTAGCTCAAGCGTAAGCACCACCTCCTTTACTTGTCAATCTGCGGAGACGTGAGGACCGGTATGAAGACCACGAGCAAGTGAAGGCACAAGTGCGTGAGTGAAAGCACACAAACATGCACACACATACACACACACGCGCACAAGATAAGATCAAAGAGAGGAACAATGGAAAGCTTTGATTGCAAAAGAGTTCTCTTACAAAAGCTCTATTCTCTAACCAGCTAACTTGAAAAATGAGCTCTCTAGCTCTTTTTATAGTTTTTTGAGTAGTTTTGGCCCTGTCCAGACCTAGTGTCCGACCTAGTTAAAAATTAGGTTCCAAGGCTTATTTGAGGGCTCAAACAAAGTCTAAAAATTATGAAAATTGGTAGGATGATAGTTCTAATACTCCTGAAGCTCAAGAACTCCTCGGCTTGAACAAAATGGAGTTACAAAAATAGAAAATGGTATTTACAATGGCTTTTAGTGATGAAATTCACTATTTTTGTAGGGGATTCTTCTGAAAATTTGACATGTACTTCTTGGAGCTCCCTACTTGCTCCTTCTTCTTGTGTGTGTCCACCTTTCTGATGTGCTTCCGTGCTTGTGCTTGACCTTGAGTTCCAACACGTGCCTATCCAAGCCATAACAAGAGCCCAGGCGCTCTTATAGAATCAACAACTTAATCATGAGAGAGTAGTCGAAACTAGTGAAGTGGGGGCGCTAGAGGAGTCCTCTAGATGCATACCCATGGAGATTAGTAGCTTACCCATGTAAATTAGTAGGAAATTAGCCTTTTAGTGAATAAAGTGCCGGTCTATTGTGTGAAAGGACCATTTTTAGGGCACATGTATATAAGTCAATTTGTGACTCTTTGTAAAGACTTTTTGCCATTGTGAGAATCAAGAGCACAGAATTTCGAATTTGTGTCTTATCCTCTCTGTATCATCTTCTTTGTGAGCTTGTATGCATGTGTGTTGCTTGAAAAGAGTGTTAGGAAGTGTTGTCTATCCATGAAAGTGTTTTTTTGCTGTGGTTAAGGTGTGTGTGAAGTGTAGGAAGGACATTCCCGCGACTTAGTATTTTGCTCATAACTTGAAGTAGAAGTATGAGAATTGAGTGAAAATATCAGCATTGAATGCGTCTTCTTGAGAGCTTCGAAACGCATATGTTATTTTCTATATTCGGAGCTCGGAGCTGAGAGAAAAGATTAATTTACTATTGGCTGCTGCTCCAAGTATCGTCACACCATGACTGATAGTTGAAGCTTGTTTGGATTAGTCTTTGCCTTGTTTGCACTCTTTGGGAAGCTCATTTGCATTGATCATCATTTGAATGCATGTCTTCATACACTTGGCTAGGTTTTGATACTCCTCGGATTGATAAATAAAGCGTGAATCCCCACTATATGCACTTGAGGGGGATTGAGGTATAGTCTCCTTCTCCACAAGTCCCTAGGTTTGTCCTTAGGTACACACATTTTTTGGCGCCGTTTCCGGGGAGTGTCGAATCGAACCGAGGCATTCGTGTGATGGTAAGTAGCTCTAGCATTGAAGCGAGTAGAGGAGTTGTGAATTTCTCTTCTTTGGTAAGTCACACTCATCCGCACTTACTACTTCTCACTCTTGAAGTGTGTGTAGTGAGTTATTAGTCTAGGGAAGTGAGTGGAGTGAGTAGAGTAGGGGGAAAAAGGGAGGAGTAGGAAGATAGAATAGTTTCCCACCTCTTTTCTCTTTTTCTTTTCAGCCTTTTAATTAGGAAGAATTTTTCAAAAAGTATAAAAACCCAAAAAACTTGTCTTCTAAACTTCACTTGTCTCCAATCAAGTATCGAGAGAGAGAGTAGGCAGTCGAGTATCGTGATCGGAGATTAGAGAGCTTGGAGCCGCGCAGAGCAAGAGTGAGTGTTAGAGGAGCTTGGAAAGAGACTCCAAGGTGAGCATTGCTGCGTGATACTCATCACCATCAGTTAAAACCAATTAACTTAGCCAAACAATTTGCGGTAAGTATCGTAATGCCATCCCAAGGTAGAGAAGGATTATTTTTCTGATTCACGCTAAGAGGGGAGGGTAGATACACTCTAAGAACATGTGTATGTACTCAAGATCCAAAAAACACTTGCAAAAAATTGAAAACGTGTCAAGTATCGTGTTCTCCCGCGGTTGAGGTATCGCGATACCTAGGTATCATGAACTCCTGTGGTCGAGTATCGCGATACTTGCAAGTGGTCAAATATCGTGTATTGTTGAGAAATCCTCACGATACCAGCCACATATCGTGTATCGTGTATTGCGGAAATTTGATAGCGATACCTGTCAAGTATTGTCTATCGTGAAATTCCGGTCACGATACATGTGCCATATCGTGTATCGTGGAAGAAGCTTTCGCGATACTTGGTGCATATCGAGTATCGTCAGGAATTTTCTCATGATACTTCTCAAATATCATGTATCGTGGAGGCCTGAAATGATCCTTTATGAATATCGGATATTGTGGAAATTCTAGATATCGTGTATTATGAAGTTTTTCGCGATACCTGTGCAATATCGTGTATCGTGGACGAAGCCTTCACGTGGATATCGAGTATCGTCAGAAATTTCTCGCAATACTGGTGTTGTATCGTGTATCGTGGGATTAGAAAACGATATCTGTGGAATATCGACTATCGTGGAGATTTTCCTTGTGAACTATCGAGTATCGTGTATCGAGTTTATTAAGTATCATGTATCGTGACCTTTTGCAGTGAGTCAAGTACCGACTATCGTGGATTTCTGAGGCGATACTTGTCGAGTATCGAGTATCGTGGTAAGGCCGAGCCTGTCAAATATCGAGTATCGTGCATTTGTTTGGGTCAAGTATCGTGAGTTGTGGATTCACTTTCAGTCCTATTCCAACCAAATTTTCTCTAGAATTCTGACCCTCAATAAAGAACTTTAGGAGCTGGAGGTTGGTTAAGGTTAATCAAAGCTTTTAAGTGAACGAACCTAAGATTTGGAAGAACCCTAGGAAGCCGAAGAAGTGTGATTTCCTCTATAGGGAGTGTAGCCGAACCAAGTAGTCATTCACAATACTCTGAAACCTCTAGTGAGTCAGAGGAAGAAGTTCCCATGGCTTCAAAGAACATGCAAAATACCGTACCAATGATTGGCGTGATGTCAATTATTGAGGGTGAATATCGGACATCTTTAGAATATGTGAACACCAATCAACATGAGATACCTGTCTACCTAGATGGTCTAAACCGATCAGTGGTCAGACTAAAGAAAGCTTCAAATTGTTGGGAAAGATGGATGGATGCTCCAAGAGATTGAGTAGGTACTGCCAAAACCTGCTTTTTACCAGCCCTCTTTTGCTTCAGACTTGGTAAGTGGACCTCCTTAGCTTTCCAATGACACCATTAAAAGGCCTATGTACTTTGGAAGTGATGTGTGCAATGATTGAATCAAAATAGATAACTTTGGAACTCACAATCTCAAGAAAACCTTCTATTTATGTCCTTACACCTGCTGAGTATTTTGCTTAGCATGACCAGCACAGTAGAAATTGGAAAAATTCCTTTTAGGGGTATTTAACTAGCTTATCAAGCTAACTATTCCAAGTGGAATGATATAAAAAGATAAACTATGCTAAGAGAAATCAATTTAGCAAATGATCCCCGATTTTTTAGGATTGTAGCAGACATTGACCACTGATCACCTCGATGCGAATTTCTCTGAAATGGCTGAATAGAATCTCTTCAAACTTTGAAAATATGTAGATAACTTTGTGCTGAATCCAACAAGCTTTGAATCACTGAATTTGATGGAGAAATGACTGAGATATGCACTTCACAAGTTGACAAACTTTTGAGTAGTATGACAGAGAACTCAGAAATGAACAATGTGAATGTATGTATTCATGAACACTTGTATACAAATCCATTGGCATGAAAATCATTGCCTAATGGTGTAGATAGGTGTGGCCTAGAGTGTAGGCCTCACACACACGCAAAATTAGTAATGAGAAGCTCAGGAGTGATGAGTTCTACCTGCGATTTTTCCATGACCATTTTGATAGAGAATGAGTAAACATTTGAATTCAAATTCAAACTTTTGGCTCCCTATGATCAAGCTCCTATATCCTAGGAGATATTCCTTCAATCAAGTAGCTAACGTTTTCCACAAATCCTTTTGGTACGTGATTACAAAATATTCCAAGTCAATTTCACTTTTACAAGGAGATAAAGTGGTAATTAATCACTAGCACTAGTTCCTATGCTTCATCACATATGTAGGGTCTTTAAGATATCTTTCAAGCCAAATGTGTAGGCTTGTGATTTACACCAACAGCTCCCCCTCAAGCCAAACATTTTGGCTTGGTCTTCATCTTCAACCTTCATGTATACCCTGCAATCCAATCATTGCTTTGAATCTACAAAGTTTGGTTCCATCCAAAGCTTTAGTCAACAAATCTGCACACTGCATGTTGGTTGACACATAGGTTAATTGAATGTCTTTGCTGATCAACTTCTCTCTCACATAATGGTAATGGACCTCTATGTGTTTGGTCCTAGCATGATAGATAGGATTAGCTGCAAGGTGAAGAGAACTTGTATTATCTCCAAAGATAATTGGTGACCTAGTATATAAACCCAATTCTGTATACAAAAGCTTAATCCATATGGCTTCTTGTGTGGCATTAGCCAGCCCTCTGTACTCTACTTCTGTAGAAGACAATGCAACAGTTGGTTGCTTCTTTGCAGACCAAGATATTGTCTTATCACCTCTAAAGAAATATATCCAGAAGTGCTCCTCCTATCATCCTTGCATCCTGCCCAATCTGCATCTAAATAAATTTTGATATCAATATCTAAAGTGTAAGGAAAATACAAACCATGATTTTGTGTACCCTTGAGATACTTCAAGACTCTCTTGGTAGCCTCTAAGTGAGGTGTCCATGGCTTGTGCATAAACTGACTTAGCACACTAACTCCATATGGAATATCTATCCTTGTTAAGGTAGCATAGTTCAAGCTACCCACCATCTTTGATAACCTGTAATGTCATTGACTTCATCACCTTCATGGGCACTTAGTTTTAGGTTTACCTCCATTGGAGTGTTTGCTACTTTGGCATCCTGCAAGTGAAACTTCTTCAACATATCCTGTATGTATTTTTTCTGAGTAATGTATATTCCTGAGTTAGTATAAACTAACTCAAGCCCAAGAAAATACTTCAATAGACCAAGATCATTGATCTTGAACTCCTTCATCATCTGGCTCTTGATTTGTCTGATTCCATTGACATCATTACATGTAATTATGATGTCATCAACATAAACACAAAGGTGTATTACCTTTGAATTACTTCTCTTAATGAATAGAGAAGTATCTGCCTTGCTCATGACAAAACCTTAGTCTTGGAGGTATGTAGTTAACCTGTAATTCCATGCCCTAGGTTCCTGCTTCAATCCATATAAAGACTTTTTTAATTTGCAAACATATGTTACCTTCTTAGGGTCCTCATAGCCAGGAGGTTGTGACATATATACCTCCTCTGAAATCCATCCATTCAAGAAAGCATTCTTGACATCCAATTGGTACATATTCCAATTTTTTGATGCAGCCACACTTACCAACACTCTAATGGTTGGCATCTTGGCCACAAGAGAAAATGTCTCTTCATAATCAATGCCTTGGGTTTGTGCAAAACCCTTGGCTACTAGTCTGGCTTTGTACCTATTAATTGTGCCATCAGAATTTCTTTTAAGCTTATAGATCCATCTGGATCCTATTACCTTCATGGAGTCCTTCTTTGGTACTAACTCCCATGTATCACTCTCTTTGAGTGCTTCAATCTCCTCATCCATAGCTTCTTTCCATTCTGTCTTGGTTATGGCTTCTTCATATGATCCTGGTTCTTCAATTGACAAATGTTTGGCAATATAAACGGAATGTTTAGTAACAAGAGATGTATCATACCCATATCTGATAGGTTTTTTGCGATCTCCTGATTGATTGAGTTGAAGATTCAGGTATGTCTTCAAGCTTCTTCATCTTCATTTTGCCCTTGGACTTCCATGCCTTGAACTCTTCAAGGTTGATAGTATCTTCATCACCTGAACTTGAGTCTTCAATCTGAGCAGGTTCCTCCTTTGTAAGACTTGGAAACTCTCTTCCAAATCATAGGGTAGTTTAACCTTCCTGCATTCATTCTCATACCAAGAATCATTTTCATCAAAGACAACATCTCTACTCACCATGAATCCCTTATTGGAAGGGTTATAAAACCTGTATCCTTTTTTATTTAGATCATATCCAATAAAGATGCACTTTTCAACCTTTGGGTCTAGCTTTCCTCTTATCTAAGAAGGAATGTGTACATATGCTACACATCCAAATATCCTGCAATGGTCTAGTGAGGGTCTTTTACCATGCCATGCTTCATAGGGTGTCATCCCATCAAGGGGTTTAGATGGTAACCTATTTATGAGATAAGTGGCAGTTGAAACACTTTCTGCCCGTAGATAATTAGGTAATTTTTTCTCATTCAACATAGACCTAGCTGTCTCAACAATCAACCTATTTCTTCTCTCAGCTACCCCATTCTGTTCAAGAGAATACCTTGTGGTGATTTCTCTTTTGTCGCCTCTGTCCTGCAAGAAGTTTTCAAATTCATTGGAGAATTATTCACCTCCTCCATCTGACCTTAGCCTCTTCAAATTCTTTCTTGTCTGATTTTCAACAAGTGCAAGATATTTTTTAAAGCAATTAAGCACCTCATCTTTGTGCTTCATGAAGTACAATACAGTCCATCTGCTATAATCATCAATGAAAGATACATAGTACCTTGAACCTGAGACTGAGGGGTCTTTGCTTGGTCCCCATACATCTGTATGGACAAGCTCTCGGTAGTCTTCATGTATGTAACCTTTCCTTGAGTAAGGTAACCTGTGAGACTTCCCAAATTGACAAGCACCACACTTATAAATCATATGTTGCTTGGATACATTTGTTATTCCAAGCACACATTGGTTCCTGCATATTTGCTTCAAAGTTCTTTCTCCTATATGCCCTAATCTTTTGTGCCAAATCTCAAGCTCTGAAAGTGTTTAATCCTTGTAACTGTATAGTGCAATATTCTTTGTGTCTTCTAACTCAAAAGTGAAAAGTCTACCTGATTTTTCTCCTTTAGCAATCCTCTTGAACCCATGCCTTGGATCCTCCACAAATTCTCCATATTGGTTGAATCTAACCTGCAAACCTTTCTCCACAATCTGTCCAACACTCATCAAATTTTTTGTAATGGTTGGTACATAAAGTACCCTGCTCAACAAATTCTGATTTCCATCACAAGTCTTAACATTTCCAACTTTAACTACTAAGTGCTTGGTGTCATCACTTGTTTGGACTTGATGCTTACCTTTTGGTTCCTCAAGATCAGAGAGTAGTGCTACATTGCTAGCCACATGATTTGAGCATCCTGAGCCAATGTAGAATAGGTGGTCATCATTTGTACTTGATTTTGAAGTCATGTTCATGATCAGAAGAGAGTCATCCTGCTCCTCTGTGTAGTTGCTGTAGTTCTTTCTGGATTTGAATCCTCCTTGGTACTTGCCATTGTAATTATTGTTGTAATTGTTGTTGTAGTTGTTGTTGTAGCTTGGTGATGGTTGAATCTACCTTTTGACTGTGAGTATCCACCCCTTTGGTATCCTCTTCCTCTCTGATTCTTGTAATTCCTGAAACACTCATCTGTAGTATGATTTGATAAACCACAAATGTTGCATGGTGAGGAGTTATAGGATCTCCCCCTACCTTGCTTACCTCCTCTGCCCCTTCCTCTTGATGATCTACCTCTCCCTCCATAGTTGGCTTGGGAGGTAGAGCCTTCATCTTCCACCTTCTTGCTCTTGCCTTTATCTTTAGACTTCTTATCAGTATATAGGGCAGAAGAGTTATTACCTTTGGATGTATCTCCATTGTTGTTGAGCTTTGCTTCATAAGTAAACAATTGTCATATGAGAGTTCTAAGATCTGGAATTCGCATGTCCATGTAAAGGTCCATGGCAATAGTGAAGCTTTCCCATTTGTCATCAGCCTTGATCCCATTGATCACTTGCCTTACAATCTGCTCTTCTTGAATCTCTTCTCCTATGCTTGCTAACGGATCTGCTACATCTTTAATTTTGGTCACAAATTCTGAAACAACTTGCTTAGGTTGCTTCCTTAATGTTGTGAATTCAATCCACAACTGATTTTTCCTAGCCCTTGTGTTGGAGGAAAAATAAGTTGACAAGGTTTCCCAAGTCTCTTGGGATGTCTTACAATTTCTAATATGTCGCAAAAGAAATTCAGAGATGGAGTTGAGTAAATAAGACCTTGCCAATGCATCCTTAGCACACCATGTGTTGAGCTTTTCATGTTCTTCCTTTGTTGGCAATCCTCTTGTTTTGAATGAGGGCAATTCCTCATCTCCTGAGATGTATCCATAGAGACTCCTTCCTTGTAAGTAGGTCTTCATCCTTAGAGACCATGCTTGATAGTTGTTCCTATCCAATTTATCAATAAATGAAGGAAACCCATCTCCCATTTTACCTTACTTTGCTCTGATACCACTGTTGGGAAAGATGGATGGATGCTCCACACAATAAAATGGCCTATGTACTTTGGAAGTGATGTGTGCAATGATTGAATCAAAACACATAACTTTGAAACTCACAATCTCAAGAAAACCTTCTATTTATCACCTGACACCTGCTGGGTATTTTGCTCAGTATGACCAGCACATTAGGAATTGGAAAAATTCCTTTTAGGGGTATTTAATTTGCTTATCAAGCTAACTATTCCAAGTGGAATGATGTAAAAAGATAAACTATGCCAAGAGAAATAATTTAGCAAATGAAGTTATACTCTCGATTGTTTAGGATTGTAGCAAACATTGACCAGTGATCACCTCGATGCACATTTCTCTGAAATGGCTGAATAGAATCTCTTCAAACTTTGATAGTACGTAGACAACTTTGAGCTGAATCCAACAAGCTTTGAATCACTGACTTGGATGGAGAAATGACTGAGATATGCACTTCACACGTTGACAGACTTTTGAGTAGTATGATAGAGAACTCAGAAATGAACAATGTGAATGCATGTATTAATGAACACTTGTATACAAATCCATTGGCATGAAAATCATTGCCTAATGGTGTAGATAGGTGTGGGCTAGAGTGTAGGCCTCACACACACACACTCAAAATCAGTAATGAGAAGCTCGGGAGTGATGAGTTCTACCCGCGACTTTTCCATGACCATTTTTATAGAGAATGGGTAAACATTTGAATTCAAATTCAAAGTTTTGGCTCCCTATGATCAAGCTCCTATATCCTAGGAGATATTCCTTCAATCAAATAGCTAACTTTTTCCATGAATCCTTTTGGTAGGTGATTACAAAAGATTCCAAGTCAATTTGACTTTTACAAGGAGATAAAGTGGTAATTAATCACTAGCACTAGTTCTTATGCTTCATCACATATGTAGGGTCTTCAAGATATCTTTCAAGCCAAATGTGTAGGCTTGTGATTTACACCAACACAGATGCCTACATAGTGCCTAGGCCAACAATTAAGTATGCAGGAGGGTTTTATATGGACAAAAGAGATATCCAGTATGTTGTTACGGAACACGCTGAAAACATCAATGAACATGGGGAAGAAGACAATGCTCACAACCTTAATGAAGAGGGACATGAAGGGCAAGTGACCAATCCAAGAGGGAGATCTACTATTGTTAGGGTTTGGAGAGGAGACCTAGTTCCCCAACATGACTCCCTAATGGATGTGTATTTGATCAATGGAATGGAGCATCTCCTTAGAGCCCACTCTTCATTATGGGAAGTAGCCCCTAACCCAGTTACCGTCTATGAGTTACAAGATCCAGAACTCCTCACCATTATCACATATTTGGACAAAAACCAAAGGAGGTACTGGCCTCTAACGGAGTTAGAAAGAGCAGGGTTGAAATATCAGAACATTCCAGTGTTCCCCTCTAGGGATCAAGCCACTACTTTGCAAAACCCTCAAGAAATGTTTCAGGATAATTCCTATCAACAATCTGGACAAACACAACAAATACAAATCCCGGTTAGACCCCATGTGCAGTTTGCTATGCCTACAAATAACCCTAACAATCGGCCTCAGCCACCTGTTGACCCAAGGAGTAGAATCCCTGTTCCAGATAGACCACCTATGGTAAGAGGACCTGGTATACCGATAGGAAGACGAGTTTTCCCTATGATGCCTAGACCACCTGAAGCAGGAAGGAGATTAAGACCTATTCAAGTTGCCAAATGCATGAGAAACCATTATGATGGCTCTAGTGAACCTTACAATCATATAGCTAAATTCAAGCAAGTTATCAGAGCTGAACAAGTGGAAGATTTCTTGATCCAATATGAATCCTTTGGTCTAACTCTGAAAGACACAGCTTTAGCGTGGTTCCAGCCATTAGATCCTAATAATTTTCAAAACATGGAACAAGTCTATCAAGAAATGATTGAGGAATTCACTAAATCTGGGATTAAAAACAACTCTTCCTCATTTATCCATAGCTTTAAGCAAGCTCCTACAAAGTCAATGAGATTGGTTGCAAGAAGATTCAAACAATATGTGGATAGATGCCCTGTTGAAGAGAGACCCACTCAAAACAAGATGGTGTCATTGTTTTTGGAAGGGTTAGTGAATGGATCATTAAGATCTCTGGTATATGTGAAAAGAGTTCAAACTTTGCAAGAATGTATTGACCTAGAGGAAAGTCTAGCGGAAGATTTGAAAATACCTCAAGGTAGCGTAAAAAGTGAAGATTCCGTCAGCAGCATATCAAACCCTAAGAATAATGTGGAGGAAATAGCCGACTTAGTAGCAAAGAAATTGAATGTTCAAGGATAGAGGAACTACCCCAACAACCCAATGAGAGTGCCCATGCTTAGAAGATGTATGCATTCAAGAGGAGATCATCCCTCTCATTTGTGCGCTAGGGGAGTAGTCCCACCACCTGCTTATGCTTACAATAGACCGGGCCCTCTACAATATTGCAGCATCAAACAAAAGTACACATATCACAGCACAAAAAACTGTCCTTACAATAGGCAATCAAGACTGGTACAACCTGTCATGAGACCTTATGGATACCCTCAGAGAGATCAAGGAGGAGAAGCCTTTAGATATCCCACATATCAGCAACAGGGACCAGTACCACAACCGTATGCTTATCAAGGGTACGCTCAACCACAACCGGTGTTAGGACAACAACCGGACCACCCTCAAAATGTTGTCTCAGTGAAAGTAGCTCGACAAGAAGAGAACCTTGAGAGAGCAATAGTTCCAGCCACACCTTTCACTAGTAACGAATCATATGACCCATCTTATGACCATAGTCAAGGAGATTATTCCACTTATGAGAGCTCTTTGATAGAATATGGACAAATGTACGAACCTTGTGCATATGGCATGGAAGCACTAGATAATTCTTATGGGTACGAGCAGGACTATGTATCATTGATGTATCCAGCTCCCAGAGCACCCATACCTCCCCGACCTATGAACCGACCGCCTCTACCTAGAGGACCATGTTATAGATGCGGAGGTGATCATTATATCAAAGAATGTACACTACCAAACCCACCACCACCACAACAAGTCTCGGAAGGATACTGTAGTGATTGTGGTAAAGAACATCTTTTTAGAGATTGCCCCAAAAATCCTAACAAAGTTAACTCGAACGTGCAAATCAATGTGATAGAAGTGATAGAGTCATCAAGGAGTGATAAGGAATACATCGTACCATTGAAAGCAATAACACGGGCCAAAGCTAGAGAGACCCCAGAAAAGACTAGAGCAAATGATCGAGCTGACAGGAAAGTGGACATACCTACACCTCAAAGAGTTGAAGACTCGAAAGAACCTGGAAAAAGTATCACAACTAAACAAACACAAAGATGGAAGAATCGTAGAGATAGGATAAAGGAAAAGAAATTACAAAAACAGATGGAGAAAGAAAAAAATGAACAAGATCAAAAGGAAAAACAAGAAGTGGAAGTAGAAATTCGGAAAGGAAAGTCTAAAAATGAAGAGGTAGGATCAGTTTTAGCAGATCCCATGCCAGAAGAGTTAGCCATGTGGATTCATGCATACCAGGCACGAATCAGAGCAGGACCAACCATTGAACAACATGAGAAAGAATATCCTAGAGGTGACTCAGAGAAAGAAAGGTTGGAGATATGCAAAAAGTTAATTGAAGTAGCTCAACAGACCCTAGAAAAACCTGTTCTTAAATTGCCTAATTCACAAATTCTCGAAAAGGAATTCCAAGAGTATGTCTTCCCTAATAACCCCGAGAAACCCAAAGAAGGCGAGACACATAATAGAAATTACTGCGAGGATAAAAAAGAAGGATCCATTGTCCCCGAAGTAGATGTGGAATGGCCTGAAGACTTGTGGGCAAGATTCCAAGAAGACAAATGGAAGAAAGTGGAAGGAATAGAACCACCCTTTGAAGAGCTAGAAGGAGCAGGTGAATTAGAACATTCAATACCTGAGCTGAATTCACAAGGATCATTACCCTTTGACCAAAGTGAAAAGGAGAATGACAGTGAAAAGGTCTTGCCAAATTACACAGGAGAATACGAACATAATTCAAAATTATACTGCATTCCCTCAATAAGAAAAAAAGAACAGAATCCATCAGTCCAAACATTGGACATCATACAACACCTTAGAAAGGTAAAAATCCCTTGTACTCTGACATTGGAAGAATTGTTGAAGGTCAAACCACATTTGAAGGAGAAATTAACCAGTCAATTGGAGACAAAGGCTGAAGAGAAGGAAATGCCTGATGAGGTGACCACAGTCAAAATCCCAATCGATAAGGTTGGAGATTTCAGCAAAGGAGATGAAGGAAACACTTCCCTTCCAGTTACCTATAGGGGTTATACCACTAAAGCTATCTTAGATTCAGGAGCTGGAGTAGGAATTGCAACTAAAGAAATCTGGGAGAAATGGAGAAAACCAGCCTTAAGACCAACACGCATGAAGATACAAATGGTAGACGGACACACTGAACGACCCTTGGGATTATTGGAACGAGTAAAATTTACTACGTGTGGAGATGAATTCGAGCACACCTTAGCGATCTGTCAATTTGAAAGGGCTAGAAATTATGAGATGATACTTGGAAGACCCTTCATGAGACAACTAAAGGTAGTGCAAGATTGGGGAAAAGACGGAGTATACTTACAACATGAAGGAACCACAACAAGAATAAATCTCCACACATACACATATCAAGATGTTCCTCCCTTGCAATGGAATCAGATTCATAAGGAGGAAGACGATCAGTCGATTCACAGTATAAGTTCAAGCGACCAATCGTGGATGAACGAAGACACTCATCTATGCATATGCCAAACTGCGAAAAAGGAAGAAGATAGAAGGAAAGGATGGCAGCAAAGGCAAGGAGTTGCTAGATCTGTACAAGATCCAGCTTACATGCTGCAAATATTCCTAGATGAAGAATTCGAACCTCATGGTTGGATGGAGATTTTAGCCACACTCGATGTTTGTGTAAACGAAGAAGTGATAACCATGAATGAATGCATTGATGAGGAAGGATGTGACATTAGTCTATACGTGGTAGTTCTTCAAGAGGCTGAAGAAGGAGAAGTAATTGAAAAGGAATGGAAGGAGGATTATGAGAACATTGAAATGGAACAAGAGCAAATGGAAACCGAAAGTGGAAATCAAGAAGTAAGTGTCATAACTAATGAAATAAATCAAGAAAGGACACAGGAAGAAGAGCTTGGATTAGATAAAGCAAAAGATGATGAAGAAAACAAGCCTCAAGACCAATTTGAAGTGCCTCACCACTTCAAAGAATATGAAGTAGAAGAGAGGAAATTCGTATTCAAATGCCAAAACGAGAAGCACAGCCAGGAATAGCATATGACAACATAGAACAAACCAAGAAAATTATAGTAACCTTGGAAGAAGGAGAAGAACGATGTACTTTTATAGGTCAAGATGTCTCAATGGAAGAAGAACAAGAGCTGATACGACTCATTCAAGAATATAGTGTTGGTGTAAATCACAAGCCTACACATTTGGCTTGAAAGATATCTTGAAGACCCTACATATGTGATGAAGCATAGGAACTAGTGCTAGTGATTAATTACCACTTTATCACTTTGTAAAAGTCAAATTGACTTGGAATCTTTTGTAATCACCTACCAAAAGGATTCGTGGAAAACATTAGCTATTTGATTGAAGGAATATCTCCTAGGATATAGGAGCTTGATCATAGGGAGCCAAAAGTTTGAATTTGAATTCAAATGTTTACTCATTCTCTATAAAAATGGTCATGGAAAAGTCGTGGGTAGAACTCATCAGTCCCGAGCTTCTCATTACTGATTTTGAGTGTGTGTGAGGCCTAAACTCTAGCCCACACCTATCTACACCATTAGGGAATGATTTTCATGCCAATGGATTTGTATACAAGTGTTCATTAATACATACATTCACATTGTTCATTTCTGAGTTCTCTGTCATACTACTCAAAAGTCTGTCAACTTGTGAAGTGCATATCTCAATCATTTCTCCATCAGATTCAGTGATTCAAAACTTGTTGGATTCAACTCAAAGTTTTCTACGTACTGTCAAAGTTTGAAGAGATTATATCCAGCCATTTTAGATAAATTCGCATCGAGGTGATCACTAGTCAATGTCTGCTATAGTCCTAAAAAATCGGGGGTATAGCTTCATTTGCTAAATTGATTTCTCTTAGCATAGTTTATCTTTTTACATCATTCCACTTGGAATAGTTAGCTTGATAAACTAATTAAATACTTGTAAAAGGAATTTTTCCAATTCCTACTGTGCTGGTCATATTGAGCAAAATACCCAACAGGTGTCAGGACATAAATAGAAGGTTTTCTTGAGATTGTGAGTTTCAAAGTTATCTGTTTTGATTCAATCATTGCACACATCACTTCCAAAGTACATAGGCCATTTTATGGTGTCATTGAAAAGCTAAGGAGGTCCCCTTACCCATCACTGATCATCTCTTGGAAAGAGTGGCAGGAAGGGAAGTTTATAGTTTCTTAGACGGCTTTTCATGGTATAATCACGTAGCCATTGCTCCTGAGGACCAACATAAAATAGCCTTTGCAACTGAATGGGGAGTATACGCTTTTAGGGTTATGCCTTTTGGTCTAACCAATGCCTCAACCACATTCCAAAGATTGATGTGTCATGTATTCAAGGAGTTCCTGAGAAAGAGTATGGAGGTATACGTGGATGACTTATGCACTTATTTAGCTATACGATCAGAGCATATCCCTGAGCTAGGAAAGATTTTCGCCAAATGTCAACAATATAGAGTATGCCTCAATCCGGAAAACTGTGTCTTCATGGTCCGACAGGGAAAGATATTAGGACATATTGTCTCTAAGAATGGAATCTCAACGGATGAAGACAAAATCAAAGTAATTCTGGATTTACCGAGACCAAAGACTACTAAAGAAGTACAAGCATTTATGGGACATTGCGGATACTACTGAAGATTTATACATATGTATGCCATAATTGCTAGACCTCTTTATGCATTATTGTCTCAGTTTAATTGCACAGAAGAATGTGAAAAGGCCTTCAACAAATTAAAGAGTCGATTAAGTTCCGCCCCAATCCTTCGAGTACCTAATTGGAACAAACCATTTCACATTCACGTAGATGGTTGCCTCTTAGCTCAACCCACAGATACAGAAAGTTAGACCACCCCATAGCCTATGCTAGTAGACAAATGAATCAAGCAGAACGCAATTATACCACGACCGAAAGAGAAGGCCTAGGAATGGTGTACACAGTGAAGAAGTTTCAACACTACTTATTGGCAAACAAATTCAAATTTTTTATCGATCATCAAGCTCTACTGTACTTAGTCAATAAGCCTTGTAATACGGGACGACTAGTACGATGGTTTCTATTGTTGATGGAATTTGATTTTGAGGTAGTAGTCAAGAAAGGGAATACTCACATTAGAGCATCAAGAATGACACATGGAGAACCACCCATGGGAGTACCTGATGATCTGCCAGACACTTACCTTTTTAATCTCAAAATATGTCCCCAATGGGCTGAAAAGTTGATCCCTATCCTCACGTATGGACCTAAACATGGGATCTCACCAAATCGAAACCAAGACCTTCATTGCTGGAAGTTTATATCACCAAGACTCAAGTGGATTACTCATGAGATGCATGGAAGAGGAGGAACAAGAAATGTGGCTTCAAAAAGCACATGTAAATCAATGGAAAACTCATTTAAATGCAATCGAAACATGGCAAACTTTGAAGAGATTAGGCATATATTGGCCAACCATGCAAAGGGATACACATAACTATGTATCAACCTGCCCAACTTGTCAAGAATGGAATCCAAAAGAGAACTCTAGTCTATGCTACTCCATCGTAGCACCAAGATGGAGCATGCCTCTGGTGAAGTTCTTGAAGACCCAAGAGTACCCAGAAGGAGCCACTCTAGCAAGCAAACGTGCGCTCACAGGACAAAGCAAGGACTATCTCCTTATAGGAAAACAACTCTTTAAGCGAGGAAGAGATAATCAATTGCGAACGTGTATTCATGAAGACAAATATCTTGCTGTGTTAGAGATGGCACATAAAGGAGCTGCAGGAGGACATTTCTCTGCAGATAAAATGGCAAAAATGATTCTCTTTGCTGGAATGTGGTGGCCAACTCTACATCAATATGCATCAACATATGTGCAATGATGTGATACTTGTCAACGAATTAAATATCCAATTAGAAGAGATGAAATTCCACTAAAACCCATGATGAGTGCCAGAGCCTTTACTAAATGGGGAATAGATTTCATAGGACCTATTAGCCCACCAGCTAAAGGATCCCATGCCGAGTACATAATTGTAGCCACAGACTATTTGACCAAATGGGTTGAAGCCAAAGCAACCAAGAAAAATGATGCAAGGACTACGGCCAAGTTTCTCTTTGAGAACGTTTTCACTAGGTTTGGAGTACCTATAGAAATTGTGAGTGATAGAGGCACGCATTTTGTGAATGAAGTGATAGAAGCTCTACTGAATAAATTCTTAGTAATTCATAAGAAATCAGCCCCATATCACCCGCAAGCCAATGGACAAGTCGAAAGTTCAAATAAAATCTTGTGCACAGTTCTCACTAAAATTGTTAACAATGGAAGATCTGATTGGGATAAACAATTACATCATGCTTTATGGTCATTCCGAGTAGCCTACAAAACCGCCATAGGAACTACTCCTTTTAACTTAGTGTACGGACAGAATGCTATTTTGCCAATTGACTTCTTAATAACCACTCTCAGAGTAGCAACAACTTATGAGTGGACTGGACATGAACTATCAGCTCAATTGGATCAAATAGAAAAGTTACATGAAACTAGGTTACAAGTGATAGCAGGGATTTATGTTGCAAAAAATGACAGAAAGCCTATTTTGATGCTCATATTAAAGAGGAGAGTTTTGGTTTATACTTTAAAACAACACGCAAAGAAACTGTAGAAAAGAGGATATGGCCCATTAATCATCAATCATATATCTACCAGTGGAGCCATCAGTTTAGCAACCATAGATGGAGAAATATTGCCAAACTATATCAGTGGGTGTCGAGTAAAAAAGTACTTAGAGCCATTGATAGAAGAGATAATGTCACGATTAATAATGGGAAAAAATAGGCGCATTGGGGAAGAAAGAATACGAGAAGAAGCCAGGCAAGAAGCACTAGAACGAATCAAGAAACGAAAAGAGTGGATGAGATAGAGAGACGAGAGATATCGACAGGGAGAAGAACTCGTCCCAATGGCTAATTTTAGAGCTACTGAAAACCTAGGTCAGCAAATGATGCAACCCTATTTGAATTTGGAAGCTGGAAAAGAAGAGTACCACTTAGTGGATGCTCTCATTGATACAGGAGCTGTTATAAGTTGTATCAAATTTTCATTAACACAGAAACTCAAGCAAGAATTACGAATAGCTTAACACTTCTCTGCACACTTCTTAGTCACTCTTCATGCACACCTTGCACTTCACTTCTTTGCGTCCCACATTGTGTGTCTCTTGCACTTCTCTCTCTTGCCTAACTTAGACTATGCTCACCTTGCTCAGTCTTGCTTACACTTGCTTGGTCCAAGAATAGTCCTTGCCTTCATTTGAGTGTCAAATCATGTATGCTCCTAACTGCAAGAGTATCTTGGTGCTCACTTTGATGTCCCAAGATTGTCTCGAAAAGTGGGCAGCCAACGAATCCCTGTTTTGTCCTTTATTGACTTTAGACTAAAACAAAAATCTTAATTGGGGGCCATACTTTCACTTCTGCGTACGCTACCGCTTCACATACCTTCACATTTGCCTTTTAATTCTTCATTATTGCACCTAAGAGAGGGTTCACCTGAACCTTCCAAAACACTTTAAAAACACTTTGAACCTTAGGGAAATTAGAGAAATACCTCTGCAACCTGCAACCACTTTCTCCAATTCACCCTTTGTGGATAATTACTTGTGCACTACCTGCACACCTTGACACTTGCACTTCGAACACTTTGACTTTACCTTGTTGACTTTGATTAGTTTGACTTTGCCTCTTGACTTTGATTACAGTTGACTTTGACTACGGTGGACTTTGACCAATATAACTTTTATGGGCTCAACAACCACATTTATAAATCATGTGTTGCTTGGATACATTAAGTATCCCAAGCACACATTGATCTCTACATATCTATTTTAAAGTTCTTTCACCAACATGCCCTAACCTCTTGTGCCAAATTTCAAGCTCTGATAGTGTTTGATCTTTATAGCTATAAAGTGCAATATTCCTTGTATCCTCAAGTTCAAAAGTGAATAATCTACTTGTCTTTTCTCCTTTGGTAATTCTCTTGAATCCATGTTGGGGATCCTCCACAAATGCTCCATATTGGTTGAACCAGACCTATAAACCCTTTTCCACAATTTGTCCAACACTCATCAAATTCTTGGTAATTGTAGGTACATATAGAACAGTGCTCAACAGATTCTTGTTTCCATCATAGGTCTTAACATTTCCTACTTTAATAATTGAGTGCTTGGTGTCATCACCTGTTTATACCTGATGCTTACCCTTTGGTTCCTCAAGGTCAGAGAGAAGAGCTAAATTGCCTACCACATGGTTTGAACATCATGAGTCAATTTAAAAGAGATAGTCATCAGTTATACCTGGTTTTGAATTCATATTCATAATCAGAAGAGAATCCTCTTGCTCCTTTGTGTATTTATTGTAGTCTTTCCTTGATTTGTAGCCTCCTTGGTAGTTGCTATTGTAGTTGCTGTTGTAGTTGTTATTGTATCCTTGATGGTGGTTAAATCTTCCTCTTGATTGTGTATATCCGCCTCCTTGATATCCTCTACCTCTCTAACTCTTGAAGTTCCTATAACACTCATCTGTAGTATGATTTGACAATCCACAAATATTACATGGTGAGGAGTTATAAGGTCTCCCCCTACCTTGCTTACCTCCTCTACCCCTTCCTCTTGAGGTTCTACCTCTCCCTGCATAGTTGGCTTGGGAGGTAGTTCCTTCATCTTCAACCTTCTTGCTCTTCCCTTTCTCTTTGGACTTACTTTTATCAGTGTATAAGGCAGAAGAGCTATTTCCTCTTGATGAATCTCCATTCTTGTTGAGTTTGGCTTCATGGGTGAAGAGTTGTCCCATGAGTGTGGTAAGGTCTGGAATTTGCATGTCCATGTACAAGTCCATGGCAGTTGTGAAGCTTTCCCATTTGTCATCAGCTTTAATACCATTGATCATTTGTCTTAAAATCTACTCCTCCTCAATTTCTTCTCCTATGCTTGCCAATTGATCTTCTAAATCTTTGACTTTGGTCCCATACTCTGAGATGCCTTGCTTGGGTTGCTTTCTTTCAGTGGTAAACTCAATCCACAGTTGGTTCTTCCTAGCCCTTGTGGTGGAAGAGAAATATGAAGACAATGTTTCCAAGTCTCTTGGGATGTCTTACAGTTCCTAATATGTGGAAGAAGAAAATCAGAGATTGAGTTAAGTAAGTAAGACCTTGCTAATGCATCCTTGGCACACCATGTGTTGAGTCTTTTATGTTCCTCTCTTGTAGGTTGTCCTTTGCTTCTGAATATGGGCATCTCCTCATCTCCTGAGATGTATCCATAGAGGCTCCTTCCGTGCAAGTATGTCTTCATCCTCAAGGAACATGCTTGATAGTTGTTCTTGTCCAATTTATCAATGAAAGAAGGAAAACCATCTCCCATTTTACCTTAGCTTTGCTCTCATACCACTGTTGGGAAGATGGATGGACACTCCAAGAAATGAGTAGGTACTACCAGAGTCTGCTTTGTACCAGCCCCTTCTAGCTTCAGAGTTGAGTTTTAGGCCCTCTTAGCTTTCCAATGACACTATATAAGTGCCTATGTACTTTGGAAGTGATGTGAGAAATGATTGAATCAAAACATACTACTTCCAAGTTGAAGGTTCAATAAAAACCTTCTATTTTTGTACACACACCTATTGCTTGTTATGCTCAGTGCTTCCAGTACAGTAGAAATTATAAAAATTCCTTCTAGAGGTATCAAATTAGCTTAGTAAGCTAATGATTCCAAGAAGAATCACTTAAAATGATGCACTATACACAGAGCAATCAATTTAGCAATTGAATCATTACCCTCGATTTTTTAGGACCTCTGTAGAGTTTGACTAGTGAGTGCTTCGATGCACTTTTCTCCAAATTGGCTAAATAGATTGTCTTTAAAATTTGTGACAATGTAGAGAACTTGGATCTGATTCCAAGAAGCTATAGAACATAAAAAAGGATCAAGGAATGACTGAGATATGAGCAGTACAGGTTGACTGTTATGAGTGACTATGACAGAGAGACCACAGATGAGAAATGTAGATCTATTGTATTAAAGAACAATGTTGTACAAGATCATAGGAAAGATAATCATAGCCTAATGATGATTAGAATTGTAGGTTACAATGTAGACCTCACTCTCTTACAATGTGGCAATGGAGAACTGGGGAATAGAGGCACACATCCCATGAGTTTTTTGACATCTTTTATAGATGATATGTTTGAACTTGAACTTCAATCCTTCATTGGCTCTCACTAAAAAGTAGTCCTCCAATCTAGAAGATATTCCCTCACATGAAGTCGTGAAATTTCCAACTAACAAATCCACGAGTTTGGTAGTGATTACAAATATTCTATCAAGTCAAAAAATGACTTTTACAAATGGTAAAGGTTAAAGACTTCCTAGCAATGGTTTCCATGGAGATTCAAATATTCATGAACTTCTAGCCAAATGTGTAGGCTTGGACTTTGCACCAACAAACCCCACACCAGATGAAATGAATGTGAAGGAGGACCATAAGAATTTTGGTGAAATCCATCAGATAAGTCTGCTCCATCCAATGTCAACCCAAGAGGTCCCAGTGATGGATTGTTGCCAGGTAGGAGGATGTCATGAGATCTTCCCCAGGTCTTCCTTTGAACAAGAAGAGGATTACCTGAGCGGTTAGGTGGGTTACATCAGTAGACAGATGTGTAAAATAGCCTCTTCAGGCCCATCCTCCACACTTCACGTGGACTAGCCTAAATCTATTGTACAGAATGCCTGACTTCCTGATGGGCAGGTCATGCAAGTGTTGGACCTCTCCTCTTTTCCAAACCAGAGTGTCAACCAGACCTCTCAACCTCAACCACGCAAAAGTCAACCATGACTTAAGAACCCTAATCGATGACCATACCAGATTACCCAAAGATAGAGGCAACATCAATATGTCAAAGTAACTAGCACAAAGCAAGTATGGGTGCCAAAATGTCACAAAAGTACCAAAAGTTTCCAACACCACAGGCTCTAACAAGAAGAAGTTAAGGGAGAATTAGAGTCAACATCCAACCTACCCTCAACCTTCTCCTCTATCGACAAGCACTAGATAGATTTGGATTGCCAAGAAGTACTTAACAAACAAACCCAACCCCACGCAGATATGGGTACCCAAGAATTGTCTTTTAGCATAGAACCCAAGCCTTGTAATATACACCCCTCAAAATCACCTCATCCATCGACACCATCATTTCTAGAATCATCCTCTATACCTCAGCCAAAGAACCATACCCACTCACCGCCACTTAGGAAATGGATGCCAAAACGTTTCCAAAAGCCTCCACACGATCCTTTGTATGACATAACACCTATCCCAACTAAACATTACCCTTGTAATAATTCACCCACGATCGAACCTTGTATAAATTCACCCACACTAACCCACCATCACTTGTAATAACATCTAGTCACAAGCAATGTATGCATTATCTAAAGCATGTAGGCTATCAAGTGACATGCACTGTTTTATGAGAAATCATTCCATAAACCACCTCATGACACTAGGCTACACGGGTTTCACATCGGCTATGGAAAGCGATTCCAGTCTCACTTTATTGGGATCATAATTAGTTTCCATACAAATGTGTTATTCTTTTGTAGCAAATCATCTCCGTATTCATTTAGATCATCACGCAAGCTGAAGGAACTTCCGAGGCTGGCCCTAACATGCTACTCATCAATTTTGGTAATTTGATAACTGAGTCTTATCCTACATTACAACCACTAGAATTCCAAGGTTTTATGAGACTGATGCCAATAGATGATCCTCCTCGGGGATGCACCAAACAAGTACACAACAACTCACATTGGTTCCAAGGACTTGTAGGACCCCTAGCAGATGCTAACTACATCTATGATGGAATGCTTTGCTTTAGCAGAGACATTTGGGGGAGATATCAGTTGTTCCCCTGGGAATTTGAAGATCTTCATAATTCAGAGGAGTTACGACTCATTTGAGCTAGGGCTCGATTCATAGAGTACTTTAGTGCACCCTTGCCAAAACCTGATATCTATCAATGCTTCTTTTTAGTGACAAATCTTGAACCCCCTGAGAGGAAGGAATTGCCAGGAACTTGTATTTTGCCATCGCTAGTGAATGATCCCAGTTATAAGAAATTTTATCTCTCAAAAGACCTCATTTGAGCCGCCCTAAAGATCAATGGTACTCACACACCAACAAAAAGAGAAAGGCTCATTCTCAAGCCTATGAAAAGGGGTGAGATTTTGAAATGGACTAATATCTCAACCATCACACTAGAATTATCAATACCCTTATGTATTTGCATGCAACATTTTGCTTTCCCTATGCAGGATCGCTTCACTATTCCACACAAATGCATTTGGTTTGGATATATCTAGCAAAGAGAGGACCTCAAACCATAGATCTTACTAGCTAGATTCAAGATTGATTATACTTAGCACAGCAAGGATGGGCCCGTAAGCACATCATCAATGGATGCTGCGCTCTCACAAGAATACTCTACATGTGTTTGGCCTACAACTTACCAATCGAACATGCAATGACCAATGAGGTGCTAAAATGATTTAAGGGAACCACCAAGAAGGCATGCAAATCTAGAAAAAGCAGGGCTTGCAAGTGCATGAGGGGTTCAATTCCATGTCTATAGGTCTGTAGCTCAAGCGTAAGCACCACCTCCTTTACTTGTCAATCCGCGGAGACGTGAGGACCGGTATGAAGACCACGAGCAAGTGAAGGCACAAGTGCGTGAGTGAAAGCACACAAACATGCACACACATACACACACACGCGCACAAAGTAAGATCAAAGAGAGGAACAATGGAAAGCTTAGATTGCAAAAGAGTTCTCTTACAAAAGTTCTATTCTCTAACAAGCTAACCCGAAAAATGAGCTCTCTAGCTCTTTTTATAGTTTTTTGACTAGTTTTGGCCCTGTCCAGACCTAGTGTCCGGCCTAGTTAAAAATTAGGTTCCAGGGCTTATTTGAGGGCTCAAACGAAGTCTAAAAATTATGAAAATTGGTACGATGGTACTTCTAATACTCCTCAAGCTCGAGGACTCCTCGGCTTGAACAAAATGGAGTTACTAAAAATAGATAATGGTATTTACAATGGTTTCTAGTGATGAAAATCACTATTTTTGTAGGGGATTCTTCTGAAAATTTGACATACACTTCTTGGAGCTCCCTACTTGCTCCCTTTCCTCGTGTGTCCGCCTTTTGATGTGCTTCCATGCTTTGTCCTTGCCTTTGAGCTTCAACACTCCCCCCCCTCTCGAGTCTGTCGTCCCTGACAGACCCTTGTTGGAAGGGCTGTTTTGTGTAGTGCTTTGAGAGGTGATGTCCATCCGTTGTATGAGCTGGTTCCTTGGATTCCAGCAAGAATGTGTCGTTGTGAGCTTTCAAAACTGCAAGTTGCTCAGAAGAGGTTGTCAAGAGTGATTTGGAGCAACTACTGGCTTCAATTTGCTTCCGAGATATGGATGTTGTTCCCATGATGTCTGCTAGCTCTTTTAAAGATGATGTTGAGAGCATTCATGCCAACTACTCATAACCCATAATGAATGATGGGTAAGTGTGTTCGTGCCTGGGTTGAAAAAAGTATGTGCCTTGTGCACAGCCTTGTAATGTAGCCCTACGCATGCTTACTTGGAAAATGCATTGGAAGAAGTATGGTGCAAAAATTGCGGGTCTTGAGCTAAGTGCTCAAGGGTATGCTGACGAAGAGGTTTCCTAAACTATCATGGTTATGGTGTTTCCAGAGTAAAGATACTTACCATGGCGAAGGTTGATGGATGTTTGCCTCTTCGTGTTGTACACTCGGCCTTTGGGATGGAACCTTGTTGATGAATGTCCATGTTGATTGTCCACTGATGAGATCTTTTGAGTGGTGGATCCCCTCTCCTCTTTTCAAAGCAACATTTGTCACTAACAATGTGCATTTCTGAGCTTGGGCTCCTGCACGTTCACTTCCCTATATTGACACTCAGAGGAATATTGGACACGTGCCGGTTTCTAAGAGATTACCATGCTGATTGACATAGACCATTCACCAGTGCTACTGTTCCATACTGGTTCAGGAAATACTGAGAATTGAATTGCTTTATATTCCTTGGCAAGCAACATCGGGTAACTACACCAAGCTGAGTTTCACATATGCTCTTTAGCTCACCATATGCAGGAGTCTTCTCCTCCCGAACTACCTTTTGCAGATATCTCCTTGGATGCTCTGGTACATGAAGTAGTTAAGCATCACTCAAGTTGCGGACCTTCAAGCTCTTCATTCCTACCATGGTAAGAGAAAATCATAGTTGTAGATGCCATGTTCATGCCAAATGCTTGTCCTCTACCAGATAAGGCAGCAATAATCTCACTGCTGGCCGAGACACACTGGGAACAAGCTCTCTCCCACTTTTTTTTTTTTTTTTTTTTTTTTTTGGAACAGGATATCACAAAACAAGAACACAAAAGTTAGTATCAATAGAAATGTTCGACATATGTCACTGTGCTCTTGTGCATGGGATTCTCAAGTGTGTCTATGCACGGCCGTGTAATGTGGCCCTATATTAATGCATACTTTGGAAATGCATGACCTAAATGGTGCAAAAGACAGGGTTGTGCAAGGAGCACATGGTTGTTGCTTGTTCGAGGCTTTCGATGTTATTTGTGGAGGTTGATGCCGACCTTGGTGGAGGTATCCATTGAGTCTCGAACTGATGTAATCCTCCTTATTGGAGTCCATTTTAGAACATCATTTGGCACTGTAGAGGTCACTTCAGACGTCTTTCTCTTTGGATGCTTTCTGAACTGTGGTATCCAGTGTGGTTGATGCTTTGGTTCGGTGGAGGCTACTTGCACTTTTGGCTTCCAAACCCATATCCTTTTTGCATGTCTTCCTACTAATGTTGAAGAGCTGATTTGATCTTCCTTTGGTCTCTGTACGTGGTTCTTACCCTTTTCTCTTTTTGGCTTCTTTGTTGAAACCTTTTGCATGTGGGAGAACAAAGGTTGTTGTGGGTGTAGGATCTTCTTAGGTACCCACATCTGTAATTGCCCTTGTTGAGCTGCAGCTAACTTCTTAGGCACCCAAACTTGTTGGATATCTTGTGATGGAGCTTGTCTGAGCTGCTTCCTTCGTCTTCTGGCCTGGTTAGTGTGCATGGATGGGATTTGTGGGGATAAGGCTGGTGGTTGCTCTCCTTTGCGTACCCAGATCTGCTTCATGCCCGGAACCGCTTTTTTATCGAATGGTGTCTTTCTATTTGATGTAGCAGTTGTCGTTAACGGTTGTGTTTGCTTGTGTGGTGGGCTCACTACTGTGGCTACTTGAGTCTTTGGAGAAGAAGAAAGATCCACCCGCCTTCGAACCTGGTCTTCCACGATTGACTCCTTCTGCATCATAGAGCTTTTGACACATACAACATCTTCTTTCATATGATTAGTCTTGGAAGAACTAAGAGAGTGTGTGGTGCCATGATCTAGGAGCATGCAGTTCTCTAATTCTAATGTAATGCATTGTTCATGTACCCAAACTTGAAGAATTTGACTTCTTAGGTTTAAGTTAACTGCATGGTCATAGATCCAATCTTGACCCAAGACAAGTGGTTCTGTAAGGTTCTCATCTTGACATACTAGCGCTTTGACTTTCATTGGAACATCTTGAAGGTAGATGGGAAGTTCCACCTCGCCCAAACAAGGGGTTTCCACACCTCCCAATCCTATGAGATAAGCTTCTATGGGATTGATGTTCAACCCCAAGTCTTGGCAGTAGGAAAGTCTAACTGCACTACTTGCTGCACCTGAGTCAATCAATGCTTTCACCGTCCTTGCACCCTTCCCTTGTCCTATCTCTATGGTCACAAAGGATCTTCGGTCAATGACCTGAGAAGTCGCAATGCCTGACTTTTGACACATATCCATGTGATATTTTGGGGCTTTTGAGTTGACATCTAGGCCTAATCGCCTTAACTTATTTCGCCTAATACGCTCTCTGGCCTCTACCTGTGCTTCTTCTCTCACTCTTAAATCTTCTTCTTTTCGCTTCTTAGCAGTGTTGAGTCTCATTAGCATATCCTCAGTAAGAGTTTCTTGATATAGCTTGACTCTGCAGCCACTAATATAGTTTGGCAAGATATCTCCTTCTAGAGTGGCCAACTGAACTGCACCACTAGTGGAAATTCTATTAATGATCATGGGTCCATATCCTCTTTTTTCCAACTTACGGGCATGTTGTTTTAGTGTGTATACCAACACTAGATCTCCCTCTTTCAATCCCTTATCCTTGATGTGTGCATCAAAGTATGCCTTTTGCCTCTTCTTTGCAGCGTAGATGCCTGCTGCCGCTCGTAGCCTCGTTTCACCCAAGCGTTCGAGATCAAAGATCCTGGAAGATAATTCATGCCCATTCCACTCATACTCTTGTGCTACTTTTAAGGCAGGGATTAAGAAATCTAATGGTAGCACAGCGTTCTGTCCGAAGACCATCTGAAATGGGGTGGCGTTGAGTACCGTTTTGTAGGCAACTCGATAAGCCCAAACAGCATGATGAAGTTGTTTGTCCCAATCAGAGCGTTTATTATTCACCAGTTTTGTCAATACGTTACAGAGGATCTTATTGGTACTCTCGGCTTGTCCGTTGGCTTGTGGATGATAGGGGGCGGATTTCTTATGTATCACCAAGAATTCTTGGAGAAGATTTTCAATGACTTCATTCAAGAAGTGTGTGCCTCTATCGCTCACCAACTCTATTGGTAGTCCATATCTCGTGAACACATTCTCGAATAAGAACTTAGCCGTAGTCTGAGCATCATTCTTTGTTGTGGCTTTGACTTCTACCCACTTTGTAAGGTAATCTGTGGCTACAATGATGTACTCTGCATGGGAGTTTCTAGCTGGGGGGTTAATAGGACCTATGAAGTCTATGCCCCACTTCGAAAATGCACGTCCTCCCATCATTGGCCTCAAGGGCATCTCGTCTTTTCTCACTGGATATTGTGCACGTTGGCATGTGTCACATTTCTTCACATAGGTATGTGCATCCATATGAAGAGTGGGCCACCAAAGTCCTGAGAATAGAATGGTCTTGATCACTCGGTCAGGACCAAAATGTCCACCTGCAACACTGCTGTGTGCAGTTTCTAAGACTTTCAAATAATCTGATTCGTGAACGCACATTCTTAAGTAACCATCTTTGCCTCTTCGGTATAGGTTGTCTCCTACTAGGGCATAGCCTTGAGCCTCTTGCTCCATGCTTCTTCTTCTTGCTAGACTAGCCTCTTTGGGTAATTTTCCCGATCTCATAAACTCTACCAATGGAGCACTCCAATCTGGAATTAATGACACTTGATAAAGGGTCGCATGCTCCACTGGGGGTCTCTCTCTGCACCTTGGACAATTCTTAATCCACTCATGTATTTCTTTGTCCATGCTAGGCCAATACACTCCTAAACGCTTTAGATTCTGCAATGTTCGTTGTTTAGAATAGTGATTTCCTAGCAATCCTTCATGAGCTTGCTGCAACCAACTATTATGTTCATCATCCTCGACACAACAAGCTAATACGCCCTCCGTATCTTGTTTGTACATGCTTCCTGCTAATATGTGATATTTTTGTGATTTTACAATTTCTTCTTGTGATGTTTTCACATTCTTATTTGTAGGGCCAAAGGTTAGGACTGGTACCAACTTATTTGCCCATTTAGGAACAACTTCTAAATTGAACAGATAAGCATCGGGTAATTCGTCAGACACTCCTTGCGGTGACTCTCCTGAAGTGATGCGAGAAAGGTGATCTGCCCGAAGGTGGGTTCTACCTTTCCTGACAACAACTTCAAAGTCATATTCCATTAGTAAGAGGAACCATCTTACCAAGCGTCCAGTATTGCAAGGTTTATTGACCAAATATAACAAAGCTTGATGATCAGTGAAAAACTTGAACTTGTTGGCCAATAAATAGTGTCTAAACTTCTTAACAGCATATACCATGCCTAAGCCCTCTCGCTCAGTTGTGGTATAGTTCCGTTCAGCTGCAGTGAGCTGTCTACTAGCATATGCTATGGGCAAATCTAAGTTTCCTTCACTTGTGGGTTGTGCTAGCACACATCCTATGGCATGATTGGATGCATCCACATGGACATGGAATGGTTTATTCCAATCAGGAGTGGTGAGTATTGGTGCCGTGCACAAACGTTTCTTCAGTTCGTTGAAAGAATTCTCGCATTCGTCGTTCCACTCAAAATTAGACAACAAGGCATAAAGGGGTCTAGCTATGATCGCGTACATGTGGATAAACCTACGGTAGTATCCACAATGGCCCATAAAGGCTTGTACCTCTTTAATATTCCTTGGCCTTGGTAGCTCCGCTATGGCTCGTACCTTATCTTCATCTGTTGAGATTCCATTCTTAGAAACAATATGACCTAAGATTTTACCTTGACGCACCATAAACACACACTTTTCTGGGTTTAGACACACTCGATATTCTCTACACTTGTTGAAGATTTGTCTGAGCTCAGGGATGTGAACCCTTCTTTCTTGGGAATGAGCACATAAATCATCCACATACACTTCTAAGCTCTTTCGCAAGAACTCTTTGAAGACATGACACATGAGCCTTTGGAATGTTGCAGGTGCATTGGTGAGCCCAAATGGCATCACCCGAAATGCAAAGATTCCCCACTCTGTAGCAAAAGCTGTTTTGTGTTGATCTTCTGGGGCAATGGCTACTTGATTGTAACCTGAAAATCCATCAAGGAAACTATAAACTTCCTTGCCTGCAACACGCTCCAATAGGTGTTCTGTGATTGGAAGTGGATAACTATCTCTAATCGTAGCGGCATTAACTTTTTTAAGGTTAATACACACTCGCAACTTCCCGTTCTTCTTGGGTACCACAACAATGGGGGACACCCATTCGGTATGCTCAATCTCATAGATGAATCCAGCCTCAATCAACCTATCAATTTCTTCTTTGATTTTGGCTGCATAGGTATCATTATATGTGTAGGGCTTCTGTTTGGTGGGCTTAGCATCAGCAGTCATGGGGATAGTATGAGAGCAAATTCTTGGATCTACCCCTTTCAAGTCTCTATAGTGCCATGCAAACACATCCCTATATTCCCTTAATAGAGCTATGAGCTCCATTTCTTCTCTTGCACTTAGGTCATCTCCTATATATGTGCATCTCTCTTCGTTCTCTTCAATGGACACTACAATCTTCTTGGTCTTTTCTTTATTATCATATGATTCTCCTATGATGGCCTCTCTCTTAGGCATTCGTACCAAAATTTTGCGGTCGTCAACTTCATATTTCTTGAAGTTTTCTGGTACTTCAAACAATGATTCCTCCTTTTCTTGTTTCACTGCTTTTCTTTTCTTTTTCTTTTGACTACTCTCACTTCCATCCTTTGAGTTTACTGTTTTAATACTTGTGAGAGGTTCTTCTTCTTTCTGGGTGAACACTCCTATATCTTCTAGATAGTGCTGCTCTGAGTTAAAGCAACTATCCATCACAATAGACTCCAGATCATCGTCATTCTCTTCTTCTTCTATGACATCACTAGGGTCACATTCTTCTAGCAAGGGTTGACACATGAACACTGAGATATCATAACCCTCCTCATCACAATGAGGTGTCCACTGTTCCTCATTGACAACAATGTCCATGGTGGCTAAGATTTCTGGCCAGCCATGAGGCTCAAACTCCTCATCTGGAAAGATCATCGGTGTGTAGGCTGGGTCTCTAACTGGTCTATCTCCTAGTGAAGTTCCTTCTTCCCTTGCCTTTAAATGTTTTTCCTCTTCCTTTGCGACTTTGCACATCCACAAATGAGTATCTTCATGCAGCCATGATGGATCAGGTGAACTTTCAGAATGCACAGAGATGGAATCTTCTTTCACTTTGTGGATAGAATTCCACTGTAGGGGTGGTACATCTCTGAAGGTGTAATCCTTCAAATTGACCTTGGTGGTAACCCCTAAGTGTTGTAAGTACAAGGAGTTAGTTCCCCAATCCTGTACTATTTGCAATTGTCGTAGGAAGGGTCTTCCTAGGATCATCTCATAGACATTATTTTTCTCAAAGTCACATATAGCATATGTGTGCTCAAACTCTACACCACAAGTGGTTAGAGTGATCCCTTCTAGCAATCCTAGAGGTCTTTCAAAATGACCATCAGCCATTTGAAGCTTCATTCTAGTTGGTCTTAATGTGGGTTTGCCCCATTGCTTCCACAAAGAGGTGGTCGCAATAGCAACACCAGCACCTGAATCTATGATTGCTTTGGTTGTGTAACCTTGGTAGGTGATTGGAAGATAAGTATTACCTTCTTCACCCTCACACATGTCCCCTATTTTGTCTAGAGGTATCTCTGGTACCCTTTGCTTAGAGCCTGCTTTTGGCATATTGGACTCAAGTTCTGGGACCTGATCCTTCACATGATTCCATAACTCAGGTTTTGCTTTGAGCAACTCTTCTACAGTGAGATGACACTGAACCTTAGTGTTCTTCACGACATCCGTGTTCCTTGGAACCACTGAGTCTTCATTTCTTACTAGTATTGTGGGAGCTCTAATCTGGAGTGATTCAGATTCCCATGGGCCTGGAAATTGAGGCAGTTCTTCTAAGGTATTAGATTCAAAATCTAATCTTTCGTCTTCTTGTTCTGCTTCATCTTCGTAAATAGATGGGATGTCTTGGGGAAATTGATCATGAAGATCATCAATCTCAGGAATAGGAGGGGAATTACCCTTCTCCTTGGCCCATTTCTCTTCTTGTATTTCCCGCAAGAATTCTTGAGAGTACTGTTGAATTGAAGGAGGTATTCCTGGATCCGTGGAGTTAGGAACGTAAGCTCCCATTGGTGGTGAGCTTCCTCTTTCAATAACTGGTTGAGCCTGAGGAGGTAAAGAAACTTGTGGTTTGTTTACCAACTGCTCTAATCTTTCTAGTAAGCCCTGGAAATGCAAATCTGATTTGATAGAGTTTGTCTGATTGAACTTTTGACTAGTCTCAAGTATGGCTTGAGCTTGTTCTACCATTTTCATGCACATTTTCATCCGTTCAATCTCTAAATCTGCTCTAGGGTAACTCTTGTCTAGGTTTGCAACTGTAGGCCCTTCTTGAAGTCGAGCCTGGTAGGCCTTGAACATCATGTCCAAACCTTCTGGGGTTGGATCTGCAAGAACAGACCCTGGTTGCGGTCTATTTACAATGGGTGGTGGGGTGGGATGAGGTGGAGTGGATGGAGTTTCGGCATGCGAGGGGCTTTGAGATGCAATGTCTTCTATTTTTGTTTTCGCTTCTTTTAAGCTTTCTTCTAGTTCCGATAACTTTTTATTCCACTTACGATTGGCCTTCTCTCTGGTATCCTTCCATGTTCTTGTTTTCCTCTTACTAGGCTCTCCCGATTCACTCGACTCTGATTGTTCTATTGGTTTATCCTGTTTTAAGGCTTGTGCTCTAGTGACAGCTTGTATAGGAGCCACATTGCTACTACTTGAACTTGGATCTGCCACTAAGCCTACCACATTAATGGGTGTAATCTTGGGTGCACTAGAGGGGTTTCTTGGACAATCTCTGGGGAGATGGTCTTTGCCACAATCAGGACAAAAAGCCTGTATTGTGATAGCCTGTCCTTGACTCGGAGATGGTGGGTGGGGATAGTCACGAATGAAATGGTCACCATGACATCTGAAACAAGATCCTCTAGGGGCTTGTGGTCTCATTTGTCTCAACTGGGGCCTAGGGTTAGGATTTGTGTACATGACATTGGAGTATTCTGGCTCCCAATTTTGCTCCATAGGCGGTACCTCATATTGATACGAGTAAATCTCACTATGTTCAGGTGACTCTATGTAATAAGCATGTGGACTACCTTCATGGGAGTAGTCTGAACTATGAGCATGAGAGTCATTATCTGGTATCAATGGGGTTAGTGGCACCAAAGCTCTATTTGGATTTTCCTCTCCCACAGCATACTTGACTGGAATCACATTGGCTGGAGCTGGTGGTTGGTTTCCCAAGACAGGTTGTGGCCTATGTGGTACCTGATATTGCTGTTGTGGTCTATAATATGGCTGTTGGTGTTGGTTCTGATACCTACCTTATGGATAAGGTTGCTGATAATTCTGTCTAACAGCCTGCCTATTGTAGGGACATTCTTGAGCCGTATGGTTTGTGTACTTCCTTTCAATAGTACAATAGGGAGCATTCCTTTCTCTAATATTTTGGTTTTGCGTTGGGCATACGTTAGCCATGTGGTCACCTCCGCAAGTATAGCACCGATTCAATGGAGTGACTCTCTGTGTTTGTTTATTTTGGACTCCCAGCTTCTTGGCAACTTGCTCAGCTATCTCTTCTATTTCTGTGGAGATCTTTGAAGTATGACTAGTAGAACTATCCGAATCTTTGTAGAGTTTGGACAATCCTAACTCCTCACCCAAGTTATCTTCTATGTCTATGCACGTCCGCACACACTCTTCTATGGATCTAGGATCTTTCAAGTACACATATGATCTTAACTTGGTGCTCAGTAAGCCATCTAAGAACAAAGCCACTTGTTTGGCCGGAGTGGGTAACTCTAGAGCAGGGCATCTTTCTAGATACTGTCTGAATCTTCTACCTGCTAGTCGCACTGTTTCTTGGGGAGTCTGCTTGAAGCTGTGGATCAAGGATGATGTGTTATGCCTGATACCACTCTTGGAAAATTCTACAATGAATTCGTCTAGCAGTTGACCTATATCGTGATAGCTGCTTCTACTCAATGGTTGAAACCAAGCTAAAGCAGTGCCCTTAAGGGTCAAACCAAATGCCTCGTACTGGGTGAACCAGTCCTCAATTTGTTCGGCTCTCAACACTTGTTTGTACTCGGCCACATGATCATAAGGATCCCCTGTCCCATCGAAATAGTTCTTCATTGCCTTGATCACTTGAATGGGTCTAAGGGTTCTTGGGTACTCTCGGGGTCTAGGCAATGGAAAATCCTGTTCATCTCTTTGTTGCCTATGTGCTTGATGTCTCTCTCTTTCAGGTCTTTCATTTTCAAATCCTGCTCTATTCCTGCCCACGGTGTGTGCAAAACTTACCTCAGGTCTCTCTCTAGTTCTTCCTCTCTGGGCTTCATGAGCGTGGGATGATCCTACTCCTTGGAGGCCATGGGAAACATTGGATCTTGGTGGGGGGAAAATCAATTCATTCTTCCAAGTATATGCATGTCTATCATGTTCTGTTACCAAGAAAATTTTCTCTGATGTGTTATCCAGGTAGCCAACCTTTCCTGGTATCTCTGGATCCTTGAACTCGTAGATGATGACTATGCCCAATTGGCTAGGTTGTTCTGGCTTGAATCTCCAAAAGGCTTCCTCTGTTTCTCTATTCAAAAATAGTTCTATGCTTTTGTTGTCTTGAGGGATCCAGTCTGGAGTGATCACTCGGGTCAAAACTGACTTGCCTCTAGGAGTCTGGGGTCCTTGTCCTATATTTCCTTGTTCTAGGTCTCCTATCTCATTCTCATGAATGATATTTCCAAACTCATCGGTCCTATCTGGTTGGTTGGTAACCACATACATGGTTCCTTCCTTATCAATGTATGAACCCTCTTCGAACTTGACCACCGGGTGTTCAAGTCCAAAGGATTGATCTGGATTTTTGAGTTGGACCACTGATCGCCTCAGACCATCCTCATAGATGCGAGCACCTAATTGGTTGGTCCGAATATATTCCAACTGTGTCTTATAGGGACCTTTCGGTGTTTGTAGATGGGCAGTCCCTGAGCCACCTGTAGGTTTTCCCATGCTAAAAGACATTTCTGAATCACTTGTGTCTGAACTTAGTAAAAGATCACCACTTAGTTGTTGTGTCCAAGACTTGGATGTATGGTTGACACTAGCCTCAGAGGATCTAATGCTTTGTTTATCCTTGCCTAAGTGTCTAACAGATCTCAGGTTCATAAGCTTTAGTCAAGAGTCCAAATTTTCCCTTTGGTATGGTTCAAAATTCTTTAGAGCCCCCTTGGTTCCCTAGTCCCACCTGAGGGTCAACTTCAAATTATCCTATCTCAAAATCAACGAGCTTTCCAACAAGCTATAGAGCTCAAAAAATGGACTTTGGATGAAAAAGTTATGCCAATTCAGGCTCCTGGGGGTCAAAACAGGCAAACAGGGCCTTTGGAGAAAATCGCGATTTTGTGAACTTTCAGAGAATCGCGATTTTGTGAATTCAGAAAATCGCGATGTTGAGCACAAAATCGTGTTTTTGAAAATCGCGATTTTGAGCAGAAAATCGTGATTTGAAAATCGCGATGTTGATCACAAAATCGTGTTTCTGAAAATCGCGATTTTGATCACAAAATCGTGTTTCTAAAAATCGCGATTTTGATCACAAAATCGTGTTTCTGAAAATCGTGTTTTTTGACATCAAAATCGCGATGTTGATCACAAAATCGTGTTTCTGAAAATCGCGATTTTGATCACAAAATCGTGTTTCTGAAAATCGCGATTTTGATCACAAAATCGTGTTTCTGAAAATCGTGTTTTTTGACATGAAAATCGCGATTTTGAGCACATAATCGTGTTTTTGAAAATCGCGATTTTGACTCAGAGAATCGTGATTCACAAAATCGTGTTTTGACTGAAAATCGTGTTTTCTCAGCGATTTTGTCATAGAGAATCGTGTTTTTCTCAAAATCGTATTTTTCGCTGAAAATCGTGATTTGTGAGAATCGCGATTTTGAGCAGAAAGTCGTGTTTTTCACAAAATCGTGTTTTTGCTGAAAATCGTGATTGGTGAGAATCGCGATTTTGAGCAGAGAATCGTGTTTTTTTGAAAATCGCGATTTTGAGCAGAGAATCGTGTTTTTTTTTTTTTGAGAAAAAACACAGAATCGCGATTCTTTTCAACCAACTTTTAGGCGGGAAAACTGAAAATCGTGATTTTTTCAAAAAAATTTGAATTTTCACAGAATCGCGATTTTCATCACAGAATCGCGTTTTTTGGCGGGAAATTCAAATTTCTGAGCGCCGGCTATGGCGAGCTCCGTATGAGCAGAAAATCATGAAAAAAACACAGCGCTTGCTCTCCCTTGCTTCTCCTAACTCCTTCCCACACAATAATGCATGAAAAATGGTATGAAGATGGTGGAAATGCACTAAAAAACAAGAATTTTCTATGAAGAAGAAGATGGAAGAAGGTGGAAATGATGATGATGATGAAGATGAAGAGGAAAAAACAGAAAATGAACTGAAATGACAGTTTTTTTACCTTCCAACGTCGCAAATCTACGATCTTACCATCACAACGCTCGTCCTCGAAGCTCTCTCCCTGGCAACGGCGCCAAAATTTGGTGTAGCTCAAGCGTAAGCACCACCTCCTTTACTTGTCAATCCGCGGAGACGTGAGGACCGGTATGAAGACCACGAGCAAGTGAAGGCACAAGTGCGTGAGTGAAAGCACACAAACATGCATACACATACACACACACGCGCACAAAGTAAGATCAAAGAGAGGAACAATGGAAAGCTTAGATTGCAAAAGAGTTCTCTTACAAAAGTTCTATTCTCTAACAAGCTAACCCGAAAAATGAGCTCTCTAGCTCTTTTTATAGTTTTTTGACTAGTTTTGGCCCTGTCCAGACCTAGTGTCCGGCCTAGTTAAAAATTAGGTTCCAGGGCTTATTTGAGGGCTCAAACGAAGTCTAAAAATTATGAAAATTGGTACGATGGTACTTATAATACTCCTCAAGCTCGAGGACTCCTCGGCTTGAACAAAATGGAGTTACTAAAAATAGATAATGGTATTTACAATGGTTTCTAGTGATGAAAATCACTATTTTTGTAGGGGATTCTTCTGAAAATTTGACATACACTTCTTGGAGCTCCCTACTTGCTCCCTTTCCTCGTGTGTCCACCTTTTGATGTGCTTCCATGCTTTGTCCTTGACTTTGAGCTTCAACAAGGTCCTTGAGTGGCCTTCGCCACAACCATCCCCTCAGAAATCTCCCACGGAATGTCCTGCACCTGTACCATCGATACACATCCAACTCTCATGCCCTATAATAATTGAAGGCACCACTAGTGCAGTGACTCTCCCGAAAGCCTCCACTCAAGCAGCTACTACGGAAGCCGGAGAGATTCCCACCACCATTAGTGCGGATGCATTCACTTTTCCCATGCCTAATATTGAGGTGGATCCCATTAACACTACATTTGATTTCAAAATGCATGATTCATTTTCTAGTGAATTTCAATTTTCAGAAGGATAATTTCTCTCTCAAGAATATGAATGACCAAGCTATTCTACTACACCCCCTGATCAGCAACAAGAACATGTAATGTCCAGCTCAGATGCTAAAGATCAAATGGTGACTAATGATGAAGAAGGCAATGATGAAGCAAGTCAAACCAATCTTGAATCGCAAGAACATGACCAATATTAACAACAACAATAGCAAATTGAAGCTCAAGGAGATACCAGCACCCACAAAGAGGACACATTTGAAGCCGCTGCCTATACACTAGCCATTTAGAAACTATATCACAATATGCAAGCCATGTGGGCACATCGATAGTATCTCCATCAATTAGGTTCAATACAAATTCGTGTACATGGTAGAATACCAATTAGCTATTGAGAAGGAAACATGGAAGAAACCAACTCATGCCATCCAATTTGAGCATGATGGCCTACCCCCTAAAGTGAAGAAAGGTAAAATCTTTCAACCAAACTGGTGCATGGAGCGTTTACAAGAATATCCAAAAATGATGCATACATGAACCAAGGCCCCAATACATTTAAAGTACAATTTGTGATGGGGTCTCATGCCACAATGTCGCTCCTGGATTGCATTTGCTATTAAGGTTCAAAACAATAAGCAGTGCCAGGATTGGCTTAACAATCCCTATCTAGCACCACCGTGTGGCCCTCCAACAGTTGGATACATGATGGCGACCAATAGCCACTTGCTCCCCTACCTTCATCATGACTGATGTAGCTATGAAGATGACTATCAAAATATTTGACATGATGCAAACAATATTTAAAATATTTCGTAGAGTCAAAGCACCACATGTCAACACCCAGGGTTTTGAACATGGCAATCCAGACCTTGCATATGACATGAACACAATGCCATTGCTATGGGTATGTGACGCATGGCACTATCGCATCAAGTATTTACATGCATGTTACAAGATGAGATTTGAAGGAATGTTCACAATGGGATTCTGGAATACCATTCCGAAGTTTTCATCAGCCGGCCTACCCATCTCCTTCAGTTGTTTGCTCATGAGCAACTCGTATATTCGACACACTACCCCCTTTTGCCTCCCGATGAACCTTAGGTTATAGATTGGGAAAAACTCAAAGCTAATCTTGCACAAGGCATTCATCTAGTCAAGCACACCCTCGCATAGGACCTCTCGACTACATTATGTAGACCCCACAACAAGGATATGTCAGGGACAACAGACGCGAGAGGGAGGGGGTGTTGGTAGCATCCATAGGCATCAATGTAGAGGAAGTATGTAGAGGCAGAGTGCACAGAGTTGGGGGGGGCATAGACATTTATTTTTTCAAAGGAATATGCTTTATATTACTTTTTCAAAACTCCAAATAGTTATTTTCATCACGTTTGTAACATATGTACCATAAAACACCCAATTTTGTATTTAATCGCTCCATTTTGTGGAAATCAAGGAATCCTCCAGCTTGAGGACCTTAGGTAGAAGGTTCATACCAATTTTGGTTATTTTTTTATCTCATTTGGACCTCCAAATGACCCCGAGAACCTAATCTTTACCTATGTCAGACATTAGATGTGAAACTGGTCAAAATTAGTATAGAATCTATAAAAAAGAGCTAGAGAGTGCATTCTTGAGGTTAGCTTGTTGGAGATTAGAGATTATTTTGAGTTGTAAAAATCTATAGAGCTTGTCCATGACCTTTCATTGCTTCTCTCTTTCCTCTTCCGTATGTGTGTGTGTGTGTAAGTGTATGTGCATTTTCATGTTTCTCACCTTCACCTTCACTACTTCATGCATTGACGATCTTCATATCACTCTTATCTCTTCCGTGGATTGAAATTAAGGAGGTGGAGCTTCTTAACTTGGTAGTTACCATTGTGCTAGAGCAACATTCCTCTTGAACTCTATTGTCCCCGATAGGCTTTGACTGGTGATGTGAGTATGTCTGAATGGTTGTTTGCTCTTTTTGGTTTAGCACATTAGCTTCACGTATCATTAATTCCTTCCATTGGGCTGATTTAACCCCATCATTTGGTGCCTCTTGATGATCTACAAAGAAGCTTAACTCTTAGGCCACCAAGCAAGCATTTAGGATGGAAGATAATTTTAGAAAAATCTTCGAGTCCATTTCAAAAACTCCTACGAAAGATGACCCTTCAAAGGCCTACATATGAGGACTCAATAGAAACATTAAACGTGAATATATGGCCATTATTGTAAGTCTCTTAGGCGTTATAGAGAGATAAAAAATTAATGCATTTGTGCCTTGATTAATGTTGATGAAGTTAAAAAATGTGTATTGAGCATGTTTGAAGAGTTTCAAAATTGTTAGTAGCATGCTCAACACTTTATTCATCATTTTTATTGCTAGATTTGGAAGAGTTGCATATCTTGAGAGCCAAACTCGATAGTTCGTACCATATACTCTTCGGTAGGCAAGTAGTTATGAGGTGGATTAGGTAATAGTGGATAGTTTAGCCACTAATGATTTATTGTTCCTTGACACTATCCTTCCCAAAATTATGGCCATGATCTTCTTTGTGGCATCGGGCAAAAAGATGGATTTACTTGTAACAAGTCATGTGTTGACTCCCAATGCACCCATAGAGTAGGATTCTTTTCAAAAAATTTACATCTCCATATGGGGTCGGCTTTGTCGAATTCTTCTTGTGTGTACAAGAAAGTATCTACTCTGAATTGTAAGTGACGATCAAGTTCTTTTTGCATCGTTCTTTTGCTGTAATGCATGGTTTCTTCTTTTAGTAGTCTATATGGTACACTAAAGCGCATCATAATCTATTCCAAATTTTTGCTTTTGAATTTTTCTTCTTTCATCACTTTCACCACTTGATCTTGAAATTGCTTAGTAAGTTGGGACACCAGCAAGGCACGCTCATTTTGGCTTAGTTTTGCAATAGGCCGTGTATTTTGATCAACACTTGGTTCTACCTCTCCTATGTGTACAAGTGAATTATCAATGGGGGGAGAAGGAGGACGTACCTCTTCCTCCATAGTAGCCATATTTGAGCTTGTAGCTATTGGTGTCCCCATTTGATTGTATGGTTGTAATTGAACTTGTAGGCTTCCAATGCATGCATCTTTTTCAGTTATTGTTTTATCAATGGCAGTGATCGCATCATTGCTTTGCAAGAGTTGTTTTCCCAATAGAGCTACCTGATCAGCATCCTCTTTACATTGCTCTATGATTTGGGCTTCTTCTGCCTTCCACCTATTTCTGAGCTCGTTTGTGTCATGCCCTTATTTTCTTTCCCATTCTTCTCTCAATTCCTGCTCTTGTTTTAGTTGTTCAGCATACTTGGCCATTTGAGCTTCTAATTCCACGGTATTTCTTTGGTTATTTTCTTTTACCTCAATTGGATGATTAAGCAAAATTGAATGCATTAAGTCTTTGTTTTTGTTTCTTAATGTGTGAGCCTCTTCCATGTATATTTTTATTTGGTCTTCTAAAATTTTGCTTTGATTTTATATGTGTACCTATTCTGCTTCATTGGCCTCATATTTATTTTGAAGCTCTTTGAGGAGCTATTGTAACTTTTGATTTTCCTCTGTAAGCATTTTACCTTTTTTTTCTTTTGTTTCTTCCTCTGTTTGTGTAAATGTCTATTGAGCATATGACATTCTTGCAGATAGCTCTTCACTTCGCATCTCGAATTGATTTCTCTCCACTAATGCTTTGTCATAATCTTTATTCATTTCCATTAGTTGTTATTGTTGTGTATCCATGGCTGTCTGGATCATCTATTGTACCACAGGTTTCAATTCTGCCACATCCACATTCAAGCATGTTTTAGGTATAGCACGTTCTTCACCCGTTTTTATGTCTTAATTGAATTTGATGTTCTTCTTCTTTAACTCTAGTAGACTTTGTACTACTCCCTTGAAAGGTTACATCCATAGGTGATGGTTCTGCTACCACCTTTAATTGGATTCTTGTTCCATTACTTCTTCTTGCATTGTTTCTGTCTTCAGACTCTTCATTGTAGACTGGCCTTCAAGCATAATTCATGTGACTTGAAGCTTTGTTGTTTCCTTCATCTTAAATGTATGTATATCTTCCTTTTGTGGGGCCTCTTCTAGTTCATCTTTGAATGTAGTATCCTATGCTTGGTCCTAATGTTGGTTGTCCATGTCATGTGAATCCTTTAACGGATTCAATTCTTCCCACCCTCCATCATCATTTGATTTGATTTCTATCTCCATGTTCATAGTTGATTTTTCATGGTCTTCTTGGATTTCAGATGAAGAGCTTGAATTTACTAATCCCAACTCTCTATATCAGTGGAACTTGGTTAGTCTTTTGCCTAGCATATGGTGAGATGTTGTATGGGATTGATGGTAATGATGCCCTTGAACTGGCAGATTGAATTGTCCTTCCATGAACTCATGAGTTTTCTCCATGGTTTCTTGTGATTCCGCATCAGTGATAGGTGTGGAATTTTCCACTTTGTTTCTCACGAGGACATGTATCCTCTCTGATTTTGGATTTACTTCTTCTTCTTTTAATACTACCCTTAGTCGTTTTTCTCCTCACATCACTAGTTTTGAGCTTGTTTGTGCTTCTTCTGTAACCCACACACCTTTCTTCTTTTTTGGTATTGTTGCTAACTTCGCGTATTTAGCCATTTCTACACAAGATGGCATTTCCCTGAGATATTCTCGAATACCTAATGCTTCATAGATCAACATTGTTAATGCCATGCTTCCATTTATAAACTTCTTATGAACCCGTTTGTTGGAACTGAAGGACTCACTAGGCAAGGAAGCTTACGAAGGGAGTCAGAGAGAAGAGAAAGTACAAGCAGACAGAGCAGTCAACGACAACCTGGCAAGTAGGCCAATATTTTTTCAAGACACTAATGCATATAAGAGAGCTGGACACACAAGGAGAAGGAGCAAGTAGGGAGCTCCAGGAAATGTATGTTAAAATGTTAGAAGAAATCCCTACAACAATAGTGATTTTCATCACTAAAAACCATTGTAAATACCATTTCATATTTTTGTAGCTCCATTTTGTGCAAGCCAAGGAGTCCTTGAGCTTGAGGAGCTTTAGAAGTACCTAGCTGTCAGTTTTCACATTTTTTAGACTTCGTTTGAACCTCCAAATAGGGTAGAGAACCTAATTTTTAACTAGGCCAGACACTAGGTCTGGACAAGACCAAAACCTAGTCAAAAACTATAAAAAGAGCTAGAGAGCTCATTTTTGGGGCTAGATTGTAATTGAAATGAACTTGTAAGAGCTTTTTGAAAGTAATCTAAGAACTCCATTGCTTCTCACTCTTTGTCTTGCCGTGTGTGCGCGTGTGTGTGCATGTTTGTGTGCTTCTCACTCACGCACTTGTGCCTCCACTTGCTCGAGGTCTTCATACCATCCTCACGTCTTCCCGGATTGACATTAAAGGAGGTGCTACTCATCACTGAGCTACACCAAATTTTGGCGCCGTTGCCGGGGATCGAGCTTTGAGGACGAGCGTGTGATGGTAAGACATAGAGTTGAGACGTTGGTGTTGTAGGTAATTTCTTTACTCTTCTTGTTTTTCTCTTCCTTACCTCACCACCATCATCACCATCTTCATCCCCACCATATCCGACCTCCATCTCCATCATCGCGAAAATATTTCAGTTTTTTTGCTTATACCACCTTCTCCACCTCATTTCCCTCATTCCACTTGTGAGAGAGAGCGAGAGAGCGATATTGTGTGCGTTGTTTTTGCATGCTTTTTGAGCTTTCTTACAGGTTCTGGGAGCATCATCATCTCCAGCACTCCGCGCAGGTACGAAACGTCACGAAACTGTCTCTGTGTCGCAGACCTCTGTCGATCGCGATCGACAGAAAAATCGCCCATTTGGTAAAACAAAGTGCACCACCATAATCTACATGATGAGCACATTCTAAATCACTAAAAACAGTTGAAAAATTCCGTGTTTCTCTGTCAATCGCGACCGACACCGTCGATCGCGATCGACAGCCACGATCGACAGACCCTGTCAATCGCGACCGACAGACCTGTCGATCGCGACCGACAGACCCTGTCAATCGCAACCGACAGACCTCTCGATCACGACCGACAGACCCCACGACCGATTGACTGCCACGTAGGACCCTGTCAATCGCGATTGACACCGTCGATCGCGATGGACAGCCACGATCGACACCTCTGTCAGTCGCGATTGACACCGTCGATCGCGACCGAGTGAATTTCAACGATTGATTGACTTTTTCGCATAGCCACGTGTCCATCGCGACGGACACAGCCCCGATCGACTGAATTCACGGCGAAAAACCCGGAAAAAGTGTCGATCGCGATTGACACCATCGATCGCGATTGACAGGACTCACGACCGACTCTGTCGATCGCGATTGACACTATCAATCGTGATTGACGTGTCGATCGCGACCGACAGGCCCCGATGGACACCTCTATCAATCGCGATTGACAGACCTGTCGATCGCGATTGACAGGCTTTTCAACAAAAAATTAGGGTTAATATTTCCAAGTCTTTGGGGGAATTTTGGGCATAATTAGAGAGTCATTAGTGATTTGTGAGGTCCCTACACACGTGTTTTGGAGAAAAAAAAAAATCCTATGATCTGTTAGCCTGTTTGAATCCTGTGTTAGTCCCAAAACCCTGAACTGGCATAACTTTCTCATACGAAATCCGTTTGCTGTGATTCTTGTCTTGTTGGAAAGCTGAGGGATCCCTGGGATTATTTTCCATAAAGGAAAAGGATAATTTGGTCTGTGAGTTACATGCATGAAAGTGGTCTATTGTGTCATTTGAATCTAAGTCTTGAGCTAACCGTGGGACTTTTACAGGTCTAGTAAGAGCACTTGAGGGCATTCAAGCAGGAGTAAGTGCAAGCTTGGGACTACGCGTCCTGGGCACACTAGGGCAACAACGCAAGGAAAGAAACTCAAGGCTGGAAAATCCTCAACTCCCTCTGTCAATTCCTAGCTTAGGCTAAGAACGACTAGTGATAGGAGTAGGCCAAGACGGCGGTAGGCATCAATCAGGTTGAAGACTACCTATGCACTCAAGTTCAAGATTAAATATAATCTCTTCGTGATGCGATAACCTTAAAGGAAAGAATCTAACGAGGGACGATCAACTTAAAGTACGAAAAATACTCAAGTATTCCTGACGATGCGATATCAGACAAGATCATAAACACGATAACACACTAAAAAAGAATCAAGTGACTGATACCAATTGATTGACAACGAGGTTGTACTTTGGGCACAAATTGGGCTACTTAAATAGGCTTATGAACCTTAGATCAGGAGGACATCTAGTAAGGGATAGACAAAGCCTTAGGTCTTCAGAGGCTAGTGTCAACCACACTGCTAGGTCTTGGGCCAAGCAGTTGAGCCACCACTCATACTACCCTAGCTCTGAGACTAGTGAATCAGAGATGTCTCAAGGCATGGACAGACCTACGGGAAGTTCAGGAGTGCCATACTTGCACAGGGTAGAAGGCCCTTACAAAACGCAGTTGGAATACCTTAGGACCAACCGATTAGGTGCTAGCATCTATGAGGACGGCCTAGGAAGATCTGTAGTACAGATTAAGAATCCTGACCAATCTATTGGACTAGAGCGCCCAGCTGTCAAGTTCAAAAATGGAGCATACTTGGACAAGGAAGGGACAATATATGTAGTCACCAGTCATCCCGATAGGACTAATGAATTTGGGAATGAGATCCCAGGAACGGACTTAGGTGACCTAGAGCAAGGAAACATGGGTGAAGAACCGAGGACCCCCCGAGGCAAATCTGTTCTCACTAGGATTATCACACCAGAGTGGATTCCCCAAGATAATAAGAGCATAGATCTGCTTCTGAACCGAGAAACTGACGAAGCCTTTTGGAGGTATAAATCTGATCGGCCAATTGATATAGGAACAATCATGATCTATGAGTTTAAGGATCCTGATAGCCCAGGCAGAGTGACCTACTTAGATCACGCTTCAAAGAGGATCTTTGTGGTGACAAAAAATGATAGGCATGCTTACACTTGGAAAGGTGAAATTATTTTCCCCCAACCAAGATCAAATGTGTCCTATGGTCACCCTGGAGCGGGAACATCCCAAGCTCATGGAACTCAAAGAGACAGAAGTAGAGATAGGCCAGAAGTAAGCTTTGCTAACCCAGGGGGCAGAGAAAGAACGAGGATGGAAACAAATAGAGTAGAGCCTGAGGTACATAGAGCCCCAAGAAATCAAAGGAATATGGAAGACTTCCCTCTACCACGACCTAGAGAACACACTAGGATTTTGAGACCAACTCAGTTAGTCAAGTCCATGAAAAATTACTTCGATGGCACAGGAGACCCATACGATCATGTGGCAGAGTTTAGGCAAGTCTTGAGAGCAGAACAAGTGGAGGACCTATTCACACAATATAATGCCTTTGGTCTAACCCTTAGGAACACAGCCCTTACGTGGTTCCAACCAGTGAATGAGAGGCAGTTCAGGAGCATAGACCAACTTCTAGAGGCATTCATTATCGAATTCTCTAAAAGTGGCATAAGACATAACACTTCCTCGCTGATTCACAGCTTCAAGCAAACCCCTCAAGAGACCGTGAGACTTGCTGGAAGAAGATTTAGGCAATACTTGGAGAGATGCCCTGTCCTTGAGCTACCCACACCAGCTAAGCAAGTGTCTTTATTCTTGGACGGATTGCTAAGTACCAAATTGAGGTCATATGTGTATCTGAAGGACCCTAGGACTATAGAAGAGTGTGTACGCATGTGCATTGACGTCGAGGATAACCTAGGGGAGGAGTTAGAGCTTTCCAAAATATACAAAGATTCAGATAGTGCCTCCAGCCTCTCTTCCACGCCTGCAACACCATTGCTTTCTGAAAGTGACCCGAGTGACCATAGCTTTGATTCTACACATGTTGATAGTCCCCAGGCTTACTACATGCAGTCTCCAGAACATGGTGAGTCCTACTATAGTGAAGAGCCAAATGAACCTAGTTGGGAGTCAGATTACACAAACGTCATGTATGCAAACCCCAACCCTAGACCTCAACCTAGGCAAGTAAGACCCCCATTCCCTAAAGGACCATGCTACAGATGTCAGGGAGATCATCTCATTCGTGATTGTCCCTTGCCTCCACCTACACAACCCCAATCAATGACGATCCAGGGCTTTTGCCAAGAGTGTGGAAAGGAGCATCTCTTACGAGACTGCCCTAAGAATCCTAATAATATGCCAAAAATCACTCCTATTAACGTTATTGGGTTAGTGGTAGATTCCACAGGAAGTGTCACTTCCACTGCACCCGTACAGGTAGTCACTAGAGCTCAAGCAGTGCAGTAAAACCAAGGGGTAGGCCGGGAAAAGAGCCCAGATGTTAGTGAGATGGAGAGCATGACAAAGAAGAGGACTAGAGCTTGGAGAGATAGTCGTGAAAGAATGAAAGACAATGGGCAAAAAAGATGAGTGAACTCGAGGAAAGCCTCAGAGAAACAAAGGCCAGGATAACTGAACTCACAGCTCAAACTCCCTCTCACACTGCCCCACCTCCATCACCTCCACCATTCCCAACTCCATCCGAACCGCCACCTTCCAACCCGCCTCACCTAAACCCACCACCCCCAAGAGTAGGATCAGTCCTAGCAGATCCCACTCCCAAGGACCTTAATATGATGCTTAAAGCATATCAGGCCAGAATTCAAGAAGGGCCAACCGTAACCGATCATGAAAAATGTTACCCTAGAGCAGAACTAGAGTTAGAACGAACCAAAATTTGCGCGAAGATGGTGGAATTGGCTCAGACCATGTTTGAAGCCAGTCGCCTATTTAACATCTCTAGTTCAACAAAGACACAGTTGCACTTTGATGGACTGTTAGAAAGAATAGAGAAGCTCATTGCATAATCAGAAAAGGAACCTGCCTCTCAACATAAGGACAAGGCAAGTGAAGGAGCAAGTCTTCCTGCTTGGGAAGCCTATGTGCCTGAAGCCTATGCGCCTAACTCTACGGAGCCAGACACATCATCTTCTATGAATCGGTTCACACCAGAGTTCCTACGAGAGATTCAAGAAGACAAATGGGCTAAGGAAAGTGAAGTCCCTCCTCCCATTGAACTTGTGGATGATGCACATGACCAATTCCCACAAGACATCCCATCCATTTATGAGGAGCAGGAGAGCACCCACTCTCAGTAAAGACTAGACTTTGAGTCTAATTCTTTACAAGAATTACCCCACTTCACAGGCCCATGGGAAGCTAAGTCTACTTGTATGAGAGCACCCACGGTCATGGTAAGAAACAAAGACTCGATCATACCTAGGAACACAGAGGTAGTGAAAAACACTAAAGTACAGTGCAACCTCACCTTAGAAGAGCTACTCAAAGTAAGGTCACAGCTATGGAAACATGTAGCCAAACAAGTACCAGAGATAGCAAAACCTTGTTCCCAGGTAGGATCCCAGAGAACAGTGCCAGAAATACCCTTGGACAAGATAGGAGACATGAGTGAGGGCGAAGAGGGAAACACATATCTTCCCATCACTCATCAGGGCTACACAACCAAGGCCATTTTGGACTCAGGCGCAGATCTTGCAATTGCTACCACTTCCCTATGGAAGCGTTGGGGCAAACCAGCACTCAGGCCCACGAGGATGAAATTACAAATGGTCGATGGTCACATAGAGAGACCCTTAGGATTGCTAGAAGGAATAACTCTCACCACCTGTGGTGTCGAGTTTGAGCATACATTTGCTATATGTGATTTTAGCAAGAACCATGCCTATGAAATGATCTTGGGACGACCTTTTATGCGACAGTTACAAGTGGTACAGGATTGGGGAACCAATTCTTTGTACCTGCAGCACTTAGGTGTTACGACCAAAGTGAATCTCAAAGATTACTCTCATAGAGATGTCCCTCCTATCCAATGGAATCCCATCCATAGAGCCAAAGATGATACATAATCGGTGCATTCCATAGGGTCAGGATCCTCATGGATGCATGAAGACACCCACTTATGGATGTGCAAAGTAGCAGTAGAAGAAGAGAAGAGAGAAGAAGCCAGAGAGATAGGTGCAAAAGAAACACATAGATCAATTCAAGACCCAGCCTATGCGCCTGTAGTTTTTCCTGACGAAGAATTTGAACCCCACGGCTGGGCAGAAATCCTAGTAACAATGGATGTAGCCATCAATGAAGAACAATGGACACCTCACTGTGATGAAGATGGCTATGACATTTCAGTCTTCTCCATAGAGCCAATCATGGGAGAGGCAGTTCTAGAAGAATGCGAACCTAGCCCTGATGCATTTGAAGATGCGAGCGACTCCAATCTAGAATCAATCATTATGGACCCACCTTTTGCATCAGATGAAGAATACTTCTACGAAGTAGAATTTCAACCTCAAAGGCACGGAGAGCTTACAAATGATGTAAGGCTAGCCACACATGTGACCCCGAAGGAAGAAGGGAAGAAACGAAAGAAGAGAGCAGTCACACGAGAAGAGGAAGAATCTTTGTTTGAGGTCCCGGAAAATTTTAAGAAGTATGAGATAGATGACAGGAGAGTCATGATCAGAATGCCTAAACGAGAGGCACAATCAGGAGAGGCCTATGATAACAAAGAAACCACAAAGAAAATTGTGGTAGCCATGGAAGAAGGAGAAGAGAGATGCACGTACATAGGCCATGACCTGACAGAAGAGGAAGAACAAGAGCTAATAGCCTTGCTAAGAGAATACAAAGATGTATTCGCTTGGAGTTACAAGGATTTGAAGGGGGTTGATCCAGACATATGCTCACACACTATCCCCATGACCTCAGATGCCAAACCCTCTAAGCAAAAGCCATATACATATAATGACAACTATGCGGCCAAGATCAAGGAAGAGATAGATAGACTGGTTGAAGCTGGATTCATCTATGAAATTGAGCATACTGAGTGGGTATCCCCCATCGTAGTGGTGCCCAAGAAGAATGGAAAGCTACGTGTATGCATTAACTTGAAGAAGGTTAATGCAGCCACAATTCGATATAACTATCCGCTTCCTATCACAGAGCATCTCTTAGAAAGAGTAGCAGGCAAGGAAGTGTACAGCTTCCTCGATGGATTTTCGGGCTACAATCAAGTAGCCATAGCTCCAGAAGATCAGCATAAGACAGCTTTTGCCACAGAGTGGGGTATATTTGCCTTTTGTATAATGCCATTTGGGCTTACCAATGCTCCTGCAACCTTCCAGAGACTGATGTGCCATGTATTTAAAGAGTTCTTAAGGAAGAACTTAGAAGTCTATGTTGATGATCTTTGTGCTCATTCCAACATCAGACAAACCCATATTCCTAAACTCAGACAAATCTTTGACAAATGTAGGGAGTATCAGGTCTGCTTGACCCCAGAAAAGTGTGTTTTCATGGTCAAGCAAGGCAAGATTCTAGGACACATAGTGTCAAAGAATGGCATATCCACTGATGAAGAGAAAGTGAGAGCCATAGCCGAGTTACCTAGGCCAAAGAACGTCAAGGAAGTACAAGCTTTTATGGGGCATTGTGGTTACTACCAACGGTTCATTCATATGTATGCTGTCATTGCAAAGCCCATGTACGGACTTCTGACTAACTTTGAGTGGACTGATGAATGTGAGAATTCCTTCAATCAGCTTAAACGACGATTATGTTCAGCACCAATCTTGACCACACCAGATTGGAATAAGCCTTTCCATGTTCATGTTGATGCGTCCAATTATGCTATTGGGTGTGTACTCGCGCAGCCTACCGGTGAAGGTAATATGGATCTTCCAATTGCCTATGCTAGTAGACAATTGAATGCTGCTGAACAAAATTATACCACTACGGAGAGAGAAGGACTAGGCATGGTGTATGCGGTTAAAAAGTTTAGACATTATTTGCTTGCAAATAAGTTTAAATTTTTTACTGATCATCAAGCTCTACTATACTTGGTAAACAAGCCATGCAACACAGGTAGATTGGTGAGATGGTTCCTCTTACTAATGGAATATGACTTTGAGGTAGTGGTGAGAAAAGACAAGACTCATTTGAGAGCAGATCATCTCTCTAGGCTCACATCTGGAGAAGCCCCACAAGGAGTATCAGATGATCTTCCTGATGCTTACTTGTTTAATTTGGAAGTTGTACCACAGTGGGCTAAGCCATTGGTACCAGTATTGACATACGGGCCTAACCATCCAGTAATAAACACACAGGATAGAGAGGTAGTAAAAGCCCAAAAGTATCACATCATGGCAGGAAGTATGTACAAGCACACAGATCAAGGGATCTTGGCTTGTTGTGTAGAAGAGGACGAGTACACTAAATGGTTGCATTTAGCACATGTAGGTGCATTAGAGCAACACTACTCAAAGCAACGAACCTTACAGACACTAAGGAGACTCGGAGTGCATTGGCCGACTATGGAGGCTGATGTCCAAAAGTTGTGCAAGGAATGCCCAATCTGCTGCACTAAACCACCTGTGGAACATGCACTCTTTATCAAGTGTCCATAGTGCCAGATTGGAGTGAACCACTAGTATCCTTCCTAAGGACGAAAACATTCCCTCCAGACATGACTCTGGCTAGGAAAAGAAGTCTAGAACAAGAAGCCCTAGATTACTCACTCATTGGTGATAATCTATACAAGCGTGGTAAAGATGGTTACCTGAGACTTTGTGTTCATGAGAGTGAATATCTAAAGATCTTGGAAACTGCTCACCAAGGTGTAGCAAGAGGACACTTTGGACCAGATTGGGTGATCAAGTCAATACTATTAGCGGGCTTTTGGTGGCCAACCCTTCACATGGATGCACATACCTATGTGAAACGGTGTGATGTTTGTCAGAGAACTCAGTACCCTATACGCAAGGATGAGATGCCACTGAAGCCTATGATGGGCGGACGTGCGTTCTCTAAATGGGGAATAGACTTTGTTGGTCCTATTAATCCCCCAGCTAAGGGTTCACATGCTGAATATATCATCGTGGCCACAGACTATCTAACCAAGTGGGTAGAAGCGAAAGCTACTACAAAAAATGATGCTCAAACAACAACAAAGTTCTTATTTGAAAATGTATTCACGAGGTACGGATTGCCAATAGAGTTGGTGAGTGATAGAGGCACACACTTCTTGAATGAAGTCATAGAAAACCTTCTCCAAGAATTCTTGGTGATACATAAGAAATCAGCCCCCTATCATCCACAAGCTAATGGCCAGGCTGAGAGCACTAATAAGATCTTATGCAATGTGCTGACTAAACTAGTGAACAATAAACGCTCTGATTGGGACAAACAACTACACCATGTTGTTTGGGCATACCGGGTTGCCTATAAAACGGTACTCCAAGCCACCCCCTTTCAGATGGTATTTGGCCAAAATGTTGTGCTACCTCTGGACTTTTTGATACCTACATTGAAGGTAGCACAAGAGCATGACTGGACAGGCCATGAACTCTCCTCTTGAATCTTTGATCTTGAACGTCTAGGCGAAACAAGACTGAGTGCGGTGGCAGGGATATATGCAGCTAAGAAACGACAGAAGGCATACTTTGATGCCCACGTGAAGGATAAAGGCTTGAAGGCTGGAGACTTAGTTTTAGTCTATACATTGAAGCACCATGCTAGAAAACTGGAGAAGAGAGGCTATGGACCCATGATCATTAATAGGATCTCCACAAGTGGAGCAGTACAACTAGCCACTTTAGAGGGTGATGTTCTCCCGAGCTACATAAGCGGGTGCAGGGTCAAGTTATATCAGGAACCTCTGACGGAAGAGATGCTAAGTCGACTCAATACTGCTAAGAAACGCAAAGAAGAAGAAAAGCGAATTCGAGAAGAAGCCCAAGCAGAAGCATTGGAACGCATCCGGAGAATGAAGTTGAGAAGACAGAATAGGGAGCAACCTAGGACGGATGCCTATGCAGATCAAGGATATCACGTGGCTATGTGTGAAGTTTCAGGTATCAGCGCTCAAAGGATAATTGATCGACGTCCTTTTATAACCTTAGAGATAGGACAAAGAAAGGGTGCAAGGACTGTAAGAGCCTTGATTGACTCAGGTGCAGCCACTAGTGCTGTTAAATTGTCTTACTGTCAAGAATTAAGATTAACTGTCAATCCTATAGAAGCATATCTCATAGGATTGGGAGGTGTGGAAACCCCTTGCATGGGCGAGGTGGATCTTCCCATCTCCATTCAAGACGAAGTAATGATAGTCAAAGTATTAGTGTGTCAAGATGAGGACCTCACTAAGCCTCTTGTCTTGGGTCAGGACTGGATCTATGATCATGCAGTCAACCTAAACCTAAGAAGCGGACTTCTTCAGGTATGGGTAAATCATAGCCGAATTACAGTTGAATTGGAAAAGGAGGCACTCAAGGAACTAGGTAAAGCACAGACTCCTAGTCCTTCCAGGGGTGCACATGAAGTTGACAATGCTATTCTTGTCCAAAAATGTATGATTCAGAAAGAGGATTGTCTCAACAACGGAGTCAAGGATAAGACGGTACTCCCTTCTTTTCCAAAGGCCAGAAGGATGCAGCAGCCAACGGCAGATCAAATACCGAAGAAGCAGAACACTACCTATACTGGAGGCCAAAAAAGGAGCAAAGCAGATTGTTTCAGCCGATGAAACAAGTATGGAGGCGAGAAGTCGAACACCCTATTCCGACCAGGCCAACACCACGGCCAAAACCTCTTATTCGTAATCAACAGCAAGATACTAATAAGAAGCCTTTCATAAGTTCTTCTGCGAAAGTGAAGTCTATTTGGGTACCCAAGAAGTCAATGAAGGCCAGCCCACAATCACGACAAATCTGGGTGCCTAAGGCTTGCTTGCGGGCTCAAATAGCTACACCAAGGCCAAACCCTGTACAGTCTTACACATCACGCACTAACACGTATTCTTCCATGAGCACAAGTAGAATCACTTGTAAATGGGTTCCTAAAAAGCCCCATTTTTCAAGTAAATACCCTATCACACTCCTCAGAGCCTCCACAAAGTCAAAATCAAAACCTATCAATTGCATTTGGCAACCTAAAACTTGTAATAAACCCCCAGACCCCAGTTGTAAATCCATGCCCACCTACTAACTACATCACTCTCACACCACATCATTCCACTTAGCTCCTAGGTCTAACCAATCCCTAACTACACACACAAGCACCGAGCACTTACTAACCCACTAATCTCTCCCGAACCTCATGTTAATGTTGTAATGGGGACAAAAACGGTTCTATCTTGTCCTTTACAATGTTAACACATGTTTCTATATTCTCACAGAATCAGGAGGCAAGAAGTAACATGGCAGATACGGCAGGAACTAGCTCCCAGGCAGGCACCAACACCCAAGTCGTGGATATTGAAAGTCTTCCCGTTGAGGAGGAATTGAAGGAACGCCCTGTAGCATTGAGAGCATTACATGCCATACCGGTTCAGAACCCTCCACAAGGGCACACTATGCCAGTCAGTAAAAACTCTCATTAGTTCAGTGATGTGGCAGGACCCCTAGGTGAAGGCACTTATATGTGGGAGGCCGAGATAGAATTCAATGGGCGCTGGGGCAGGTATCACTTTTCCACTAGGGAATTTGAAAGACTGCAGAATAATGAAGGACTAAAACCTATATGGAAGAAGGTAGGACTCTACGAGTACTTCAAATTCCAATTGCCAAAGCTGGATTTTCTAAGATGCTCTTATTTGATTAGCACCCTTACTCTGAGCAAAGACAAAAAGGGATACAGCTCCTTTGTCCTCCCATCTCTCACAAGGGGCAATGAGCTCAAGCATTTCAGATTAACTATCAACTTGGTAAGGGAAGCTCTAGACATGAAAGGTATGCATATTCCTACGGAGAAAGAGACTATGGTCCCCGACAATATGAAGAACAGGAATCTGACAAAGTTAAAAGACATGGTGGCAATGACGCCTACAATCGCCATTCATTTACGAATGGTCATGCAAAACTTTGCATTTCCCGCCCAAGAGAGGTTCACAATGCCACCTAAAAAGATATGGTTTAGTTTATACTTGGCTGATGCCTTTGATTTGACAATCAACATGCCCCACTGGATTATCGACCAAATCCACTTGGCTCATCAAAGGTGGTATAAAAAACAAAAGTCTATACTGTACGGATGCTGTGCTCTGACCAGGATTGTGTACAGATGTCTTGCATATGATATACCAGTGCAAAGGGCACTCATTTGGACCAGGGTACAAGAGTTTCAGCGCCTATTATCCTCCGCAGGACCACCATCCAAGAAAATGAGAGGCGCCGTTCAGATGCCCTGCGCACAATCCCGCGGTGCGACATTGACACTAGAGACAAATCCACGATTTCCAAGGCGGGTACAACCCTTCACTATTAGATTACCAAGACACATCACTGAGGGACCAAATCTAGTGTTTCCACCTGTACCAACCGACCTAGAGTTCCCTCACGGATTCACTTTAGAAGACCTAACTGATGAGGAGGTAGCCAGAATCATAGAGGCTGTTAACGCGGAAGTCGAGGCAGAGCAAGCTAGTGGACAACAAACTGCTACAGACCAACCCCATCCCAGACAACCAGAGGTCGTCGATGTGGAGGGTGAAGAAGAAGGAGGACAAGAGGAGGAACATGATGGACAATCCGAGGAAGAAGAGCAGGAATATGATCAAGAAGCTCTGCAGGTACTTGAAGGGGCCCCAGCTTATACGAAAGCATTGAAAAAGCTCTATGACACCATGAACAGAGTTCAAGAGCAACATAGACTGTCCCTAGCAGTAGGCAAGGCCCTTATGAATCAGATCCTTGAGGAGGAAGGCGTCGACAAGCAATATCGTGCCACCCTTGACATGATATCTGAGGCATTAGGCGTCCCTGAAACGGTGCATACCGCCCTTGCACAAGCACGAAGAACGGAACGAAGATATGGCAGACGCCCCCCTTGAGCAGGAAAGCAGATGAATGTATTAGTATCAGAACCACAAGGCACATCCACAACCACGGGCATCGCACACACTGTCCACAATACTGAGGAAACCCATGTATCAAGTGCACCTCCGTCACCCCCGTTGCCACCCCTGCCTCCATCCCCACCACATTCATCTCTCACAACCAGTGTAACCACTACTGTCACCGCCTCCGAGTCCACTACCCATACCGAAGCACAGACCTTCACTCAACCCACACACCCTATCTCCACTTCGTTTGTCCATACGACCACTGAAACAGTAGTTCTAACTGCTGCCACAGAAGATCTCAACCCCCCGATCACACTTCTGGGCAGTTCGTATTCACAATTGCACACACCACTGTACACTTTCACCACTATCACCGCACCCACAATTCCACTATTCACAATCACTCCCACTACTGCATCCACCGTTGATCTTATGGACATCTCACCCACCTCCGCGCCTCTCCCTCCCCCCATGCATCCACCATCTCCCATTCCCCCACCTCCCACTTCACCATTTTCCAGCACCACATCCACACTTCCATTCCCCTTCCCCTTTCCCTTCCCCTCTGCATTCAACACCCTACCAACATCCACCCCTATCAATAATGTATTTAATAATATGTATCAGTGTATGTCGCAACTACAACAGCACTACCAACATCTTGATAACCAACACACACGACTCTTTCGAAGCCATGAGGAACTTCAACTCCAATTCATTGATCTCGAAAGGGAAAAGCGGCTACTACAACAACAACATGCCACTTTACAGGAACAACATGAACAATTAGTAGCCAATCCACCCCAGTCAGATGCAGAGGAAAGACAACATATGGATGAATTGCTACACTCCCAGATAACGGAGAATCTCAAACTTAGGCGCAACCTAGCCCTCCTACGAAAACACATGTCTACAGATCTCGAAGAGAATAAACGGCTGCAGAAACAGAATGAAGAGAACTTGGAAGCAGCCATGGAAGGTTCCCCGCAGGAAATCGACCCAGAAAAATTCAAGGCCATTCCCTCAGAGAATATGAAAACTGTGTTAGAAACCCATGCCGACCTCTTGGAGGCCCATGCAGTGCTAGAACGAGAAAGGGATGATCTACTTAAGCAACTGGCAACTCAGTAGGAGTCACCAAGCAAAGCCACAACCACAGACGACACATCCGAAGAAGTCACAAAACTCAGAGCAGAACTCGAAGAATTACGCAGCAAAGTCATGCAATACGAACGTCAGCCCTCTCCCCTTGTCGAGCCCGAGCCTGAAGATCTAGTGCCAATAGAGATCGAGGAAACTTTCGAAGACCCGTATGTTCCCATGCCTGCACCAGGGGGCAAGCAAACAGACGAGGGCATGGACACCATTGAAATAGAGGCTCCTGAATGGATGCAGAGGTTAGAGAAAGTGGCCACAACCCATGATGATAGAGTGGCAGTTCAGATAGCATCTATGTCACGCTTGGAAGAAGTAGTCATAAAATCGGATTACTTTAGGAATCTCTCCCATCATAGGTGGATCGGCACATCCGACGATTTGTATGTTCCTTTCTGTGTCCTAATGGCGGATTACAATGCGGAAATCAAGAGCCACACATCAAAAGAACCAACCTCGGCTACACAGTTTGCACCGGAAGACATCCCAGCGAGTGCCAAGCAAGGCAATATTCATCAACCAATGTGGAGGATTCCTCTACTGGAAACCTACCCAGAAATGGTCAGAACATGGAATAACATGCCCTTGTACATCAAATATAACCCATGCTACTGCCTTGTGTTTCAAAGAAGGTCATGGCCGGAATACACAAAAACGGTGCTGACAAACAAAGGATGTGAGAAATGGCTCAATTATGTTTACTTAGCACCACCCAAAGGCCAACCTACCATAGGCTACATGATCTTGACGATTCGGCATTGGGGGGTCAGGTTTAAAAATGTGCTTGACGTCATGGCCCAAATGTGCTTGAAAATTTTTGAGCTCATGTTGGTCACATTTAGGACTTTCAAAAATGTCAAGGAACCTCATCTGTCAGCCCTTGGATTTAATGAAGGAAATCAGGACCTCGTCTACGACATGAGTGCAACACCATCTATTAATGTGGTATATGCATGGCACGCGCGCATCAAGTATCTACCAGCCTGCTTCAAACAGACGTTTGAAGAAATGTTCATCACGGGATTCTGGGAATATCATTCAGAGATACTCATTCCCAGACCATCACATTTATTGCAGTTGTTTACAGTGGAACAAGCTCTTCATTCAGAAACGTTACGTATACCACATCTAGAGGTTCCCGGGCCGGTAGATTGGGATGCTTTACTCACGGACTTGGCCAAAGGGTTGCGGATTGCAGAACATCACTTAGCACAAGACGTTGTTGAGTACTACATCCAACGACCCACCCAACAAGGGTCTGTCAGGGACGATAGACGCGAGAGAGGGGGGGGGGTGTTGGAACTGAAGGACTCACTAGGCAAGGAAGCTTACGAAGGGAGTCAGAGAGAAGAGAAAGTACAAGCAGACAGAAAAGTCAACGACAACCTGGCAAGTAGGCAAATATTTTTTCAAGACACTAACGCATATAAGAGAGGTGGACACACAAGGAGAAGGAGCAAGTAGGGAGCTCCAGGAAATGTATGTCAAAATGTTAGAAGAAATCCCTACAACAATAGTGATTTTCATCACTAAAAACCATTGTAAATACCATTTCATATTTTTGTAGCTCCATTTTGTGCAAGCCAAGGAGTCCTTGACTTGAGGAGCTTTAGAAGTACCTACTTGTCAGTTTTCACATTTTTTAGACTTCGTTTGAACCTCCAAATAGGGTAGAGAACCTAATTTTTAACTAGGCTGGACACTAGGTCTGGACAAGACCAAAACCTAGTCAAAAACTATAAAAAGAGCTAGAGAGCTCATTTTTGGGGCTAGATTGTAATTGAAATGAACTTGTAAGAGCTTTTTGAAAGTAATCTAAGAACTCCATTGCTTCTCACTCTTTGTCTTGCCGTGTGTGCGCGTGTGTGTATGTGTGTGCATGTTTGTGTGCTTCTCACTCACGCACTTGTGCCTCCACTTGCTCGAGGTCTTCATACCATCCTCACGTCTTCCTGGATTGACATTAAAGGAGGTGCTACTCATCACTGAGCTACACCGTTGTTTCTTCGCTTCAAACAATCTTTCTTGCATGTAGGGCATCAAGTTTATTTGGTTGCCTATTTTTTTGGTTGCCTATTTTTTTGGTTGCATGAGATAATAGTTGAACCACTATCTTCTCTGGTGTTGTATATCTGTGCACATTAGGGAAAAAAATGTTGGTGCACCACATGAATTCTGCTATGTGGTCATAAGGTATCTACTTGATGTAATATTTGGCTTGTTAGAAAGATAATAGATTTTTCTAAAGTTGTTTAAAGTCTCAAATCATTTCTTTGCATATTTTGAGAAAAGCAGGTTCAGGAGTGAACATGTTTCTATCTATGTACACTTAGAAGAGAAAAATTAGTTTGTCTTGAAGGTATTGATTCTTTGAGTAGGAGCAACCATTTTAAGTGAAATAACTTGCATTTGCAAGTTCTCAATTTTTAATTTATGCATGCAAACAATCTTGGGTTCAATCTGCATATTCTCACAGATTCAATCATGTCATTAAGCAGAGGTTCTATGAAGTTGCCTGTGAGGACAGTATAGCATCAAGGCTGCACACGCAAGTTGCAATTTCTCCCAATAGTGGTATCAGAGCTATTTGACACATTTGAATCATTCAGAGGACCTTGAGAAGACTTTGAAGGAGTTTGAAGGAAGAATTTTTGTAGGATCAAGCTCAAAGGCACACAATAAGCAAGGGGGAGCCTACTAATGAAGAAGGAAGGCATAAGCATCATCTGTTGGATACATCTTGAAGACCATAGGTAAATCTTTTGTTATTATTCAATTCCTCTGCATCAAAGTGATCTAGGAGAGTGCATTAGAATGCATCATGTCAAAGTACAACACTTGAATTGAGAAGTTGGATAAGAATAATTATCAACCATGGAAGTTTAGGATCACTAGTTATCTTATGGGAAAAGGATTATGGGGTCTCATTAGTTGCACAAATGCAAGACCTAGATTAGGAGAGAATCCAACTATTGGTCAATTATGGAATTTCAAGGAATGAAGGGATAAGAAAGTCATATTCATACTTTCTCAACACATTAGCAATGCCATGATGGGGCATATACGAGACTTAGATACTTCCATGAAATTATGGGAAACACTAGAGAGAATCTACTCCACCTCAACTAAAGCTAGGAAGAATTAGTTGAAGAATAAACTTAAAAACTTGAGGAAAACCACTAGTTGCAACATAAATGACTACATATTGAAGATCAAAGAAGTCAATGATGCATTAGGCTCTATAGGTTCTCACATAGAAGATGATGATCTAGTTGCATATACCTTAAATGGACTTAGAAGTGATGAGGTTGAAGGTTTTTACAACATTTGTAGATGTTAGAGATACTCTTCAAGATTTTGAATAGTTGGTGGCCTTGATGGTCACTCAAGAAATGAATATTGGAGGTTCAAGACAAAGGGTAATGAGCCCCAAGCCTTCTATGCAGGAGGAAGAGGAAGGAATCAAGGCAAAGGAAGAGGCAGACAAGGTAGAGGATAAAATGGTGATTATGATCAAGAGCAAATGATCAAATACTCTTCATCTCAAGGAAGAGGCAAGTTAAGAGGAAGAGGAGGAATCTCAAATTAGAATAGAGATATTCAGAATTCAGAAGGATGCTTCATTTGTGGCAAGTATGGCCACTATGCAAGAGATTGCTATCAAAGGGAGAAGACAAACCTAGATTATAAAGGTCAAGGTAATTATGGATATAAATGAGATTACGCTAGCTATGATGTAGATGAATGACTATAAGACAAATGAATGACTATAAGACACAAGGATCAAATACTTGTTTCAATGGTAGTGGGTGTAGAAACCACATGAGTTGCAAGATGGAGTTTTTCTCAACCATAGAGGTGCCATCAACCAAAGGAAATGCAGAAATAGGTGATGATACTCATCATGCTATTACATACATAGGTGATGTTATCTTAGAAGGTTCTCATAAAGCCAAGTGTTTGAAAGATGTGCTTCATGTTCCCACAATCACAAAGAACTTACTTTTTGTGGGACAAATGGTTGAGGGAGGTGTGCACATCAAGTTCAATAAAAAAGAATGCTTTGTGGAAAGCCCTAAAGAAGGGTACAGATTGATAGCCAAAGGCAGGATAGAGGCAAGGTTTCACCTTGGATGTGAAGCCTCAATCACACAACTTACTTCACATTTGTAAATAAGAAGGTGGCAAAATCGGACTAATGGCATAAAAGGTATGGGTAGATAAACACTCAAAGGTTGAAGGACATGGAAAAGAAGAGGTTAATGTTAGGGTTACCTAATCTCTATAATCAAAATCGCAAGAATTTGTTTGAAGCTTGCCAATCAGGAAAGCAGACAAGATTAACATCTAAGAAGAACAACTTCCACTAGATCCCATTCATACAAATTTTTGGGGATCAACAAAGGAGAACTCGACTGGAAGTAATAGATATTTTGTGAATTTCATAGATGATTGTACAAGGGTGACTTAGATCTATTGTATGAGACATAAATCAAATTTATTTTATTATTTCATGAAGTTCAAGGCTATGGTTGAAAGAGAATGTGATAGGTACATCAAGTGTATTAGGTCAGATGGAGGGGGATAATACTTCTCTCATGAGTTCTCTTGTTTCATGGAAACTAATGGTATCAAAAGGCAAATCACATGTAGGTATACACCACAACAAAGTGGTGTAACAAAAAGAAAAAATAGGTATACTGTAGAATGTGCTAGGTTAAGGATGAAGGAGATGAGTATGCCTAGTTCTTTTTGGACTGATGCAGCAACCAAAGCTCTTTACATCATGAATAGAGATCCCACATTAGGTATACCATTAGGGGAAAAAATGAACCCTGAATGGGCCTTTTAGATTAAGGAGTGATTAGCGATGGACCAATCAGAAGAGGATGGTGGCCACAGTCTATGCCCTATGAAATACTAGGCTGAAGGGGGAAGAGGGGACATATTTCTCCCTTATTTAATGAGCTGCCTCTAGAGAGAGAAGGAATCTCGTAACTTTGTTGGGCCCAAAAATTCAAAATTGCTAAAAAGTTAAAAAACTCATCATAACACCTGAAAATGGACCCCCCATTACTTTTTAGGGTCAAAAGTACTCTTTTTGATGCCAAATTCAAAATCCGTGCATGTTTTGAGCTAAAAAAAAATGGGTTTTTTCAAAAATACTCAAAAAAGAGTTATTTCCCTCCTAAACCTCACATTTTCATACCCAGGTCCCAAAAAGTCATCTTTTCCCACTACTTTCACTCTGTAGCACACCATTGAAGCTCCTGTTTCTACACTCCAACCTACCTGCATCTCCTATCTCGAATTACTATTGTAGCTTGAAGACCTTTAGCTTCAATGGCAATAGCTAAAGCGTCTAGGCGACCAAAAGATGAAATCCTCACAGTAAGATGTCACAATATCAAGGCCACAGATGGACAGTGGGTATCACATGAGTACTCCAAAGGTGCATGGGTGTACATGCAACCCTCTAGAATTGGGCCTCATCGAGTTAGAGATCGTGGAAACTTAGATCTTCATTGGAAGGGAAAGTTACTTGGCTTCAAGAAGCATAGAGACTTGGGATGGTTGCTATTGTACAACATGTTTTTACAATGGCAACTATGAAACTTGAAAACTCTAGTAGAATGAGATATCCTGTGAATTGTAAGTATTACTCTACAATATTTTATGTTTTCTTGTGTCGGATATATTTCTGAACTATTTAGATATGTTTTTGTTTGTTACAGATATATTGCCTTCTACTTTGCTGGAAGATCAACCACTTCATAGTCTTATAGGTACTTTCCAGGCATTGCATGCAGATGTTGGTGCACTAGTCTTTCCAGAAATATCTCCTGCTCAACTTTACCATGATAGAGTTTTCTTTTACACACATAGATATGTTCTACCCTCTACAATGAATGGTTTTGGAAGGTTAGAGAGAATTGAAGTACATTCTCTTCTTAGCTTGGAGTGGCCAAAACCTGATATATGGTCCGTATCATCTTTGAAGCAAAAGATGGTAATGGATATACATAACTCTTTGAAATTCACAAAAGTGTCTAGGTCTGTAGGTTTGCACTGGTCTTTTCCCATTCATTGTTTTGTATATTTATTCCAAGGATTCTCATTCCAAGGGACTTCCACCATGTTCATGTGTAAAGATATCACATATGAGCAAGTAGAAAGTCTTCTTGGTGAAGATTGGGGTTTGATAGAAGGAATTGCAAAAGGTGATAAATATCTTTGTAAAATAGGTGGAACAGGTATAGGATTTTGATATTTGAAACAACGTACTTCATTATACATCAGATTCTACTATGATCATTGGATGTGCAAACTTGGCAAATGGATACCATTTCAAAGTTCAGAGGGATCTTTACAGTCATTTGAAATAAAGCTTAGATTGCCCAATAATGAAACAGAAACTATTTTAGTGAATAATTATTGGGCCTTGGCTAATCTGAGAGAACACTTGATGATTATGGGGTTTGAAGGAATAACTCAATCCAAATTCAATTTCAAGGACATAAGGTGAGAAATGTTTTGTGCTTTTGTTAAATTAATCTTTTCATTATTGTTTATTTTACTTTAATGACTTCAATTTCTTGCAAATTGATTACAGGTGGGAAGAAGAATGGAATACAAAATGAAAGTCCCTGTAGATTGGAGCAAAGATGGAACAAAACTCTCATTGTCATAGTTCTTTTGCAACTTGATAATGTCACTTCTTGGGCCCTAGTCATTGTATCTCATAGTTTTTTCACTTTCAAGAACCTTGTAAAAAGTAGGACAATCGATTCATGTTAGATATTGTATATACCTTCTTCTCTGATCCCTTCTCTCCTACTAAGATATCTAAAGATCCTCTTGATCTAGAATTGTTCTAGAAATACTTTACATCATGGATGAGCATCGCAAATTTTGTGATGCGTTCTTGCATTTGCAAGCACTTCAAGTTGTATAATCATTGATACCAATAATTTGTAAATTTTGTAGAATTTGATATTTGTAATGAAAACATGTCTACTCTCACATTTTTGTAGTCTACAGCTGTGCATTTATAATTTCTCTTGGTGATTATTCAATTTTTGCTTTTATATAGAGTACGTTCAAGTTCACAATAATTGATATTTTATTGGTTAATTTTCTCAATAGATGATCATTTATGAAGTTTGAAATTACAAAGGATATAACTAAAAAAGGCCATTCATGTTAGATATACTCAATACTTACTCCTCAAGTACCACAAATGATCCATGGGGCTCTAAGTTATAAGGCCCCCATTATGAGGAGAAACCACTTTGAGAGTACAAACATCCATGGAACCTTAACTTATAAGCTATATGAGTTTTATATGTGAAAATTTATGGTAATAAATGGTCTTTGTGATTGATGCCATGAAGTAAGTGGGGCATACAAGTTTTGCCAATTTGAATGCCATTCAAGCTGAAAATAAAGGCCCTCTAGTGCCATGGAATTTCCCCATAGAACCTTAATGGGAGGAGTTCAAAGGGGGATTTATGCCTTATGTGGGGTATAGAGGCACAACAAGAATGCTACACATGAGGATATTATCCTAAATTATACTTTGCAAACTATTTTATCTCATGTGACTATGTTTGTTTATACTGGCTCCCATTGTAGAAGTTGTATATGCATGGATCACTTCAGAGTAAGTGACTTGTTAGAAATAAGTTCCACGACTCTAAAAATCCAAATAATAAAGTTTCATATCCACTAAAAATAACCTTGCATGGCCTCAAAAGTATCAAAAAAGAGGAGCCATAGAAACATGGGATATGTCTTCGCAAAAGTTTTGTAGAGGCCTATTGTGTGTTTATATGGATGAACTTTTTTTGTGCTTTTGAGGCCATGCAAGTTTATTTCTAGTGGATATGAAACTTTATTATTACAAATTGAAGGTCCATGAAACTCATTATGTGCTCAACGCAATTTACCAATGGAAAAATGACTTTATAATCATAAATGATTTGCTCTACACACATAGCATGTTGACTTGAGTGCATATGATTGTGAACATATGATATAGATCAATGTGGAGTTGAGCATGTGTAAGAAAGGTTATGAAAAAGTATATTACCAATGAGATAATTCTAATTACAAAACATCTCTTCAAGAAGAATGATCACATAGTCATATATGCTCCTATCTAGTTCTTGGGTTGCATAATTTTCCTAAAATTTGCAATAATACTTATTTCCACCATTTGATGACTTTGCATGACCTCAAAGCACCAAAAACGGTTTATATCTCATGAATGGTTTAGATTTTGGAGAAATATATGCTACCGTCACGTCCAAAACATGCAAAAACCCTAAGATTGACTGTTTATTTGTCCAATTCTGACATCTAGAGCCTTGGAAACCTCAAAAAGCACCAGAAAAGGGGCAGCCACAGAAACGCGGGATTGGCCTCTGCAAAACTTAAACGCGGGATTGGCCTCTGCAAAAGTTTTGCAGAGGCCAATCCCGCGTTTTTGTGGCTGCCCCTTTTCTGGTGCTTTTTGAGGTTTCCAAGGCTCTAGATGTCAGAATTGGACAAATAAACAGTCAATCTTAGGGTTTTTGCATGTTCCAGACATGATGGTAGCATCCATTTCTCCAAAATCTAAACCATTCATGAGATATAAATATTTTCATAGAATTTATGGTTTTACAATGGTTTCCTTTGTGTTTATGACATCATCTCCCTCTCAAAGCGATAAGTTCCATGTGAAGTAGCTATGTAACTATGAGATTTTTTGGAAATTGAATCTTCATAGTTATTGGTCTTTTTAGAGTTCTTTATATGTTTTATTGGAACACGATGATGATGGATAACCATGATGGTACTAGAAAGGGATTGTAGTATATCTAGCTAAAGAATCAAGGGCATGATTCTCATGATGGATAGTACTCCTTTTTTGACTCAGATGATGATCTTTTGATGTGGAATGGTGATCCTGGAAGTCTTAAACCCAGCTTGTATCTTCTTCCTAGGACATTTGAATATGATGTGGTTAGTGACAATACAACTCCCTTCTTTCAAATTTTAGGTTCATGGACCTTATTATATGCACAACCTAGTTGAACAATGCAAATACTAGTTTTGATTCTAAGGGATTTGTTTTGCACACGTACAATCTTTACGCAAGTTAATACAATTATGAACATATGATATAGATCAATGTGGACTTGAGCATGTGTAAGAAAGATGATGAAAAGTAGATTATCATAATGGAAATGTGATTTTACAAAATGTATCTCTTCAACAAGAATGATTACATAATCATGTATGGTCCCATCTAGTTTCTTTGGTTGTATGGTCATCACCTTCACATGAGCTACATACAAGTCAATATCTTTCAAAATAGAAGTAAGGAATGCATCTCCTTCCTCTTGGATGGCTTGAAGTGCTATTGATTATATCCAAAGTCTAGTGCATTAACTTTGAATCACTAAGGATCGATAACATTTGCTCACTTTTTTGTTGCTTTTGCATTAGGAGAAACTTTAGGTTGTGCTACATATGATCTATGATGTGGTTGGTAGTTCTTATTCATTTTACATCTATGCCTTGATTGACATTGTACCACAATTTATGGCATATGTTTCTTTTCTCATATGTGGGTAGTGTTCTTTGACCTTATAGTAGTGACTTTATAGCCTCTACTTGATATGATGTTGGAATATGCATATGTTTTATGATGATTCCTTGAAGCTCTCCTTTTTGGATGACTTGGAATGGTTACTTCATGCATGTTTCATCAGCCATGTTCCATTTGGAGGTAGATTGAGTTCAAATGGTTCATCACCAATGATTAGTGGATCTATTATTCCCCTTTGTGCATGTCCTTAGAATCTTTTTATGAATGGTCACATCTGTGGCAGTTGATCTTCATCATGCTCACAAGAATGATTCTATGGATGAGGGTATGAACTATTTTGATATTCTTAATCGACTTCACTCTGTCATATTGAGCCACTCTATGATTGTATGGTGACCTCTGTTGCATGTAGACCACTTCATCCTCTCTGATGGAGCTTCATCCAAGGTGGTCATTTTGTACCTTGAGCATGGATAGGATATACCACAAAAACTTGTTAGTATAAAATATTCAATGATGCCTCTTAGGTAACTTGAGTTCCAAGTTGAACCCTAAAACACTTTTTGTGCATGACATTGATCATGATGCAAAGGACTTGCTGATAACCTCCGCTTTTCACTTGCAATGTTGTGTTGTAATTTCATGAAAACATTTCTAATAGTCAAACTCTTGCAGAAGTTTTTTGAAAAAAAGCAAGTGAGTATTATTCCAACTAGTCAACATGCATAGAACCACTAATATGACATGTACTTTTTAAGAAATTACTATTAGATCTATAGTGGGAATTTTCCATCACTACTGTACTAGAATCTTGATTGATAAAAATCGACACATCAAAATTCTCCATATGACAATACAACATGTAATATTTCAATGAATAAAATGAGCACAATTTAAAGAAACAAACAACATCTGAATGTAGAATGTACCTTATCTTTCACTATTCCAAGTCATTGATGATTAGTATCTTTAATATGAATTTGAGCCTATAACCACAACATGTAGAAAAAAGATAAACATATATAAAATCAAATTCAAAAGGGATATGAAAAGAATATTAGTAGAGGTAGATTTTATTCTAGAAGAAGAACATTGATTTTTGAATCCTCTATAGATTAAAAATTTATTTATTTATTGTTTTGTACAAACAAAAGCATATGTATATGAGTTCTTCATAAACTAAGGATTTGATTTCTTCATTGACTCCTTAGTCATGGTTGCATGCTAAACATACCTAGGCATATTTTCTTTTATGTGTAAGTACTATGTGGAAATATCAATCATGTCCTCTTTATAATTCATGTTCCTAATGAATAACTTCTATAATCATGGAGAAATGCTTCCACACACATTTTCCTATCCATATTGTGTAATATTGGTGTCATTCTTTTGAAAAGAAGGAGAAGTAAGAGAAACTATTAACAATTTAAAGTGCTTCTTTGGTGTTGATGAAGCACTTATTTCTTAGATGAATTACCTATGCAAAGCAAATATTGGTTTAATTCTTTTGCAAATATGAGAATCAAGAAAAATATATACCTCTTTAGAAGAATATGGTGTCTCTGTCCTCCCACTCCACATGAAAGAGCTTCCAATGATGGTATTGTGTGCTTTTCCTCCTGAAAAATAGTAGAGGAATACTGGAAAGTAAAATGAATAGTAAATCTTTGATCACAAAGAAAGAATGAACCACCTACTTGGACATGAATATTGTCATCTCATGGGAGAAAAATTTCTTTGTGAGTGATTCTATTATTGTTACATCTTCTCCTTGGAGGAAATTGTTCGAGTACCCCATGGCTGCTAGAACTCAAGAGCTAAGAGAGAGAAAGATAGAAGAGAATCAAAATAACATGTATAATGGACTAAGAAGTATCTGTACATAGAGAAAATTACTTTTTTGATATGTGTATGGGTCACGGTGAGGTTTTCCATTCTATGTGAGTGAAAATGAGAAAAATTTGAAAAACTCATTTTTTGAGGTAGGGAAAGTTACGAGTTTGATGATGTGGCACTTTACTTTTGGAGCAGTTTGAAAAAAGAACTATTTTGAGTGATTTTATCAAAAAATCCATCAAAGAAAGTAACTTCTGACATGTATATTAAAAAATGGGCCCTTTTTAGTAAGCAATAATTAACTATGTGACTTAAAAAAAAAAAGTCATTTTTTTATTCACAAAGATGGACGGATTTGATGATGTGTAAAGTGGAATCTCTCTCTCTTTCTTTTGCAGAAGAGAGAGATGACCCTACTTGGGCCTAAAAAAAGCCTAGTCTTGCCAACTAAAAAGTGCTCTATTAAATGCACTTTGTTCCCTCAAGCAAGAACAAGATTAGGCTTAATCCCTTAAAATTAGGAATCCTTACAAGGCCCATGCAGGGTTCATTTTTTCCCCTAATGCATGCTACTACACCTTATGAAGCTTGGTACAATAGAAAGCTAGATGTTTCACATTCGAGAGTCTTTGGTTGTACATGTTATGTACTGAATCCAAATTAATCAAGGAACCAAGCTTGATGAGAGATTAGAAAGTGTGTCTTTATGGGATATGTGGGTGAGTAGAAGGCTTATGGGTTCTATAACCCTATAACAAAAAAACTAAAAATATCAAGAGATTTCATATTTTATGAATTGTTACCTTTGTATGCCTTGAATGTATATATGTTGGATAACGAAGTTGAATAGATGAACACAATAAGGGATAAACCACAGAGCATGGTTCTTAGTGGACCCAAAGAGTTGATTTCTTAGATATCATGGGATAAAAATAGCCCTACATCAAGTCAATTAAGTGATGCAAGAAGCAAAAGCAATGCTAAAATCACGTAAATATAAGAAGATTAAGATCTATGGATTGAGCTCAAGTCATACCATCATGGGAAGAAGAGGAAGAGCTCAAAGACCAAAAACAATATTCAAATCAATGGAATGGTGAGATACCAAAAACTGATAGGGTAAGCTATCCAATTGAAAGACTTACCAATCTTTGATGAATTGTTACCTTTGTATGCCTTGAATGTATCTATGCTAGATAATGAAGTTGAACAGAAGAAGACAATAAGGGATGAACCAAAGAGTATGGTTCTTAGTGGACCCAAAGAGTCAATTTCTTAGCTATCATGGGATAAAAATAGCCCTATATCAAGTCAATTAAGTGATGCAAGAAGCAAAAGCAAAGCCAAAATCACATAAATAGAAGAAGATTAAGATCTATGGATTAACCTCAACTCAGACCATCATGGGAAGAAGGGGGAGAGCTCAAAGACCAAAAAGAATATTCAAATCAATGGAATGGTGAGATATAGAAAACTGATAGGGTAAGGTATCCATTTGAAAGAATTACCAATATTTGATGAATTGTTACCTTTGTATGCCTTGAATGTATCTATGATGGATAATGAAGTTGATCAAAAGAAGACAAGAAGGGATGAACTAGAGAGCATGGTTCTTAGTGGACCCAAAGAGTCAATTTCTTAGCTATCATGGGATAAAAATAGCCCTATATCAAGTCAATTAAGTGATGCAAGAAGCATAAGCATAGACAAAATCACATAAATAGAAGAAGATTAAGATCTATGGATTGAGCTCAACTCAGAACATCAATAGAAGAAGGGGGAAAGCTCAAAGACCAAAAAAAATATTGAAATCAATGGAACGTTGAGATACAAAAAATTGATAGGGTAAGGTATCCAATTGAAATACTTACCTATGATTCATTTATGGTTAGACATTATTCTTATATGAGCAAGGTTATTGAAGAACCCACATTTTTTGAAGAAGCTAACCCATGCAAGGAGTGGAAAGAAGCTATGCAAGAGGACATCAAGGTTTTGGTAGAAAATAATGCCTAGAGTCTTGTACCAAGGAAGGAAGATATGAAGGTAATTGGAAATAAGTGGGTTTATAAGGTTGAGAAAAATTCAGATGGAATTATTGATAGGTGTAAAGCTAGGCTTGTAGCCAAAGGATTTACTCAAACTTATGGAGTGGACTATGAGGAGACCTTTAGCCCCATGGATAAAATGACTACCATTAGAGCTATCAATGAAGCTGTGGCCAGTAAGAATTGGAAAATGTATCAACTTGATGTGAAGAATGCATTTCTCAATGCAGAGCTACAAGAAGTTGTATACATGCATCAACCATTAGGGTTTGAATATAAATTCAAGGATGACTATGTTTGCAGGTTGAAGAATGCATTATATGGTCTCAAGCAATCTTGAAGGGCTTGGAATCAAAGACTTTTGGAGTACCTAATTAGTTCTAGATACAATCAAAGCAAATCAGATCCATCATTGTTTTACAAGAAGGAAGGTGATCTATCTATCTACTTATGTGCATATTTAGATGATCTTGTTATTACTAGAAATCATGAAGAAGGAATCAAAGACATCAAAAGGAAGCTAAGGAAGGAGTTTAAGATCTTAGATCTTAGATATCTAAGGTACTTTCTAGTTATTGAAGTAATATATAAAGATAATGTCATTTGGCTTATGCAAAGGAAGTACATTTTGGATGTTTTGAAGAAGTATGGACTTACAAGATGTAAAACATTGAGAAATCCTATGGAGGTGAATATGAAATTGACTTCTAGGGAAGCTAATGAAGTTTAGGATACACTTTTATATGGTTTATAGTCCGATCATTGAATTATGCCAGTATTACTAGAGTAGATCTAGCAAATATAGTTTGTGTGCTCTCTCAATTCATGCACACACACCTAGAGTTCCACATCTACTTACAGCTAAGAGAGTACTCATATATCTTAAGGGTACACTCAATGAAGGTGTATTTTATCCTTTTTGAAGATGAGTTGCACGTAAATGCTTATATAGATGCACATTGGGCTGGATCCAAAGAGGATAGAAGAAGCACAAGTGAACATGGAGTGTTGGTTGGCAAGAAGTTCATCTCTTCGATGGCTATGAAGCAACCCACAATTGCTCTTTCATCTACTCAAGCTGAATACAGGCTATTCGCTCAAGTGACATGTGAGATTATGTGGCTCAAGAAGCTAATGATTGAGTTGAACATACAGGTTAATCAATTTCCAATCATGTGTGACAATATGAGTAGTGTGTACCTATCTGCCAATCCCATGTTCCATGTTAGAAATAAACACATAGAGGTACACTATCATTACATCAGAGGGAAGGTGCTGGATAAAGAAATTCAACTACAACATATAAGTACCAAGGATCAATGTGTTGACATGTTCACTAATGCTTTGGACTCAGTGAAGTTATCAAAGTTCAAGAAAGACATTGTATTTATGGAGCTAGGATGAAGAATTGAAGCTTGAAGCTTGAGGGGGAGTGTTGAAATACAAGCCTCAACCTTATTCTCAGTGTGATCATTAGATGGATGCCACTTGGAGCCTCATGCAGCAAGCCTTCAAGCAAGAGATATCATGACTCAAATTTAAATTTCAATCCTCCCCTCAACAACTAAATCTCAATCACACTTAGGTGAGAGTAATTTATTATAATCTAGGAAAAGTGATTCCTAACTTACAAGGAATCTTTTCATCTCTATATCTACACACAATTAGCTTTCAATTAGAGATCCTACATATATGTGTGCTTCTAGATAGCTTGGAAGCAAGTTTGTATACCCTTGAAATAAGCTAGCCCCCTAGTTTCTTGCTTGGGTGATTTTGAATAAGGTTTTGTGTATCCGTAGCTAACACAAAGAATTCTGTGAGCACTCTAGATTGGTATGAGTGTTGAGCATTCTCTGTTAGTCATATTGAAAGAACTTGAAGAAGCTTGTCGAAGGTAGAAAATTGTGTTTTGAAGCGATGAAGTTTGGTCAAGCCAACCGGCACAAGACCAGCCCTTGAGCTTATGGAGAATCAAATAGACCTTATAGGCATGTGATAAGTGCAAAGAAACACACTATGTACCTGGGAGCATCAAGGAGAATTAGTCGATACAAAACAGATAGGTTCGCGGGTCGACTAGCTCAAAAAACTTACTATCTATGGAAGAGACAATGAACTTCAAATGCCCATAGCGACCAGCGTGATTACAATTAGAAAAAACCCTTTTATGGGAGTGATACACATAGGATTGAGTGTATGGAATGCACAAAAGTATAAGGATTAAGCAAAATATGCTATAGGAATGAATGTGACATTCACCGGTGGTACTTCCTATTTTTCAGGAATACGCAGAGATTGACCCCGAGGCAGAAAAACTGAGATTTCTCTAGATCTGCTGAACCAAATGCTTTGAACATTTACAGGCATAAACTAGACACTAATACCTTTCCAATGAGTCCTCTTGCACTCAATTTGGAGCTCTGAGGAGAGAGCAGCAGCCTTTGCAAGATTACTGTTGGCGAAGAAGATGATGCAGAAAATTGAAGGAGCAAGACAATGATGGTCACAAGTGTATGTATATTGCTTCCATGTATAATACAAGTGATTTCAACTCCTTATATAGCCTCTAGGAGTGTTCCACGACTTTTACAACTTGAATTTGAATTCAAATGAAGGTGGGAATGGTTGTTGGAGGGAATCAATTCACTTCCCTATAATCTAGGAAAAGTGAAGATCTTGATTGATCTACTTTTAGGTGACTTGATTTGCTTGATTGAATGGAACTTTGTTGCTCTAGCACAATGGTGAGAACCACGTTAAGAAGCTTCACCTCCTTAATGTCAATCCGCGGAAGAGATAGGAGTGATATGAAGATCGTGAATGTGAGATGAAGTGAGAGTGAAGGTGAGAAGCACCGAGATGCACACACACATACACACACACAATGAAGAGACAAGCAAGACACAATGGAAGGTGGGAAATTAGCTCTATTACTCAAGAACACTATTACAAGCTCAAAAGAACTCTAAACTCCAACAAGCTAACACTAACCAACCTCAAAAATGAGCTCTCTAGCTCTTTTTATAGTTTCTAGACTAGTTTTGACCGGTTTCACATCTAGTGACCGGCATAGTTAAAAAATAGGTCCTAGATGCTATTTGGAAGGGTAAACGGTATCTAAAAATAACGAAAATTGGTACGCTTGTTCTACCTAAGCTCCTCAAGCTCGAGGACTCCTCGGCTTGCACAAAATGGAGCTATGGATTACAAAATGGGGTTTTCTATGTTACATATGTTACAATTAGTGATAAAAATCACTGTTGAATGTTTTGAAAAAGTGATAAAAAACATATTTGTTTGAGAAATTGATCCGACTGGCTCCCTGCTCTGTCGTTACATACTTCCGTGTCGTCTGTGCCTCTGGCTACTTCCAACACCCCCCTCCCTCTCGCTTCTGTCGTCCTCGACAGAACCTTGTTGTGCGGTCTGTCGGATGTAGTTTTGTAGGAGGTCGTGAGCGAGGGTGTGCTCAGATACTCGAATGCCTCGGGCTAGGTCTGCCTCGAGCTTCTCCCAATTAATTGGTTGTGGTTCATCTGATGGTGGGAGTCTGTAATGCGTGGAATACACCAACTGTTCACAGGCAAATAATTGCAATAGGTGGGTCGGCCTGCTGATGAACACTTCAGAGAGGTATTCCTAGAAACCGGTGGTGAACATTTCTTCGAATTTTTGCTTGTAGCACGCCGGTAAGTACTTGACTCTGCAATGCCAGGCATAACACACCCGGAGCGATGGCGTCGTACTCATGTCATATGCGAGATCCAAGTTGCCATGCTCAAAGCCCGGGGTATTAACATGTGGTGCTTTGACTCGCCGGAAGACTTTAAATATCATTTGCATCATGTCAAATATCTTGACAGTCATATGCGCTGCTATATCATCCATATATCTCAAGCGAGGGAGCCAGTGACGAATCGTTGCCATCATGTAGCCAATTGTCGGTGGTCCTGTAGGTGGCCTGAAATATGGGTAGTTCAGCCAGTCTTGGCACTGCTTATTGTTTTGTACTTTGATAGTGAAGGCAGTCTAGGAGCGGCGTCGTGGCATTGGTCCCCAACATGGGTTGTATTTTAAATGTAAAGGTGCCTTAACCCATGTGCTCATCATTTCAGGGTACTGCTGTAGTAAATCTTTTCGCCACTCTGGTTGATAGATCCTTCCTTGCTGTGCATCTAGTGGCAAATCATCCGCCTCGAATTGAGTTGCATGCGATGGTTTTTTACCTGTCTCTTTCTCAATGGCTAACTGGTATTCGGCCATTAACATGAAATACGGTTTATACTGTAGCTCATGCCCAGATATGTATCATCGCAGGGCCAAATGAGCAAAGAATGGAGACTGTAATATCTTTTCTTCTATCATTGCCATGGCATGTAATTATGCCTCTACTCTAGCTGAGTGCGTTGTTCCAATTTCCTCAATAGTCTTCATCCACGCGGGGGTCGGAAGTTCGTACGTCATCTGACCTTCGGCCGTGACGCGTCCGCCTAGGATGGGTTGTGGCTCGTACGCTTCTTCAAACGTTTCCTCCATCGGGATGGTGACCGTTTCTTCCTCAGCTGGAAGCTCAGGTGGGGAATCTGGCCTTGGTGGCGCTTCATATACTGCAATCCTTGATTCAAGGGTCGATACCTGGGCCCGTAATGAGTTGAGTTCCTCTAGGAGGTCAAGAGAGGGGTCCACAGGTGCTGGTATGTCTTGGTGTGCCGGTTCTCGTAACTAGAGTAATTTGTGATCTTCTTTGAGTTTCTGTAACTCCTCGTTCATGCGGTCGTATTCATCTAGTAATCTTACATGATCGTCTAGCAGCATTCTCATCGAGTCTGAAGGTGTTTTGTTTTGGACTCCAAGTTGTCCTCTCCAATCATGAAGTAACAAAGAATCAACAAATCATCTTTATTTTGTCAATCCTAGGAATATCCATAAGACCACAGCCCCTTCAAGATAATAGATTCAAGGAAATAAGAGATTAATGGCTGGATTGCTGAGAAAAATTGAAGATGAAGAGAAAATCTAGGGTTTACCATATCTAAGGCAAATCTCCATCATTTTCTATGATCTTTGTGTCAAAACCATGCTATTTTATCAGCAGAATACAAATATGAACTCAAAATTGAAAAATATCACCTGTATCACAGAGACGATTTTTGCAGAAACTCTCTCTCTTCTCTATTGATAGCATGAGCAAATGACTAACCAACCCCTCCAAATTAGAGGAAATTGACTTATATACATTTTCAAGTGTCCCTTTTCACACTTGAAATTAGGTCTTTTTCTCTAATTTTCTAAAAATATGCTATCTAAGAGTTTCTAAAAATTCTACAAAAATTACATGAGGTCCTTAACTACATAAGGAAGACTCTTCCTTATTTTTACAACCATTGCATAAATATTTTACAAGTTTTTTGGCTTTTTACTAATTTTCTACATCAAAAATACTTTCCAAAAATACACCTTCCAACATTCTTCCCCTCCTAGAGCTTTTGGCTCCTGACAAAAGACTTCCTTATGTGAGCTCAGCTTTATTTCTTCTTCCTTTGGTACACTTGTGACACCAAATCATGGCTCTTCCTTTCTGTGACATTCAAGTTATTGACCATTTCAAACAAGGCTTTCCTCCATTGTACTGCAGCTTCAGGCTTATCTATGACATCCTTCTTCAAGTATTCTGTGTAAGCGGCTTCATAAGCAGTAAGTCTTGCTTTTGTAACAACAGATAAGTTTCCAAAAATTTCTGACTCCCTTTCAAAGAATCCATAATCAAAAGCATCTTCAAATATTTGCAAAAAATGACTGCCCAAAAATATTATTCTACTGTAGTAGGCCATCAAACAAATCCTGTCTGGTGTCTCACTTAGATCAAACAATAGAGCATCTGTCGGAGAATTAAAACCTATGTAGTTCAAAATTCTGACATCTGTATCAGTGTAGGTCTCTATACAGGCTAGAATTAACCTCATTATTCTGACAAGTAGTATACAAGCAGGGTCATTAACATCTTTATAATCTGATATGACAGACTCAGCAGTATTCACCATGTAACTTTTAGTAGGCCAAGTTCCTGCCTTTGGACCTGCTATTTTTGGAAAGTTCAGCCATTTTGCTGGAATCTACCCTGTTTTTCTTCTTTCCCAAAAAACAGTCCACTCCCTTCTTCTGGCCACGGGGCAATAAGCTGGGTTAATCTTTAAGTGCAAAGGTGCCTCCTTCCAGATTCTCCTACACTCTTTATTAGCATCCAACCATTTATTCCTCCATTTTGGGTTAGCTCTTTCAAATAATTCCTTTGTAACATTAATATCCTCTTCATATTCAAAATATTGATTTGGAGATAATCCCACTCTGGCTAACTGATAATTTTTTATGCTTTCCAATACCATACAAAAAGGAATTCCTAATCCATCTGCAGCCCAATGGTGCTGATCTGGATTGATGCCTTTATTTAAAGCAAATGTGACAATCTGGTTCTCATAGTCATCATGCATTTTTCTTATAAACTCCATTCTTGATTCTCTGTTAGTCAGCAACTTCTGAACAAATTCCTCAGTGTACTCTTCCTCAGATCTTTTGGCTACTGCTTCATAGTTTTCCTGTTCTCTATCAACATCTCCTGTTTCATACTCTCTTGTATTTGTATCTTCTGCATGTACCTGATTTTGAACCTCTTCCTGAGCTTTTGATTTCTCCAGTTGTTTCTGTAAGTCTTCTAAGGTCATCATTAAGCTTTTATTCTGAGTTGTCAAATCTTCTCTTTCTTTCATCCAGTCCATTCTTTCTCTTTCCAACTTGTCCTGCCAATCCTTCCTCTCTTGCTCTATATTCAAAAACAACTTGTTATACCCTCTCATAGCTGTAGCAGCATGTGTACTTGCCTGCTTTTCTAGTTCTTTGGCTTCCTTCAATTCTTCTTGGAGTTTCTGAATTTCTTTATGCATTTCATCTTTTTCTTCCTCTGTCAATTGGGCAGGTTTACTTTCATCTTTTACTAGACTTTCTTCTAGCAGCAACTTATTAATATCTTCATGGGCCCTAGTCAAAATTTGATATGAAGTTTGTAGTGTTCTGTATCTTCCTCCTATGGTTTTTAGTTCCATTTCCATCTTGGCATTCTGTTCTGATAACTTCACACTCTTATCCTCCAAATATTGTATTTTGTTCTGCTTCTGAACTTCAATTTCTTCCAAAGCAATTATTCTATTGACATACTCTTCATTTTTCTCCTGAATTGACCTTAGTTGTTCTGACATCTGCTCCTTTTCCTTTTTGTGTTCTTTGATAATCATACTCCCTCTCTCAAATTCAGATTCAGCCACCATGCCTGATATGATCATATTCCTGCTAGATTGTTGCTCTAGCACAATGGTGAGAACCACGTTAAGAAGCATCACCTCCTTAATGTCAATCCGTGGGAGAGGTAGGAGTGATATGAAGATCGTGAACGTGAGATGATGTGAGAGTGAAGGTGAGAAGCACAAAGATGCACACACACATACACACACACAATGAAGAGACAAGCAAGACACAATGGAAGGTGGGAAATTAGTTCTATTGCTCAAGAATGCTCTTACAAGCTCAAACTAGCTCTAAGCTCACACTAACCAAAATGAACCAACCTCAAAAATGAGCTCTCTAGCTCTTTTTATAGTTTCTAGAATAGTTTTGACCGGTTTCACATCTAGTGACCGGCCTAGTTAAAAAATAGGTCCTAGAGGCTATTTGGAAGGGTAAACGATGTCTAAAAATAACGAAATTTGGTACGAGCATTCTACCTAAGCTCCTCAAGCTCGAGGACTCCTCGGCTTGCACAAAATGGAGCTATGAATTACAAAATGGGGTTTTGTCTATATTACATATGTTACAAGAGTGATGAAAATCACTGTTGGATGTTTGAAGAAGTAATAAAAACATAATTGTTTTGAAAAAATGATCCCACTGGCTCCCTGCTCCATCTTTACATGCTTCCATGTCGTCTGAGCCTCTGATTGTGCCTCTGACTGCTTCCAACACCCCCCTCCCTCTCGCTTCTGTCGTCCTCGACAGAACCTTGTTGTGCGGTCTGCCGGATGTAGTTTTGTAGGAGGTCGTGAGCGAGGGTGTGCTCAGATACTCGAATGCCTCGGCCCAGATCAGCCTCGAGCTTCTCCCAGTCGATCGGTTGCGGTTCGTCGGGTGGCGGGAGTTGATAATGCGTGGAATAAACCATTCGTTCACAGGCAAAAAGTTGCAATAAATGTGTGGGCCTGCTGATGAATACCTCGGAATGGTATTCCCAAAACCCGGTGGTGAACATCTCTTCAAAGGTTTGTTTGTAGCATGCCGGGAGGTATTTTATCCTACAGTGCCAGGCATAACACACCCGGAGCGATGGCGTTGTGCTCATGTCATATACTAGATCAAAGTTACCATGCTCAAATCCCGGGGTGTTTACATGCGGTGCTTTGACGCGTCGGAAGACTTTAAATATCATTTGCATCATGTCAAAAATTTTGACAGTCATATGTGCTGCGATATCATCCATATGCTTCAGGCGAGGGAGCCAGTGACGGATTGTAGCCATCATATAACCAACAGTGGGCAACTCGGTGGGCGGCTTGAAGTAGGGGTAATTCAGCCAATCCTGACACTGCCTATTGTTTTGTACTTTGATAGCGAATGCAGTCCAGGAGCGGCATCGTGGTACTGGTCCCCAGCAAGGATTATACTTTAAGTGTAAGGGCGCTTTCACCCATGTGCTCATCATTTCTGGGTACTCCTGTAAAAGACGTGTACGCCAATCTGGTTGATAAATAGTGCCTTGTTGCGCATCCAGTGGCAAGTCTTCAGGCTCGAACTGGGTTGCATGAGATGGCTTCTTGCCAGTTCGCTTTTCTATGGCCAGCTGGTATTCGGCCATTAGCATGAAGTAAGGTTTGTATTGAAGCTCATGCCCGGATATGTACCTGCGTGGGGCCAATTGAGCAAAGTAGGGAGATTGCAGAATTCGTTCTTCTATCATGGCCATAGCATGTAGCTGGGCCTCGACTCTAGCTGAGTGCGTTGTTCCAATCTCCTCCACAGTCTTCATCCATGCGGGGGTCGGAAGTTCGTACGTCATCTGGCCTTCAGTCGTGACTTGTCCGCCTGGGATGGGTATGGGCTCGTATGCTTCTTCAAACGTTTCCTCCACCGGAATGGTTATGTTCTCGTTGTCAGCTGGGATCTCCGGTGGGGAATCAGGCCGTGGTGGTGCTTCGTATACATCTATGCGTGATTGGAGAGTGGCTACCTGGGCCCGTAGTGCATTGAGTTCCTCTATGAGTTCAGGAGAGGGGTCCACAGGTTCTGGTACTTCTGCTGCCACTGGTAGTTGTTGTGGTGCCGGTTCTCTGAGCTGTAGTAACTTGTGATCTTCTTTTAGCTTCTGATGTTCTTCGTTCATTCGATCATAGTCCTCTAGCAATCGAACATGGTCATCTAGCAACATCCGCATCGATTCAGATGGGATTGCCTTGAATCTGCTCGGACTTAATGGTTGTTCAGGGTGGTCCAGTGCCGCTTCCAAATTTTCTCTATTCTGCGCTTGGAGTCTCACGTTCTCCTCCTGGGCTGCGGCTAGGTGCCTCCTGAGTAGGCCCATATTTCTGGTCAGCGTCGCGTTCCTAATTGTTTGGGCTCGAAGCAGGTTGTCCAGATCAGCAGTGGCTTCTTTTGTCTTCTCTTCACTTTCTAGCTCTAGCTTATGATATGCCTCTCTTAGTTCTTGGTGTCGCGTATTTAACGAGGCATTCTCGATTGATAATGAATTGAGCTGCGACTGTAATTCATTTGTCGTCCTCTGAAGCTGTTGATAGTTGTTGCCAAGAGATGCAAACTCATCTCGTACTTGTGTCATGCATGTGAACATTTGTTGAAGTGCAGTGTCTATGGTGGGCGATAATAGTAATGAAGTGTTAAGTGAGGATGCAGTGGAAGTAGATGCAGCGGGAATGGGAAATGGGGTTGGGAAGGTGGATGCAGTGGTGATTGTGGAAAATTGTGACGTACCTAAATATGATGATGCTGTGAGTGGAGTGGGTGCGGGTGCTGTGGGTGGTGATATGTCCATGTCATTGGACGTGTCAAGTGCGGTGACTGTGAAAAGCGGTGTGTAAGTGGGTGGTTTTGTAGGTGTGAAAACGGGATTTACAAATGTAGAGTAATTTACAGGGGGGATGGCTGGAGTAGCTTGGTGAAAAGGGGATATAGGGGTTATGGTGGGTTGGGGAGGTGAAACTGGTGAGAAGGTTAGTGGGGTTAGAAAGGTGAAAGGGGGTCTTAAAGGTGGGGGAAAGGATGGGAAGGATGAAGGGGTGAAGGGGTTAACATGTAGACGAGGTGGGGTGGGTACGGGCATGGTGGCATGAATGGGCGGTGTAAAGGCTGTGGCTATGTTGCCATGGACTGGTGTGGATGTGGGAGGAGCAGGTGGGTGTGCGGGGGATACAGGATGGGTTGGTGAAACATGAGGTGAGAGAGGAGTAGAAGGTGTGGAGGTTATTTCAAGGATAGTGGTAGTATGTACAACGGTAGTACGTGGCGGGGAGTCGACTAGGATGGCTTCTTCGGTGAAGGATCTTTCCGGCCGTAGGCGTGCATCTTGCGCCTGGTGGGATGATTGAGCACCTACCGGAACTCGAATATATTCACCGGGCTTCGATAGCAGGCGAACACTGCGAGGGTCATATTGGGGGAGTGGCTTCCTTTGTAAATACCTCAGTGCTTCGACCGGGCCGATGGATTGGACCAGTTCTCTGAACCCTCTGATGTAGACTTCTTCAAACCCTCCGGAGACTAGTTCTTGTTCGATTAGGGCCTGGCTCTCTGCTTCAGTCAATTTCTTCCGTGCCCAGACTTTCTCCATCGTACGATATAATTTCTTGATTGCCAGCGTGTAAGCTGCTGCTTCGAAAGTCTCCTCTTCGTGCGTGCTGGTGTCACCGTGTGCATCAGTTTGTTGGCCTTGGCCGTCTGTCTGTCCTTGTTCTTGGGAATCATGCGTGCCCTGGCTGGCTTCATCGTCACCTTCTTCGTCATCTGTGGCTGTTCGTTCATCATCGGAGCTAGACACAACTTGTCCCTGTGGCAGATCCCGCGGTGTGGTAGGGTAACTGGGGCGTTCATATTCTTGGGAGAACATCTGTGCCTCTAAAAACTGGAATTCATTTGAGAATGCATCCGGCATCTCAAAATCAAATGTTGTGTTTATTGGTTCTGCCTCCATGTGTGGTATTGGGAAAGAAAAGGCTTCCGCACCAATAGTGGTGGGAGCTTCTGCTGAAGTGGTGGTGGGTTCTGTGGTTGCAGCTGCCTGAGGTGCAGCGACACTAGTACTGCCCTCCGTGACCACTGGTCTAGACAACCTTATGCGAATAGGTTGTACTATGGGAGCGGCTTCTGTTGGTGATCGCTCTGGAGAGGGTTGTGGTGATGGTGACTCTGGCACTTGAAGGCAAGGAATGGTGCCTCTCATGCGCTTACCTGCCCGTGTTCTGCTGGGCTTCCTGGCTTTCTTCGTAGTTCCCTTGAATGCTTTCAGCTCTTCTCCTGTTAATGCACGTTCAATTGGCAAGTCATAAGCCAAGCACATATAAACAATTCTTGTCAGCGCACAACATCCATTAAGCACTTTCTTGCGTTCCCATCTGTGTTGTGCCAAATACATTTGATCAATGATCCAGCTCGCCAGATCAACAGTCTGAGGTCCGGTACACGCTAAGTACAATCCAAACCATATTCTTTTATGTGGCATGGTGAATCTGTCCTGAGCGGGGAATGCGAAGTGTTGCATGCATATCCTTAGTGGCTTTGACAGCTCAGGTGTAATTGCTGAGATCTCCTCCCACTTAGTGACATCCCCACGTTTCATAGGGTCTGGAATTAATCTTTCTCGATCTGTGGGTGTGTGGGTGCCATGAATTTTGATGGCCGCTCTGATTAAATCCTTTGAGAGGTAAAACCTTTTGTAGGGTGGATCATCCACTAAAGAAGGCAAAATAAAAGTTCCGGGGATATCCTTATTCTCTGAGGCCAGCAAAGTAGTGATTAAATAATAACACCTGTAAAAGTCAGGTTTGGGCAGAGGATCACTGAAATACTCCGTGAAGCCTGCTCTGGCTCAAACGTGAGTTAAGTCCTGGGTGTTCTGTAGGGCTTCGAACTCTCTGGAGAAAAATTGGTATTTTCCCCACGTGCGGTCATCAAATGTCAAATTAGATTCAAATATGAAATCCGCGTCCGCTAAGGGTCCTGCAAGTCCCTGAAACCAGTGAGAGTTACGGTGTATCTTTTCTGTGTAGCCCATAGGTGGGTTGTCGATCGGCATGGGCCCTGGAAATCCTTGGAATTCTGGCGGTGGAGCAGTCGGGTGGGATTCTGCTCGTAAAACATTGAGGGGCACTGCCGCTACACTGGGGCCTGCTCCTGATGGTCCTTCGTCGGTTTGCATGATGACTGATGCGTTAATGAGAAAGATCTGCTACAAAAGATTAACACATTAGCATGGAAATTAATTATGATCCCATTAAAGTGAGACCGCAATCCCTTTCCATAACTGATGCGTAACCCGTGTAGCCAAGTGCTGTGATGTGATGGATGTAATGCCTCTTGCAGCACTAGTGCAGGTCTCTAGACACCTACACGTTTCAGATCATGCATACATTTCTTGATGAGATGAGAATATGAGTGATGTGTGATGATGGTGGGTGAATTTATACAAGGTTTAAAGGTTAGTGATTTATTACAAGGTTGTATGCTAGTCGGGGGGTAGTTAGACAGTGGGTTAGGGGAAGACGATTGGACACGCTTCGGTATCCATTTCCTAAGAGTCCTTGAGTGGGTGGTGGGTTTCTGCTGAGGGGTCAAAGGTAGTATCGGGTATGGTGGTGTTGAGGGATGGAAAGAGTTGTGAGGGGTATGTATTACATGGCTTAAGGGTTGAGCTATGATACATGGTTTGGGTACCCAAATCTGCGTGGGTGTGGGTCTATGGGTAAGGTATTTCTTGGCGATCCAAATTTGTCGAATGCCCGGACCTGTAGAAGAAGGTCGAGGGGATGGTGGATACTGATTCTGTTTCTGCCTTGCCTTTTTCTTGTCGATCTCTGCTTGGTTGGAGTTCTTCGGTGCTTTTTGTCCTTTTGGCACCCATATTTGTCTGGTGCCGCTTCCTTTGGGTGGCCTAAACTGCCTTCCTTGTTGTGTCTTCTGATACTGCCGTCGGTCCGGGTTCCTTCGTCGTGGTTGACTCTGTTGTTGTTGAGGTTGAGAGGTCGGATGGACACTCTGCTTTGGAAAAGAAGGGAGATCCAACACTTGCGTGACCTGCCCATTAGGAAGTGATGCATTCTTTAACTTTAATCTAGGCCAGTCCGCAACAAGTTTGGAAGGATGAGCACCGCAGGGTGTCGTGCTCATTTGGCCGCTGATGCAACCCACCTGACCACTGATTGTGTCCATCTGCCCTTGCAGTTGGGTAACTGTCTCTTCTAGTTTGCAGGAAGTCCCAGGGAAGATCTCCTGTCGTCCTTCTGATTGACAATTGTCCATAGCCAAGCCCGAGTGGGTTGGTGTAGTCGTAACGTGACTGGTCTGCTTAAAGATCTTCCGGTCTTCCGTCGCATGCATTTCATAGGGTCTAGGGTCACAACCGTCAAGCGGAATGCCGTTAGGGAAGTCAAGCGGTATCACTCGCTTCTGCTCGAAGGTTCCAATCTGTAAGGAGCCTTGTCTAAGATTTAAGTCGACTGAGTGATCGTATAGCCAATCTTGGCCAAGGATTAGGGGTTCTATCAGGTCGTCATCATGGCACACTAGTAGCTTCGCCGTCATGGTCACATCCTTAATGAGGATAGGAAGGTCCACCTCACCCATGCAAGGGGTTTCCATGTCTCCTAGGCCTATGAGGTATGCCTCAATTGGCCGCATTTCTATTCCTGAATCCTTATAGTGGGACCATCTAATCGCACTAGTCGCAGCACCTGAGTCAATTAAAGCTCTGAGTTCTTGGCAAGGATTGCCGTGCTCTAGCCTAACTGTAATGAATGGTCTTCTGTCCACTATGCTAGGATGAGTGGTTGACTTTACTCGACACATGGCCATGGGATATCTGGGGGATGTTTCCAGATGGTTATAATATTCTCTCCCTAGTCCTTGTCTTCTTAGCTTCATGCGCTTAATGCGTTCTATGGCTTCTGCCTGAGCTTCCGCTCGTATTCTATTTTCTTCCTCCTTACGCTTCTTTGCCAATGTGAGTCGTCTAAGCATATCCTCAGTAAGAGGTTCTTGATATAGCTTGACTCTACAGCCACTAATGTAATTAGGCATTATATCTCCTTCTAAGGTGGCTAACTGTACTGCTCCACTAGTCGAAAGTCTGTTAATGATCATAGGTCCATAACCTCGCTTTTCTAACTTCCGTGCGTGCTGTTTCAGTGTATACATTAGAACTAAATCTCCTTCTTTTAGGCCTTTATCTTTCACATGTGCATCAAAATATGCTTTCTGTCGCTTCTTCGCTGCGTATATTCCTGCTGCTGCTTTCAGCCTGGTTTCTCCTAATCGTTCCAAGTCCATTATTCTTGCTGATAATTCATGGCTGGTCCACTGATGTTCTTGTGCAACCTTAAGGATCGGTATCAAGAAGTCCAAAGGAAGCACTGCATTCTGACCAAAAACCATCTGAAAGGGAGTTGCATTGAGTACGGTCTTGTAGGCCACTCGATATGCCCAAACAGCATGGTGTAACTGTTTGTCCCAATTTGAACGTTTGTTGTTCACGAGTTTCGTCAGTACGTTACAAAGTATCTTGTTAGTGCTTTCAGCCTGACCATTGGCCTGAGGATGATATGGTGCAGATTTCTTGTGAATCACCATAAAATCCTGTAACAAATATTCAATGACTTGGTTTAGAAAGTGAGTGCCTCGATCACTCACTAACTCTATAGGCAATCCATATCTTGTAAAGACATTTTCAAATAAGAATTTTGCAGTCGTGTGAGCATCATTCTTTTTTGTGGCTTTTGCCTCTACCCATTTCGTAAGATAATCTGTGGCAACAATAATGTATTCCGCATGTGTACCTTTTGCAGGGGGGTTAATGGGTCCTACAAAGTCTATACCCCACTTTGAAAATGCACGTCCGCCCATCATGGGTTTCAGTGGCATTTCATCTCTGCGAGTAGGAAACTGAGTTCTTTGGCACACATCACATCTCTTTACATAGGTATGAGCATCCATGTGAAGAGTGGGCCACCATAATCCTGCAAAGAGAATGGCTTTGACTATCCTATCTGGTCCGAAATGACCTCCTGCAACACCTTGGTGTGCAGTCTCTAGTATGCTCAGATAATCGCTCTCATGAACACATTGTCTTAAATATCCATCTCGTCCTCTTTTGTATAAATTATCGCCAATAAGTGAATAGTCTTGAGCTTCCTGCTCTAGACTGCGTTGTCGAGCTAAGGTCATGCCTTGAGGGAATGTGTTCGTCCTCAAGTATGTCACTAAAGGTTCACTCCAGTCTGGTGTGAGAGACACATGATATAATGTCGCATGCTCTACTGGTGGTCTTTCACAACAAACATGGCATTCCTTACACAACTTGTAGACATCTGCTTCCATCGTAGGCCAATATACTCCCAATCTCTGCAGAGTCTGTAATGTTCGATGTGTTGAATGATGTTGCTTTAGTGCACCTATGTGTGCTAATTGCAACCAATTCGCATGTTCTGATTCATCTACACAACAGGCAAGAATCTTTTGATTATCCTGTTTATATATGCTTCCTGCCATTATTTGGTACCTTTGAGACTTGGTAATCTCTCCTTCTCTGATCTTTATCCTAGGATTCTTGGGTCCGCATGTCAGAATAGGGACTATTGGCTTAGCCCATTCTGGTGCTATCTCAAGGTTAAATAAGTATGCATCTGGTAATTCATCCGCTACTCCTTGAGGAGCTTCTCCTGAGGTTAATCTTGAAAGGTGGTCGGCTCTAAGATGTGTCTTTCCTTTCCTGACTACTACTTCAAAATCATACTCCATGAGTAATAGAAACCAACGTATCAGTCGTCCTGTGTTACATGGTTTGTTGACTAAGTATAGTAGGGCTTGATGATCTGTAAAGAACTTGAATTTGTTGGCCAACAAGTAGTGCCTAAACTTCTTTACTGCGTAGATCATCCCTAATCCTTCTCGTTCCGTCGTGGTGTAATTTCTTTCTGCTGCGTTCAATTGTCTGCTAGCGTAAGCTATGGGGAGATCTATGTTACCTTCATTCGTGGGTTGTGCTAACACACATCCTATGGCGTAATTGGATGCATCCACATGTACATGGAATGGCTTACTCCAATCTGGGGTAGTCAATATAGGTGCTGAGCACAAGCGTCGTTTGAGTTCATTGAATGAATTTTCACATTCATCTGTCCACTCAAAATTGGTCAAAAGAGAGTACAGAGGCTTGGCTATGATTGCATACATGTGTATGAATCTCCTATAATATCCGCAATGGCCCATAAATGCCTGTACCTCTTTCGCATTAGTTGGTCTAGGTAATTCTGCAATTACCTTCACCTTTTCCTCATCCGTGGAGATTCCATTTTTTGACACGATGTGTCCTAGAATTTTGCCTTGTCTGACCATGAAAACGCATTTTTCTGGGTTCAAACAAACCTGATATTCTCGACATTTGTCAAATATTTGTCTTAACTCTGGGATATGTGTCTGTCTTACATTTGAATGAGCACATAAGTCATCGACATAAACTTCCAAGCTCTTGCGTAAGAATTCCTTGAAAACATGACACATGAGTCGCTGGAAAGTGGCGGGTGCATTTGTTAAGCCAAATGGCATTGCATGAAATGCAAATATACCCCATTCAGTGGCAAAAGCCGTCTTGTGTTGGTCTTCTGGAGCAATGGCTACTTGATTATAGCCTGAAAATCCATCAAGAAAGCTGTAAACTTCCTTGCCCGCAACTCTTTCCAATAGATGTTCTGTGATAGGAAGAGGATAACTGTCTCTAATCGTTGCGGCATTAACTTTTTTAAGGTTAATACACACACGCAATTTTCCATTCTTCTTGGGCACAACCACAATGGGGGATACCCATTCGGTATGTTCAATTTCGTAAATGAATCCTGCTTCTATCAAGCGATCTATCTCCTCTTTAATCTTCGCAGCGTAGTTATCATTATACGTGTACGGTTTCTGTTTTGTTGGTTTTGCATCTGGAGTCATAGGGATTCTATGAGAACATATATCTGGATCTACTCCTTTCAAGTCTTTGTAAGTCCAAGCAAAAACATCTCTATATTCGCGCAATAGGGCAACTAGTTCTTCCTCTTCTTCAGTTGTCAAATCATGCCCTATGTAGGTACATTTTTCTTCTTCTCCTTCTATGGCAACTATTATTTTCTTGGTTTTCTCTCAGTTATCATATACTTGTCCGTCATTCGCCTTTCTATTGGGCATTCGTACCATGATTCTTCTATCTTCCATTTCATATTTCTTGAAATTCTCGGGTACTTCAAACAAAGATTCTTCTTTTTCCGACATGGTTTCTTTCTTCTTTCTTTTCTTACCTTCACTTTTAGTAGTCACTTCCGTGGCTAATCTCACTTCGTTCGTAATTTCCTCGTGTCTCTGAGTGTGAGTCTCTACTTCGTAGAAATATTCTTCCTCTGATGCAAAGCGTGGGTCCATGAGAATTGATTCTAGATCAAAATCGCTTGCATCCTCAAATGCATCAGTGTCTGGTTCACGCTCTTCTAAAACTGCATCGCACATGATTGGCTCTATCATGAAAACTGAAATGTCATAGTCATCCTCGTCACAGTGGGGTGTCCATTGTTCTTCATTGATGGCTACATCCATGGTTGCTAGTATTTCTGCCCAACCATGGGGTTCAAACTCTTCATCTGGGAATACTACAGGTGTGTAGGCTGGATCTTGAAGGGTTCGTGGATATTGTTCTGCACCTAAGGTCCTTGCTTCTAATCGTTCTTCCTCTTGTTTGGCTACTTTACACATCCATAAATGGGTATCCTCATGCAACCAAGAAGGGTCTGATTCTAATGAGTGCACGGATTCCGTCTCTACTGGTGTCTTATGGATGGTGTTCCATTGTATTGGGGGTACATCTCTATGTGAATAGTCTTTAAGATTGACTTTAGTAGTCACTCCTAAATGTTGCAAGTACAAAGAATTAGTTCCCCAATCTTGTACAATTTGCAACTGACGCATGAATGGTCGTCCCAATATCATCTCATAAGCACGATTTTTCGCAAAGTCACAAATGGCGAAAGTATGCTCAAATTCTACACCACAAGTGGTGAGAGATATGCCTTCTAGTAAGCCTAATGGTTTTTCTATGTGTCCATCAGCCATTTGTAGTTTCATCCTGGTGGGTCTGAGTGCTGGCTTACCCCAACGTTTCCACAAAGCGGTGGTAGCGATGGCTACTCCGGCTCCTGAATCTAAGATGGCTTTTGTGGTGTAGCCCTGATGGGTTATTGGAAGATATGTGTTACCTTCCTCTCCTTCGCTTACGTCTCCAATCTTTTCCACGGGTATCTCTGGTACCTTCTTATGTGATCCTATCTGAGAGGGTGTGGTAGCTATCTCAGGGAATTGATTTGCTACGTGCTTCCACAACTCTGGTTTTACCTTTAACAATTCCTCCAAAGTGAGATTACACTGTACTTTCGTGTTCTTGATCACTTCCGTGTTCCTAGGGATCACTGATTCTTCATTCCTCACTATTATCGTGGGTGCTCTCATACTAATAGACTTTGCTTCCCAAGGTCCTGTGAACTGAGGTAATTCTTGTAGAGAATTAGATTCAAATCCTGTGGGTTCACTCAGTTGCTCCACCTCTACATCATCATATATAGAGGGGATGTCTTGGGGAAATTGTTCCTGCAAATCGTCTATTTCTTGAATAGGAGGATGAGTTCCCTGTTCTTTTCTCCATTTCTCTTCTTGGATTTCTCTCAAAAATTCATGTGAGTACCTATGTATGGAAGACAAATTGTCTTGACTTTCTGTATTGGGTACTTGAGACAGGGATGGTGCATTCCTCTCCTGTGTCTCTGGGATAATAGGGTTCCTATGCTGATCCTTTTTCTCTTTGCTTTCTATCAAGTGTTCTAGCCTCTCCATTAGTCCTTGAAAGTGTAATCCCGGTTTTGCCATGTTATTCCAATTAAGATATCTAGAGGCTTCAAACAAAGCTTGTGCTAGTTCTACCATTTTCATACAAAGTTTAGTTCTCTCAATTTCTAGATCAGCTCGAGGGTAGTTTTTACTCATTTCCGTTACTTGAGGTCCCTCTTTTAATGTAGCCTGATATGCACGAAACATCATGTCTAGATCTTCTGGTATGGGTTCCGCTAAAACTGATCCTGATTTCTGAGCTGGGATTTCTTGGTTTAATTCTTGTGAAGTCAATTCTTGTATTTTGGCTCTAGATTCCTTCAAACTTCCTTCCAACTCACTTATCTTTTTACTCCACTTTCTCTTGATTCTTTCCCTAGAATCTTTCCAAGATTTCGTCTTTTTACTACTCGATTCTGCAACTTCACTAGTTCCGGCTACTTTCTCTTGATTAAGTTGTTGGTTTTGTAAGAGCGCCTGGGCTCTGGTTATCGCTTGGATAGGCACGTATGTAGGGTTGGATCCATCTGCGTTATTTACAATACCTATCACGTTGATCGGTGTCACATTCGAAGCGTTAACTGGGTTCTTAGGACAATCTTTGATTATGTGCTCTTTGCCACAATCGGCACAAAAGCCTTGTATGTTATAGTACTGTGATTGCCTTACTATTGGGGGATGTGGACAATCCTTTATGAAGTGATCTCCTTGGCACCTAAAGCATGGTCCTCTAGGGCCCTGTGGTCTCTGTTGTCTCAATTGGGGCCGTGGGTTTGGGTTTGCGTACATCACATTAGTATAATCTGGCTCCCAACTAGGTTCCATTGGTGGACTCCACATGCTCTGGTGACTCCGTGTAATAAGCGGGTGGACTAGTTACATGAGTAGAGTCAAAACTGTTTGAGTTCAGGTCACTTTCGGTGATCAAGGGTGAAGAAGGCACTAAGGCCCTACTTAGGTTCTCTTCTGCAGCAGCGTATTTGACTGAGATGACATTCGCTGGTGGGGGTGGCTGCTGAGCTAAGACAGGTTGAGGTCTCTGTTGAGCCTGGTATGGGTAGTTCTGAGGAGGCCTATAGTAATAAGGCTGAGCATTGTATTGGCCTTGATACCTACCTGGCTGCTGGTATGTTTGCGGGTAGTTCTGTCTCACAGTTTGTTTGTTGTATGGGCAGTCCTGAGCCGTATGATTTGTATATCTCCTCTCAATTGTACAGTATTGGCCACTAGGGTTGGCTTGAGGTTGAGGTGCATTGGGGCACACGTTTGCTAAATGATTTCCACCACAAGTGTAACAACGTACATTAGTTGGTAGCTTGGGCACCTGTTTACTAGCAACTCCTAGTTTTTGGGCCACTTTTTCTGCTAGGTCCTCTATCGAATTAGACAATTTTGTGGATGCTAGAGAAGAACAATCTGAGTCCTTATAGACCTTTGAGAGTTCTAATTCATCTCCTAGGTTGTCCTCGATGTCTATACATATTCTTACACACTCCTCTAGCGTTCTGGGTTCTTTTAGGTACACATAGGAGCGTAGTTTAGAGCTCAACAAGCCGTCTAGGAACAGTGATACTTGTTTGGCCTGTGAGGGTAGCTCTTGCATTGGACATCGTTCGACATATTGTCTGAATCTACGACCTGCCAGTCTTACTGTTTCCTGAGGGGTTTGTTTAAAGCTATGAATCAACGAAGACGTGTCGTGTCTAATCCCACTTTTAGAGAATTCTGTGATGAATGACTCTAAAAAGTGATGGATGTCTCTAAATTGCCTTTGTTGCAATGGTTGAAACCAAGTTAAAGCGGTATTTTTTAACGTTAGCCCAAATGCATTGTATTGCGTGAACATGTCCTCGACTTGTTCTGCTCTTAGTACTTGCTTGAATTCTGCGACATGGTCATAGGGATCTCCTGTCCCATCAAAGTAATTCTTCATGGATTTCACTAATTGAGTGGGTCTCAATACTCTTGCGTGTTCACGTGGTCTAGGTAGAGGAAAATCATCTCTACCACCTGGTATTCCATGATCTCTTTGTCTCTCCACTCTATTAGTGTTCGTGGTTGTTCTATCTCTCCCTATGGGGTGAGTGAAGCTTACTTCCGGTCTCTCGTTATTTCCTTCTCTTTGATTTCCATGGGCTGAGGATGTTCCTGCCCCTTGTTGACTTGTATTCATGTTCGTTCTAGATGGAGGGAATATCAATTCACCTCTCCATGTGTATGTGTTTTTAGCGCGCTCAGGCACCACGAAGACTCTTTCTGAAGTCTCATCCAGGTATACAACCTTTCCAGGTGTATCTGGGTCCTTGAATTCATAAATTGTAATGATGCCTATCTCACCAGGGTGTTCCTTTCTGTACCTCCAAAAGGCTTCATCTGTCTCTTTATTTACAAACAATTCGGTGCTCCTGTTATCTTGAGGGATCCATTCTGAAATGAGTATTCTTGTTAATACGGATTTTCCTCTCGGTGTTCTAGGTTCTTCCAACGGTTCTTTTCCTTGAAATTTCACTTCCTTCTCTAATTGAATTGTGCCAAACTCATTAGTATCGTTTGGCTGCGTACTTAGAACGTACATGGTTCCTTCTTTGTCTATGTAAGCGTCTCTCTCAAATTTCACCACTGGTCTTTCCAATCCAATGGGTTGATCAGGGTTGTGCAGTTGCACCACTTGCCTTTGCAAACCATCCTCATAGATGCGAGCACCTAGTCGGTTGGTTTGGAGAAACTCTAATTGCATTCTATAGGGTCCTTCTGGTTTTTCTAGGTATGCTACATGAGACCCTCCTTCTGGTCTGTCTCTGCTAAATGCCATTTCTGATTCGCTAGTCTCTGAGCTCTCGTAGGGGTAATTGCTATTCAATTGCTGAGCCCAAGATCGAGCGGTAGTTCTTACACTAGCCTCTGATGATCTAAGGCTTCTTCGGTCCGGCTTGCCTATATGTTTGCCCGATCTAAGGTTCATTAATTTTCTTCCTTGCTCACTTAGATCGTCAATGGTTCTTGGTTATTACTTTCTTAATTATTTTTGATTTTCTTTGGATTCTTGTCTCAATATATGCGTCAGGAATTCAACTTTCCGTTATCGTTTTGAGTTCTCGTTCCGTCAGACTTATGTTCTTTCCTTTAGGTTTTCGCGTCACACACACCTTTACTTTAAGTCTTAAACTTGAAAGAATTAGGTATCTTGAACTTGAGGCGTTCCTATCGTCGTTAATCCACAACTACCGTTTAGCCTAAGCTAAGAATTGACTGAGGGGGTTGAGTAATCTTCCAACCTCGAGTCGGCTTTTCTGTTGCTCTGATGCCCAAGAAGCCGCGCTTCCCAAGCTTTGCTGTCTTCACTGCCTTGCTTGCTTGCCTTGGATTGCCCTTGCTAGACCTGGAAAAATTCCAATATTAGACCAATTCACAAGATGATCAAACACTTGAGCATATACACCTTTTAAATTCCTTCCCTTTTTGCCCAAATTTTCAATGTGTGCCCCCTAGCTTCCTAGTCCCAAACTAGGTGAATCTCAAAATAGTTTATCTAAAAATAGATGTATCCTTTAAGAAAAAAACAGTTGAGGTCATGTAGTACTCGTGGAGAGCTTTCTAACGAGCTATTAAGCTCAAAAAACGGACTTCGGATGAAAAAGTTATGAGCGTTCAGGCCCTGGGGGGTAAAAACTGACAATCAGGTTTTCCTTCAAATATGAGCTAAGGGGTCTCCTATGAGTCTAATGGTCCAAAAATTTCTCAAAAATACCCTCAAAATTGGTCAAAATTGGAGCCCAAAATTTGCGATGGGGGTGCACAATCGCGATGGTCTGGGACCGTCGCGATGGTCCAAGCGAACCGTTGCGATGGCGTGGGATTTGGACAATCGCGATGGCCCGAAGTGAACGATCGCGATGGCGTGAGGTCGAACCGTCGCGATGGCCCGAAGTGAACGATCGCGATGGCGTGGAAATGGACCGTCGCGATGGTCCGAAAAATGAACCGTCGCGATGGCGTGATCAGGCGGACAATCACGATGGCGCGGTCAACGGTCAAAGGTGGACAATCGCGATGGTCCGAAGTGAACCGTCGCGATGGTCACAAGTGCGATGGCGTGAGCCAATCGCGATGGTCCGATTTTGGGCTGTCGCGATGGTCCGAAAAGCGAACCGTCGCGATGGTCTATCTTGACACGTGGCACCGTCGTGGCGATGGCGTGGGCCAATCGCGATGGTCCGGGGTCAGCTAAACAATCGCGATGGTCCAAGTGGACCGTCGCGATGGCTCAAGTGAACCGTCGTGATGGTCCGAAAAAGCGAACCGTCGCGATGGTCCGAAAAAGCGAACCGTCGCGATGGTCCGGCCGAGCCGTCGCGATGGCTTGAGCCTATCGCGATGGTGCGACACAATCGCGATGGTCCGAGCCAATCGCGATGGTCCACCAAAATGCAAATTTTCGAGATGCAGCTATGGTTTCGTGTATGCGCAGGGATCGCCTACCTCGTGGTGTGGTCGCCTACCAAAAATTCCGAAAGTTGCAGACCATCGCGATGGTCCGCCACACTCGGCAGATCTTTGACAGAGAGTAAATTTTTACCTTTTCCAAGCTTCTCTGATGCACTGGAGCTCTGTACCTGCAAGAAAACTCAAGAAAACACAAGCGCACACAAGCACAAAAATTCTCTCTCGCTCTCTCGCATGCACAAATGAGGGGAAATGAGATGAATGGGTGGATATGGTGAATTTTCTGATTTTTTTGGAGATGAAGATGATGATGCGATGATGAAGATGGAGTGTGGGGGAGGTGAAAAACACTAAAAACTAAGTAAAAACAATAACAAAAACTGAAATTTTTACCTTCCAACGCCACTCCTTGCTATACTCTTACCATCACACATTCGTCCTAGACTCGATCCCCGGCAACGGCGCCAAATTTGGTGTTGCTCTAGCACAATGGTGAGAACCACGTTAAGAAGCGTCACCTCCTTAATGTCAATCCGTGGGAGAGGTAGGAGTGATATGAAGATCGTGAACGTGAGATGATGTGAGAGTGAAGGTGAGAAGCACAAAGATGCACACACACATACACACACACAATGAAGAGACAAGCAAGACACAATGGAAGGTGGGAAATTAGTTCTATTGCTCAAGAATGCTCTTACAAGCTCAAACTAGCTCTAAGCTCACACTAACCAAAATGAACCAACCTCAAAAATGAGCTCTCTAGCTCTTTTTATAGTTTCTAGACTAGTTTTGACCGGTTTCACATCTAGTGACCGGCCTAGTTAAAAAATAGGTCCTAGAGGCTATTTGGAAGGGTAAACGATGTCTAAAAATAACGAAATTTGGTACGAGCATTCTACCTAAGCTCCTCAAGCTCGAGGACTCCTCGGCTTGCACAAAATGGAGCTATGAATTACAAAATGGGGTTTTGTCTATATTACATATGTTACAAGAGTGATGAAAATCACTGTTGGATGTTTGAAGAAGTAATAAAAACATAATTGTTTTGAAAAAATGATCCCACTGGCTCCCTGCTCCATCTTTACATGCTTCCATGTCATCTGAGCCTCTGACTGTGCCTCTGACTGCTTCCAACATAGATGGTCTGAACTGTTCAATATTATTCATGATTATTTGACAGGCTGACCTTATATTCTTGGGTATCCTTTCCAAACCAACTTCCATTTCTGCTTGTCTGATTTCCATTTGCTTATCTCTTTTACCTTCATCATCTTCCTCTGCTTTTGTTTCATCCTCTATATCCTTTGTATCTTGTTCTTCATTACTGGAAGCATCATTCTCTGTTTCTTGATTAATATCATCTTCTTCAAGCTCCAATATTCTGTCCTTTGCACTTTTCTGATCTGAGAGGTTTGAAATTCTATTTTCTTCCAATGAATTCCTTCCTTCTTGACCTTTCATTTCTTCTCCCTGTACCAATTTTTCTTGTACTATTGATTCAACATCTTCCACATGGATAACCTGATCATCATTTTTCTGCATTTCCTGTCTTCCCGTTTCTTGAGCTGTATCTGATACATTTGCATGAAAGGCTTTTATTTGATCATCACTCCCCTTATTTGTATATTCATGAGCTTGCTCATCCACATCCATAAAATCTATTCCTTCTTCCTGTTCCTGCTCACCATTGTATGTAGATTCCTCATTACTGTTTATCTCCTGCAGTACATCTTTTATACTTTGAATAATTCCTTCTTCTATCACCTGTCCTAAGACCTCTTGAGCACTCTTTTCTGGTTCTACCTCTTGATTTCCTGTTCTTTAGGTGCATCCTTCTGCTGAATATCTGAACTGCTGAATACCTTCTTTGCTAGTTCCTCTAAACTTGCATTCATGTTGAAGTATGTCTGTGAAGGTTTGGTCCATACTGACTTTATACCAACATTCACTACTCCAAAGCTATCTTCATCTCTCCTTTGGTTTTCCCCTTCTGTCATTCTTGTCTTTCCTTTTAACAGTCTTCTTTCTTCTTCAGCACTCATCTGTTGGACAGTTTCTTCATGAGTCTGCCTTTCTTGAGACTTCTTATTTGTATCCTCACGTGTCTTCATTTTTTCTACAGTCTGTATGGCTACATTAGGAGTGTTGGGTATTGACAAGTTTAAACTTTTCAACAAAAAACTCTCAATGTCACTATCTGACTCGGATGAGAATCGTGAGGATCCTCCTACTTCTTGCTCTGTAGAGTTTGATACTTCCTTCACTGTGGTAGACTTCTGAGTTGCTTCAATGACTGTTGCTTCTATGTCTTTAACTGTTGTAGCTTCAGCTACTGCTTTTTCTTTTCCCTTCTTGACTAGTTTCTTCTTTTGGACTTGCTTTTTTGGCACTTTCTTTTTCACCACAACAGTAGTCCTGGCCTCTGGAGGTCCTTGCAACTCTTTGAAGTATGCCAGCAACTCTACTTCTTTTTTCACAAATATTTCTTCGGTCTCGGCTGCCATCATTTCCTCATGTAAAACTTCATAATGCTCCACCTCCTCCTGTATCCAATTTGTAGCCTTGCAGGAATAGTCTTCCAGCATTTTCTGATATTGGGCTTCGTACATTGCTCTTTTATTGTTTCCCTGAGTTAAATAAGTAAATAATTGCTCTTTACTTGTCTGTGGGGGGTGAGGTTCACTAGAGGATTGTACCCCTTTTTGGGCTGCCACATGTTCTTCTTTTGTTGCTTCAATCTGCTCCATTTCTATTTTTCTTGGATCCACTTTCCTCTTTTTAACAGGCACTACTTCTTCAGAGATAATTTTCCTCTTCATCCCAGCTCCCCTCATACTGGTTTGTCCCACTGTGTCTTTAGCCTGCATCCTTTTGGGAGGACTTTTTACTCCTGACATCAAATTTCTAAAGTATTGTGCCTCTGGAGCTAATTTCAATTGTTCTTCCATACCCAAGATATGATAAATAATTCTTGTCAAAAACTGGGCTCCATTCATAAATTTCTTCTGCTCCCAATGTTTGGCTGCTTCCTTTAACTGTTCATGGATGTATGGTGAGACATCCATGACTCCAAATGGCTTGGTTCTATCTTTGTTATTGAACATCAATAGAGTTACTGACTTATGAGGCATGGTGTATCTAGGCAGCTTGGGAAAACAAAAATATTGCAAAAACATTCTGATTGCATATTCTTCATTCTCTTTTCCTTTAAAATCCGTGAGCTTTACATATCCTGTATAAGTATCCTTATTCTTTTTTACAAAGCTTTGATCCAGTTTGGTGCCCATTGGATAAAATTGTAAAGCAGCTCTAATATGTTCTGCCTTAATGGTAATACGCACCTCCTGATCATCTTTGTTCTTCACTTTGCACCTGAAATAAGCATCATTCCTTGTTCCAACTTCTTCCAAACTGCTCATTACCTGTGCTACCCTTTCAAAGTCAATGAAGAAGATTGGTTCCTCCAATAGTTTATGCAATCCCACAGCTTTCCATCTTTTTATGTTGACAGTAGTTCTTTGAAACCTATAAAACTCCTGACACAACATTGTGTATTTATAACCTCCCACTGCTATTGTGAAGATGTGCTGACCTATTACTCCCAGAATTTCCTTCAGTTCTTTTACTGCTCCTTCTGCTTCTGGAATTTCTGTATCTTCATCTGATTCCAGGTCCACGTGCTCCACTGTGGTCTCACTGTCCAAGAACCAATGTCCTCTTGACAAGGTTACTGAGTCAGCTTTGAAGTCATGAATGGTCAATTCTTTTGTATTCACCATCCTGTGTTTATATATAAAAGAAAAGAAAAACACTCCACCCACATGAGTCACAAGAATTCACAAAAAATATTACTGTCTCATTCTGGTATGTCACTGGTATAAACAAATGAAAGAGACAAGTTCCAAACAATTTTTTCTTTTTCCAAAGGACTCAATTTTTAAGTGAGCAATACAGGTGTAGCAAGATATCTAATGTGCTCTCTTCAATTGTCAATTCCTTACTCAAAAAAGAAAACAATTCTTAAATAGAAAGAAGATGATGGAAAAGATGATTAATGTAAAGACTTCAAAAAATAGAAATAAAAAAGATGGTCACAAAATTTTGAACAAAATAATACAGATTTTCCATGATAAGTTACTTTCTTCCTCCCTAAATCTTGCTTTTGTGCTTTTAATTTTAGATAGAAATTAAAATACATTTTTCCTTTCTTTTTTTTTTTTTTTTTTTTCTCTTCTTTTTTTTTTTTTTATTAAATAATAATGACATTTTTTTTGCTTTCCTTCCCCTCCTAATTCCCTTTTAAGGAAAAAGAATTTAGAAGAACATGTTGCTTTTGTCATTCATTCTCCCTCCTTTTCTTTTTTCTTTCTCTCTCTTTTTTTTTTTTTTTTTTAATAGTATTTTGTTCCACAGATCTGAAAATAGGTTAAGTGTGGATGATCTCTCTTCCATTGACTCAATTCTGATCTTTTTACCCAACAATGTTTCATTCTCAATGTCTTTGTATCATACAAGTATCCATGTTTCATAGACAAACTTCTTGTAGCCTCTTTTGGTTTCCATACCCATTTTATTCCCTCTTCCTGTTTTGGTGGATAACATCTGTGCATGCCCTTTTTCCATGTGTTTGTAGTTCTGTTTTGTTGATGTGTCCATAACTGTCTTCTTATTTTTGTCTCACCAGTTGTTTTTACTCCCGAGATCTCTTGTGTAGTTTGATTGTATGAAGCTTGAGCAGTTGGTATTGGTAATATGTTCCTGTCCTTTATTGAGAAAGTAAATCCTTCCATATCTGGGTCAAGAACATCTAGATAAACCTCCTGTCCTTCATTACTCAGAAAAAACATTAAAAACTTTTTGTCATTTATGGTCAAATTAAGCTTCATTTTCTCAAAGTTCAAAACAACTTTACCTTGTTTGAGCCAAGGTTGTCGCAAAATCAACTTTTCAGTCATGAATTGGTCTGGCCACTCTTCACAATCTATATCCATATATTCATCATTAAATTTAACTTTAATAGGAAGTGAAGATATGCTCTGAATTATTTTTCCTTCTAGGGTTTTGATCAAAATTCTGCTTTCAGCCCTCTTTAAGCTAAATTTGTTTACCAGAGCTGAGCTAATCAGATTCACTTGAGCTCCTGAATCTACTAAAACCCTAATATTTTCATTTTGATAATTCATCATGATCACAGGCAAATGTTCTTTTTGTTTTATAGTATTTTCACATAAACACACTTCTTTCAATTTCCTTATTCTCTCCTTGGCTTCTTGTTGAGCCTCTTTTCTGATGTTCTTCTCTTCTTTTTTTCTATTTTGGGCCTTTTGCAGTCTTCTCCATTCATCAGAAGTTAATGGACAATCATACCTCTTAACTCTGCATCCACTTATGAAATTTGGCATGATTTCTCCATCAATATTAGCTAATTGAATGGCTCCACTTTTACTTATCTGATGTATAATGTATGGCCCATGACTTTTTTTCTGAAATTTTCTCTGATGTTCCTTAACTGTGTAAGCCAAGACCAGGTCTCCTTCTTGTAGATCTTTGTCTTTAATGTGAACATCATGATAAGCTTTCTGTCTTTTCTTGTCTGCGTATATACTCATCACTGCTTGGAGTCTAGAAGCTCCCAGTTTTTCCAAATCTATGACTCTCTCGGATAATTCATGTCCTGTCCAATTATATTGATTACCCACTTTTAATGTTGGAATAAGAAATTCCATGGGTAAAACTGCATTTTGGCCATATACTAAATTAAATGGGGTAGTTCCTATTGCAGTTTTGTATGCCACTCTGTAAGCCCAGAGAACATGATTAAGTTGAGAATCCCAGTCATTTCTATTTGTGTTGACTAGTTTGGACAATACTGCACAAAGTACTTTATTAGTACTTTCTGCTAAGCCATTAGCTTGTGGGTGATATGGGGCTGATTTTCTATGACTGATCAAAAAGTGGTTGGTCATGTTTTCTATGATCTGATTTCAAAAATGAGTTCCCCTATCACTTACCAGTTCAATTGGTAGTCCAAATCTAGTGATAATGTTTTCATACAAAAATCTGGCAGTGGTGTGAGCATCATTTCTTTTAGTAGCTTTGGCCTCAGCCCATTTTGTCAAATAATCTGTAGCTACTATTATGTATTCTGCATGGGTTTGTCTGGCTGGAGGATGTATTGGTCCAATAAAATCCAATCCCCATTTGCTAAAAGCTCTGGCTGAAATTAAAGGAATTAATGGCATATTATCTCTTTTGTTTGGTTGACTCACCCTTTGACAGACATCACATCTTTTTACATAAATCCTTGCATCAGCAAATAGGGTTGGCCACCAAAAGCCAGAGTACAATATGAGCTTGGCTATTCTATCACTTGAAAAGTGTCCTCCTGCCACTCCTGAGTGTGCCATTTCCAACATTTCTAAATACTTTCCTTCAGGAACACAAATTCTCAGATATCCATCCATTCCTCTCTTATATAGTTGTTCTCCTATGAGTTGATATTCTTCCGAGATCACTTGTAAGTTTCTTGAGTCAGCACCAGCTATTACCTGTTTCCCTTCCTTCTTTCTCTTCAATTCCTCTCCAATATGTTCACTCCATTCAGGGTTTTTTTGAAACCAATATAAAGTTATCAATTCTGATTCCTTCAATGTTTGACATTTTTTACAATTATCAACATATCTCTCCACATCTTGAATCTTGTTTGGCCAATGTACTCCCATCCTATTAAGGTTGCTTAAAGTGACTATCTTGGAAGCATGAGTACATGGGTTCCAGTAATGAGCTTTTCTTACATATTCATATTGCTCCTCCTCTGGAGTACAAAATTCCAGTATTCCTGACTGACTGAGGTGGTACAAATGTCCAGCTAACAACATGAAATTTCTGCTTTGTAACACCAGATGTGTGTTATTCCCTAATGTGCTACACGGTCCCATGGTTAGCAAAGGAACTAATGACATAGACCATTCAGGAACACTTTCCACCTTGAATAAGTATGTATCTGGCAAATCATCATCTATAGGTGAACTAGGTTCTTTTGACTGGATTCTTGACAAATGATCTACTCTCAAGTGTGTTTTCCCTTGTCTAACCACCACCTCAAATTCAAATTCCATTAGTAAAAGAAACCATCTTACTATTCTTCCTGATGGCCCCGGCAACGGCGCCAAAAAATGTTTTGTTTTGGACTCCAAGTTGTCCTCTCCAATCATGAAGTAACAAAGAATCAACAAATCATCTTTATTTTGTCAATCCTAGGAATATCCATAAGACCACAGCCCCTTCAAGATAATAGATTCAAGGAAATAAGAGATTAATGGCTGGATTGCTGAGAAAAATTGAAGATGAAGAGAAAATCTAGGGTTTACCATATCTAAGGCAAATCTCCATCATTTTCTATGATCTTTGTGTCAAAACCATGCTATTTTATCAGCAGAATACAAATATGAACTCAAAATTGAAAAATATCACCTGTATCACAGAGACGAGACAACCGTGATTCTGTGCATTCAGACGATTTTCACAATTCTGGAACTTTCTTCAATCCTTTTCCACTCATTACATCAGTAAACCTCTTCCTTCATACAACTCACTCAGTAATACACAAATGTAACTCACAAATCTCCATGATTAAGCAAGAAACAAGCTCTCACATCAAAGAAAATACACTCAACAGGAGAAAACACGATTTTTGCAGAAACTCTCTCTCTTCTCTATTGATAGCATGAGCAAATGACTAACCAACCCCTCCAAATTAGAGGAAATTGACTTATATACATTTTCAAGTGTCCCTTTTCACACTTGAAATTAGGTCTTTTTCTCTAATTTTCTAAAAATATGCTATCTAAGAGTTTCTAAAAATTCTACAAAAATTACATGAGGTCCTTAACTACATAAGGAAGACTCTTCCTTATTTTTACAACCATTGCATAAATATTTTACAAGTTTTTTGGCTTTTTACTAATTTTCTACATCAAAAATACTTTCCAAAAATACACCTTCCAACAGAAGGAATGGCTTTGAACCTGCTAGGACTGAGTGGTTGGTCTGGGTGGTCGAGCGCTGCTTCTAAGTTTTCTCGGTTCTGATCCTGTAAGCGCTGGTTTTCTTCCTTGGCGGCTGCTAGGTGTCTTCGTAGTAAGCCCATGTTTCGTGTTAGCGTTGCATTGCGGACTGTCTGGGCTCTTAATAAGTTATCCAAGTCAGCAGTGGCTTCCTTGGTCTTTTCTTCGCTTTCGAGTTCCAATTTGTGATAAGCCTCGCGTAATTCCTGGTAGCGGGTGTTCAGAGAGGCATTCTCAATAGACAATAAATTAAGCTGCGACTGTAAGTCATTGGTAGTCCTCTGCAGCTGCTGATAATTATCACCAAGAGATGTGAACTCATCTCTTACTTGCGTCATACACATGAACATCTGTCAGAATGCATTATCTACAGTGGGTGATAGTATTAATGGGGTGCTAAATGAAGATGCAGTTGGTGTAGATGCAACGGGAATGGGGAATGGGGGTGGGAAGGTGGATGATGTAGTGATTGTTGAGAATTGTGATGTGCCTAAAAATGTTTGTGCCGGGAGTGAAGTGAGTGATGGTGCAGTGGGTGGTGAGATGTCCATGTCAGTGGACGTATCTAGTGCGGTGACCGTGAATATGGGTGTGATAGTGGGTACTCGTGTTGGTGTAAATACGGGATTTACAAAGGTTGAGGGGTAATTTACAGGGGGGCTGGCTGGAGCAGCTTGGTGGAAAGGGGAAAGAGGGGTTACAGTGGGTCGGGGAGGTGAGACGGGGGAGAAGGTTAAGGGCGGGGAGAATGGGAAAAGGGGTCTTGGAGTTGTGGGGAAAGATGGAAAAGATTGATGAAGGAATGGGTTGGGTAGAAAGGTGGGTGTGGGAGGGGGTAGACTAGGGTTAATGGGTGCGGGAATTGTGGGGTTAGTGGTCGTAAAGACAATTTCTGCAACACCACCGGCGAATGAAGATGTGGGTCTGGGGAAAGGAGGGTGAAGAGGGGAGGCTAGATGGACGGGTGGTGAGAGAGGAGCGGTTGGGGTGGTCGGTACTTCAGTGACTACTGAGGTTTGTACAGCTGTAGCGGGGGGTGGGGAATCTACAAAGATGGTTTCTACGGCCAACGAACTTTCGGGGACGAGGCTTGCCTCCCTGGCTTGTTCTGAAGATTGTGCTCCAGTTGGTACACGAATGTATTCGACGGGCTTTGAAAGTAGTCGTACTCTGCGGGGGTCAAACTGTGGTAGTGGCTTTCTTTGCAAGTACCTGAGTGCTTCGTTGGAGCCTACTGATTTGACTAACTCTTTGAATCCTTTGAGGTAGACGTCTTCGAATCCGCCTCTGACAAGTTCTTGTTCTATTATTTTTTGGCTCTCTTCCTCTGTCAGCTTCTTGCGTGCCCAAACTTTTTCCATGGTTCTATACAACTTCTTGATAGCCAGTGTGTAAGCTGCTGCTTCGTAAGTTTCATCTTCATGGGTACTTGTATCGCCATGTGTGTCTGTTTGTTGGCCTTGGCCATCTGTCTGTTCCTGCTCTTGGGATTCATGTGTTCTCTGGCTAGCTTCGTCGTCTCCTTCGTCGTCATCGGTTGCTGTCCTTTCGTCATCAGAGCTGGATACGATCTGTCCTTGTGGCTGATCCGTGGGTGTGGTAGGGTAGCTAGGCCTTTCAAATTCTTGGGAAAACAAGTGTCCTTCTGAATACTGGAACTGATTGGAGAATGCATCGGGCATCTCAAAATCAAAGGTTTGGTCCAGTGGCTCTGCTTGTCCTGGTTCTAAATGTGGTATTGGAAAGGAGAAAGCTTCCGCACCAATAGTGGTGGGAAGTTCAGCTGCTGTGGTGATAGGGTCTGCGGTTGTGGCTGCTGGGGGTGCAACGGAACCGGTGGTGCCCTCCGTTACCACTGGTCTAGATAACCTTATGCGAATAGGTTGCACTGTGGGAGTGGCTGCTGTTGGTGATTGCTCTGGAGATGGTTGTGGAGAGGGTGATTCTGGGACTTGTAGGCACGGGATAGTACCTCTCATCCGCTTTCCGGCTCGACCTTTGCTAGACTTTCTAGCCTTCCTAGTGTTGCCTTTAAATGCTTTTAGTTCCTCACTGGTCATGGCACGCTCTATGGGTAAGTCATATGCCAAGCACATGTATATGATCCTTGTGAGGGTGCAGCATCCATTGATTACCTTCTTTCGCTCCCACCTATGTTGTGCCAAATAGAGCTGATCAATGATCCAGCTGGCTAGATCAACCGTTTGCGGTCCAGTACATGCTAAGTATAAACCAAACCAGATTCTCTTGTGGGGCATGGTAAAACGATCCTGAGCTGGGAAAGCAAAGTGCTGCATGCATATCCGTAATGGCTTAGAGAGCTCAGGTGTTATAGCAGAAATATCCTCCCACTTAGTTACGTCACCACGTTTCATCTGCTCTGGGACTAGCCGTTCTTTCTCCGTTGGAGTGTGTTCCATGTATTTTCAGAGCAGCGCGAATCAAATCTTTAGACAAATAGAACCTTCTAAATGGAGGATCATTTACCAAGGATCGTAACATGAATGTGCCGGGTAGATCCTTGTTCTCTGAAGCCGTTAAGGTGGTTACCAAGTAAAAGCATCTGTAAAAATCGGGTTTAGGCAGAGGGTCACTAAAGTATTCTGTAAATACCGCTCGTGCCCAAACATGCGTTAAATCTTTTGTATTCTGCAGTCCTTCAAATTCTCTTGAAAAGAACTGGTACTTGGTCCATGTGCGAAGATCAAATGCCAAATTGGCCTCAAATATGAAATCAGCATCAGCTAATGGTCCTGCTAGGCCTTGGAACCAATGAGAGTTACGGTGTATCTTCTCTGTGTATCCCATAGGTGGGTTATCGATTGGCATGGGTCCCGGAAATCCTTGGAACTCTGGCGGTGGAGCGGTCGGGTGGGATTCTGCTCGTAAAACATTGAGGAGCACCGCAGCTACACTGGGGCCTGCTTCCGATGGTCTTGCTTCGGTTTGCATGATGACTGATGAGCTAATGGAAAAGATCTGCTACAAAAGATTAACACATTAGTATGGAAATTAATTATGATCCCATTAAGGTGAGACCGCAATGCCTTTCCATAACCTATGTGTAACCCGTGTAGCCAAGCGTCGTGAAGTGATTTATGCAATGATTATTTGCAAAACTAATGCAGGTCTCTAGACACCTACATGGTCAGATTATGCATACATTTCTTGATGAGCTTTTATTATGCATGATGTGGGGTTTTGGTGTACGAATTTATACAAGGTTTGGTTGAGGGTGAACTAGTACAAGGGTGGAGTTAAAACGGGGTGAGAAAATTGTTAGATAATGGGGTACAAGAAGACGTTTGGATACATTTCGGTATCCATTTCCTAAGAGTCTTGGAGTGGGTGGTATGTTTCTGCTGAGGTACAAAAAGTGGTATCGGGTTTGGTGGTATTGGAGGATGAAAAGATTTCGGAGGGGTATATATTACATGGCTTGAGGGTTGGGATATAATACATTGTTTGGGTAACCAAATCTGCATGGGTGTGGGTCTATGGATAAGATATTTCTTGGCGATCCAAATCTGTCGAGTACTGGTACGTGTAGAAGAAGATCGAGGGGACTTTGGATGCGAACTCTGCTTCTGTTGCAACTTTATCCTGTTCTCGTCTGCAGTGTTGCCAATAGCCTGTGGTGGCTGTCCTTTCGGCACCCATATTTGTTTCGTGCCACTTGTTCCGTGATGTTGATACTGCTGCTTTCTTTGCCTTGTCTGGTGATGTCGTCGGTCTGGGTTCCTCTGTTGTGATTGACTCCTTCGAGGTCGGGTTTGAGAGGTCCAATGGACGCTCTGCTTTGGAAAAGAAGGGAGATCCAACACTTGCGTGACCTGCCCATTAGGAAGTGATTCCTTCTTTATCTCTAATCTAGGCCAGTTCGCAGCAAGTTTGGAAGGATGAGCACCGCAGGGTACTGTGCTCATTTGGCCGCTGATGCAACCCACCTGACCACTGATTGTGTCCATCTGCCCTAGCAGTTGGGTAGCTGCCCCTTCTAGTTTGCAGGAAGCCCCAGGGAAGATCTCCTGTTGTCCTTCTGATGTCCATAGCCAAGCTCGAGTGGGTTGGTGTAGACATAACGTGACGGGTCTGACCCAAGATCTTCCGGTCTTCCTTCGCTCGCTTCTGTTCTAAGGTTCCAATCTATAAGGAGCCTTGTCTAAGATTTAGGTCCACTGAGTGATCGTATAGCCAATCTTGGCCAAGGATTAGGGGTTCTATCAGGTCGTCATCATGGCACACTAGTAGCTTCGCTGTCATGGTCACATCCTTAATGAGGATAGGAAGGTCCACCTCACCCATGCAAGGGGTTTCCATGCCTCCTAGGCCTATGAGGTATGCCTCAATTGGCCGCATTTCTATTCCTGAATCCTTATAGTGGGACCATCTAATCGCACTAGTCGCAGCACCTGAGTCAATTAGAGCCCTGAGCTCTTGGCAAGGGTTGCCGTGCTCTAGCCTAACTGTAATGAATGGTCTCCTGTCCACCATACTAGGATGAGTGGTTGACTTTACTTGACACATGGCCATGGGGTATCTGGGTGTAGTTTCCAGATGGTCATAATGTTCTCTCCCTAGTCCTTGTCTTCTTAACTTCATGCGTTTAATGCGTTCTATTGCTTCTGCCTGAGCTTCCGCTCGTATTCTCTTTTCTTCCTCCTTATGCTTCTTTGCCAACGTGAGTCGTCTAAGCATATCCTCAGTAAGAGGTTCTTGATATAGCCTGACTCTACAGCCACTAATGTAATTAGGCATTATATCTCCTTCTAAAGTGGCTAATTGTACTGCTCCACTTGTTGAGAGTCTGTTAATGATCATAGGTCCATAACCTCGCTTTTCTAACTTACGTGCGTGTTGCTTTAGCGTATATACTAGAACTAAATCTCCTTCTTTTAGGCCTTTATCTTTCACATGTGCATCAAAATACGCTTTCTGTCGCTTCTTTGCTGCATATATTCCTGCTGCTGCCTTTAGCCTGGTTTCTCCTAATCGTTCCAAGTCCATTATTCTCGCTGATAGTTCATGGCCGGTCCACTGATGTTCTTGTGCAACCTTAAGAGTCGGTATTAAGAAGTCCAAAGGAAGCACAGCATTCTGACCAAAAACCATCTGAAAGGGAGTTGCATTGAGTACGGTCTTGTAGGCCACTCGATATGCCCAAACAGCGTGGTGTAACTGTTTGTCCCAATCTGAACGTTTGTTGTTCACGAGTTTCGTCAGTACGTTACAAAGGATCTTATTAGTGCTTTCAGCCTGACCATTGGCCTGAGGATGATATGGTGCGGATTTCTTGTGAATCACCATAAAATCCTGTAACAAATATTCAATGACTTGGTTTAGAAAGTGAGTGCCTCGATCGCTCACTAACTCTATAGGCAATCCATATCTTGTAAAGACATTCTCAAATAAGAATTTTGCAGTTGTGTGTGCATCATTCTTTTTCGTGGCTTTTGCCTCTACCCATTTCGTAAGATAATATGTGGCAACAATAATGTATTCCGCATGTGTACCTTTTGCAGGGGGGTTAATGGGTCCTACAAAGTCTATACCCCACTTAGAAAATGCACGTCCACCCATCATGGGTTTCAATGGCATTTCATCTCTGCGAGTAGGAAACTGAGTTCGTTGGCACACATCACATCTCTTGACATAGGTATGCGCATCCATGTGAAGAGTGGGCCACCATAATCCTGCAAAGAGGATGGCTTTGATTATCCTATCGGGTCCAAAATTACCTCCTGCAACACCTTGGTGTGCAGTCTCTAGTATGCTCAGATAATCGCTCTCATGAACACATTGTCTTAGATATCCATCTCGTCCTCTTTTGTATAGGTTATCGCCAATAAGTGAATAGTCGTGAGCTTCCTGCTCTAGACTACGTTGTTGAGCTAAGGTCATGCCTTGAGGGAATGTCTTCGTCCTCAAGTATGTCACTAATTGTTCACTCCACTCTGGTGTGAGAGACACATGATACAATGTAGCATGCTCTACTGGCGGTCTTTCACAACAAACATTGCATTCCTTACACAACCTGTAGACATCTGCTTCCATCGTAGGCCAATATACTCCTAATCTATGCAGAGTCTGTAATGTTCGATGTTTTGAATGATGTTGCTTTAATGCACCTATGTGTGCTAATTGCAACCAATTCACATGTTCTGATTCATCTACACAACAAGCAAGAATCTTTTGATTATCCTGTTTATATATGCTTCCTGCCATAATTTGGTATCTCTGAGACTTGGTAATCTCTCCTTCTTTGATCTTTATCTTAGGATTCTTGGGTCCGTATGTGAGAATAGGGACTATAGGCTTAGCCCATTCTAGTGCTATCTCAAGATTAAACAAGTATGCATCTCGTGGATCATCCGCTACTCCTTGAGGAGCTTCTCCTGAGGTTAATCTCGAAAGGTGGTCAGCTCTAAGATGTGTCTTTCCTTTCCTGACTACGACCTCAAAATTGTACTCCATGAGTAATAGAAACCAACGTATCAATCGTCCTGTGTTACATGGCTTGTTGACTAAATACAATAGGGCTTGATGATCTGTAAAGAACTTGAATTTGTTGGCCAACAAGTAGTGCCTAAACTTCTTTACTGCGTAGATCATCCCTAATCCTTCTCGTGCCGTCGTGGTCTAATTTCTTTCTGCTGCGTTCAATTGTCTGCTCGCGTAAGCTATGGGGAGATCTATGTTACCTTCATTCGTGGGTTGTGCTAACACACATCCTATGGCGTAATTGGATGCATCCACATGTACATGGAATGGATTACTCCAATCCGGGGTAGTCAATATAGGTGCTGAGCACAAACGTAGTTTAAGTTCATTGAATGAATTTTCACATTCATCTGTCCATTCAAAATTGGTTAAAAGAGAGTACAAAGGCTTGGCTATGATTGCATACATGTGTATGAATCTCCTATAATAACCGCAATGGCCCATAAATGCCTGTACCTCTTTCACATTAGTTGGTCTAGGTAATTCTGCAATTACCTTCACCTTTTCTTCATCCGTAGAGATTCCATTTTTTGACACAATGTGTCCTAGAATTTTGCCTTGTCTGACCATGAAAACGCACTTTTCTGGGTTCAAGCAAACCTGATATTCTCGACATTTGTCAAATATTTGTCTTAACTCTGGGATATGTGTCTGTCTTACATCTGAATGTGCACATAAGTCATCGACATAAACTTCCAGACTCTTGCGTAAGAATTCCTTAAAAACATGACACATGAGTCGCTGGAAAGTGGCGGGTGCCTTTGTTAAGCCAAATGGCATCACACGAAATGCAAATATGCCCCATTCAGTGGCAAATGCCGTCTTGTGTTGGTCCTCTAGAGCAATGGCTACTTGATTATAGCCTGAAAATCCATCAAGAAAGCTGTAAACTTCCTTGCCTGCAACTCTTTCCAATAGATGTTCCGTGATAGGAAGAGGATAACTATCTCTAATCGTTGCGGCATTAACTTTTTTAAGGTTAATACACACACGCAATTTTCCATTCTTCTTGGGCACAACCACAATGGGGGATACCCATTCGGTATGCTCAATTTCGTAAATGAATCCTGCTTCTATCAAGCGATCTATCTCCTCTTTAATCTTCGCAGCGTAGTTATCATTGTATGTGTAAGGTTTCTGTTTCGTAGGTTTTGCATCTGGAGTCATAGGGATTCTATGAGAACATATATCTGGATCTACTCCTTTCAAATCTTTGTAACTCCACGCAAAAACATCTCTATATTCGCGCAATAGGGCAACTAGCTCTTCTTCTTCTTCAGTTGTCAAATCATGCCCTATGTATGTACATTTTTCTTCTTCTCCTTCGATAGCAACTATTATTTTCTTGGTTTTCTCTCGGTTATCATATACTTGTCCGTCATTCACCTTTCTATTAGGCATTCGTACCATGATTCTTCTATCTTCGATTTCATATTTCTTGAAGTTCTCGGGTACCTCAAATAAAGATTCTTCTTTTTCTGACATGTTGTCTTTCTTCTTTCTTTTCTTGCCTTCACTCTTGTTAGTCACTTCCGTGGCTAACCTCAACTCATTCGTAATTTCCTCGTGTCTCTGAGTGTGAGTGTCTACTTCGTAGAAATATTCTTCCTCTGATGCAAAGGGTGGGTCCATGATAATTGATTCTAAATCAAAATCACTCGCATCCTCCAATGGATCAGTGTTCATTGTTCTTCATTGATGGCTACATCCATGGTTGCTAGGATTTCTGCCCAACCATGGGGTTCAAACTCTTCGTCTGGGAATACTACAGGTGCGTAGGCTGGATCTTGTAGGGTTCGTGGATGTTGTTCTGCACCTAAGGTCCTGGCTTCTAACCTTTCTTCTTACTGTTTTGCTACTTTACACATCCATAAGTGAGTATCCTCATGCAACCAAGAAGGATCTGATTCTAATGAGTGCACGGATTCTGTTTCTACTTGTGTCGTATGGATGGTATTCCATTGTATTGGGGGTACATCTCTATGTGAATAGTCTTTAAGATTGACTTTGGTAGTCACTCCTAAATGTTGCAAGTACAAAGAATTATTTCCCCAATCTTGTACAATTTGCAACTGACGCATGAATGGTCGTCCCAATATCATCTCGTAAGCATGGTTTTTTGCAAAGTCACAAATGGCAAAGGTATGCTCAAATTCTACGCCACAAGTGGTGAGAGATATGCCTTCTAGTAAGCCTAATGGTTTTTCTATGTGTCCATCAGCCATTTGTAGCTTCATCCTGGTGGGTCTGAGTGCTGGCTTACCCCAACGTTTCCATAAAGCGGTGGTAGCTATGGCTACTCCGGCTCCTGAATCTAGGATGGCTTTCGTGGTGTAGCCCTGATGGGTTATCGGAAGATAAGTGTTACCTTCCTCTCCTTCGCTTACATCTCCAATCTTTTCTACGGGTATTTCTGGTACCTTGTTTTGTGATGCTATTTGTGAGGGAGTAGTAGCAAGCTCAGGGAATTGATTTGCTACATGTTTCCACAATTCTGGTTTTACCTTTAATAACTCCTCCAGAGTAAGGTTACATTGTACTTTGGTATTCTTGATCACTTCCGTGTTTCTAGGGATTACTGATTCTTCATTCCTCACTATTATCGTGGGTGCTCTCATACTAATAGACTTTGCTTCCCAAGGTCCTGTGAACTGAGGTAATTCTTGTAAAGAATTAGATTCAAATCTTGTGTGTTCACTCAGTTGTTCTTCCTCTACATCATCATATATAGAGGGAATGTCTTGGGGAAATTGTTCCTGCAAGTCGTCTATTTCTTGAATAGGAGGATGGGTTCCTTGTTCCTTTCTCCATTTCTCTTCTTGGATTTCTCTCAAAAATTCATGTGAATATTTATGTATGGAAGACAAATTGTCTTGACTTTCTGAGTTGGGTACTTGAGACAGGGATGGTGCATTCCTTTCCTGTGTCTCTGGGACAATAGGGTTCCTAGGCTGATCCTTTTTCTCTTTGCTTTCAATCAAGTATTCTAGCCTCTCCATTAGTCCTTGAAAATGTAATTCTGGTTTTGCCATGTTATTCCAATTAAGATATCTAGAGGCTTCAAACAAAGCTTGTGCTAGTTCTACCATCTTCATGCAAAGTTTAGTTCTCTCAATTTCTAGATCAGCTCGTGGGTAGTTTTTGCTCATTTCAGCTACCTGAGGTCCCTCTTGTAATCTAGCCTGATATGCACGAAACATCATGTCTAAATTCTCTGGTATGGGTTCCGCTAAAACTGATCCTGATTTCTGAGCTGGATTCTCGTGATTTAATTCCTGAGAAGTCAATTCTTGGATTTTGGCTCTAGATTCCTTCAAACTTCCTTCCAACTCCATTATCTTTTTACTCCATTTTCTCTTAATTCTTTCTCTAGAATCTTTCCAAGATTTTGTCTTTTTACTGCTAGATTCTGCAACTTCACTACTTCTGGTTACTTTCTCCTGATTAAGCTGTTGGTTCTGTAAGAGCGTCTGGGCTCTTGTTATAGCTTGGATAGGCACATATGTAGGGTTGGATCCATCTGCATTACTTACAATACCTATCACATTGATCGGTGTCACATTCGAAGCGTTAACAGGGTTCTTAGGACAATCTTTGATGATGTGCTCTTTGCCACAATCGGCGCAAAAGCCTTGGATGTTATAGTACTGTGATTGTCCTGCTATCGGGGGATGTGGACAGTCCTTTATGAAATGGTCTCCTTGGCACCTAAAGCATGGTCCTCTAGGGCCCTGTGGTCTTTGTTGTCTCAATTGGGGCCGTGGATTTGGGTTTGTGTACATCACATTAGCATAGTCGGGCTCCCAACTAGGTTCCACTGGTGGACTATCATAATGATATGTCTCTACGTGTTCTGGTGACTCCGTGTAATATGCGGGTGGACTATCTGCATGCGTAGAGTCAAAACTATTTGAGTGTGGGTCACTCTCTGTGATCAAAGGTGAAGAAGGCACTAAGGCCCTACTTAGGTTCTCTTCTGCAGCAGCGTATTTGACTGAGATGACATTCGCTGGTGGGGGTGGCTGCTGAGCTAAGACAGGTTGAGGTCTCTGTTGAGCCTTGTATGGGTAGTTCTGAGGAGGCCTATAGTAATAAGGCTGAGCATTGTATTGGCCTTGATACCTACCTGGCTGCTGGTATGCTTGCGGGTAGTTCTGTCTCACGGTCTGTTTGTTGTATGGGCAGTCCTGAGCCGTATGATTCGTGTATCTTCTCTCAATTGTACAATATTGGCCACTAGGGTTGGCTTGAGGTTGTGGTGCATTGGGACACACATTTGACGTATGATCACCACCACAGGTGTAACAAAGCTTGTTCATTAGCACCCTAGGTTTACTAGAAACTCCTAGTTTCTGGGCCACTTTTTCTGCTAGGTCTTCTATTGAGCTAGACAATTTTGTGGATGCTAGAGATGAACAGTCTGAGTCCTTATAGACCTTTGAGAGTTCCAACTCGTCTCCTAAGTTGTCCTCAATGTCTATACAAATTCTTACACATTGCTCTAGCGTTCTGTGTTCTTTTAGGTACACGTAGGAGCGTAGTTTAGAGCTCAACAAGCCATCTAGAAACAATGACACTTGCTTAGCTTGTGAGGGTAGCTCTTGCATTGGACATCGTTCAACATATTGTCTAAACCTACGTCCTACCAGTCTTACTGTTTCTTGAGGGGTCTGTTTGAAGCTATGAATCAACGAAGACGTGTCATGTCTAATCCCACTTTTAGAGAACTCAGTGATGAATGACTCTAAAAAGTGATGGATGTCTCTAAATTGCCTCTGTTGCAATGGTTGGAACCAAGTCAAAGCGGTATTCTTTAACGTTAGTCCAAATGCGTTGTATTGCGTGAACATGTCTTCAACTTGTTCGGCTCTTAGTACTTGCTTGAATTCTGCGACGTGGTCATAGGGATCTCCTGTCCCATCAAAATAATTCTTCATGGATTTCACTAACTGTGTGGGTCTCAGTATTCTTGCGTGTTCGCGTGGTCTAGGTAGAGGAAAATCATCTCTACCACCTGGTACTCCATGATCTCTTAGTCTATCCGCTCTATTAGTGTCCGTGGTTGTTCTATCTCTCCCTATGGGATGAGTAAAGCTTACTTCCGGTCTCTCTTTATTTCCGTCTCTTTGATTTCCATGGGCTGAGGATGTTCCTGCCCCTTGTTGACTTGTATTCATGTTCGTTCTAGAGAGAGGGAATACCAATTCACCTCTCCATGTGTATGTGTTTTTAGCACGGTCAGGTACCACAAAGACTCTTTCTGAAGTCTCATCCAGGTATACAACCCTTCCAGGTGTATCCGGGTCCTTGAACTCGTATATAGTGATGATACCTACCTCACTAAGTATTTCGGTCTTGTATCTCCAAAAGGCTTCATCAGTTTCTTTATTTACAAACAACTCTATGCTTCTGTTGTCCTGAGGGATCCATTCCGGGATTAGTACTCGTGTCAGTACAGATTTCCCTCTAGGTGTTCTAGGTTCTTCTAATGGTTCTTTTCCTTGAAATTTTGCTTCCATCTCTGGTTGAATCACGCCAAACTCGTTGGTATTGTTTGGCTGCGTACTTAAGATGTACATCGTTCCTTCCTTGTCTATGTACGCGTCTCTCTCGAATTTCACCACTGGACGTTCCAATCCAATGGGTTGATCGGGGTTGTGCATTTGCACCACTTGCCTTCGCAAACCATCCTCATAGATGCGAGCACCTAATCGGTTAGTTCGGAGAAACTCCAGTTGCGTTCTATAGGGTCCTTCTGGTTTTTCTAAATAGGCTACATTTGACCCTCCTTCTGGTCTGTCTGTGCTAAATGCCATTTCTGATTCACTAGTGTCTGAGCTCTCGTAGGGGTAATTACTATTCAATTGCTGAGCCCACGATCGAGCAGTAGTTCTTACACTTGCCTCTGATGATCTAAGGCTTCGTCGGTCTGACTTACCTATATGTTTGCCCGATCTAAGGTTCATTAATTTTCTTCCTTGCACACTCAGTACTCGCTCAGATCGTCAATGATTCTTTGTTATTACTGTCTTGATTCTTTTTAGATTTCTTTAGATTCTTGTCTTAATGTATGCGTCAGGAATTCGACTTTCCGTTATACTTTTGAGTTCTCGTTCCGTCAGACTTAGGTTCTTTCCTTTAGGTTTTCGTGTCACACACACCTTTACTTTAGTCTCAGACTTGATAAATTTCACTCTCTTGAACTTGAGGCGTTCCTATCGTCTTAATCCACAATGCTAACATTTAGCCTAAGCTAAGAATTGACTGAGGGGGTTGAGTAATCTTCCAACCTCGAGTCAGCTTTTCTGGTTGCTCTGATGCCCAAGAAGCCGCGCTTCCCAAGCTTTGTGCCCTTCACTGCCTTGCCTTGGTTGCCTTTGATTGCCCTTGCTAGACCTGAAAAAATTTGATATTAGACCAATTCACAGTTGGATGATCAAGCACTTGAGTATATACACCTTTTAAGTCCCTTCCCTTTTTGCCCAACTTTTTAATGCTTGCCCCCTAGGACCGTCGCGATGGCATGAGGGTGCACCGTCGCGATGGCGTGAACTTGCACAATCGCGATGGTGTGAACTTGGACCGTCGCGATGGCGTGAACTGGCGGACAATCGCGATGGTGTGAAAATGGACAATCGCGATGGTGTGAATTTGCACCGTCGCGATAGTCTGAAAGTGCACCGTCGCGATGGCGTGGTCTTGCACAATCGCGATGGTCTGAAATTGCACCGTCGCGATGGCGTGAATTTGCACAATCGCGATGGCGTGAACTTGGACAATCGCGATGGTCTGAAGAGCACCATCGCGATGGTCTGAGCGCGATGGCGTGAGCCAATCACGATGGTCTGGGCGCGATGGCGTGAGCCAATCGCGATGGTCTGAATTTTTGAAGTGTCGCGATGGTCTGAAAGTGCACCGTCGCGATGGTCTAGATTGCCACGTGGCACCGTCGGCGCGATGGCGTGAGCCAATCGCGATGGCGTGACACAATCGCGATGGTCAGAGACCGTCGCGATGGTCCGGCCAAGCCGTCGCGATGGCGTGACACAATCGCGATGGTCAGAGACCGTCGCGATGGTCCGGCCAAGCCGTCGCGATTGCGTGAGCCAATCGCGATGGTGTGACACAATCGCGATGGTCAGAGACCGTCGCGATGGTCCACCAAACTATGATTTTTTGAGATGCAGCTACGGATTCCTACACACGCAGGGGTCGCCTACACGGTGGTGAACTCGCCTTCCTCAAAATCCGAACTTTGCAGACCATCGCGATGGTCTGACACAGTTGGAAATTTCTGACAGAAACTGAAAATTTTACCTTTTCCAAGCTTTCCTGATGCTCTGGAGCTCTGTACCTGCAAGAAAACTCAAGAAAACCAAAGCACACACAAGCACAAAAGTTCTCTCTCACTCTCTCGCATGCACAAATGAGGGGAAATGAGGAGAATGGGTGGATATGGTGAATTTTCTGATTTTTTTGGAGATGAAGATGATGATGCGGTGATGAAGATGGAGTGTGGGGGAGGTGATAAACACTAAAAACTAAGTAAAAACAACAACAAAAACTGAAATTTTTACCTTCCAACGCCACTTCTTGCTATACTCTTACCATCACACATTCGTCCTAGACTCGATCCCCGGCAACGGCGCCAAATTTGGTGTTGCTCTAGCACAATGGTGAGAACCACGTTAAGAAGCTTCACCTCCTTAATGTCAATCCGCGGAAGAGATAGGAGTGATATGAAGATCGTGAATGTGAGATGAAGTGAGAGTGAAGGTGAGAAGCACCGAGATGCACACACACATACACACACACAATGAAGAGACAAGCAAGACACAATGGAAGGTGGGAAATTAGCTCTATTACTCAAAAACACTATTACAAGCTCAAAAGAACTCTAAAATCCAACAAGCTAACACTAACCAACCTCAAAAATGAGCTCTCTAGCTCTTTTTATAGTTTCTAGACTAGTTTTGACCGGTTTCACATCTAGTGACCGGCATAGTTAAAAAATAGGTCCTAGATGCTATTTGGAAGGGTAAACGGTATCTAAAAATAACGAAAATTGGTACGCTTGTTCTACCTAAGCTCCTCAAGCTCGAGGACTCCTCGGCTTGCACAAAATGGAGCTATGGATTACAAAATGGGGTTTTCTATGTTACATATGTTACAATTAGTGATAAAAATCACTGTTGAATGTTTTGAAAAAGTGATAAAAAACATACTTGTTTGAGAAATTGAACCGACTGGCTCCCTGCTCTGTCGTTACATACTTCCGTGTCGTCTGTGCCTCTGGCTGCTTCCAACAAACTTCAACCACCAAAATTTCTTGGGATTTTGGCTCTATATTTCTACCTTTACATGTGTACAACTCAAGGCTTTTACAATGGTAAATGAGCCATCAAAATATTCTCAAAAAAATACAATAATTGAGCATATGAAAAAGAACTCTCCAACGGATATTCTTTCGATGCGATAGCCTTCGATGTAGATCAAATCCACCTCAAGCATAGTGTAAGCTTGATGTTCCAACACCTCCCCCTCAAGCTAAAGTATGCTTGAGTCTTCATTCTCTGATAGGTTGAATACCTGCCATAGCTTTGAATCTACAAAGCTTTATTCCATCAAGTGCCTTCGTCATCATATCTGCTACTTGCTTTTTAGTCGGAACAAAAGAAATGTCGATCTCCTTTGCCATGAGCTTCTCCCTGATGAAGTGGTAATGGACTTCTATGTGCTTGGTTCTCGCATGGAAAATAGGATTTACCGCTAGATGCATGGAACTTACATTATCTCCAAATATGTGAGGTTTGGAACTCACAAGTCCCAAATCTGTATACAATGCTTTTAACCATATTGCCTCTTGAGTTGCTATGGTCAAGCCTCTCTACTCTCCTTCAATTGAGGATAAAGCAACTGTTGGTTGCTTCTTGGAACTCCATGACACTAGCTTTGAACCTGCAAATGCTAAGTAACCAGATGTACTTTTTCTATCATCCTTAGCTCCTGCCCAATCTGCATCTGAGTAGATTTTGATATCCAAATCGGAAGAGTAAGGATAGAATATACCTTCGTTGATTGTACCTTTGAGATACTTAACTACTTTCTTAGCCGCATCCATGTGTGGTCTTCTTGGTGAGTGCATGAACTCACTAAGCACTCGCACACTATATGAGATGTCCGCCCTTGTGTGAGTAGCATATATCAAGCTACCTACCAAGCTTTGATACTCTTTAATGTCTTCAATTTTCTCACCTTCATAAACACTAAGTTTATGATTCATCTCCAAAGGTGTACCTGCAGGTTTAGTGTTCTCCATTTTGAACTTGAGAAGTAGATCCTGAATGTATCTTCTTTGAGTCAAATACATTCCTTCATCTGTGTATATCACCTGCATACCTAGGAAATATGTGAGCTCACCTAGGTCACTGATTTTGAACTCCTCTTGCATGTGTCTCTTGATCCTTTGAATGCCATTTAGATCATCACCTGTCACAATAATATCATCTACATATACACATAGATAGATAACCTCATTGTGATCCCTTTTGATGAATAGAGAAGGATCTGAGCTGCTAGCTTTGAACCCTTGATCTTGAAGATATGTAACCAACCTGTAATTCCAAGCTCTTGGAGCTTGTTTCAATCCATACAATGTGTTAATGGGTAAATCGTCGTTTACTATTAACGTGACTGTTAACTGCCTGCCGCAGACGTTAATTACTAATTCAGAACAACAACCCTTCGGAGACTCTAGAATCTGGTTCCACACCTGCGTACCAGATATTTCCGAGTCTCTCTCTTTCTCTGTACTCAATCTCACCGCAAAAAAAATAAACTGACTCGAGCCACGTGGGTCCTTGGGAGTGGTAGGGGTCTGTTAGACAGAGGCCCTGTACTATTTTCCCAGTTTCTCACTCAACAGTAGTTGTGGCTTTTCCGTCTTAGCTCAGTTTTTGCTCCTGAACAACTTCAACTCGATCAACGTACTGGACTCAGAGCTCACAGGCTGTTCTGCCATAGTAGTGGAGCAGTAGTCCGATATTACAGTCCAACATTTTTAGTAACTTGACACGCAACTCTTATTATTAGTCACAGACTTACCGTGTATCCACCCTTCAATCCGTAATATCATCTGATCGCAAGACGCATCGCAACAATGTTACCATTCTACGCGTACTTAGACATTCCCAGCGTTACCTTGAACACAGACTATGTTACCGATTCAGTCACTTACAGAGAATCATAACAACTCATGTCCATCTGTCAAGCTTACCTATTCCACCACAGAAATGGCAAATAGACAACACTCTAACACCTTACGCATAATCAAGATACCTCAACTCATTACCGAACAGAATCTCACAATCGTAGTACCGACTCGTAACACCACAGTGTCTCACACATACGCAGCCAAATGATTACACAGAGAAGATGCACAGAACAGGACAGAACCAAGATACTCTACTCGTTTACACACAGTAGAAGAAGTAATTCCAACACAGGGCTCTCACAATATACTCGCAACTTCCCAAAACAGGGACTCTTACAATGCACACGCAACTTCCCAACAAACGGGGACTCTCTCTCATGCCCTCTCGTCCCTTTTCATTGCTTTAAATAGAGTTTTGTTACAAGGCTTTACGCGAATCTTTCTTTACCGCGTACTTTCAGAAGGGTTCTTTCTACATTAAAAACCTCTGTCTAAGTACAATTGTCCTTTGTTCGGCGGCCGTCTAACACTGGCACGCACGGTGGACTCGAACCCGCAAGTGCAATACTGTAGGTGATATCCTTTTGCCTGGGGCTATGCATTAGAAAGACTCAGGCTAATCGTTCATAATGTCCATATCCTGCTGGTGATTCTGCAACTATCTTCCAATCCCGAATATGTCACTGTACGTGGTAGGTCGTCTCTTTCTCCAGAATTTCCTCAAACTCGTATAGCTGGTCTAGTTGCCTCAAAGACTCATACTTTACATACTCGTATTCTTCAGCTGCAGCTCTTCCTTTAACTAGCTTTTTGAACATCTAAGCCCTTCTGAAAAACATGTCCATTTATACATATAATAAGAATCTACTCTTGATTTCGTTGTTACCTGGGCCCACCTTCTTGATCTTGTGCTTTAAGCGCTTCGTGTATGGAATCAAAGTACCCTCTGTGCTGTTGAATCCATGTCTTCTGCAGAAGTCATGTAACCATACAGTATCCTATCACCACCTGGCTGAGATATCCGTTTATAGTGTCTGTCGGTCCATGCCAGGAATTAACTCCCCAATCCTTTCTGATCGCACTTGTTCTAGTGGCGGAACAAGTCCACTGTTCCCAGGGTAACTTAGCAAACTGTCGGAGTCCGGTCCTCTGGTGATGTTTGTTGAGTTTCTTGCGTTATCTTCGTCATCGACATCCTCACTCACATTCTCTGCTTTGACATTCTCCACCAAATCCTCGTCACTATCCTGTTCGTTTCGCCTTTCGTCTTCCGAATCGCTAGAAATGATCACTTCTCCCGAGTCGCTGGAAATGATCAATTCTTCCCCGAAGTCGTATTTGCACTTCGTCGCTCCCCGTCTTGGTTTCGTCTGCATCGGCACCATCCTTGACGCTACCTTGCTTCATCACCCTTTCCGGCCACCATGAAGAGCGTTGTCTTTCAGTCCTGTTCCCCACTAAGTCACACAGCGCAAGCCTAGTGGCTTGCCAGCTCGATTGAAGCCACTGTAATGTAGTATCGGTTGTAGTCACAACACGGTTCGGTGTAAGTGTGCGTTCCTGGGTATTCGTATTTATAAGTGCGAGACCTTGAGCTGCCAGTCGCTAGAATGATGGTATTCCATTCTGATATGACATTTCAGGCTGCTTACCGAGATTCTAGAATCAAGAATCATCATTCTGGAGATTGGTGCTGGACTTGGAACGTCTTTTACATGTGTGAAAGTATTATGCACAAAAAATCATGACTTTTAATACTAACTTTCGGACTTAGTATTATCGGGTCCTCGGGACTCGTACCCGCAAGTACCTACGGTTCGGATACTATACCTTCTAAGTACATACTTCTGGCAAGCCTAAATGTTCGGGTAATTTTCTTTTTGAGGGTTTCTAACATTTGTACTATGGTGGTAGGTTCTAATAATTGGGCGTCGGTTCTGACTGCACTGAGGGCTATGGCTTGATTTAACAAAATTTCGGCTTGGGTTTGAAGAAAAGCCTCCTGGAGATAAAAGTCGTTGGCTAGTGCCGCATCTCGGGCTGTCGTTATTTCCACCAGTTTGGTCTGCATTTCTCTGATGCACTCCTTCTGGTTGCGTATCTGGTTGTCGTTGCGTTCAAACTGTTGGTTTTGGAATGCCAGACTTTTCTGCAGTGAATCTCGTTCTCTGCGCGTCCTTTCAATATCTTTTTGGTATTGGCCTTCCTTTATTAATTGTTTTTTGAGAATGCTGTTGACCGCGTCGGCGCATTCTTCGGCTCGCCGTAATCGTTCTTGAACTTCGGCAGCTTCTTTCTGTTGCTCCTGCATCGTCTGGGTGGTTTCTTGTAATTGACGCTTCGTGTCTGCGATTAGTTCTTCGAGAGATATGTTGATATTTTCTTGTTTTTGAAGGGCGGCCTTCAGTGTTCGAATTTCCTCATGTGCATCGTTTATTAGTTGGTCTTTGGCAGCTAGCTGGTCCAGGGCTGCATCTCGTTGTTGTACTAGCATCTGTTCGGTCGAAACTCGTGCTTCGAGTTCTGCTAGCTGTGTTCGGAGTTGATGATTTTCGGTCTTTACGGCATCAATTTCTTCCTGGAGGGGGGCGATGTCGGCTTCCAGGGTATCTACCTTGTGCTGGTATTTGCGTTTCAGGTGATCCGTGGCTGCCGTAAATTGGGCGGGCAGCTGGTGTGATAGCTGGATGAGGAACTGCCCCATGGTGGCAAGTTCCGAGAATGCGTTTTGTGGCGGTGGTGGTGGAGGACGACGAGGTTGAGAGGATGTGTCGGTGAGTAGTTGCTTGGAGTTTGGTGGAGAGTAGTTAGGGGAGGAAGAGGAAGATGCTGCGGGTTCATCGGTGGGTGGGAGGGGTGGTTCCGGTGGGGGTAGGGGTTTGACAGGCGGTGGTGTAGGGAGGACGGTGTCTGAGGGGTTTACCTTGGTGAGTGTTTGTTGTATGGTTTCTGTCTGGTTGATGGCGTCGATGAGTTGATCCAGGGCTTTGGTGGTCGATTCCTGTTCATCCGGGTGCTGGTCCGATTCTTTTTCTGTGGATACTAGTTCCGTCTCTGCTTGATCTTGTTGGTCTGGTTGCTCCGTCGATGTTTCGATGTGTGTGGTGGTGTCGTGGTACGTTTCCTCTTGGTCGTCTGGCTTGGTCTCTTGATCTTTTCCGGCGGATCCTTGGACTTCACTTTCCGAGGAGCTGATCCGAATTCGCTTGGTACGGAAGAGCTGATTAATTTCTTCGTCTTCTTCTTCACTGTCCTCGATTGGTTGTGCGGACTCTTCGTGTCGAAGTGCGGGGCCTGCGGGTGGGGGTTGTGCGGCGAGGATGGTTGGGAAGAGGAAGGAGATGATGTGTGGAAGGCGAGAGCGGGGGGTAGAACCCTTCTGGAGCTGTTTTACGATAGCTACACATTCTTTATGGATTCTATGGAAGAAATAGGAGGCAAAATTTAGAGGTTCGCGGGCAGCTAAATCTAAGGCGGAGTAGAAGGGGCGAGAGATGCCATATGTTCGTTTCTGCAAGTTAAGGATGGCTACAAGGAACTGGAGGGCGGATCGCTCGGGTTCTGGGCGACATAGGATGGCGTATTCGTTTGATGAGGAACGGGGAAAGAGTTCGGTCATACGGGCTACAGTGATGGTAGGGCCATTTTCGCGGCCTTGCGGGGTGAGGCGGTAGGCGTCGGCGAAGGCTTGGAAGGTGATGACGGTTCTGTGTGGGAGGGAAAGGAAGGCCCACTGTCGTTCGGTGGCGGAGCTTTGGGCAATGGCTTGAATGATCTGTGTGGAGAAGGGATGGGTTTCCACTGAGTGCCAAGGCAACTCAGTGAAGTTGGCCAACCCTCTGCATCTCAGGTATTCGCCTACGTCTGTAGGGATGCCTTCGCGGAAAGAAGCGTAGTTGGCTAGAGCTTCCATGGCGTTCACAGTGCACACTTACAGAAAACACAGAATACACAATCACGAAAACACAATAGCGGTTTTTGGCGCAACTCAGGGGTTTAAATATGGAGAACACGGTGTGGAGGTGAGGATCATTGTGTGGTGCGGGAATGATACGGTTTGCATGCTGGCGTGCGTACTGAGTGACCGGTAGGGAGAGGCGGCTGGTATCATAAAGATCTGTACAAAAGACGGCTAAAAGCAAAACATAAAATTTTATACAAAAACGTGGCTCGTCGTCGAATAATTAAGGCGTACTGGTAGTGGGATAATACGGCCGCAACTTCGATCCATTAATTACTTTTGGAAGTGGAATTTCGGTCAACGTGGTCAACCGAAAAGTTGCCGGACCTACTTGTGCTGAGATCTTGAAAGGGCCAAACCATCGTAGTTTGAATTTGCCTGCTGCTCTGTCCGATTTTGCGTTATAGAAGAGTACAAGCTGTCCTGCCGAAAAGATTGGCGTCTTCAAATATCGATCGTGTGTCTTAGCTTGCCTTAGTTGAACTTCGCGCATCGTTAAAAAACTGAGCCATCGGTGCTCATCAAGTTCTCTGAGTGCATCCATTCGTGCTGTCAGTGAAGATTCCGGTAGCATCTTCTGAGTGAGTGCTACCCGCAAACTTGGGATGACTACTTCCATGGGAGCGATTGCTTCTAAGCCATAAGCTAGCTTGAAAGGTGTCAAGCCTGTTGTTACTTTATATGTGGTTCGGTATGCCCATAATACTGCAGGCAGTAGTTGATCCCATCTTTCCGGTGCTTCCATGATCAATTTCCGGAGGATGTTTAACAGTGATTTGTTTGTACTTTCAGCCAATCCATTGGCACGTGGATAATAAGGAGAGCTAAATTTATGTGAGACTTGGAAGGACTGTGTGAGTGTCTTCACTAAATTGTTTACAAAATGAGTACCTTGATCTGAGACAATTTCCAGTGGTAAACCAAATCGTGGGAAGACATCCGTGAGTAGACATTTTGCTACCGTAACTGCTGTAGCAGACCGCAAAGCCCAAGCTTCTGCCCATCTAGTTGCGTAATCTGTGCAAGTCAGTATGTATCGATTGTTACTGGATACTGCTGGAGGTGTAATTGGCCCGATAAAATCTAAACCCCATTTCTGAAAAGGTTCAAATGGTAAGATGGGTTGCAGGGGAAAAAGATGCCGTTGTAAAGGCTGACCAGATCTTTGGCAAGCATCGCATTGTCTAACAAACTGTGAGACATCTCTGTACATAGTTGGCCACCAGAGTCCTCCTTGCAGAATTTTCCGGTGAGTTGTCTGCTGCAAAATGGCCACCGGAAGGAATTGAGTGAGCCAAAGTGATAACTGAGTTAACTTCATGTGGTGGAATACAGCGAAGTAGGATTCCGGTAGGATCTGTATAATACAGTTCTCCAGCAACTAACCGAAATCGGCGGCTAAAAACTGCGATTTTTCTTCGAACTGCCTTGGCAGTCTCGGCTGGAAAGCGTCCTTCGGTGAGAAAGGTTAGAATCTGATCATAGTATGTAGATGGTGTTTGTAAGTTGGGTGACTCATCAGGTAGTGGTTGAGCGTTATAAATCGCAGGAGTCGTATCATCTATTCCTACCGGATCTTCACCGGAATCTAGGCGTGATAAGAAATCTGCTAAGGCATGTGCATTTCCGGGTCGGTGAATGACATCATAATCGAATTCTTGTAAAAGTAGCACCCATCGTGCTAATCGTCCTCCTAAGTGCTGCTGTCTTACTAGATAAACAAGGGCCGCATGATCCACATGAAAGGTAAATTTCCGGCCTAGTAGGTAATGTCTGAACTTTTTGATTGAGTAAATCAGTCCTAGACATTCTCTTTCCGTGGTGGAGTAGTTCTTTTCTGCAGGCGCAAGTCTTCTACTGGCGTAATAAACAGGGCGAAACCACTTCTCTGTTTGCTGCATCAGAATACTGCCGATTGCAATATCTGAAGCGTCGACAAAAACATGGAACGGGTTGTCCCAGTCCGGTGGTTGTAAACTTGGAGCGTGCGTCAGGAGATATTTGAGTCGATCAAATGTAGTTCGATATTCTTCAGTCCATTCAAACTGTCTGGGAGTCTTTGCGATTAGCCTGTTCAGTGGTACTGCTAGGTGAGCAAGCCACCGTAAGTGTCTGCCGTGCCATCGTATTTGACCCATAAAACGCATTACTTCCTTCGGAGTTGTGGGTATCGGGGCTTCTAAAATCGCTGAAATCTTATCCGGGTCCACTCGAATACCTTGAGCAGATACAATATGCCCAAGTAGTTTGCCACACGAAACGGCAAACACGGATTTGCTGGGATTAAGGCAGAGTCTATATTCTCTACACTTCTGAAAAGAGCAGCGTAAATGGAACAGATGGGCTATCATCTTTCCAAAGATTGAGAAGTCGTCGAGGTAGACTTGCATGAATGAAGTGAGATAAGGAGAAAATATCTCCTGCATACATCTTTGAAATGTGCTTGGTGCATTTCTCAATCCGAACCACATTACTGTGCAGGCAAAGACTCCCCAATTGGTAATGAAGGCAGTTTTTGGTATATCCTCTTCAGCCATTCTAACCTGGTTGTACCCGCTGTATCCATCTAAAAAGGAATACATTTCATGACCTGCGACTCTATCGAGCATGGTATCCAAAAAGGGAATCGGGAAAGGATCTGGTACTGTTGCTGCATTTAATTTCCGGTAATCCACACAGATTCGTAACTGCTTGTTTTTCTTTGGCACGATCACGATGGGTGAGATCCATTCAGCGTGTTCTACTGGCACAATGAAGCCGACTTTTAATAGTCTATCAAGTTCGGCTTTTACTTGTGATGCATAATGGGGGTTCATTCTGTAGCTGGGTTGTCTTTGTGGTTTCACTTCCGGTTTCAACATGACCCTGTGTTGATAGATGCGCGGATCTAATCCTTTCATGTCTTTGTAATCCCATGCAAAGACGTCTGTGAATTCCTGAAGAAGTTTAATCAAATCCTCCTTAAATGTTTCCGGTAAGTTCTGCCTCATCTTCACAGGTCGTGGATGGTCTTTGTCTCCTAGATTGTACGTGATCAGCTGGTCTTCTGGAACATAAAATTGTTGAGGTTTCTCATCTGTTGGCTTGAACAGTGGTTGTAATTTGTCGTCATGGGTTGAGGAAGTATCTTCCTGGACCGAATTTCCGGTGATAGCTACTACTGTACATATTGACGTGTTCCAGTTATCTATGACGGATTGCAGGTCAACAGTTCCTAGAGACATTAAATCGGCATTACTCTTCAGAAATTGCTCTTCTTCATCATCTGACAATCCATCTAACATATGAACTGGTTCAGCAAAGTACGGTCTGGCGTGAGGTTCGAAAGATTGCATAGCATCTAGTTTCACCACATATTTACGATGGGCATCCTTGAATGTAAGTTCTTGTGCAGACCAGTCCTGAATCACCTTCGCATGCTTCAGCCAAGGTCGGCCGAAAAGAAGATTGTAATCCAAAGTGGATTCGGGTAGATCTAGTATGATAAAAGTCATCTTGAAAGTTGTACCTTGTAGAGTGATTGGTACATTCCGCACAAGTCCTACAGGATGGACTCTCGATTGATCCGCCATCCGAACAAAGAATTGCACTGGTTCAATTTCGGTCCAGCCTAGCTTTTTGCATAATGCTGCGGTTGCAATGTTTACGCCTGAGCCTCCATCAATCAATACTTGCGTGATCTTCTGGTTCTTATACCATACTGTGATCAAGGGCACTGCGTGGTCAATTGCAGCATCAGGTTCCGGTTGAACTGCGGCTGTTGTAGGAATGCAAGAAGGTACTGGACTGAATTGTTGCTGAAACTGTTGTCGGATCCCAGGCACTAAGGCCAGAAGTTGGCCTAGAGGCAGCGTGATGGATGCCTTGGACAAAATTTCCCAGGCCTGTTGAGCTTGATTATCTTGTTCTTTTGGACTTGAAGTTTCTACCGACGCAGAAGTGTCTGCTGTTTTCTCTGCTGATGATGATGGCCCTACTGATGCATCCTTTTGTGTTGTTGCGTCCTTTGATGCAGAAGCCTGAGTCACCGGAATAGTTTCGGGGAACACTGGTGGTTCTGTTGTGGTCCAGTGACTAGCTTTGTTATACATCCTTCGTTGTTCTTGTATCCCTGGTTCAAAGATTTCTGCTGCCGACTGAAGTTGTTTACCGGAACGGGTCTGGACTGTAGCAATCTGTGTCTCGATCGGTGTAATTGTTACCATGTTGGCCATTGGATTCTGGCGTTCCTTCTTTCTTTGATCATACTCTATTGCGTCTTTACAAAACCTTCTAATGTGGCCGACTGCGCCGCAAAAATGACATCGTGGAGGTGGGAACTCAGGGTTTCCCGGTGGTGGTCCATTCTGCCATCGGTTGGCATTATAAGTGTTGTTTCTCTGTCCTCGATAGTTCCGATATCCTTGTTGTTGATTGTTTCTCTGTTGCGGAGGCACATAGCGATTTACTGGTTGGCCATGTTCGTGGATGACTGTATTGACGGTTGTTGTCCCTTGTATTCTAGCGTTGTAGATACAGTTTCCGGTGGTGTGTCCGGTAGTGTTGCAGATAGCGCAAAACACTTGGTTCAGTGCACAGTTGGCACTTGTATGCCCCGAATTTTTGCATGTGGTGCAATATACTTGCCTGGTGATATCTTCAGCCATATTTTTGTTTGTTTTAAACCATTCCAAGTCTTCTGAAAATCCACCAACCTTGGATTCTAGCTGTAGAGCCATTGCAATGACGGCATCCAAGGTCATGGCTCCGACACATCTTATGATCATGATCTGCTTCAGTTGTGGAGTTAATCCATTGATAAACCATTGAGAGATGACATCGTCAGGTAGGTTAGCGTGAGCTTGTGGTATCTGCCGTAAATGTGTTCTAAAGAGGGTAGCGTACTCCTGGACGGTCTGATTTACTTTCTGTCTGTTGTTCTGTAGATACTCAAAGATTTCAGCAGGATTCTTCTTTAGTCTGAATCGCTGTAAAAAGGCGTCTCGTACTGCATCGTAAGTACCGAAATGATTGATATCATATTCCGTGAGCCATCTCGCCGCTTCATTGATCAGTGTTGATTGAAAAACAATGGCCTTATACGCCTGATCTGGTGGATGGTTAAGAACTGCATAACTTATCTCGAACGTTCGTACGTGGGCGTCTGGGTCGTCTCCTGGGAATCCACCGAATTTCGTGTAGGTTACTCCTGTTGGAGGTGGCCTTGGCGGTCCTAGCTGTTGTTGTTGATGGTGTTGTTGTTGGTGTTGCCCGCTCATTGTGAAGGGTTCAGGGTTTCCGTCTATATCTCGGGATTGATCGGGTGAACTATCGGGACTTGTATCGCCGGATGGTGCGTTTTCCGGTGTGCTGTGTCGACTTAAGATGCTTCGGATCTCTGTTTCGAACAGCTTTCCTTCCTTCTGGATGTCTAATATTCGAAATCTTTCTTCCAAACACGAAGGTCGAGCTGATGATTCCGCAAAAAAGGCTAAACCTTTGCCAGCGATCGGTGATTCTATAACCGGAACCTCACCGAAATGAACCGAGATTGGGCCAGAATGCCCTGTTTTACTACTTTTACCGAATTTTTCTAACGTATTTCTGACCGTGGATAACTCTAAATCTTTATCTGATATTGTTAAACTAGGTTCCAACGGCGTTTTGATAGAGTCTGGACTTGCTATATCTTCGATATGCTGGGTCAAAGTAGCATCAGAATGTATCAAAGGCGTTGACCGTTCTACCGGTATATGACCGGAATCACTTGTAACGTTTCTACTTTCCTTGACCACTTGGTCAGATCTAGTTATGCCTGCTTCTCCCGAGGCTATCTTTTGTGATTTTCGTGCTTCAATCTGACGATTCTTAGGATATGTTTCGCCCGATCGAGTGACCGGCATGTATCATTGCCCAGTGATACTATTTGAGCAGTTCGCAACAATCTGGATCTGTTGCTACTGTTAGTGAAGAAAAAATGTTGCTGGATGTTTGCTTCTTACAAACCGTTAGCACTCTAATGCCACTTTCTCGTAATCAAATGCTACTTTACCGCATACAACGGGCCAGAGAGCTGGCAAGCGGATGCCACTTTCCCACAGACGGCGCCAAATGTTAATGGGTAAATCGTCGTTTACTACTAACGTGACTGGTAACTGCCTGCCGCAGACGTTAATTACTAATTCAGAACAACAACCCTTCGGAGACTCCAGAATCTGGTTCCACACCTGCGTACCAGATATTTCCGAGTCTCTCTCTTTCTCTGTACTCAATCTCACCGCAAAAAAAATAAACTGACTCGAGCCACGTGGGTCCTTGGGAGTGGTAGGGGTCTGTTAGACAGAGGCCCTGTACTATTTTCCCAGTTTCTCACTCAACAGTAGTTATGGCTTTTCCGTCTTAGCTCAGTTTTTGCTCCTGAACAACTTCAACTCGATCAACGTACTGGACTCAGAGCTCACAGGCTGTTCTGCCATAGTAGTGGAGCAGTAGTCCGATATTACAGTCCAACATTTTTAGTAACTTGACATGCAACTCTTATTATTAGTCACAGACTTACCGTGTATCCACCCTTCAATCCGTAATATCATCTGATCGCAAGACGCATCGCAACAATGTTACCATTCTACGCGTACTTAGACATTCCCAGCGTTACCTTGAACACAGACTATGTTACCGATTCAGTCACTTACAGAGAATCATAACAACTCATGTCCATCTGTCAAGCTTACCTATTCCACCACAGAAATGGCAAATAGACAACACTCTAACACCTTACGCATAATCAAGATACCTCAACTCATTACCAAACAGAATCTCACAATCGTAGTACCGACTCGTAACACCACAGTGTCTCACACATACGCAGCCAAATGATTACACAGAGAAGACGCACAGAACAGGACAGAACCAAGATACTCTACTCGTTTACACACAGTAGAAGAAGTAATTCCAACACAGGGCTCACAATATACTCGCAACTTCCCAAAACAGGGACTCTTACAATGCACACGCAACTTCCCAACAAACGGGGACTCTCTCTCATGCCCTCTCGTCCCTTTTCATTGCTTTAAATAGAGTTTTGTTACAAGGCTTTACGCGAATCTTTCTTTACCGCGTACTTTCAGAAGGGTTCTTTCTACATTAAAAACCTCTGTCTAAGTACAATTGTCCTTTGTTCGGTGGCCGTCTAACAAATGCTTTCTTAAGTCTGCAAACATAAGATGGATGATTAGGGTTTTCAAAACCTGGTGGTTGTGACATGTATACCTCTTCACTTATCCAACCATTTAAGAATGCATTTTTGACATCAAGTTGGAGGAGTCTCCAATTCCTTGCAGCAGCTACACTTATCAATGTCCTGATTGTAGTCATCTTTGCAACTGGTGAGAATGTTTCCTCATAGTGTATACCATGAGTTTTGAGCATCCTTTGGCAACTAATCTTGCCTTGTACCTGCAAACTGATCCATCTGAATTTCTTTTAACTTTATATACCCATCGGCAACCAATTACCTTTTGATTCGGCGACATTGGAACCAAATCCCAAGTGTCCATTTCCTTCAATGCATCTATCTCTTCGTTCATGGCCTTTTCCCAATTAGGGTTTCCCTTTGCCTCTTCATAGGTTCAGGGTTCCTCTGAAATAGAGTCTTTTGCCAAGTAGATTGAATGCTTTGTAACAAATGTGGAATCATATCCATACCTTTCTGGTTGTTTCTTCTCTCTTGCTGATCTTCTAGGTGCTTGTTTGGAGCATTCTCCAACCTCTTGCATCTTTGCTTTGCCTCTTGACTTCCATAGCTTGTAATCCCTTTCTCTTTCATCTTGGTCATCGTCCGTATCACTTCTTGGATCCTGGAACTGTGTATCATGCTTGCTTCCTAATTGATGAGAGTCAGAATCAAGATCATATGGTAGTGTTACCTTTTGTTTATCTTCATCATACCAAGACCTGTGTTCTTCAAACACAACATCTCTACTTGTAGTGAATTGCTTGGTTGAAGGATTGAAGAACCTGTAACCCATCTGAGTTGAATTATATCCAATAAACACTGCCTTTGTTGCCCTTCCATCTAGCTTACCTCTTATTTGTGATGGTACATGAACATAAGCTAAACAACCAAAAACCTTGCAATGTCCAAGACTAGGTTTTCTTCTATGCCATGCTTCATAAGGAGTCATACCTTGAAGCGATTTGGATGGTAGTCGATTGACAAGGTACACTGCAATTGAAATAGCTTCTGCCCAAAGATAATGTGGCAACTTCTTCTCTTCAAGCATTGTTCGGGCTGATCCAACCAATGTCTTGTTTCTTCTCTCTGCAATTCCATTTAGTTGAGGAGAGTACCTAGTAGTTACTTCCCTTTTGATACCTTTGTCCTGCAAGAACTCATCAAACTCTTTGGAGAAGTATTCTCCCCCTCCATCAGATCTGAGCTTCTTTAGTGATCTACCTGTATGATTCTCCACATGTGCAAGATACTTCTTGAAGCAATCAAATACTTCATTCTTACTCTTGATAAAGTATAGAACAGTCCATCTACTATGGTCGTCAATAAATGAGACATAATACCTTAATCGTGCCAATGAAGGTTCTTGACTTGGTCCCCATACATCTGTGTGTACTAAGTCCAATAAGTTGTTGTGGATGTAGCCTTTGTGGTTGAATGGTTGTCTTTGTGCCTTCCCAATCTGACATGCATCACACCTGTTGATCATGTGTTGCTTTGATATGTTCGGCAGTCCTAGAACACTTTGATCCCTGCATATATCCTTCAAGGTTCTTTCATTCACATGAGCAAGTCTCTTATGCCACACTTCAAGCTCACTTAGGGTTTGAGACCCAAAGTTGAATAGAGCTATGTTCCTGGTATCTCCTACTTCAAAAGTAAAGAGCCTACCATGCTTCTCACCTCGGGCTATCTTCTTGAAGCCTTGACATGGATCTTCCACAAAAGCTCCATGTTGGGTGAACCTAACTTGCAAGCCTTTTTCAACTATTTGGCCTACACTTATTAGGTTTTTAGTGATAGTGGGTACATAGAGAACCTTACTCAGAATGTTTGTCCTTCCATTGGAAGCTTTGACATTACCAATCTTCTCCACATTGTGCTTCGTTTCATCCCCTGTTTGCACTTCATGTCTATGCTTTGGACTCTCCAAGTCAGATAGAAGAGCAATGTTGCCTGCAACATGATTCGAACATCCTGAATCTATGTGGAACAAATGATCGTCTTCTTTACCTTCTTTGTGGCTTAGGTTCATAAGAAGCAATGAGTCTTCATGTGGTTGATCTTCTGAATAATTGTTGTAGTCCCTTCTATTATAGCTTCTATTGTTGTTGTTGAAGTTGTGTCCACCTCTGCCTCTATTGCCGCCATATCCACCTCTTCCACTTCCTTTCTGGGTCTTCCCATTGAACCAGCAATTCTGAGTGGTGTGGTTGGTCTTATCGCATATGGCACAAGGTTGAACATTCTGACCTTTGGCTTTGTCTTGCTTTGGTCCTTTCTTCTTCCCTTTCCACTTGCTCTTGCTTGCAAAGTTGGCTTGGGAAGTCTCTTCTTCGTCTTCTTCCTTCTTCTTGCCTTTCTGCTTCTTATCCTTCTTTTCTGCATATAGAGCACTAGTTGAACTACCATGATAAGAGTTACCTTCCTTTATGCTATTATTGGCTTCTTGATTGAAGAGTTGTCCAAGAAAGATGTTGAAGTCTGGAGTTTGCACATCCATGATGAGATCGTAAGCCGTCGTGAAGGATTGCCATTGCTTATCACTTCGAATGCCGTTGAGAATTTGCCTCATGATGACCTCTTCTTCAATCAGCTCTCCAATGGATGCTAACTGATCCGCAACCTCCTTGACCTTGGTAACAAACTCTGTGATGGTTTGTTTAGGTGTCTTCTTCATTTGGTTGAACTCGTTCCAAAGATGATTCTTTCTTGCTTTGGTACTAGCAGAAAAGAAAGTCTCCAGGGCATCCCAAGTCTCTTGAGATGTCTTGCATCCTCTAATATGTGGTAATAGAAAGTCAGAGATAGAGTTTAGTATGTACGACCTTGCTTGAGCATCCCTTGCGCACCAAAGTGTGAGCTTATCTGTCTCCTCTTGTGTAGGTCCTCCTTTGGATCTTGGAATAGGCATAGCTTCATCACCTGCTACAATTCCATAAAGATTTCTACCTTGCAAATAGGCCTCCATTCTAATTTGCCAAGCCGCGTAGTTGTGTCGATCAAGCTTCTCGATCATTGAGGGAAATCCATCACCCATCTTGATCTAGCTCTGATACCACTGAAAGAACTTGAAGAAGCTTGTCGAAGGTAGAAAAGTGCGTTTTGAAGCGATGAAGTTTGGTCAAGCCAACCGGCACAAGACCAGCCCTTGAGCTTATGGAGACTCAAATAGACCTTATAGGCATGTGATAAGTGCAAAGAAACACACTATGTACCTTGGAGCATCAAGGAGAATGAGTCGATACAAAACAGATAGGTTCGCGGGTCGACTAGCTCAAAAAACTTACTATCTATGGAAGAGACAATGAACTTCAAATGCCCATAGCGACCAGCGTGATTACAATTAGAAAAAATACTTTTATGGGAGTGATACACATAGGGTTGAGTGTATGGAATGCACAAAAGTATAAGGAATAAGCAAAATATGCTATAGGAATGAATGCGACATTCACCGGTGGTACTTCCTATTTTTCAGGAATACGTAGAGATTGACCCCGAGGCAGAAAAACTGAGATTTCTCCAAATCTGCTGAACCAAATGCTTTGAACATTTACAGGCATAAACTAGACACTAAAACCTTTCCAATGAGTCCTCTTGCACTCAATTTGGAGCTCTGAGGAGAGAGCAGCAGCCTCTTCAAGATTACTGTTGGCGAAGAAGATGATGCAGAAAATTGAAGGAGCAAGACAATGATGGTCACAAGTGTATGTATATTGCTTCCATGTATAATACAAGTGATTTCAACTCCTTATATAGCCTCTAGGAGTGTTCCACGACTTTTACAACTTGAATTTGAATTCAAATGAAGGTGGGAATGGTTGTTGGAGGGAATCAATTCACTTCCAAATAATCTAGGAAAAGTGAAGATCTTGATTGATCTACTTTTAGGTGACTTGATTTGCTTGATTGAATGCAACTTCAACCACCAAAATTTCGTGGGATTTTGGCTCTATATTTCTACCTTTACATGTGTACAACTCAAGGCTTTTACAATGGTAAATGAGCCATCAAAATATTCTCAAAAAAATACAATAAATGAGCATATGAAAAAGAACTCTCCAACGGATATTCTTTCGACGCGATAGCCTTTGATGTAGATCAAATCCACCTCAAGCATAGTGTAAGCTTGATGTTCCAACACATATCTCACTCAATTCTTGTAATCTTTGGTTTGTTCAAAAGCTATTCAAGTTATCTAAAGTTGGTTAAAGGCCTGGATACTTCTTTGCATATTTTGAGAGAACCAGGTTTACGAGTGAACAAGTATCTACTTGTGTACACCTAGTGAAGAGAAAATGTATTCTATCTTGGAGGTGTTGGTTCTCCTAGTATGAGTAATCATTTTAAGTGAAATAACTTGCATTGGCGAGGCCTTAGAGTCTATTTTATGTATGCAAAAGTTCTAGAGTTCAATCTTCATATTGTCATAGATTTAATAATTTCATGAAGTAGAGGTTCTATGAAGTTGCCTATGAGGACACTATAGCTTCAAGGTTGCATAGGGAAGTTGTAGATTCTCCCAAAAATTCATGGGGATGATCAGTCTCTTTTAGCTCAATGCATGGGACAACTCCATGTAACTCTGTCCCTGGATTGACCAAGATTTCAATTATTGTCTCTAATTTTGTTACCTATAAGCTTGTAGTATCCTAGTGTGAACCCTCTCTATGAAAGAGGGAGTTCTTGTCCCAATGTTATATTTATTTGATTGGCAAAAGAAGCCTCTTTTTTTTGTAGAAAGAGACCTTCTTCTAATGCAAATAACAAGTCACACCTTTACTTACATATTCATGCATGCACATGTTAGAGAGAAGCACCTAATTTACAAATCTTTGTTCAACAAAGAATTCTACAAGTTCTTATTTCCTTATTGCATCGGTCTAGCTATCTGTGTACAAGATATTTTTGTCACTCATTCTCTCTATATTTGCTCAACTCTTTGTTGTTGTGCCAACTTCCACATGTGGTATCAGAGCCACCATTTTGCATATTCAGAAGGTACTCAACACCTCGAATAAGCAACATTACAACAATTTCAAATGTTTCAATATGAAGCACTCAACATGAGGCACCTAGTCGCATTTAGCAAGCAATCTCCTCATTGGGGATTTGCCTATAATGATAGAAACACGAATATGAGGCTATGTCAAGGTAGCTTTCATTAAGTGCGACCTTGATATTACATCACACTGCAACATCTCTATCGTGGTGAGGAATGATTTTGGAAACATGGATTCCTGACCACGTTTCTGAAATATCTTTCCTAATACAAATACATGAGAACTTTGGGAACAAAATGGTGATGGCATCTATAGTCGATCTCGCAGTATCTATTGCTCCATCATCATTTGATCGTGCATCACATGGGCTCAAGTATTCTAGTGGTATTTTGAAGACACTCTCTTTGTTGAAATGGCAATTTATTCTAGCTAGAGGCCTGTGTGACAGGTCTAACTCTCTCCATCCTACCGCATGCACTTTCTCCTCTACCTGGTCTGTTAGATATCTCTCAAATCTCGATATGGAGAGTATTGAGGATTACCAATCCCTCAAATAGTGTTGGATGCAATTTATGGATACAAGCACCCACAAGCTCTACATTTTAATGTCATATACCTTTGATTATGAAGAGTACCTAGCTGATCACCACGTTTTTTAGTGCATAAAAGCAAATAAAATAGTGTGGTACATCAGGCTTGGTGAAAGTTTTCTATAGGGCCATTTATTTTAATGTATAATTTGCATAAATGATGGATCACAATTATATATATATCCTCCTGTGCAAGGATTCATTGTTGTTGCTACAATTAAATGGGATCATAGTCACTACATCAACAATTTCTAAGGCTTCATTGCTTAAAATTCTACATGTGAATGATAGCCACTTAGGGGTTTCCATCCTTCATTACAATTCTTTCGTAAGATGTTTTCCCCATCAGATATTTATAGTGAAGAAATGTACTAAGAATAGGGCCAAAGATATAGAGCATTCATAATGATCATACCCTTGCTAAATATAACCTCATATTTTTTCAACAATTGTCAAGAAAGTAATTAACACCAAAAACCTTTATTGCTCTATAGTAATTCTTATGAGTGTAGGTTTGAACATGCTATGTATAAATGCCTTTCTTGTGTGATGTTTTTCACCATGTAATAATGGAAATTAGGCACCCCTTTTATAGAAGGGAAGGACCTTTTCCAAGCTATTTTTAGTTATTTTTATCCTCAGGCCCCTAAGTGCCTACAACAAATTCCTACAAACAATAACAAGTCAAGCAACAAAAAATTGGACGAGTCAAAAGAAAGCAACAACTACAACAAAGCAATTTTATAAGACATTCAATATCTTTGTACCATCCTCATTTGTATAGGGTAGGATTTGTACCACCCATGAGTTAAATGAAGAACACATATGTTGCTCTAGCACAATGGTGAGAACCACGTTAAGAAGCTTCACCTCCTTAATTGTCAATCCGCGGAAGAGATAGGAGTGATATGAAGATCGTGAATGTGAGATGATGTGAGAGTGAAGGTGAGAAGCACCAAGATGCACACACACATACACACACACAATGAAGAGACAAGCAAGACACAATGGAAAGTGGGAAATTAGCTCTATTACTCAAGAACACTATTACAAGCTCAAAAGAACTCTAAACTCCAACAAGCTAACCTCAAAAATGAGCTCTCTAGCTCTTTTTATAGTTTCTAGACTAGTTTTGACCGGTTTCACATCAAGTGACCGGCATAGTTAAAAAATAGGTCCTAGATGCTATTTGGAAGGGTAAACGGTATCTAAAAATAACAAAATTTGGTACGCGCATTCTACCTAAGCTCCTTAAGCTCGAGGACTCCTCGGCTTGCACAAAATGGAGCTATGGATTACAAAATGGGGTTTTCTATGATACATATGTTACAATTAGTGATAAAAATCACTGTTGAATGTTTTGAAAAGTGATAAAAAACATATTTGTTTGAGAAATTGATCCGACTGGCTCCCTGCTTCGTCGTTACATGCTTCCATGGCGTCTGTGCCTCTGGCTGCTTCCAACAACCCCCTCCCTCTCGCTTCTGTCGTCCCTGACAGAACCTTGTTGTGCGGTCTGTCGGATGTAGTTTTGTAGGAGGTCGTGAGCGAGGGTGTGCTCAGATACTCGAATGCCTCGGGCTAGGTCTGCCTCGAGCTTCTCCCAATTAACTGGTTGTGGTTCATCTGATGGTGGGAGTCTGTAATGCATGGAATACACCAACTGTTCATAGGCAAATAATTGCAATAAGTGAGTCGGCCTGCTGATGAACACTTCAGAGTGGTATTCCCAGAAACCGGTGGTGAACATTTCTTCGAATGTTTGCTTGTAGCACGCCGGTAAATACTTGACTCTGCTATGCCAGGCATAACACACCCGGAGCGATGGCGTTGTACTCATGTCATATGCGAGATCCAAGTTGCCATGCTCAAAGCCCGGGGTATTAACATGTGGTGCTTTGACTCGCCGGAAGACTTTAAATATCATTTGCATCATGTCAAATATCTTGACAGTCATATGCGCTGCGATATCATCCATATATCTCAAGCGAGGGAGCCAGTGACGGATCGTTGCCATCATGTAGCCAATTGTCGGTGATCCTGTAGGTGGCCTGAAATATGGGTAGTTCAGCCAGTCTTGGCACTGCTTATTGTTTTGTACTTTGATAGCGAAGGCAGTCCAGGAGCGGCGACGTGGCACGGGTCCCCAACATGGGTTGTATTTTAAATGTAAAGGTGCCTTAACCCATGTGCTCATCATTTCAGGGTACTCCTGTAAAAGACGTGTACGCCAATCTGGTTGATAAATAGTGCCTTGTTGCGCATCCAGTGGCAAGTCTTCAGGCTCGAATTGAGTTGCATGTGATGGCTTCTTGCCAGTTCGCTTCTCTATGGCCAGCTGGTATTCGGCCATTAGCATGAAGTAAGGTTTGTATTGAAGCTCATGCCCGGATATGTACCTGCGTGGGGCCAATTGAGCAAAGTAGGGAGATTGCAAAATTCTCTCTTCGATCATGGCCATAGCATGTAGCTGGGCCTCGACTCTAGCTGAGTGGGTTCTGCCCATTTCCTCCACAGTCTTCATCCATGCGAGAGTTGGAAGTTCATACGTCATCTGGCCTTCGACTGTGACTTGTCCGCCTGGGATGGGCTGTGGCTCGTACGCCTCTTCAAATGTTTCCTCCACCGGAATAGTTATGTTCTCGTCGTCAGCTGGGATCTCCGGTGGGGAGTCGGGCCGTGGTGGCGCTTCATATACGTCAATTCTGGACTGGAGAGTGATTACCTGGGCCTATAATGCGTTGAGTTCGTCGAAAATTTCAGGGTCCACAGGTGCTGGTAATTCTGCTGCTACTTGTACTTGTTGTGTTGCCGGTTCTCTGAGCTGTAGTAGCTTGTGATCTTCCTTTAACTTCTGATGCTCTTCGTTCATCCGATCATAGTCCTCGAGCAGTCTAACATGGTCTTCTAGCAACATCTTCATTGCTTCGGATGGGATTGCCTTGAATCTGCTAGGACTTAAGGGTTGTTCTGGATGGTCCAATGCCGCTTCCAAATTCTCTCTATTTTGCTCTTGGAGTCTCTGGTTCTCCTCTTTTGCTGCGGCTAGGTGTCTTCTTAGTAAGCCCATGTTCCGTGTTAGCGTTGCATTGCGGATGGTCTGGGCTCTTAATAAGTTATCCAAGTCAGCAGTGGCTTCCTTGGTCTTTTCTTCACTTTCTAGTTCCAATTTGTGATAAGCCTCGCGTAATTCCTGGTTGCGGGTGTTCAGAGAGGCATTCTCAATGGACAATAAATTAAGCTGCGACTGTAAGTCATTGGTTGTCCTCTGCAGCTGCTGATAATTATCACCAAGAGATGTGAACTCATCTCTGACTTGCGTCATACACATGAACATCTGTCGGAATGCATTATCTACAGTGGGTGATAGTATTAACGGGGTGCTAAATGAAGATGCAGTTGGTGTAGATGCAACGGGAAGGGGGAATGGGGATGGGAAGGTGGATGATGTAGTGATTGTTGAAAATTGTGATGTACCTAAAAATGTTTGTGCCGTGAGTGAAGTGAGTGATGGTGCAGTGGGTGGTGAGATGTCCATGTCAGTGGACGTATCTAGTGCGGTGACCGTGAATATGGGTGTGAATGTGGGTGCTCGTGCTGGTGTAAATACGGGATTTACAAATGTTGAGGGGTAATTTTCAGGGGGGCTGGCTGGAGCAGCTTGGTGGAAAGGGGAAAGAGGGGTTATAGTGGGTCGGGGAGGTGAGATGGGGGAGAAGGTTAAGGGTGGGGGGAATGGGAAAGGGGGTCTTGGAGTTGTGGGGAAAGATGGAAAAGATTGATGAAGGAATGGGTTGGATAGAAAGGTGGGTGTGGGAAGGGGTAGATTAGGGCTAATGGGCGCGGGAATTGTGGGGTGAGTGGTCGTAAAGACGGTTTCTGCAACACCACCAGCGAATGAAGATGTGGGTCTGGGGGAAGGAGGGTGAAGAGGGGAGGCTGGATGGACTGGCGGTGAGAGAGGAGCGGTTGGGGTGGTCGGTGCTACTGAGGTTTGTACAGTTGTAGCGCGGGGTGGGGAATCTACAAAGACGGTTTCTACGGCCAATGAACTTTCGGGGACGAGGCGTGCCTCCCTGGCTTGTTCTGAAGATTGTGCTCCGGTTGGTACACGAATGTATTCGCCGGGCTTTGAAAGTAATCGTACTCTGCGGGGGTCAAACTGTGGCAGTGGCTTTCGTTGCAAGTACCTGAGTGCCTCGTTGGAGCCTACTGATTGGACTAATTCTTTGAATCCTTTGATATAGGCGTCTTCGAATCCGCCTGTGACAAGTTCTTGTTCTATTATTTTTTGGCTCTCTTCCTCTGTCAGCTTCTTGCGTGCCCAAACTTTTTCCATAGTTCTATACAACTTCTTGATAGCCAGTGTGTAAGCTGCTGCCTCGTAAGTTTCATCTTCATGGGTACTTGTATCGCCATGTGTGTCTGTTTGTTGGCCTTGGCCATCTGTCTGTTCCTGCTCTTGGGATTCATGTGTTCCCTGGCTAGCTTCGTCGTCTCCTTCGTCATCATCGGTTGCTGTCCTTTCGTCATCAGAGCTGGACACGATCTATCCTTGTGGCTGATCCCTGGGTGTAGTAGGGTAGCTAGGCCTTTCAAATTCTTGGGAAAACAAGTGTCCTTCTGAATACTGGAACTGATTGGAGAATGCATCGGGCATCTCAAAATCAAAGGTTTGGTCCAGTGGCTCTGCTTGTCCTGGTTCTAAATGCGGTATTGGAAAAGAGAAAGCTTCCGCACCAATAGTGGTGGGAGCTTCAGCTGCTGTGGTGATAGGTTCTGCGGTTGTGGCTACTGGGGGTGCAACGGAACTGGTGGTGCCCTCCGTTACCACTGGTCTAGATAACCTTATGCGAATAGGTTGTACTGTGGGAGTGGCTGCTGTTGGTGACTGCTCTGGAGATGGTTGTGGAGAGGGTGATTCTGGGACTTGTAGGCACGGGATAGTACCTCTCATCCGCTTTCCAGCTCTGCCTTTGCTAGACTTTCTAGCCTTCCTAGTGGTCCCTTTGAATGCTTTCAGTTCCTCACTGGTCATGGCACGCTCTATGGGTAAATCATATGCCAAGCACATATATATGATCCTGGTGAGGGCGCAACACCCATTGATTACCTTCTTTCGCTCCCATCTATGTTGTGCCAAATAGAGCTGATCAATGATCCAGCTGGCTAGATCAACCGTTTGCGGTCCAGTACACGCTAAGTATAATCCAAACCAGATTCTCTTGTGGGGCATGGTAAAACGATCCTGAGCTGGGAAAGCAAAGTGCTGCATGCATATCCGTAATGGCTTAGAGAGCTCAGGTGTTATAACAGAAATATCCTCCCACTTAGTTACGTCCCCACGCTTCATCTGCTCTGGGACTAGCCGTTCTTTCTCCGTTGGAGTGTGTGTTCCATGAATCTTGATGGCAGCTCTGATTAAATCCTTCGAAAGATAAAATCTTTTGTAAGGTGGATCATCCACTAAAGAAGGCAAAATAAAGGTTTCTGGGATGTCCTTATTCTCTGAGGCCAGCAAAGTGGTGATTAAATAATAACACCTATAAAAGTCAGGTTTGGGCAGAGGATCACTGAAATACTCCGTGAAGCCGGCTCTGGCCCAAACATGAGTTAAGTCCTGGGTGTTCTGTAGGCCTTCGAATTCTCTTGAGAAGAATTGATACTTGCCCCATGTGCGGTCATCAAATGTCATATTTGCTTCAAAAATGAAGTCAGCATCAGCTAATGGTCCGGCTAGGCTTTGGAACCAGTGAGAGTTACGGTGTATCTTCTCTGTGTATCCCATAGGTGGGTTATCGATTGGCATGGGTCCCGGAAATCCCTGGAACTCTGGCGGTGGAGCGGTCGGGTGCGATTCTGCTCGCAAAACATTGAGGGGCACCGCAGCTACGTTGGGGCCTGCTTTCGATGGTCCTGCTTCGGTTTGCATGATGACTGATGAGCTAATGGAAAAGATCTGCTACAAAAGATTAACACATTAGTATGGAAATTAATTATGATCCCATTAAGGTGAGACCGCAATCCCTTTCCATAACCGATGTGTAACCCGTGTAGCCAAGTGTCGTGAAGTGATTAATGCAATGATTATTTGCAAAACTAATGCAGGTTTCTATACACCTACATGGTCAGATTATGCATACATTTCTTGATGAGCCGTTATTATGCATGATGTGGGGTTTGGGTGTATGAATTTATACAAGGTTTGGTTGAGGGTGAATTAGTACAAGGGTGGAGTTTAAACGGGGTGGGAAAATTGTTAGATAATGGGGTACAAGAAGACGTCTGGATACGTTTCGGTATCCATTTCCTAAGAGTCTTGGAGTGGGTGGTATGTTTCTGCTGAGGGACAAAAAGTGGTATCGGGTTTGGTGGTATTGAAGGATGAAAAGATTTCGGAGGGTTATATATTACATGGCTAGAGAGTTGGGCTATAATACATTGCTTGGGTACCCAAATCTGCATGGATGTGGGTCTATGGATAAGGTATTTCTTGGCGATCCAAATCTGTCGAGTATTGGTACGTGTAGAAGAAGATCGAGGGGACTTTGGATGCGAACTCTGCTTCTGTTGCAACTTTATCCTGTTCTCATCTGCAGTGTTGCCAATAGCTTGTGGTTGTTGTCCTTTTGGCACCCATATTTGTCTCGTGCCACTTGTTCTGTGATGTTGATACTGCTGCTTTCTTTGCCTTGTCTGGTGATGTTGTCGGTCTGGGTTCCTCTGTTGTGGTTGACTTGTTCGTGATTGGGTTTGAGAGGTCCATTGGACGCTCTGCTTTGGAAAAGAAGGGAGATCCAACACTTGCGTGGCCTGCCCATTAGGAAGTGATTCGTTCTTTATCTTTAATCTAGGCCAGTCCATAGCAAGTTTGGAAGGATGAGCACCGCAGGGTGTTGTGCTCATTTGGCCGCTGATGCAACCCATCTGACCGCTGATTGTATCCATCTGCCCTAGCGGTTGGGTAGCTGCCCCTTCTAGTTTGCAGGAAGCCCCAGGGAAGATCTCCTGTCATTCTTCTGATTGACCACTGTCCATAGCCAAGCCCGAGTGGGTTGGTGTAGAACTAACATGATTGGTCTGACCCAAGATCTTCCGGTCTTCCGTCGCATGCGTTTCATAGGGTCTAGGGTTACAAACCTCAATCGGAATGCCGTTGGGGAAGTCAAGCGGTATCACTCGCTTCTGTTCTAAGGTTCCAATCTGTATGGAGCCTTGTCTAAGATTTAGGTCCACTGAGTGATTGTATAGCCAATCTTGGCCAAGATTAGGGGTTCTATCAGGTCATCATCATGGCACACTAGTAGTTTCGATGTCATGGTCACATCCTTAATGAGGATAGGAAGGTCCACCTCACCCATGCAAGGGGTTTCCATGCCTCCTAGGCCTATGAGGTATGCCTCAATTGGCCGCATTTCTATTCCTGAATCCTTATCGTGGGACCATCTAATCGCACTAGTCGCAGCACCTGAGTCAATTAAAGCCCTGAGCTCTTGGCAGGGGTTGCCGTGCTCTAGCCTGACTGTAATGAATGGTCTCTTGTCCACTATGCTAGGATGAGTGGTTGACTTTACTTGACACATGGCCATGGGATATTTGGGTGTAGTTTCCAGATGGTTATAATGTTCTCTCCCTAGTCCTTGTCTTCTTAACTTCATGCGTTTAATGCGTTCTATTGCTTCTGCCTGAGCTTCCGCTCGTATTCTATTTTCTTCCTCCTTACGCTTCTTTGCCAACGTGAGTTGTCTAAGCATATCCTCATTAAGAGGTTCCTGATATAGCCTGACTCTACAACCACTAATATAATTAGGCATTATATCTCCTTCTAAAGTGGCTAACTGTACTGCTCCACTTGTTGAGAGTCTGTTAATGATCATAGGTCCATAACCTCGCTTTTCTAACTTACGTGCGTGTTGTTTAAGCGTATATACTAGAACTAAATCTCCTTCTTTTAAGCCTTTATCTTTCACATGTGCATCAAAATATGCTTTCTGTCGCTTCTTCGCTGCGTATATGCCTGCTGCTGCCTTTAGCTTGGTTTCTCCTAATCGTTCCAAGTCCATTATTCTCGCTGATAATTCATGGCCGGTCCACTGATGTTCTTGTGCAACCTTAAGGGTCGGTATCAAGAAGTCCAAAGGAAGCACAACATTCTGACCAAAAACCATTTGAAAGGGAGTTGCATTGAGTACGGTCTTCTAGGCCACTCGATATGCCCAAACAGCGTGGTGTAACTGTTTTTCCCAATCTGAACGTTTGTTGTTCACGAGTTTCGTCAGTACGTTACAAAGGATCTTATTAGTGCTTTCAGCCTGACCATTGGCCTGAGGATGATATGGTGCAGATTTTTTGTGAATCACCATAAAATCCTGTAACAAATATTCAATGACTTGGTTTAGAAAGTGAGTGCCTTGATTGCTCACTAACTCTATAGGCAATCCATATCTTGTAAAGATATTTTCAAATAAGAATTTTGCAGTTGTGTGTGCATCATTCTTTTTCCTGGCTTTTGCCTCTACCCATTTTGTAAGATAATCTGTGGCAACAATAATGTATTCAGCATGTGTACCTTTTGCAGGGGGGTTAATGGGTCCTACAAAGTCTATACCCCACTTAGAAAATGCACGTCCGCCCATCATGGGTTTCAATGGCATTTCTTCTCTGCGAGTAGGAAACTGAGTTCTTTGGCACACATCACATCTCTTTACATAGGTATGAGCATCCATGTGAAGAGTGGGCCACCATAATCCTGCAAAGAGGATGGCTTTGATTATCCTATCTGGTCCAAAATGACCTCCTGCAACACCTTGGTGTGCAGTCTCTAGTATGCTCAGATAATCGCTCTCATGAACACATTGTCTTAGATATCCATCTCGTCCTCTTTTGTATAGGTTATCGCCAATAAGTGAATAGTCGTGAGCTTCCTGCTCTAGACTATGTTGTCGAGCTAAGGTCATGCCTTGAGGGAATGTCTTCGTCCTCAAGTATGTCACTAATTGTTCACTCCAGTCTGGTGTGAGAGACACATGATACAATGTAGCATGCTCTACTGGTGGTCTTTCACAACAAACGTTGCATTCCTTACACAACCTATAGACATCTGCTTCCATCGTAGGCCAATATACTCCTAATCTATGCAGAGTCTGTAATGTTCGATGTTTTGAATGATGTTGCTTTAATGCACCTACATGTGCTAATTGCAACCAATTCGCATGTTCTGATTCATCTACATAACAAGCAAGAATCTTTTGATTATCCTGTTTATATATGCTTCCTGCCATTATTTGGTATCTCTGAGACTTGGTAATCTCTCCCTCTTTGATCTTTATCCTAGGATTCTTGGGTCCATATGTCAGAATAGGGACTAGAGGCTTAGCCCATTCTGGTGCTATCTCAAGGTTAAACAAATATGCATCTGGTAGATCATCCGCTACTCCTTGAGGAGCTTCTCCTGAGGTTAATCTCAAAAGGTGGTGAGCTCTAAGATGTGTCTTTCCTTTCCTGACTACTACTTCAAAATCATACTCCATGAGTAATAGAAACCAACGTATTAGTCGTCCTGTGTTACATGGTTTGTTGACTAAGTACAATAGTGCTTGATGATCTGTAAAGAACTTGAATTTGTTGGCCAACAAGTAGTGCCTGAACTTCTTTACTGCGTAGATCATCCCTAATCCTTCTCGTTCCGTAGTGGTGTAATTTCTTTCTGCTGCGTTCAATTGTCTACTAGCGTAAGCTATGGGGAGATCTATGTTACCTTCATTCGTGGGTTGTGCTAACACGCATCCTATGGCGTAATTGGATGCATCCACATGTACATGGAATGGCTTACTCCAATCTGGGGTAGTCAATATAGGTGCTGAGCACAAACGTCGTTTAAGTTCATTGAATGAATTTTCACATTCATCTGTCCATTCAAAATTGGTTAAAAGAGAGTACAAAGGCTTGGCTATGATTGCATACATGTGTATGAATCTCCTATAATAACCGCAATGGCCCATAAATGCCTGTACCTCTTTCACATTAGTTGGTCTAGGTAATTCTCCAATTACTTTCACCTTTTCTTCATCCGTAGAGATTCCATTTTTTGACACAATGTGTCCTAGAATTTTGCCTTGTCTGACCATGAAAACGCACTTTTCTGGGTTCAAACAAGCCTGATATTCTCGACATTTGTCAAATATTTGTCTTAACTCTGGGATATGCGTCTGTCTTGCATTTGAATGAGCACATAAGTCATCGACATAAACTTCCAAGCTCTTGCGTAAGAATTCCTTAAAAACATGACACATGAGTCGCTGGAAAGTGGCGGGTGCATTTGTTAAGCCAAATGGCATTACACGAAATGCAAATATGCCCCATTCAGTGGGAAATGCCGTCTTGTGTTGATCTTCTGGAGCAATGGCTACTTGATTATAGCCTGAAAATCCATCAAGAAAGTTGTAAACTTCCTTGCCCGCAACTCTTTCCAATAGATGTTCTGTGATAGGAAGAGGATAACTATCTCTAATCGTTGCGGCATTAACTTTTTTAAGGTTAATACACACACGCAATTTTCCATTCTTCTTGGGCACAACCACAATGGGGGATACCCATTCAGTATGCTCAATTTCGTAAATGAATTCTGCTTCTATCAAGCGATCTATCTCCTCTTTAATCTTCGCAGCGTAGTTATCATTGTACGTGTACGGTTTCTGTTTTGTCGGTTTTGCATCTGGAGTCATAGGGATTCTATGAGAACATATATCTGGATCTACTCCTTTCAAATCTTTGTAACTCCACGCAAAAACATCTCTATATTCGCGCAATAGGGCAACTAGCTCTTCTTCTTCTTCCTTTGTCAAATCATGCCCTATGTATGTACATTTTTCTTCTTCTCCTTCTATGGCAACTATTATTTTCTTGGTTTTCTCTCGATTATCATATACTTGACCATCATTCGCCTTTCTATTAGGCATTTGTACCATGATTCTTCTATCTTTGATTTCATATTTCTTGAAATTCTCAGGTACTTCAAATAAAGATTCTTCTTTTTCTGACGTGGTTTCTTTCTTCTTTCTTTTCTTGCCTTCACTCTTAGTAGTCACTTCTGTGGCTAACCTCACCTCATTCGTAATTTCCTCGTATCTCTGAGTGTGAGTCTCTACTTCGAAAAAATATTCTTCCTCTGATGCAAAGGGTGGGTCCATGATAATTGATTCTAAATCAAAATCGCTTGCATCCTCAAATGCATCAGTGTTAGGTTCACACTCTTCTAAAATTGCATCGCACATGATTGGCTCTATCGTAAAAACTGAGATATCATAGCCATCCTCGTCACAGTGGGGTGTCCATTGTTCTTCATTGATGGCTACATCCATGGTTGCTAGGATTTCTGCCCAACCATGGGGTTCAAACTCTTTGTCTAGGAATACTATAGGCACGTAGGCTGGATCTTGAAGGGTTCGTGGATGTTGTTCTGCACCTAAGGTCCTGGCTTCTAGCCTTTCTTCCTCTTGTTTGGCTACTTTACACATCCATAAATGGGTATCCTCATGCAACCAAGAAGGATCTGATTCTAATGAGTGCACGGATTCTGTTTCTACTGGTGTCTTATGGATGGTATTCCATTGTATTGGGGGTACATCTCGATGTGAATAGTCCTTAAGATTGACTTTGGTAGTCACCCCTAAATGTTGCAAGTACAACGAATTAGTTCCCCAATCTTGTACAATTTGCAACTGACGCAATAATGGTCGTCCCAATATCATCTCATAAGCATGGTTTTTACTAAAATCACAAATGGCGAAAGTATGCTCAAATTCTACACCACAAGTGGTGAGAGATATGCCTTCTAGTAAGCCTAATGGTTTTTCTATGTGTCCGTCAGCCATTTGTAGCTTCATCCTGGTGGGTCTTAATGCTGGCTTACCCCAACGTTTCCATAAAGCGGTGGTAGCGATGGCTACTCCGGCTCCTGAATCTAAGATGGCTTTCGTGGTGTAGCCCTGATGGGTTATCGGAAGATAAGTGTTACCTTCCTCTCCTTCGCTTACATCTCCAATCTTTTCTACGGGTATTTCTGGTACCTTCTTATGTGATCCTATTTGTGAGGGAGTAGTAGCAAGCTCAGGGAATTGATTTGCTACATGCTTCCACAATTCTGGTTTTACCTTTAACAACTCCTCTAGAGTGAGATTACACTGTACTTTAGTGTTCTTGATCACTTCCGTGTTTCTAGGGATTACTGATTCATCATTCCTCACTATTATCGTGGGTGCTCTCATACTAATAGACTTTGCTTCCCAAGGTCCTGTGAACTGAGGTAATTCTTGTAAAGAATTAGATTCAAATCTTGTGTGTTCACTCAGTTGTTCTTCCTCTACATCATCGTAAATAGAGGGAATGTCTTGGGGAAATTGCTCCTGCAAGTCATCTATTTCTTGAATAGGAGGATGAGTTCCTTGTTCTTTTCTCCATTTCTCTTCTTGGATTTCTCTCAAGAATTCATGTGAGTACCTATGTATGGAAGATAGGTTGTCTTGACTTTCTGTATTGGGTACTTGCGACAGGGATGGTGCATTCCTTTCCTCTGTCTCTGGGACAATAGGGTTCCTAAGCTGATCCTTTTTCTCTTTGCTCTCTATCAAATATTCTAGCCTCTCCATTAGTCCTTGAAAGTGTAATTCCGGTTTTGCCATGTTATTCCAATTAAGATATCTAGAGGCTTCGAACAAAGCTTGTGCTAGTTCTACCATCTTCATGCAAAGTTTAGTTCTCTCAATTTCTAGATCAGCTCGAGGGTAGTTTTTGCTCATTTCAGCTACCTGAGGTCCCTCTTTCAATCTAGCCTGATATGCACGAAACATCATGTCTAAATTCTCTGGTATGGGTTCCGCTAAAACTGATCCTGATTTTTGAGCTGGATTCTCTAGATTCAATTCTTGTGAAGTCAATTCTTGGATTTTGGCTCTAGATTCCTTCAAACTTCCTTCCAATTCAGTTATCTTTTTACTCCATTTTCTCTTTATCCTTTCTCTAGAATCTTTCCAAGATTTCGTCTTTTTACTACTAGATTCTGCAACTTCACTGGTTTCGGCTACTTTCTCCTGATTAAGCTTTTGGTTTTGTAAGAGCGCCTGGGCTCTTGTTATCGCTTGGATAGGCACGTATGTAGGGTTGGATCCATCTGCGTTATTTACAATACCTATCACGTTGATCGGTGTCACATTCGAAGCATTAACAGGGTTCTAAGGACAATCTTTGATTATGTGCTCTTTGCCACAATCGGCACAAAAGCCTTGGATGTTATAGTACTGTGATTGTCCTGATATCGGGGGATGTGGACAATCCTTTATGAAATGATCTCCTTGGCACCTAAAGCATGGTCCTCTAGGGCCCTGTGGTCTTTGTTGTCTCAATTAGGGCCGTGGATTTGGGTTTGTGTACATCACATTAGCATAGTCGGGCTTGGGATGAAAAAGTTATGACCGTTCAGGCCCTAGGGGGTAAAAACTGACAAATAGGTTTTTCTCCAAATATGAGCTAAGGGGTCTCCTATGAGTCTAATTACCCAAAAATTTCCCAAAAATAGCCCCAAAATTGGCCAAAAATTGAAACCCTAAAATTCGCGATGGGGGTGCACAATCGCGATGGTCTGAGATGATCGCGATGGTCTGGGACCGTCGCGATGGCATGAGGGTGCACCGTCGCGATGGCGTGAACTTGGACAATCGCGATGGTCTGAAATTGCACCGTCGCGATGGCGTGAACTTGCACAATCGCGATGGCGTGGATTTGCACAATCGCGATGGTCTGAATTTGCACAATCGCGATGGCGTGGATTTGCACAATCGCGATGGTCTGAAATTGCACCGTCGCGATGGCGTGAGGGTGCACCGTCGCGATGGTCTGAATTTGCACAATCGCGATGGCGTGAAAGTGCACCGTCGCGATGGCGTGAGGTTGGACAATCGCGATGGCGTGAACTTGGACAATCGCGATGGCGTGAAGTTGCACCGTCGCGATGGCGTGAACTTGGACAATCGCGATGGCGTGAAATTGCACCGTCGCGATGGCGTGAAAGTGCACCGTCGTGATGGCGTGAGTCAACGGTCAACATGCACAATCGCGATGGTCCAAAGTGAACCGTCGCGATGGTCTGGGCGCGATGGCGTGAGCCAATCGCGATGGTCTGAATTTTTAAAGTGTCGCGATGATGTGAGGGTGTCGTCGCGATGGTCTGAAGTGCACCGTCGCGATGGTCTGAACTGCCATGTGGCACCGTCGGCGCGATGGCGTGAGCCAATCGCGATGGCGTGACACAATCGCGATGGTCAGAGACCGTTGCGATGGTCCGGCCAAGCCGTCGCGATGGCGTGAGCCAATCGCGATGGTGTGACACAATCGCGATGGTCAGAGACCGTCGTGATGGTCCACCAAACTATGATTTTTTGAGATGCAGCTGTGGATTCCTAGAGGCGCTGGTGTCGCCTACACGCTGGTGTGGTCGCCTTCTCCAAATTCCGAACTTTGCAGACCATCGCGATGGTCTGACACAGTCGGCAATTTCTGACAGAAACTGAAAATTTTACCTTTTTGCAGCCTTCCTGATGCACTGGAGCTCTGTACCTGCAAGAAAACTCAAGAAAACAAAAGTACACACAAGCACAAAAGTTCTCTCTCACTCTCTCGCATGCACAAATGAGGGGAAATGAGGAGAATGGGTGGCTATGGTGAATTTTCTGATTTTTTTGGAGATGAAGATGATGATGCGGTGGTGAAGATGGAGTGTGGGGGAGGTGAAAAACACTAAAAACTAAGTAAAAACAACAAGCAAAAACTGAAATTTTTACCTTCCAACGCCACTTCTTGCTATACTCTTACCATCACACATTCGTCCTAGACTCGATCCCCGGCAACGGCGCCAAATTTGGTGTTGCTCTAGCACAATGGTGAGAACCACGTTAAGAAGCTTCACCTCCTTAATTGTCAATCCGCGGAAGAGATAGGAGTGATATGAAGATCGTGAATGTGAGATGATGTGAGAGTGAAGGTGAGAAGCACCAAGATGCACACACACATACACACACACAATGAAGAGACAAGCAAGACACAATGGAAAGTGGGAAATTAGCTCTATTACTCAAGAACACTATTACAAGCTCAAAAGAACTCTAAACTCCAACAAGCTAACCTCAAAAATGAGCTCTCTAGCTCTTTTTATAGTTTCTAGAATAGTTTTGACCGGTTTCACATCTAGTGACCGGCATAGTTAAAAAATAGGTCCTAGATGCTATTTGGAAGGGTAAATGGTATCTAAAAATAACGAAATTTGGTACGCGCATTCTACCTAAGCTCCTCAAGCTTGAGGACTCCTCGGCTTGCACAAAATGGAGCTATGAATTACAAAATGGGGTTTTCTATGATACATATGTTACAATTAGTGATAAAAATCACTGTTGAATGTTTTGAAAAGTGATAAAAAACATATTTGTTTGAGAAATTGATCCGACTGGCTCCCTGCTTCGTCGTTACATGCTTCCATGGCGTCTGTGCCTTTGGCTGCTTCCAACAACATATGAATATTGTATTACCTTCTTTGTACATGGGAGGAAACATATTTTTTGTACCACCCTAGCTTAGTTGTGACAAAAGAAAAGTCCCCAAAGAACTACTTGTATAATGAAGCTAAAGGGGGGGGGGGGTTGTTAGCCATGAGCTTGTACTATCCTAGTATAAAATTTAGGTCTTTTCTTGTTGTTAACTTTATTTGATTGGCCAAAAAATCCTATTTCTTTTGCATAAAAAGACCTATTTTTAATGCAAATAACAAGGGACACCTTTACTTACATATTCATGCATACACATCTTAGAGAGAAGCACCTAATTTATCCAATCTTCATTTTCTCTATCTATTCAAGAAAGAGTTCAAAAATTCTTTATCTCCTTATCACATCAGTCTAGCTATCTATGTAGGAGAGAGTTGTTGAGATATCAAGCTCAACATGTGATGATCCAGGATGACACGTACCAGTTTTTCGTTTCTCTCACATATGTAGTGGTCACGCCGGTATATGTTAGGGATACTTCATTGAGCTTTATTAGATTTATCTATCGAGAGTGATGGCACATTTGTTCCTTGCCAGCTCACTCATTTGTGGACATTAGGTTTTTCCTTATGAACTAATCTTTATATATTCACTTCTTGTATTTTTTTTTTCAAGGTCATTCTTGTACATTCCTTTTTTTGTAATAGAAGAAGAAGACCATTCTTCCTTGCCTCAATCTGTGTGTGTGCTTCTCCGTGAGAGTGAGAGTGTGTATGTAAGCTCTCTTCCTTATCTCCTTCCTCATGACATGGTATCAGAGCCAGCTTGGATGTAGAGAGCTCGTGGAGAAGGCGACAGTGAAGAGTACACAGCAAGGCATGGAGAAAATGTGATTTACAAACGACCTCCGTTTGCTACAAAAATCAGCATGAAAGTAGAAGACCTAAAAATATTTTTGTAAGTTATCCCTTAAGGGTCACTCATTTTTTTCAGATAGAAGTTTCAGAGCCATCTCGACCTCCATTTCAAGCCTGCAAGGTGTGGCCCACAGAAAAACTAGGTCAGTTTCAGAAATTGTAACTTGCGTTGTGTTCGACAACACTCATATATTCCAAATCCAGAATTTCAAGAGATTCTGTGTACTATTGATACACGGAAACTCTGTTTTTCTGAGATCAAACTGTCACATCATAGTGCAACATTGTTCAAGTAGAAGTGTTGCTTGTAGTGTTTTGCAGTGTTGTGAATTGCTACAGAAATGGCAAATGTAGATGGAATGAGTTAGCTTATGAGTGATAAGCTGGACAATAACGACTTCCTTGCTTGGAGATTCAGAATGATAAATTTCCTGATGGGAAAAGACTACTGGAAGTACATCAAAGGAGAGAATGAAAATGCTCCGTAGTTACTAGAAAGGAATCGGACTGCAGATCAGGTAAGAGCACATGAGGAATGGAATCAAGGAGCACGAAAGGTAATGTATTGGCTATCTATTAGCATACAGGATAGCATGATTGGACACATACAGGATGCCAAGAGTCCAAAAGAGGCTTGGAATAGTTTGGTCACATTGTATGAGACCAATACAAAGGCACGAAAATTGCAACTCAAGAATGAGCTGCATACATTGGGATTCCCATCAATTGGGTAATGCACACTTGGCATCTCCTCATAATGGGGGCCTTACAAAATGTGCATACAATCACAAGGGGTAGACATTGATCATATACTAACACCCTCCCCCCTCAATTTTTACCAATGATAAATCAAGTAGGTCTCGGTCCTATGCCCATCTGTTGTTTGAGTTTCTCTCTTCCAAGTGCTTTAGTGAATATGTCAGCACAATTCACCTCTGTTGGGAAATATTCTAGCTCCACAATTTCATCTTCAATTAGCTCATGAATGTAATGGTACTGTACTTTTATGTGCTTGGTGCGAGCATGAAATACTGGGTTCTTTGCAATAACCATACAACTTTGGCTATCACACTTGATTACAGCCCCCATATTTGCTAGAAAGCCTAGATCTGCAAGAATTCTCCTTAACCATACTGCCTCACAAGAAGCAAAACAAGTTGCTTTGTACTCTGCTTCAGTGGAGGAGAGTGCGAGAGTTGGTTGCTTCCTACTTACCCAAGAAAATATTCCTGAACCAAGTGAGAAAAAATATTAAGAAATTGATTTTCTAGAATCACAATCTCCAGCCCAATCTGAATCACAATATCCTTGAAGTGTATCACCTATGGTATAAAAAATACCAAAATCCAAGGTTCCTGTAATGTACCTTAGAATTTGCATTCTAGCATTCTAGAACTCTCCTTAGGTTTGTTGGAAAACCTGCTTAACACTCCAACAGCATAGCAAATGTCTGGTCTAGTGTTGCACAGAAAAATAAGACTTCCAACGAGCTTCCTACACTTCTTAACATCTACATCAGGCATGTTATCATCTATAGATAGCTTATTATTTACCTCCATAGGTGTGCAAGTTGGTTTGTAGTCCATCATTCCAAATGCCTTGAGAATTTGTTTGGCATATTTTTGTTGTGAGATGAAAATGCCATCCTTCCTTTGCCATACTTCAATTCCCAGACAAAAATGGAGTAGACCTAAGTCTGTCATTTCAAACTCGGTTCCCAAGCTGATCTGAATTTGATTGATGAGTTCCTGATGATCTCCTGTAATGATCAAATCATCTACATATACAATTATAACAACTAGCTTGCTATACCTTTTCATTACATACAAGTTAGCATCAGAAGTACTTCTTTCAAAACCCATATTTTCGAAAAAAATATATATCCGTTGGTACCAAGCTGGTGGAGCTTGCTTAAGTCCATACAAAGCTTTCTTCAACCTACAAACTTTATTTTCTGAATTGGGCACCTCAAGACTTGGTGGTTGAGATACATATACCTCCTCCTTGAGGTGACCATTCAAAAATGCAGATTTGACATCCATCTAGAAAATAGGCCAAACCTTTTGTGGAGCTACTGCAACTACCGTCTGAATAGTTTTCATGCGTGCTATTGGTGAAAAAGTTTCTTGAACATCAAATCCTTCGATCTATGAAAAAATATGTGCAACTAATCTTGCCTTCTTTTCTAATGTTCCATATCCTTTATACTTAGCTTTCCAAATCCATTTAGTACCTATTACCTTCTTCTTTGGCGGCAAGTCGACTAGATCCCATGTATCATTTTTGAGTATACTATCGTACTCAGACTGCATTGCCGCTCTCCAACCTGGATCATCAAGGGCTTCTTCAATGGTGGTAGGTTCCTTTATCGAGCCCATGATATCTGCCATTAGAGCCATGTTAAAAATGTGATATGAGGCTCTTCTTTGCTCCTCTATTCTCTTTGATCTTCGTAATCCATCCGAGGATGATTCTGGTACATCTACATGTGGATTGTGATCATCAAAGAGTTGTTGTGCCCACTTTGGTAGTGGCTTACGCTGTGCAGCTACAAGGGGTTGGCTTTTTATTGAGGAAATGACTCCATGAGATGTTTCCTCCTCCTCAAATTTAACCTCTCTTTTGATAGGCACAAGGTGAGATATTTCTCCGTTTGATGAGATAGTAGATTTACCTTTATCTTCTACTAAGTGTGGTTGTTCATCAAACACCACATCTCGGCTGACAAAAATCTTCCTTGCCTCAGGATCCCACAACCTGTATGCTTTAGACTCTTCATTATATCCTAGGAAGACACACTTTTTGCTTTTTGAATCCAACTTTGATCTTGTTGAATCAGGAATATGTGCATAACAGAAACAACCAAAAATTCTAAAATGCAAAACTGAAGGCTTTTTACCAGAATATGCTTCTTGAGGAGTCATCCCCTTCAATGCTTTTGTGTAGCTTCGATTGAGGATGTAGACTGATGTATTGACTGCTTTTGCCCAGAATGAATCAGGCATGTCTTGAGCCTTTAACATACAATGAGCCATTTCAACTACTGTCCTGTTCCTATGCTCAACAATGCCATTTTGTTGAGGCGTATGAGTTGTGGTAAGTTGCCTTTTCATACCATGCTCCTTACAGTAACTGTTGAATTCTGTTGACAAGAATTCACCTCCTCTATCTGTTTTGAATTTCTTCAATTTCCTTCTTGATTCATTTTCCACATACTTATGCCATGTTTTAAATTTTTCGAAAGCATCAGCCTTCTCTCGAATGAAATAAACCCGCATCTTTCTACTACAATTGTCCACTAACAGCAAAAGTAGAAAGATCCTCCTAAAGCAGGTGTAGACATTTTACTGCAGAGATCAGCATGTACGAACTCTAGAGGAGCTTGAGATCGATTGCTGGCCTCTCTTGGAAATGCCTTTCGTTGTTGCTTGCCCATCATACAAGCTTCACAAGGTTCTTGCAACTCTGAAAATGCAGGCAAATGAGCAACCATCCCTGTTCTTTGCATCTCCTTCAAATCCACAAATTTAAGATGCCCAAATCATTGGTGCCATAACGTGCTTACATCTTTATCTTGTGTAGCAGTTAAGGCACTTAACTCATACAAGTTATCATGTCTTATGCCTTTACCTACTACATTACCTAATGAATCCATGGTTTCTGCACCACTCTTATTGAAGTGAACTTCGAGCCCACGATCTGTTATTACAGAAACTGACAACAAATTTCTTTAAAGTGTAGCTACATAGAGAACATCAGATAAATTTTTCTCAACACCTAGAGAAGTGATATAAAAGATGGTTCCAGTTCCTTCCGCTGGACACTTGGAGTCATTTCCCACCACTACAATGATGGATTCCCGTAGTGGCACTAGGGAACTATACCAATCCTTTTTATTGGTCATATGGCGAGAAGCTCCACTATCTAAAATCCATGGTTCACCAACACGAGCTTGATCAGATGAGCATACCTCTTCAATAGCTACCCATAGTTCTAGCTCTGTGTTGTTTGTAGACTCTTTGTTCTTCCACGATGATTTTATAGTCCCATTCTGTTCATCAGCTTGCTTCTTTCTGCAATCCTTGATGGCATGGCCTTTCTTTTCACAATAGAAGCAACTTCCTGTGAACTTTTTCTTCTTTGGCTTCTTCTTTGGCTTCTTCTTTGATCCATCAGAAGAGCCTTTACCTTTTTCATTTGTTGAGAATGCAGCATCACTTATAGTTTGCCGATTCTTCAACCACATCTCTTCTTCTAAAATCAAAGCACAAAACTCTTCAAATGCGAGTTGGTCTTACCTGAGTGTTAAGGGTTGTTACTAATCCATCATACTTTGTTGGAAGAACACGTACACATCTTCGAGGCAGCTCTTCTGGTGTCATAACAACACCAATTGTAGCCAATTGATCTTGAAGATGTTTTATCCCTTTGACAAAATCTTCAACCTTTTCAGAGTCACAATGCTTTTCATTTGCCAACTGATTTTCTAATTTATGTATCCTAGTGTGGTTCTTGGTCTCATATTGATGAGCCAATATGCCCCAAGCCTCATGTGCTTTAGTAGTATGTTGAACTAAAGTAAGCACAGAATCACTTACACTATTGACAATTGCACATAATGCATCAGCATTCCGCCTCTTCCAAGCTCATAGAAGATCTAGAAATGGCTGAATCATCAATCTTTAATTTGCTAGATCTTTAACTGGTATAGGCTCTAGATCCAATCCCATCGGTCCCATGATAGTGTCAAGTAATTCATAGACGTTCAAAATTGCAAAAATTTTGAACTTCCAGAGTGTATAGTTGGTTCCATCCAGCTTCCCTTCAGTGAATGCAGGTGGGCAAATTCGAATAGGTGCAACATTAACATTAGCTGAAGCACCAAGACCAGTGTTCAACGATGAAGCCATCATGTAATCACTCGAATAATCTACTGATATTCTAGTCTGCTAGTAGGTTAAAATAGTGATACTTATCAAGCTATTCGAACCTTACAGCTCTGATACCATGTAAGACAATAGTTACGCAATATAACACATGAGTATTAGCAGAGAAGATAACAGATATAGGAGAATCTCAACAATTTTCTACTAGCAGCAAGTACAAAGATGATGGCGTTGTCCACCCGTGCGCTCTCAAGGTAGAGCTTAAATGGTGATATAGACAACTGTAGATAGGGAGATACAAGCTAGAGGTATGTTGGCTCAATTTGATTATTCAGGTAGTGCAGAAGTCATGTATATATAGGATCATGGGTGGCCTTCCGTGGACGGCTATACATGGGAAGTCGAGCATGGGTGGCTACCGCCCACGTAATTGCCATACACGGCTTAGACCAGTTGAACTAACCTAACAAATATAAATGATTTTTGACTCCGATAGGGAATATTCCATGGAATATTTCCTTTACTATCGCATCGGCCCCCCCAGCCAGGGGGCCTACTAGCCCCCTTGGACCCCCCAGCCGGGGCTGCTCACCGCTGCCCCGGACCCCACAATTGGGGACCCTGATAACTCCCTTTCCTTACAATACCTTACATGGTCCAATATGACCTTCATCCAACATGCAAGTTGGGATTCCCATCAATTGGGTAATGCACGCTTGGCTTCTCCTCATAATGGGGGCCTTACAAAATGTGCATTCATAAGGGGTAGACATTGATCATATACTAACAGGTAAAACAACTTCTTATGCAGGAATTTGACATGAAAGATCTTGGTGTGCTGCGCTATTTCTTGGGCGTTGATTTTATACATACAGAAATAGGTATATGGATGTCGCAAAGGCAATATGCCTTGAATATGCTGCAAAAGTATGGTATGGCTGATTGTAAGCCAATTTCTATGCCATTAGATCAGAATTTGAAGTTGGACACTAAATCAGGTGAAGCATTGCAAAATGCTACTATGTACAGGAAAATTGTGGGAAGTCTTATATATCTCACAATTACAAGGCCTGATCTAAGTTATATTGTTGGACTTTAAAGTCAATTTATACAAGTTCCCAGGAAGCCACATTTGGATGCTCTGAGGCGCACTCTACATTATGTGAGTGTTACTCTGGATTATGCATTGTTTTATGATGCTCGTGTAGATTTGTAGGTTTATGGATACACTGATGGAGATGGGGCTACTAGCATTCCAGATAGAAGATCTACTAGTGATTTTCTATTCTCACTTGGGAGTGCAACTGTTACATGGAGCAGCAAAAAGCAACCCACTCTTGGTTTGTCGAGTACAGAGGCTGAGTAAAGAGGTGCTGCAATGGCAGCATGTGAGGCATCATGGCTAGAAATGCTACTTGCAGGTTTAGGTGTGGAAGTGAGAAAGCCTATCACTATTTATTGTGATAATCTTAGCAGCATACAGTTAGCACAGAATCCTGTTTTCCATGCTAGAACAAAGCATATTGAGGTACATTATCACTTCATCATAGAGAAGGTATTAGCAAGTGATATTGATCTTGTTTATGTGAGAACAGATGAGCAGGTTGCTGATATTTTCACCAAAGCACTTGGAGCTGAGAAGTTGAAGAAGTTTCAAGAGATGCTTGGATTATAGGATATGGCGTTGAGCTTGAGGGGGAGTGTTGAGATATCAAGCTCAACATGTGATGATCCAGACACGTACCAATTTTTTGTTTCTCTGACATGTATAATGCTCACTCCGGTATATGTCAGGGACACTTCATTGAGCTTTATTAGATTTATCTACGGAGAGTGATGGCACATTTGTTCCTTGCCAGCTCACTCATTCACAGACTTTAGGTTTTTCCTTATGAACTGATCTTTATATATTGCACTTGTTGTATTTCGTTTTTTAAGGTCATTCTTGTACATTCCTTTTTATGTAATAGAAGAAGAAGAAGAAGAAGAAGAAGAAGATCATTCTTCCTTGCCTCAATCTGTGTGTGTGCTTCTCCTTGAGAGTGAGAGTGTGTGTGTGAGCTCTCTTCCTTATCTCCTTCCTCGTGACAGGAGTTATATCACTCATTCTCTCTGCTTTTGCTCAACATTTTACTACTATACCAACTTCCAAAACTCTCATAGCTCGAGGAACCTTCTTTGATTTTTTCTCATACTCATTTTGTAATACATTTCAACTTGTCTAATGGATAGTTTGAAGTCACTAAACTGTAGCAGCATGAACATTTGTATCCCATACCATTCAAGAAACCATCTAGGCATGCTATCATTGCATCTGACTCTTATATTAGTCTGAATTCAATGCAAGATGTGACTACCTTGATGTGCATTATCACTTAGGACATATCAACGCAAACACTCTGCATCACATATCTTCTAAGCATATATGTCAGAGCCTACCATAAAACCTCACATCTATCCAATTATATGAGGGATGCATTATGCGGAAGGCAATCTATAAGCTATTTCCAACCTCGACTGCTCGTACATCTCAGTTAAATCAACTAATACACAGTGATTTTGTGGTCCTATGGAAACCACATCTCTCACCAACAACATTTGCTTTGTAACATTTATAGAAGACTTCAGTCACTATACCATCTTTTTTCTCAAGTATCAATCTAAAGTCCTCCAATACTTCAAAGCTTTTTTTGTACTTCTCACTTAGGAGTTTGATCTCCCAATCCAGCATCCTCCGTTTTTTGACAATGGAGGTGAATTTGTTTCTATGGCCTTTCAAACTTCCTGTCGAAACAAAAGCATTCCACAAAAGTACACGGTTCGTTATACACCGCATTGAAATGGCATTGTCGAGCGCCAGCACGATACTTTTAAATCAATTGCTCGAGCATTATACTCTTATATCAATTGCCGCATGCTATGCTTCTTACTGCTGGGTTGCCGAAATGGTATTGGGAAGAAGTTGTAGCCACTGCCTATTACATGCAAAATGGGATTCTGCATTCTATTGATCCATCATCTACGCCATATTTTCATTGGCATGATAAACCACTCTCAGTTAACTCATCTTTGCATTTTTGATTGCCCTGCTTGTAGGACTCTTCATCAGAAGGTCGATTCTACGAGCAAACGAATGCTCTTTGTAAGATATGGTGACCATTTCTTGTTGAGTTAGATTTGATGAGAATGCTCTTTTGTAGTTCAGTTACTCTACACCCACTCTAGTGAGTGAGTATTCAATACCTCTCTGGATGCACCCTCTGCTCCTTCAACTTTGCCTCCATTCCAAGTCCACTGGGGTGAACAGGAGGTCTATCCACCACTTCAGCTCGAGCACGCCCCTGCGTCCCCTCCGCATCCTATTGCTCCATCCCCGCCTTTCTTCCCCACTCCTCAGCATGCTATTGAGAGCAGTATGGGCACCCAAGGACTGACTAGACAAGGAAGCCAGCGGAGAGAGTCAGAGCGAGGTGAAGGATTAAGTAGACAGAGAAGTCGACGCAAATCTGGCAGATAGGCCCTTCAAATTTTTCCAAATCAACATCTTTACAATAGTGATTCTCATCACTAACAATCATTGTAAATACCATTTCATAATATTGTAGCTCCATTTTGTGCAAGCCAAGGAGTCCTTGAGCTTGAGGAGCTTTAGAAGTACCTACATATCAATTTTCGTATTTTTTAGACTCCATTTAAGCCCTCAAATAGGCCCTGGAACCTAATTTTTAACTAGGCCGGACACTTGGTCTGGACACGGCCAAAACCTAGTCAAAAACTATAAATAGAGCTAGAGAGCTCATTTTTGAGGTTAGCTTGTAATTGATTTGAACTTGTAAGAGCTTTTTGAAAGTAATCTAAGAACTCCATTGCTTCTCACTCTTTGTCTTGCCGTGTGTGCGCGTGTGTGTGTATGTGTGTGCATGTTTGTGTGCTTATCACTAACGCACTTGTGCCTTCACTTGCTCGAGGTCATCATACCATCCTCACGTCTTCCCGGATTGACATTAAAGGAGGTGCTACTCATCACTGAGCTACACCAAATTTTGGCGCCGTTGCCGGGGATCGAGCTTTGAGGACGAGCGTGTGATGGTAAGACGTAGATTTGAGACGTTGGCGTCGTAGGTAATTTCTTTACTCTTCTTATTTTTCTCTTCCTTACCTCACCACCATCATCACCATCATGATCCTCACCATCTCCCACCTCCATCTCCATCATCGCGAAAAATTTCAGTTTTTTTACTATATCTCCTTCCTCCCTTCATTTCCCTTATTTCACTTGAGAGAGAGAGCGAGAGAGCGAACTGTTGTGTGCTATTTTTTGCATGGTTCTTGAGTTTGCTTGCAGGTACTGGCTATCCCATCACGTCCAACACATTGCGCAGGTACGGAAATATGCAGAACTGTCTCTATGTCACAGGCCTCTGTCAATCGCGATTGATAGAAAATTTCATCTTTTGGTAAAACTAAGTGCACCACAGTAGACTAGAGACCTTGCACATCACAAATCCACAAAAATTTTTGGAAATTTTGCATTTTTTCAGTCCATTGCGATTGATAGCATCAATCGCGATTGACACTGTCCATCGTGACGGACAGCCAGTCAATCGCGACTGACAGACCCCGATGGACACGTGTCCATCGCGACCGACAGAAAAATCACGATTGATAGCCTTTTTCGTCGAGATTCTTGACCATCGCGACATACAGATGCCCGATCAACACATAAACACGAAAAACCTGAAAATTCTTGTCCATCGCGACTGATAGCGGTCCATCGCGACTGACAGCAGTCCATCGCGATTGACAGCAGTCCATCGCGACTGACAGCAGTCCATCGCGACTGATACCCTCAGTCCATCGCGAGCGACACTCCTTGTCCATCGCGATTGACACCCATCAATCGCGATTGACACATGTCCATCGCGATTGACAGGCCACGACGGACAGCCCTGTCCATCGCGATTGACAGCCATTTTTGGCCAATTTTTTAGGGTTTTTAATTTGAGGATTTTGGCTAATTTTGGGCATAAATATTGGGCTATAGGGCATATACGGAGGGTATAAACAAATAATTTGAGGAAACCCTGTTGGCCTGTTAGCCTGTTTGAACCCTGTTTTAATCCCTGAAGCCTGAACTGACATAACTTTCTCATACGAAATCCATTTGCTGTAATTCTTGTTTTGTTGGAAAGCTCGTGGGGAGTACAACCAAAACTTCTATAGGTTATGTGAAAATTAATATCAGGATTATTAGATAGGGTATTTTGAAGTTGACCATACCCCGAAGTAGGAAAACTGAGGGATCCTTGGGATTGTTTTCCATAAGGCAAAGGATAATTTGGTCTGTGAGTTACATGCATGAAAGTGGTCTATTGTGTCATTTGAATCTAAGTCTTGAGCTAACCGTGGGACTTTTATAGGTCCAGTAAGAGCACTTGAGGGCATTCTAAGCAAGAGTAAGTGCAAGCTTGGGAACACGCATCCTAGGCACACCAGGGCAACAATACAAGGACAGAAACTCAAGGTTGGAAAATCCTCAACACCCTCTATCAATTCGTAGCTTAGGCTAAGTGCGAGAAGTGCTAGGAGTAAGTCAGGGCAACGATAGGCATCAATCAAGTTGAAGACTACCTATGCACTCAAGTTCAAGATTAAACATAATCTCTTCGTGATGCAATAACCTTAAAGGAAAGAATCTAACGTGGAACGATCAACTTACAGTGCGAAAATTAACTCCAATGTTCCTGACCACATGATTTCTGACAAGAGCATAAACACGGTAACCACTAAAAAAAAAAATCAAGTAACTGATACAAAAGAACTCAGCAACGAGGTTGTACTTGGGCAAATTTGGGCTATTCAATTAGGCTTATGAACCTTATATCAGGACGGCATCTAGTAAGGGATAGACAAAGTCTTAGGTCTTCAGAGGCTAGTGTCAATCATACGGCTAGGTCTTGGGCCCAGCAGTTGAGCCACCACTCGCATTACCCTAGCTCTGAGACTAGCGAATCAAAGATGTCTCAAGGTATGGACAGACCTACAGGAAGTTCAAGAGTGCCATATCTGTATAGGGTGGAAGGCCCCTACAAGACGCAGCTGGAATACCTTAGGACCAACCGATTAGGTGCTAGCATCTATGAGGACGGCCTAGGAAGATCCGTGGTCCAAATCCAAAACCCAGACCAATCTATTGGGCTAGAGCATCCTGTTGTCAAGTTTGAAAATGGTGCATACCCTGATAAAGAGGGAACCATATACGTGGTCACTAGTCACCCGGAGAGGACAGATGAATTCGGGAATGTGATCCCTGAGACGGACATAGATGACCTAGAACAAGGGAACGTAGGAGGGGAGCCCAGGACCCCTCGAGGGAAATCTGTTCTTACTAGAATCCTCAATCCCGAGTGGGTTCCTCAGGACAACAAGAGCATAGATCTGCTTCGGAACTGAGAGACTGACGAAGCCTTTTGGAGGTATAAATCTGATCGGCCAATTGATATAGGAACAATCATGATCTATGAGTTTAAAGATCCAGATAGCCCAGGCAGAGTGACCTATCTAGATCACGCTTCAGAAAGGATCTTTGTGGTTATAGAACATGATAGACATGCTTACACTAGGATGGGTGAGTTTATTTTTCCCCAACCAAAATCTAACGTGTCCTCTGGCCACCCGGGAGCTAGAACGTCCCATGCTCATGGAGTTCAGAGAGACATAAAGAGAGACAGACCTGAGGTAAGCTTTGCCAACTCCTTGGGAAGAGGAAGAACGAGAACGGAAACAAATAGAGTGGAACTTGAGGGACATAGAGCCCCAGGGAACCGAAGAAATGCTGATGATTTCCCTTTGCCAAGACCTAGAGATCACACAAGGACTTTGAGGCCGACTCAGCTAGTTAAGTCCATGAAGAACTACTTCGATGGCACTCGAGATCCATATGATCATGTGGCTGAGTTTAGGCAAGTCTTGAGAGCGGAACAAGTGGAAGATCTGTTCACGCAATACAATGCCTTTGGTCTAACCCTTAGGAACAATGCCCTAACATGGTTTCAACCACTAAACGAAAGGCAGTTCCGGAGTATAGACCAACTCTTAGAGGCATTCATCACTGAATTCTCTAAAAGTGGCATAAGGCATAATACTTCCTCATTGATTCACAGCTTCAAGCAAACCCCTCAAGAGACCGTGAGACTTGCAGGAAGAAGATTTAGACAATATCTTGAAAGATGCCCTGTTTCAGAGCTACCCACACCAGCTAAGCAAGTGGCTTTATTCTTGGATGGATTGCTAAGTACCAAATTGAGATCTTATGTGTACTTGAAGGACCCTAGGACCATAGAAGAGTGTGTACGCATGTGCATTGACATCGAGGATAACCTAGGGGAGGAGTTAGAGCTTTCCAAGATATACAAAGATTCAGATAGTGCCTCTAGCCTCTCTTCCACGCAATCCACATCAATTGAGGAACTTGCAGAGAAAGTAGCTCAGAAATTAGGTGTCACTAGCAAACAGATCCCAAGGTTTGCCCCTCTGAAAAGATGCTATACTTGTGGTGGTGACCACATGGCTAATGTATGTCCCATTATGGATCAACCCCAAGTAAATCCTAGTAGCCAGTACTGCACCATAGAACGGAGATACACCAATCACACCGCACAAGATTGCTCCTACAATAAACAAACCGTTAGGCAGACATACCCACAACCATACCTTCAACAGGGAAGATATCAGAACCAATATCCACCACAGCAATATGCTAGGCCTCAACAAACCTACCAACCACAATACCAAAACCAACAAAGGCCTCAGCCTGTGTTAGCACAACAACCCCCTGCCCCAGCTAATGTGATCCCAGTAAAATATGCAGCTGCGGAAGAGAACCTGAATAGAGCTATAGTCCCTGTAACACCATTGCTTTCTGAAAGTGACCCGAGTGACCATAGCTTTGATTCGACGCATATTGATAGCCCCCAGGCCTACTACATGCAATCTCCTGAACATGGTGAGCCCTATTACAATGAAGAACCAATTGAACCTAGTTGGGAGTCAGATTACACAAACGTCATGTATGCAAACCCCAACCCTAGACCTCAACCTAGGCAAGTAAGACCCCCATTCCCTAGAGGACCATGCTACAGATGTCAGGGAGATCATCTCATTCGTGATTGTCCCTTGCCTCCACCTACACAACCCCAATCAGTGACGATCCAGGGCTATTGCCAGGAGTGTGGAAAGGAGCATCTCTTACGAGATTGCCCAAAGAACCCCAATAATATGCCAAAAATCACTCCTATCAACGTTATTGGGTTAGTTGTAGACTCCACAGGGAGTGTGACTTCCACTGCACCCGTACAAGTAATCACTAGAGCCCAAGCCCTGCAACAGAACCTAAGCGTAGGCCAGGAAAAGAGCCCTGAGGTGAGTGAAACAGAGAGCATGACAAAGAAAAGGACTAGAGCTTGGAAAGATAGTCGTGAAAGAATGAAAAGGCAATTGGCAAAAAAGATGAGTGAACTCGAGGAAAGCCTAAGAGAAATAAAGGCCAGGATAATTGAACTCACATCTCAAACTCCCTCTCACACTACCCCACCACCACCATTCCCATCTCCATCTGACCCGCCACCTTCCAACCCACCTCACACAATTCCACCACCCCCAAGAGTAGGATCAGTCCTAGCAGATCCCACTCCCGAGGACCTTAATATGATGCTTAAAGCATATCAGGCCAGAATCCAAGATGGGCCAAACGTAACTGATCATGAAAAATGTTACCCTAGAGCAGAACTAGAGCTAGAACGAACCAAAATTTGTGCTAAGATGGTGGAGTTGGTTCAAACCATGTTTGAAGCCAGCCACCTCTTTAACATATCTAGCTCAGCCAAGACGTAGTTGCACTTTGATGGACTGTTAGAAAGAATAGAGAAGCTAATTGCACAATCAAAAAAGGAACTTGCCTCTCAACACAAGGACAAGGCTAGTGAAAGGGCAAGTGTTCCTGCTCAGGAAGTCTATGTGCCTAACTCTACGGAGCCGGGCACATCTTCTTCTATGAATCGGTTCACACCAGAATTCCTACGAGAGATTCAAGAAGACAAATGGGCTAAAGAGAGTGAAGTCCCTCCTCCCATTGAGCTTGTGGATGATGCACACGACCAATTCCCACAGGACATCCCATCCATTTATGAGGAGCAGGAGAGCACCCAATCTCAGGAAAGATTATACTTTGAGTCTAACTCTCTGCAAGAATTACCCCACTTCACAGGCCCATGGGAAGCTAAGTCCACGTGCATGAGAGCACCCACAGTCATGGTAAGAAACGAAGATTCGGTGATACCTAGGAACACAGAGGTAGTGAAAGACACTAAAGTACAATACAACCTCACCTTAGAAGAGCTACTCAAAGTAAGGCCAGAGCTATGGAAACATGTAGCCAAACAAGTACCAGAGATAGCAAAACCTCGTTCCCAGGTAGGATCCCAAAGGACAGTGCCAGAAATACCCTTGGACAAGATAGGAGACATGAGTGAGGGTGAAGAGGGAAACACATATCTTCCTATCACCCATCAAGGATACACCACCAAGGCCATTTTAGACTCTGGCGCAGGAGTTGCAATTGCTACCACTTCCCTATGGAAGCGTTGGGGCAAGCCAGCACTCAGGCCCACGAGGATGAAATTGCAAATGGCCGATGGTCACATAGAGAGACCCTTAGGGCTGTTAGAAGGAATAACTCTCACCACATGTGGTGTTGAGTTCGAGCATACATTTGCTATACGTGATTTTAGCAAAAATCATGCCTATGAAATGATATTGGGACGACCCTTTATGCGACAGTTGCAAGTGGTACAGGACTGGGGAACCAATTCCTTGTACCTACAACACTTAGGTGTTACGACCAAAGTGAATCTCAAAGATTACTCTCATAGGGATGTCCCTCCTATCCAATGGAATCCCATCCATAGAGCCAAAGATGATACGGAATCGGTGCATTCCATAGGATCGGGATCCTCATGGATGCATGAAGACACCCACGTATGGATGTGCAAAGTAGCAGTAGAAGAAGAGAAGAGAGAAGAAGCCAGAGAGATAGGTGCAAAAGAAACACATAGATCAATTCAAGACCCAGCCTATGCACCTGTAGTCTTTCCTGACGAGGAATTTGAACCCCATGGCTGGGCAGAAATCCTAGCAACAATGGATGTAGCCATCAATGAAGAACAATGGACACCTCACCGTGATGAAGATGGGTATGACATTTCAGTCTTCTACATAGAGCCAATCATGGGAGAGGCAGTTCTAGAAGAATGCGAACCTAGCCCTGATGCATTTGAAGATGCGAGCGACTCCGATCTAGAGTCAATCATTATGGACCCACCTTTTGCATCAGATGAAGAATATTTCTATGAAGTAGAATTTCAACCCCAGAGGCACGGAGAGCTTACAAATGATGTAAGGCAAGCCACACATGTGACCCCGAAGGAAGAAGGCAAGAAGAGGAAGAAGAAAGAAGCTTCCCCAGAAGAGGAAGAATCTTTGTTTGAGGTCCCTGAAAACTTTAAAAAGTATGGGATAGACGATAGAAGAGTCATGGTGAGAATGCCTAAACGTGAGGCACAATCAGGAGAGGCCTATGATAACAAAGAAACCACAAAGAAAATAGTTGTAGCCATAGAAGAAGGAGAAGAAAGATGCACTTACATAGGACATGACCTTACAGAAGAAGAAGAGCAAGAGTTGATAACCTTGCTAAGAGAATACAGAGATGTATTCGCTTACAGCTATAAGGACTTGAAAGGTGTTGACCCAGATATATGCTCACACACAATTCCCATGACCTCAGACACCAAACCCTCTAAACAGAAGCCATACACATACAATGATAATTATGCTGCCAAGATAAAAGAGGAGATAGATAGACTGGTTGAAGCTGGATTCATCTATGAAATTGAGCACACTGAGTGGGTATCCCCCATCGTAGTGGTGCCCAAGAAAAATGGAAAGCTGCGTGTATGCATTAACTTGAAGAATGTTAATGCAGCCACAATTCGAGATAACTACCCGCTTCCTATCACAGAGCATCTCTTAGAAAGAGTAGCAGGCAAGGAAGTGTACAGCTTCCTTGATGGATTTTTGGGCTACAATCAAGTAGCCATAGCTCCAGAAGATCATCATAAGACGGCATTTGCCACTGAATGGGGCATTTTTTCCTTTAGAGTAATGCCATTTGGGCTTACCAATGCACCCGCTACCTTCGAGAGACTAATGTGCCATGTATTTAAAGAGTTCCTGAGGAAGAACTTAGAAGTCTATGTGGATGATCTTTGTGCTCGTTCCAACATTAGACAAACCCATATTCCTGAACTCACACAAATCTTTGACAAATGTAGAGAATATCAAGTCTGCCTAAACCCAGAAAAGTGCGTTTTTATGGTCAGGCAAGGCAAGATTCTAGGACACATAGTGTCAAACAATGGCATATCCACTGATGAAGAGAAAGTGAGAGCCATAGCAGAGCTACCTAGGCCAAAGAATGTCAAGGAAGTACAAGCTTTCATGGGGCATTGCGGTTATTACCGACGGTTTATACACATGTATGCCATCATAGCAAAGCCTCTGTATGGACTTTTGACTAACTTTGAGTGGACTGACGAATGTGAGAATTCCTTCAATGAGCTTAAATGGCGATTATGTTCAACACCAATCTTGACCACACCAGATTGGAATAAGCCTTTCCATGTTCATGTGGATGCATCCAATTATGCTATTGGGTGTGTACTCGCGCAACCTACCGGTGAAGGTAATATGGATCTTCGAATTGCCTATGCTAGTAGATAGTTGAATGCAGCTGAACGGAATTACACCACTACTGAGAGAGAAGGCTTAGGCATGGTATATGCGGTTAAAAAGTTTAGACATTACTTGCTTGCAAATAAGTTTAAATTTTTTACTGATCATCAGGCATTGTTGTACTTGGTAAACAAACCTTGCAACACAGGTAGATTAGTAAGATGGTTTCTCTTACTAATGGAATACGACTTTGAGGTAGTGGTGAGCAAAGGGAAGACTCACTTGAGAGCAGACCATCTCTCTAGGCTCACATCTGGAGAAGCCCCACAAGGAGTGTCAGATGACCTTCCTGATGCTTACTTGTTTAATTTGGAAGTGGTGCCGCAGTGGGCTAAGCCATTAGTGCCAGTATTGTCATATGGGCCTAACCACCCAGTAATAAATACACAGGATAGAGAGGTAGTGAAAGCCCAAAAGTATCACATCATGGCAGCAAGTATGTACAAGCACACAGATCAATGAATCTTGGCCTGTTGTGTGGAAGAGGATGAGTACGCTAAATGGTTGCAATTAGCACATGTAGGTGCATTAGAGCAACACTACTCAAAGCAACGAACCCTACAGACACTAAGGAGACTCGGAGTGCATTGGCCGACTATGGAAGCCGATGTCCAAAAGTTGTGCAAGGAATGCCCAATCTGCTGCACTAAACCACCTGTGGAACATGCCACTCTTTATCAAGTGTCCATAGTGCCAGATTGGAGTGAACCACTAGTATCCTTCCTGAGGACGAAAACATTCCCTCTAGACATGAACCTGGCTAGGAAAAGGAGTTTAGAACAAGAAGCCTTGGATTACTCACTCATTGGTGATAATCTATACATGCGTGGTAAAGATGGTTACCTGAGACTATGTGTCCATGAAAGTGAATATCTCAAGATCTTGGAAACTGCTCACCAAGGTGTAGCAGGAGGACACTTTGGACCAGATCGGGTGATCAAGGCAATACTATTTGCGGGCTTCTGGTGGCCGACCCTTCACATGGATGCACATACCTATGTGAAACGGTGTGATGTTTGTCAGAGAACTCAGTATCCTATACGCAAAGATGAGATGCCACTAAAACCTATGATGGGTGGACGTGCATTCTCTAAGTGGGGAATAGACTTTGTAGGTCCTATTAACCCCCCAGCTAAGGGTTCTCATGCTGAATACATCATTGTTGCGACAGACTATCTAACCAAGTGGGTAGAGGTAAAAGCCACAACGAAGAACGATGCTCAAACAACAGCTAAGTTTTTATTTGAGAATGTGTTCACCAGATACAGGTTACCTATAGAGCTAGTCAGTGACCGAGGCACTCACTTTTTGAATGAAGTCATTGAAAATCTGCTCCAAGAATTCTTGGTAGTACATAAGAAGTCTGCCCCCTATCACCCTCAAGCAAATGGCCAGGCTGAGAGCACCAATAAGATCCTATGCAATGTACTGACGAAATTAGTGAACAATAAACGCTCTGATTGGGACAAACAGCTACACCATGCTGTTTGGGCATACCAAGTTGCCTACAAAACGGTACTCCAAGCCACTCCCTTTCAAATGGTGTTTGGTCAAAATGCTATGCTACCTTTAGACTTTTTTATACCTACATTGAAAGTGGCACAAGAGCATGAATGGATGGGTCATGAACTCTCTTCTAGACTTTTTGACCTTGAACGATTAGGAGAAACAAGACTGAGAGCGGCTGCAGGGATATATGCTGCTAAGAAACGACAGAAGGCATACTTTGATGCCCACGTTAAGGATAAAGGTTTGAAGGCAAGCGACCTAGTACTAGTCTACACATTGAAGCAACATGCGAGAAAACTGGAGAAGAGAGGCTATGGACCCATGATCATTAATAGGATCTCCATAAGTGGAGCAGTACAACTAGCCACTTTAGAGGGCGATGTTCTCCCGAGCTACATAAGCGGATGTAGGGTCAAGTTATATCAGGAACCTCTCACAGAGGAAATGCTAAGTCGACTCAATATTGCTAAGAAACGCAAAGAAGAAGAAAAGCGAATTCGAGAAGAAGCTCAAGCAGAAGCTTTAGAGCGCATACGGAGAATGAAATTAAGAAGACAAGGCAGAGAGCAACCTAGGCCAAGTGCATATGCAGATCAAGGATATCATATGGCTATGTGTGAAGTTTCAGGTGTCAGCTCTCATAGGATAATTGATCAACGTCCTTTTATAACCTTAGAGATAGGACAAGGAAAGGGTGCAAGGACTGTAAGAGCCTTGATTGACTCAGGTGCAGCCACTAGTGTTGTTAAATTGTCTTACTGTCAAGAGTTGAAATTAACTGTCAATCATATAGAAGCATATCTCATAGGATTGGGAGGTGTCGAAACCCCTTGCATGGGCGAGGTGGAACTTCCCATCTACATTCAAGACGAAGTAATGACAGTCAAAGTACTAGTGTGTCAAGATGAGGACCTCATTGAGCCTCTTGTCTTGGGTCAGGACTGTATTTATGATCATGCAGTCAACCTAAACCTAAGGAGTGGACTTCTTCAGGTATGGGTAAATCATAGCCGAATTATAGTTGAATTGGAAAATGAGGCACTCAAGGAACTAGGTAAAGCACAAACTCCTGGTCCTTCCAGGGGCGCACATGAAGTTGACAATGCTATTCTTGTCCAAAACTGTATGATGCAAAAAAAGGCTTGTCTCAACAACGGAGTCAAGGAGAAGACGGCACTCCCTTCTTTTCCAAAGGCCAGAAGGAGGCAGCAACCAAAGGCAGTTCAAGTACAGAAGGAGCAGAGTACTACCTATACTGGAGGCCAAAAAAAAGAGCAAAGCAGATTGTTTCAACCATTGAAACAAGTATGGATGCGGAAAGGCGAACACCCTGTTGCGACTAAGCCAACCCCACGACCAAAACCTCTTATTATTAGTCAACAACATGACACTAATAATAAGTCTTTCATAAATTCTTCTGCGAAAGTAAAGTCTATTTGGATACCCAAGAAGTCGATGAAGGCCAGCCCACAATCACGACAAATCTGGGTGCCTAAGGCTTGCTTGCGGGCTCAAATAGCTACACCAAGGCCACACCCGGTACAACACGGTTCACTCACTCGAACATCCGATGCCCATTCTTACACATCACGCACAAACACATATTCTTCCATGAGCACAAGTAAAATCACTTGTAAATGGGTCCCTAAAAAGCCTCATTTTCAAGCAGATACTCCTATCAAACTTTCCAGAGTCTCCACAAAATCAAGATCAAAACCCATCCACTGCATTTGGCAACCTAAAACATGTCTTAAAACCCCGGACCCCAGGTGTACATCCATGCCCACCTACTAACTACATCACTCTCACACTACATCATTCTACTTAGCTCCTAGGTCTACCCAACTCCTAACTACACACACAAGCACCGCGCACTCACTGACTGACTGACTTATCACTAAAAGCTCATGTTAATGTTGTAAAGAGGACACAGTGTCATTTTTGTGTCCATTGCAATGATAACATTTATTCATATATTCTCACAGAACCGATTGCGAATTTTTCAACATGGCTGAGGCGGCAGGAACTAGCTCTCAAACAAAAACGAGCCAGCAAGTGGTGGACTTAGACAATTTACCCGCTTTGCCTGAGACAAATGAAAGACCAGAAGAATTGCTGGCCATCAAATTCATACCTATAGCGGATCCTCCCAGTGGCCATACCATGCCCGTAGGAAAAACTTCCCACTGGTTTAGTGAAGTTGTAGGCCCCTTGGGAGAGGGATCATACCTATGGGAATCAGAGTTGGACTTCAATGGGAAGCAAGGTAAATACCATTTCTTTACAAGAGAATTCGAGAAGTTACAAAATGCAGAAGGTCTACGTTCGGTATGGGAGAAGGCAGGATTGGATGCATATTTCAGTGCCCGGCTCCCAAAGCCTGACTTCATGCGATGCTACTATCTCATCAACACCTTGACTCCAAACAAGAACCCAAAAGGCACAAGCTCATTTGTGATTCCATCTCTGACAAAAGGAAATGAGCTCAAGAGGTTTAGGTTATCCAACAACTTGGTGAGAGAGGCCCTAGATATGCGCGGAATGCATATTCCTACAGAGAAGGAGACCCTAGTGCCTGATTACATGAAGAATCGAAGCCTCACCAAACTCAAGGACATGGTGTCCATGACGCCTAATATTGCAATACACCTTCGCATGTGCATGCAACACTTTGCTTTTCCTGCCCAAGATAGATTCACCATGCCGCCCAAAAAGATTTGGTTTAGTTTGTATCTGGCAGAGACACAGAGCCTCACCATCAACTTACCCCACTGGATAATTGATGAGATACACCTAGCCCACAAACGATGGCTGCGGAAGCATGTTTTATATGGATGTTGTGCTCTGACTAGAATCACTTATAGATGTCTGGCTTATGACATCCCTATTCAACGGGCCCTGATGTGGAATCGAGTAGAGCAGTTCAGAGGCAGGACATCCACTAGACCCCCTTCTAAGAAGATGAGAGGTACAGTCCAAGTCCCATGTGCTCAACCACGTGGAGCCACCCTAACACCAGACGTTACCCCTCCACCCCGGAGAGTTTGGCCTTTCACACTACGACTTCCAAGACGCAGCACCGATGGGCCTAACTTGATATTTCCTCCAGTCCCAACCGATCTTGAATTTCCCAGTGGTGCACCTTTGGAAGAACTCACGAATGAAGACTTCGAACAATTATTACAAGATGTAGAGCTAGAGGCAGAAGAGTCACAACAAGTGGAGAATGTGCAAACGCAGGCAACAACCTCCCAAGTACCTGTCACCACAGTTGAAGTGGATGAAGAGAATGATGAAGATGAAGAACAGGAGGAAGATGAAGAACAGGAGGAAGATGAGGAGGATTATGATCAAGAGCATCAAGATGAGCAACAATAAGTGCCAGAACTTGTAGGTGTACCTGCATATACAGCTCAACTACAAAGGTTATACGACACAATCAAAGCAGTACAAGAAAGGCATCAACTCTCTCTTGTGTCAGGACAAGCTTTGATGCAAGAGATGCTATCAGATGATGGAGTGGATCAACATTTTATTGACACCCTCAAATTAGTGTCAGAATCTTTAGGAGTTCCGAAAACTATCCACACAGCAGTCTGCCAGTCCGTGAGGTATGACAAGCGTAGAGTTGACACATTACCACGAGCAGGTAAGCTGAAACCTTTGTTTATACATCACCCATCTCACCCCAGCACCCCCCATCACCACCTTCTCCACCCCCACCACCACCTCCCACCATGGAAGAAACGACAGTCATCACCTCTACCTTCACTTATAACCCACCCTCATGCACATCATTCTCATTTCGAGAACCCACCTCACAAGACACCCTCTTCTCTTTCGTCACCAATCCCTTGTACACTTCAACCCTTCTATCCTCCGAACACATAATTGGCCATCCCATAATTCCCAGTGTGGTTGGAAACCCTACACCCACAGAAGGCACCCTGTGTTTCCCAGCCTATCCCCCAATACGGGTACCTCCATTCCATGACCCTCACTTCCCATCTGCCCTCTACACCTCATTCAACCTAACCTCACCACCCCAATACCCGTCCTTTGTGGAGCAGTTCATCCGCACTCCAATGTATCAGCCGCATATTCCCCACATATTCGCAACGACATCAATCTACACAAACACCACACTCACTTCACCTACCATACCAACCTACATGGTAGCCCCTGTACACACCACTCTGTCTGACCCAATGAACATTTCACCAACCACCGCACCTCTCCCCACAATTCCACCATCTCCCCCTCCACTACCCCCAACCTCACCACTCAACACATCATTGGTAGACACAGCATTCACTACCTCCCTTCCCATTCCCACCTCCCCTGCATTCCAAACTTTTCCCCTTGCATCTCATAATGTAAATAGCACGTTCAATACATTACTTCAGTGTGCACATCAACTACAACAAGAATATCATCAATTGGAAGAACGCACTGCTGCCCTCCAGGCAGAATCTCGGTGCCTACAGGCTAGAGTTAACACTTTAGAAGCTGATTACCAAACGCTTCTAGCAGAACATACCACCTTCCAACAGGCTCACACAGAATTGGAATCGAAAACCTCGACAGTGGATGATCAAGTAGTGAAGGAATTGGAAGGTATGCTCGAGTCCCAAATGATATCCAATGCTACACTTAGACACAATCTTGGACTATTAAGGAAGCATATGGCAGCAGCACTAGAAGAGGACAAGAGGCTTCAACAACAAAACGAAGACAACTTTGAAGTGGCTATGGAAGGAACTGCAGGAGCAACCATTAGCCCTACCAAGTATAGAGCAGTCCCATCAGAAGACATTCACATCTTACTCGAAGAGCATGCAAATTTCTTGGAGTCAAATGAAAAGTTAGAGGTTGGGTGCGGATCTAAAGAAGCAGATAGCGAGTGCCCCCACAGCTCAACAGGAGCCAATAATCTTGCAACCCTCTATAGAAGAATTAGAGACCCTCCGGAAATAGGTGGTCGAACTCCAAGCACGCCTCTTACCCTATGAAAGGCCACCCTCGCCCACTAAAGAACCAGAACCGGAAACAGTTGTGGAAATCCCCATCGAGGACAGCTATGAAGAGCCGTACGAGCCGATGCCCACACCCGGCGGTCGGGTAACAGAGGAAGGACAGGACACGTTAGAAATTGGAGCTCCAGATTGGGTTAAAAGGATCGAGAAAGTGGGAAAGACACATGATGATCGCGTTGCTGTGCAAATTCAATCTCTCACAAATCTGGAAGAAAATGTCCTTCGATCTTCTTACTTTCAGAACCTATCCCACCAATGGTTGATCACAACATCAGAGCAGCAGTACATGCCTTACTTTGTTTTGCTACATGATTATAATGCAGAAGTTAAAAGGCATACTGGGAAGGAGCCCACATTCGTCACTCAATTTGAGCTAGAGGATTTACCGGTAGATGCACATGCTGGCTCGATCTTCCAACCTAATTGGCGTGCACGTCTACTAACCGATTACCCTGAGATGATGAGCACATGGGCAACCATGCCACTGTATATCAAGTATAATCCATGCTATTGCCCAGTGGTACGTCGCAGATCCTGGCAAGCATTTGCAATCAAGGTACACAACAATAAAGAATGCTCGGCTTGGGTTAACTATCCATATTTTGCTCCGCCTCGAGGGACCCCAACCATAGCCTACATGATATCAACAATTCGACACTCGTCTACTCGTCTAAATAATGTACCCGACATAGCAGTGAAAATGTGTATGAAAATATTCGAGCTCATGACCATTGTCTTCAAAACCTTTCGGAAGATACAAGCTCCATACATCTCTGCCCCTGGATTCTCTCAAGGTAACAAGGATTTAGTCTACAACATTAGCCAAACTCCCTCGGTCAATATAATCTTTGCCTGGCATGCACAAATAAAGTACTTACCCGCATGCTTCAAGCAGACATTTGAGGAAATGTTCTCTACGGGATACTGGGAATATCATTCGGAAATTTTCCTTCCCAGACCAACACATTTGCTACATCTATTCGCAGTAGAACAAGCCATCCATGCAGATCACTTACGTCTGCCACATCCGGACATTCCAGGACCAATTGATTGGGATCGCATGATGACAGATTTGGCCAGAGGACTACGCATACAAGAACATCAACTTGCCACTCATGTGGTGGACTATTACATCCAGCACTCCCAGCAACAAGAGTCTGTCAGAGACGACAGACGCGAGAGAGGGGGGGTGTTGAGAGCAGTATGGGCACCCAAGGACTGACTGGACAAGGAAGACAGCGGAGAGAGTCAGAGCGAGGTGAAGGATTAAGTAGACAGAGGAGTCGATGCAAAATCTGGCAGATAGGCCCTTCAAATTTTTCCAAATCAACATCTTTACAACAGTGATTCTCATCACTAACAATCATTGTAAATACCATTTCATAATTTTGTAGCTCCATTTTGTGCAAGCCAAGGAGTCATTGAGCTTGAGGAGCTTTAGAAGTACCTACATATCAATTTTCGTATTTTTTAGACTCCGTTTAAGCCCTCAAATAGGCCCTGGAACCTAATTTTTAACTAGGCCGGACACTAGGTCTGGACACGGCCAAAACCTAGTCAAAAACTATAAATAGAGCTAAAGAGCTCATTTTTGAGGTTAGCTTGTAATTGATTTGAACTTGTAAGAGCTTTTTGAAAGTAATCTAAGAACTCCATTGCTTCTCACTCTTTGTCTTGCTGTGTGTGCGCGTGTGTGTGTATGTGTGTGCATGTTTGTGTGCTTCTCACTCACGCACTTGTGCCTTCACTTGCTCGAGGTCATCATACCATCCTCACGTCTTCCCGGATTGACATTAAAGGAGGTGCTACTCATCACTGAGCTACACATGCTCATGCTGCACCTTGAACTATGAGCACCCAGACTAATGCTTACCTCTTTCCTTAAGCTCCGAATCTATTGTTTGCTCGCTCTCAATACCCACTATTGGAACAGTTTAAGGCCCCCGACTTGGCCCCTGCTGCATTGCATGACGATTGAGACTCTTCACAAACCACCGAGGATCGTTCCACACTCCTTTGTGTCCTCTTCAGAGGATAGTATGCTTCATAGATCCACCATAAAATGGTGCTTGCTTGAAGATCTCTATCTGAAATCCCATGTGACATCCATCACATACGGCTGCACCTCCTTCTTAGATGCAGATATGATTGCCTACCTTGATTCGCACTCCCATAGTCTTTGCACTATAGAGTCCCTTGAACCTGTGTCTATAGAAGATGCTTTAAGTGGCCTAGATGCACATCATTGGCAATGCACTATGCAATTTGATTATCAACTTGAAAATCATACATGGCATCTAGTACCACCTCCATTGGTCGCAAAAAGATTATCTATTGCAAATGGCTCCTTCTACACAAGTTTAATGCAGATGGCACCATTGCACTACATAAGCTTAGACTTGCATCGGATTTAGGCTATGGTGAGACCTTCTCTCAAGTCCTTCGAATCACTTCCCTCCACCGACTTATTACTCTAGCAACTTACCATGATCGACAGCTTCATCAAATGGATGTTAAGAGTATTTTCTTCATGGGGAGCTTGATGAGAAGATTTACATGCATGAGCCTCGAGGGTTCATATCATCACATATTCCTCAATATCTCTGCAAACTTCATAAGACCATATACAACCTTAAACAATCCCCAAGGTGGTATCTCCGTTTTCACCATAGTATGCAAGGCTTGTGCTATACTCGGTTTCTCTCAAATCTAAATGTATATCACATACATATTGGCTACATTATTTTACTATCGGCTATTTACAGATGCCAATTGGGGGGAAGGATCCTACCACTCAGCTATAACTGACATCCCGTTATAGTTTTCCTTTTGTAGGTGCTATTGTATCATGGAAAAATAAAAAGCAAGATCATATTTCTCTCTCATCTACTGAGGTAGAATACATGATACATCTCTCTTGATGAGCCCGTCCATTTTTTGTTGAATTCCAACACAACTATCAATGACAATGAAGATGTGCTGCTACAATCCATGGCTAGGTCTTCAAAATTGCTGCTCAATCACGTACCAATTACCCCCTCTATTCTCCTTGTTACTCATGTTCCATAAAGGATCGATGTGGCCTAGGTGCCACATGGAACCTGTTAGTCGGCCGCCGAGTGAGACAAATGTAATGACTGTCGGATGTAACGGAGTTCGTTGAATTACGCGCAAAAGTTGGTACGCGCACTTTGTAAATCTATATAAAGCAATGTAAGGAGAATGCTCGGGAGAGACGTCCTTCTGAAATTGCCGGATTGTTCGCTTAATTTTTTGTCAGAGTACTGTTTACACTGTTGTGGAGTCTAAGTAATGTAAATGTTGAGTTCTGTATCGGATGCTCACATTGAAGTTCACCATAACGAGTGATTGAATGACGGATTGCGTGTCTAAGTACTGTTATTGCTGCGTATTCTTCAGCTATTGAAGTACCCTGAGTCAGTTTGAGTAGTTATCTGGCTATGTGTATTGAATAGGTAATCTGTTGCCCTATCGGAGTATGTTCTGTGTGTTTCCATCAGACTCATTGCATTCGGTGTAACAACTGTGACCCCGAATATGAGTACGAAATAGTATCTTCGATAACGGGGACTTTTGAGATCACTGGCAAGTGTGGTGACGAATGAATCTGTCAGCTATAGTTTTCGCTTTGGTTGATTTACGGTATAATAGCGGAGCTGTAGAATGGTTACCGAACAAATATTAAACGTAAAATAATGATTCACCGTAAACTGTATTAAATTTTCTATTACCGAAAGGCGTTATCAGATCACGTGGGTTCTTGGGAGTGGTAGGGGTCTATCAGACAGAGGCCTTGTACTCTTTTCCCAATTCTTAATCACAACATCAAAACACTAATGCACGTCTTAGCTTAGTTACTTGCGGTAACTAGACAATATTGGGTTTCTTTACGCCTGCGTATCGAACTTCTTCAGACTATTCTGCTATTGGAACAGAGCAGTAGTCCATTCTACAGCTCCGCTATTATACCGTAAATCAACCAAAGCGAAGACTATAGCTGACAGATTCATTCGTCACCACACTTGCCAGTGATCTCAAAAGTCCCCGTTATCGAAGATACTAGTTCGTACTCATATTCGGGGTCACAGTTATTACACCGAATGCAATGAGTCTGATGGAAACACAGAGAACATACTCCGACAGGGCAACAGATTACCTATTCAATAGACATAGCCAGATAACTACTCAAACTGACTCAGGGTACTTCAATAACTGAAGAATACGTAGGAATACAATACGATAACAGTACTCAGACACGCAATCCGTCATTCAATCACTCGTTACGGTGAACTTCAATGTGAGCATCCGATACAGAACTCAACATTTACATTACTTAGACTCCACAACAGTGTAAACAATACTCTGACAAAAAATTAAGCGAACAATCCGGCAATTCCAGAAGGACGTCCTTTTGGAATTGCCAGATTGTTCGCTTAATTTTTTGTGAGAGTACTGTTTACACTGTTGTGGAGTATAAGTAATGTAAATGTTGAGTTTTGTATTGGATGCTCACATTGAAGTTCACCGTAACGAGTGATTGAATGATGGATTGCGTGTCTGAGTACTGTTATCGTATTGTATTGCTGCGTATTCTTCAGTTATTGAAGTACCCTGAGTCAATTTGAGTAGTTATCTGGCTATGTGTATTGAATAGGTAATCTATTGCCCTGTCGGAGTATGTTCTGTGTGTTTCCATCAGACTCATTGCATTCGGTGTAATAACTGTGACCCCGAATATGAGTACGAACTAGTATCTTTGATAACGGGGACTTTTGAGATCACTGGCAAGTGTGGTGACGAATGAATCTGTCAGCTATAGTTTTCGCTTTGGTTGATTTACGGTATAATAGCGGAGCTGTAGAATTTACTACTGCTCTGTTCCAATAGCAGAATAGTCTGAAGAAGTTCGATACGCAGGCGTAAAGAAACCCAATATTGTCTAGTTACCGTAAGTAACTAAGCTAAGACGTGCATTAGTGTTTTGATGTTGTGATTAAGAATTGGGAAAAGAGTACAGGGCCTCTATCTAACAGACCCCTACCACTCCCAAGAACCCACTTGATGTGATAACGCCTTTCGGTAATAGAAAATTTAGTACAGTTTAAGGTGAATCATTATTTTACGTTTAATATTTGTTCGGTAACGATTTCGGCTAGTTATTAACAGAGCGTAACTATGTAACACTTAACGAAGCAGTACGAGATGCTTTTCTACAGCGATTCAGGCTAAAAAAGAATCCAGCCAAAATTTTTGATTATCTGCAGAATAACAGAGAGAAACCAAATCAAACTGTACAGGAGTATGCTACTCTCTTCAGAACACACTTAAGGCAGTTACCACCGGCCCATGCTAACTTACCAGATGACGTTATCACTCAGTGGTTCATTAATGGCTTAGTTCCACAACTTAAGCAGATCATGATCATAAGATGTGTCGGAGCCATGTCCCTCGATGCAGTCATTGCAATGACTCTGCAAGTGGAACACAAAGTCGGTGGATTTACAGAAGATTTAGAATGGTTAAAAGCAAAACTTACCGGAAACATTTCAAGCAGATTTAATCCAGCTACTCCAAGAATTCACTGATGTCTTTGCATGGGACTACAAAGACATGAAAGGATTAGACCCCCGTATCTACCAGCACAGGGTCATGCTGAAGCCAGAAGCAAGACCGATAAAGCAAACCAGCTACCGGATGAATCCCCACTATGCCTCCCAGGTAAAGGCAAAACTTGATAGGTTATTGAAAGTTGGATTCATCGTGCCAGTAGAGCATGCTGAATGGATCTCTCCGATTGTGATTGTGCCAAAGAAAAACAAGCAATTGAGAATTTGTGTAGATTATCGGAAATTAAATGCATCAACCGTACCGGATCCCTTTCCAATTCCCTTTTTAGATACCATGCTTGATAGAGTAGCAGGTCACGAGATGTATTCATTTCTAGATGGATACAGTGGCTACAACCAAGTAAGAATGGCCGAAGAAGATATACCGAAAACTGCCTTTATTACCAATTGGGGTGTCTTTGCTTGTACGGTAATGTGGTTTGGATTAAGAAACGCACCAAGCACATTTCAAAGATGTATGCAAGAGATATTTTCTCCTTATCTCACTTCATTTATGCAAGTATATCTTGACGATTTTTCAATTTTCGGTAAGATGATAGCACATCTGTTTCATTTACAGTGCTGCTTTCAGAAATGCAAAGAATATAGACTCTGTTTGAATCCAAACAAATCGGTGTTTGCGGTCTCATGTGGCAAGTTACTTGGCCACATTGTATCTGCACAAGGTATCCAAGTAGATCCAGATAAGATTTCGGTAGTATCAGAAGCTCCGGTGCCAGCTTCTCCAAAAGAAGTTATGCGCTTTATGGGCCAAGTACGGTGGCATGGAAGGCACTTACGGTGGCTTGCTCATCTGGCTATACCACTAAACAAGCTAATCAGCAAAACACCTCGACAATTTGAATGGACCCAGGAATGCCAGATAGCATTTGATCGTTTAAAGCATTTATTAACACAAGTTCCTATCTTACAACCGCCAGACTGGGATCACCCATTTCATGTATTTGTTGATGCTTCAGATATAGCAATAGGAAGTGTATTGATGCAACAAATTGATAAATGGTTCAGACCAGTGTATTATGCAAGTCGAAGATTAGCACCTGCTGAGAAAAATTACTCTGTAACAGAAAGAGAATGTCTAGGGCTAGTATATTCGGTCAAGAAATTTAGACATTACTTGCTAGGCTGTAAATTCACATTTCATGTAGACCACGCTGCACTTGTCTATTTAGTTCGGCAACAACATCTAGGTGGTCGATTAGCGCGATGGGTCTTACTCTTGCAGGAATTCGACTACGAAGTCATTCACCGACCAGGCAGTTCACACGCCTTAGCAAATTTTTTATCCCGCTTAGATTCCGGTGAAGCTCCGGTGGGCATAGATGACAAGACACCCGCGATTTATGTATCAGAACCAATTAATGAAGAATCTGCAGACCCACCTATCCCATTTTCATATTATGATCAGATCTTGACCTTTCTCACTGATGGTTGCCTTCCATCTCAGACTTCTAGAGCAGTATGCAAGAAAATTGTAGTTTTTAGCCGCCGATTTCGGTTAATTGCTGGAGAATTATATTATGTAGATCATACCGGAATCCTACTTCGATGTATTCCACCGCATGAAGTTAACTCAGTTATCACTTTGGCTCACTCGATTCCTTCCGGTGGCCACTTTGCTGCAGATTTAACTCACCGAAAAATTCTGCAGAGTGGTCTCTGGTGGCCAACGATGTACAGAGATATATTACAGTTTGTCAAACAATGTGATACTTGTCAAAGATCGGGTCAGCCTTTACAACGTCATTTTTTTCCTCTGCAACCCATCTTACCAATGGAACCTTTCCAGAAGTGAGGTCTAGATTTTATCGGTCCAATTACACCACCAGCAGTCTTCAGTAACAACCGTTACATACTGACCTGTACAGACTATGCAACCAGATGGGCTGAAGCCTGGGCTTTACGGTTTGCTACAGCCGTTACGGTAGCAAAGTGTCTGCTAACCGATGTCTTTCCACGTTTTGGCTTACCACTGGAAATTGTCTCAGATCAAGGCACTCATTTTGTAAACAATTTAATGAAGGCACTTACATAGTCGTTCCAGGTTATACATAAATTTAGTTCTCCTTATTATCCTCGTGCCAATGGATTGGCCGAAAATACAAACAAATCTTTGCTGAATATCCTTTGAAAATTGATCATGGAATCATCACCGGAAAGATGGGATCAACTGCTACCTGCAGTGTTATGGGCATACCGGACTACCTACAAGATAACAACAGGATTGACACCTTTCAAATTAGCTTATGGCTTAGAAGCTATAGCACCAATGGAGATAGTCATACCAAGTTTACGCATAGGAATCACTCAGAAACTTCTATCGGAAGACTCACTGTCAATTCGGTTGGACACACTCAGAGAGTTAGATGAGCACCGATGGCTCAGTTTCTTAACTATGCACGAAGTTCAACTAAGACACGCAAGGACGCACGATAGAAACCTGAAAACTCCAGTGTTTTCGGTAGGACAGCTTGTACTTTTTTATAATGCAAAGTCAAATAGATCCGCCGGCAAATTCAAATTACGGTGATTCGGCCCTTACAAAATCTCAGAGCAAATCGGTCCAGCAACTTTTCGGTTGACTACGTTGACCGGAAATCCACTTCCAAAAGCAATCAACGGCTCGAAGCTGCGGCCGTATCGAAGCGCTACTAGTCCGCATTAAATCATTCGGCGGTGGACCGCATTTTTTAGCTTTTGTTTTTTTACTTTTCATTTTGTTTTTTCTCTTCTTTTTTAATAGCCGTGTTTTGTCATAAGCCGCCCTCCTTACCAATTACTCAAGTATGCATGCCAAATTAAAATCAATATCATTCCAGCACTACACAATGATAACCATCACTTCCTAACCCCCCACCGTAATATCTGTACTTAAGCTCTTCGGTTGCGCCAAAAAACGCTATTGTGTTCTCGTGATTGTGATTGTGTGATCTGTGTTCTGTGTATCCGTGTGCTGTGTCCTGTGTATTCGTGTTCGTGTGCGCAATGGAAGCATTGGCGAACTACACAGCCTTCTGTGATGGTATCCCTACCAAGGTAGGAGAATACCTACGTATCAGAGGGTTGGCTAACTTCACTGAGCTGCCTTGGCACTCAGTGGAAGCCCATCCCTTCTTCGCACAAATTATCCCAGCCATCACCCAATCTCCCATCACCGAACGACAATGGCTCTTCCCCTCCTTACCATCTAGAACCGTCATAACCTTCCAGGCCTTCGCCGAAGCCTTCCGTCTCACCCCACAAGGCCGCGAAAATGGCCCAAGCATCCCCGTAGCTCGAATGGTAGAACTTTTTCCCCGATTTTCATCAAATGAATACGCCATTCTCTGCCGCCTCAAACCTGAAAAAACCGCATTGCAGTTCTTAGTTGCGATCCTTAACCTCCAAAAACGCACATACGGTATCTCTCGCGCATTCTATTCCGCCATCGACCTTGCCGCACAAGAACCTGTTAATTTCGCCTCATTTTTCTTTCACCGAATCCATAAGGAGTGCGTCGCCATAGTAAAACAAGTCAACAAAAGAACCACCCCTCGATCCAGACTTCCCCACATCCTTTCTTTCCTCTTCCCAACCATACTCGCCGCTCAACCACCACCACGAGGACCAGTCTTACGGCAGGAAGAATCAGTTCAACTACTAGAAGATGAGGAAGAAGAAGATGAGGAAGAAGAAGATGAGGAAGAACTCAACCAATTGTTCTGCCGGAAACGCATCAGAATTAGCTCCTCAGAAAGTGAAGCACAAGGCTCAGCCGGAAAGGAGAAAGATAACGATAAAGACGAAGAGAAGAACGAAGAAGAAACCTTCCATGATATAGCAACTTCAATGCACAATGAATCATCGGCAGAACAACAAGAACAACAAGATCAAGCAGAGACGGAAATAATTTCGACCGAAAAAGAATCAGAGCAACAGGAAAATGAGCAGCAATCTAATCAAGATGCACTAGACAAGCTACTGAAGGCAGTGGAATCCACAGAAGCACACAATGCAGAAACGGAACAAATAAACAAGGTAACAACTACTGACTCTGCCCTCCCCAAAACCCCGCCTGCTAACCCCATCTCCCAACCGGAACCACACCGTAGCCCCATCAAGCCCAATCACCACACCGGAACTTCTGAAGCCTCTACATCCTCCCTTAACTATTCACCTCCAAACTCACAACAACTCCTCGTCGGAACCTCGTCACAACCTCCTCCTCCCCTGCCATCCTACCCCATTCCAATTTTTTCGGAACTAGAAAATATGGGTCACCTTTTAATTAATCTATCCCAACAACTGCCGCAACACCTGAAGCACGCCACAGACAGTGCCCGAGAAGAATTCCAAAGGAAATTGGAAATAATGGAGGCGGATATCACCCCTCTTCAGGAAGAATTACAAGCAGCAAGAGCAGAAAATCATACACTACAAGAGCAAATCAAGCAACTACAGGCTACACTCCAAGTACAAGAAGAGAGCTCAAGTCAGAGAGATAAGGCAATGGCTGCAAAAGAAGAAATGCTGATAGCTACCGACGCGGAAATAATACAGTTAAAACAAACACTCAAAGATACCGAAGATACAAGAATGGCACTAGGAAACCTACTGGAAGAAACAAGAGTCTAGTTGCAGGACACAATACAGAAATATCAAGAGCAGCAGAGAGAAGCAAAGCAGGCAGTAGAAGAGTTACAAAGAACAAAAGAATCCTTAGACGATGTCAACAACATGCTGAAACAACAACTAAACAGAGAATCTAAATATCAGAAGGATTTAGCAAATGCCCGCAGAGAACGGGATGCTTACTACCAAACCATAGAGTTCCAAAACCAACAGTTCGGAAGATTAGATAATCAGGTACGCAACCAGAAAGACAGAATCAACGAGATGCAGAAACAAGTAACAGACATGAAGACAGCAAGAGATGCGGCATTATCAAACGAATTTTCTTTACAGAGGCCTTTTTGCAAATACAGGCCGAAATTTTGCTCACCGAAGCCATTGCCCTCAGTTCCGTTAGAGTAGATGCGCAGATTTTAGAACCCGACACCCTTAAGCAATTATTAGAAACCCTTAAGAAAAAAATAGCCCGGACATTTAGATTAGCCAAGAATATGTATTTAGAAGGTATCATAGATGAACAGTAGTTTTGTAATAAAAATCACTTGCGGGTTCGAGTCCACCGTGCGTGCCAGTGTTAGTCAGCCGCCGAGTGAGACAAATGTAATGACTGCCGGATGTAACGGAGTTCCTTGAATTACGCGCAAAAGTTGGTACGCGCACTTTCTAAATCTATATAAAGCAATGTAAGGAGAATGCTCGGGAGAGACGTCCTTCTGGAATTGCCGGATTGTTCGCTTAATTTTTTGTCAGAGTACTGTTTACACTGTTGTGGAGTCTAAGTAATGTAAATGTTGAGTTCTGTATCGGATGCTCACATTGAAGTTCACCTAACGAGTGATTGAATGACGGATTGCGTGTCTGAGTACTGTTATCGTATTGTATTGCTGCGTATTCTTCAGTTATTGAAGTACCCTGAGTCAGTTTGAGTAGTTATCTGGCTATGTGTATTGAATAGGTAATCTGTTGCCTTGTCGGAGTATGTTCTGTGTGTTTCCATCAGACTCATTGCATTCGGTGTAACAACTGTGACCCCGAATATGAGTACGAACTAGTATCTTCGATAACGGGGACTTTTGAGATCACTAGCAAGTGTGGTGACGAATGAATCTGTCAGCTATAGTCTTCGCTTTGGTTGATTTACGGTATAATAGCGGAGCTGTAGAATGGACTACTGCTCTGTTCCAATAGCAGAATAGTCTGAAGAAGTTTGATACGCAGGCGTAAAGAAACCCAATATTGTCTAGTTACCGCAAGTAACTAAGCTAAGACGTGCATTAGTGTTTTGATGTTGTGATTAAGAATTGGGAAAAGAGTACAGGGCCTCTGTCTAACAGACCCCTACCACTCCCAAGAACCCACTTGATCTGATAACGCCTTTCGGTAATAGAAAATTTAATACAGTTTACGGTGAATCATTATTTTACGTTTAATATTTGTTCGGTAACGATTTCGGCTAGTTATTAACACAGCGTAACTATGTAACACTTAACAAACCCATGTGAGAGTCCACTATACAAATCTATAAGGGAGATTTCACACTCATCCCAAAGGATCTAATATGATCACATAACATTTCCTTCCCCAGAATTCCATTTTTTCCTCAAAAAATGGTGTTGGAAGGGCCTAGATGAGAGGGAGATATGCTAATTGATACTCCACTATACCCAATGTCTCCAATGTACATGGTCATATCTTCATGTTGCTTTCCTATATCTTTCCCCTTAATGAGACATTTGGGAAGACAACCTAAACCATCTTTGAAGTGTGCTAACCTGTTCCCATGTAGAATGATCTATTGAACTATCTTTCCATTTTACTAGGCACTCTTTATATAGGTGAATCCTCATCCATTTCTCTCAAGTGTTTAGTATGCTCTCAGGCTCATGTGGAATAGATTGAACAGAGATAGGCTCTAGTACCTCACCCTCTCAAAAGGTTGTTAGATTCACCACCCTTTTCTTAAGCGGACTAACAAGAGATACTGGATGGATCTGGCTATTCTCTAAAAGTTGGAGCTAGTAAGCCATCCTTTCTATTCTCTTTAGTATTCAGAATGGTCCACAATACCTAGGAGATAGTTTTGGACAAGGTCTCACCTTCTTGGTTTTTGACCTAGAGGAAACCCTAAGATAGACTTGCTCTCCTACCTCAAAGTTGATTTCTCTCCTTTGAGGGTAAGTATATTCTCTAGCCCTATCCTAAGATCTCCTAATGTTGTCCTTAGAAAGTCTAAGCATATCGTTCATCTCTTCCAAGAAGTCCTTTGCATCTTTACTTTCTCATCATGCAATCCTACATCATATGGAGCTCTTGGTTGAAACTCGTACATAAGCATAAATGGACTATGCTGAGTGGAAGAGTGCTTGACACTATCATGTGCAAACTCTACTATAGGTAAGTAATCTTCCCAATTAGTGAACCTTTCATTCACATATGCTCAAAAAATATCTTCTAGGATTTAGTTAACCCAGTCTATCTGCTTATCCATCTATGGATGCTCGGGCGCCATACTCATGCTAAGTTTAGTACCCAACCTCTTGAAGGCTACTCTTCAAAACAGGCTAGTAAAATTCCTATCCAGATCTGAAACAATGTCTATAAGAAGATTATATGACTATTATATATTCTCAACAAATAACCTGTCTAGCTTAGGTGTCTTCAATTTTCTATGTGTTGAAATAAACCTAGCCATTTTGGTTAACCTATCCACGATTACCCACACTCAGTCATGCCCACTCTATGTCTCAGGTAATCCTATTGTAAAATCCATGGAGATACTCTCCCACTTCCCATTGGGAATATCCAACAGATGGACTAGTCCCCCAATCCTTAACCTCTTATCTCTATTGACCTAGCATTTAATGCATTTAAGCACATATTCTAGGACATCATTATGAAGTCCTAGACAATAAAGATACCTCTTAAAAATATCATAAGTCTTGTTAACCCTTGGGTGTCCCTCACTAGGCATGTCATGACACTCATACGATATGTGCTAACTCATCTAAGAATCTATGGGGACACACAACTTACCTTTATATAACCTATAACCATCATGGACACTATAATGCTTCCACTTGAATTCTTCTTGAGTACCCATCGATACTCCATCTCCATTGGAAACCGTGTATCACAATCCCCTTTCTCGATGTCTTCCCAAATCTTGGTGTATGCAGCATCAAGCCTACATTTCCCTCTAATGGACTCAAGTAGCTCACTAGTGATCTGAGTAAAACTCGGCCCATTGAGCATAGGCATGTGACTAAGTGAATCAACCACCACATTAAACTTTCCCTTCTTATGCTTGAGCTCATAATCAAACTCCTAAAGGATCTATGCCCAACAAGCCTTATAACCTTTAAGGTGGGTTTGATTATAGATCCACTTTATGCTCTCTTGATTGAACTCTATTGTAATGATGCCATTTCTTTAAAGCATGGACAACTGCATACAAATCCTTCTCATACATAGAGTAACTCTTTTGAGATGATTCTATTTTTTTGCTCTTAAAAGCCATTGGTCAACCATCCTCAACTAAACTACTCTTATACGAAATCAATCTTGTTAGTCTCAATCACAAAGGTTTTGTTGGAATATACTATATGTAAAAGTGGAGCTTTACCAATTGCTACTTTCAACTTTTCCGTACTTTGCTTCTATTTGTCTCCCAATGAAAGGTTTTTCCTTTGACTTTCAATTTTTCCATCATCAAGACAATAATTTTGGCATAATTCATAATGAACCTTTGATAGAAACCTAACAAACCTAGGAAGATATGAAGCTCTTCTAGCTTCTTGGGATGTGACCATTTCATAATACCCTGTACTTTATCAAAACTGTACTTTATCAAGATCCTTCTGGGTTCCATCTTGGGGGACTATACGTCCAAGGTATCTAACCTTTGTTTTGAAAAATTCACACTTTGATAAGAGTAAATTTCCCTTTAACACTTGAAATAGTTTTCTCAAGTGTTCCAAGTGTTCCTACTATGATCTATTATAGATCAATGTATCACAAAAGAGATCTGCTATAAATAGCCCTAGATATGGCCATACAACACTCTTCTTGAGCTTCATGAAAGTGGCAAGAGCATTGGTGAGACCAAAAGGCATCTTCAAAAACTCATAGTGCACATATCTAGTCCTAAAAACAGTTTTAGGGACATCCTCTACCCTAATTCTAATTTGATGATATCTTGACCTAGGATGAATCTTGGTGAAGTACCTAGCTTGATGTAACATATCAAATAAGTCTTCCAATCTAGGCATTGAAAACCTATTTTTTATTATTGACATCTTTCTCATAGAGCCATATTTCCCTTTGACTAGGAGTATTGGTGATGCCCAAGGTGAGTTACTAGGTCTCATGAAGTCCTTGTCTAGATAATTGTGAAGTTGCTTCTCAACCTCCTCATGATGGGATACACTAAGCCTATAATGTGGCTTACAAATAGGGTTAGTGTTAGTGGCTATGTCAATGGCATGGTCAATTTCCCTCTTTCAGGTGGTAGCCCTCTAGGAAAGCTAGTGGAAAAAGCATCTTTAAACTAAAAAATTAAATCTTTAAAATTTTTAACTATAGGCTCTTTAAAAAATTAAATAATAGAAAGTCGTGTCCTTATTTACATTACTATGAAAAAAACCATACATCAAATGAGATGCCTATACAATGCTCAAAATCATGAATATATAATAAAAAGATGTGTTGTACTTGCTCAAAATGAAATAGACTGTGTAACTCTAAAGATGAGATGAGAGGTGCACTAGGTACATGTCTCTATCCTTGAATACAAAATTGAATTCTATTTTTCACAAATTCAAGAGTGTTGTTTCGGTAGATATGTGTAACTGTGGCTCCAAACCCCCATAGCCTCTCTTTGCCTAAGACAAGGTCTATCCCCTCCATATTCATTATTTGGAAGTCCACATGATCTATTTATCCCTATACCTAGACTTCCAAATTGGACATCATAGTATCCCCTATCATCTTAGTTTCACCTTGCATCATAGATATGATGTGTTTATGTGCACTCGGTTGTTAGGGAATTTTTGAATTTCTTGACTAGCGCATAGTTTATGAAATTATGTGTGGTAAAGTCATCCATCATGACTCTCACCCTAGTCTTCTAAGCACTACCATTGAGCTTAACTAAGTCATGTGGTCCAAATTGCGGTGATCCCAATGACTAAGGTAATCAACAAGTGTGCTCTATATCCTCATGCATTGCTTCCACCTCCTTGAAGCTAGATTTTTCATGTATTGGAAGTGTTTGCACTAGGTTGACCACCTTTTTGCCCTTTTCTAGGATTATACTAGTCTATGTTCCTCCTTTCTTTTCTTCTTCCTTACAAAGTGGAAAATTCCATTGTGCATGGTTAGGAGACAAGCACCTAAAGCACACTTTTTCTCTCTTGGCCCTCTCATATTAATGTTCAATAGGTAAATTGGGCCCTTGTGATCTTTATTTCTTTATAAAAATTTTATTTTCCTCCATAACTATTTTCTTCTTGAAATTAGTGGTACCAACAAGTTTGAGGGACTTATCGATCTCCATAGGCATAAGTTGAGGAGGATTATCGTCCTCATAGATCTATGTATATTTTATCACCCCCTCAAAGGTTCTTGGTGTATTCCTTTTCACTTATCTCTTTATGACCTTATCTAAGACTCTTACAAACCCCTTAGTCTTCTAAAAATCATCAATTCCTTTAAGCTTGATCTCTCTGTAGTGGGATATGTAGATTGATAATGGTCTACCCCCTCTATGTGATCCTATCCCACATCCCAATTCATCTCTTCCTCATTCTTCGGAAGAAACCACGAAGAGAGTTTCAAAGTGAATCTAGTCAATAGGAATGGAATTTTCCTCCTATGCATTCATCCACCACTTATAAGCTGGTAGGCCAAGTGAGAGACTTGATTCAAGCACATGATACATAGGTGGGGTGCCCTTGAGTTGATGCAGATCATTCTAGTTTTGCAAAAAAGCATAGACTGCATCCTTGTTTCTTTCTCGATCATCCCCATATAAAAATTTTGGTTTTCTAAGATGTTCTAGGAGGCAAGTCTCTCTAGAGCTCTCTCCTTTTTGCTCTTTAAGTTCATTTCATTTTTTTTAGTCATAAATGCATCATAGAGCTGAGTGTAGGAATAATCATTCTCTTCTTAGACCTCTCCCATCTGTCTTTTGGTCTTTTCTGTTGAAATACAAGTTTCAAAATTGGACTAATTTGAACCATTACATGGATGCCACTTGGAGCCTCATAAAGCAAGCATTCAAGCACACAAAATCACAAATCAAATTTGAAATTGAATCCTCCCCTCAACAACCAAAAGTTGAATCACACTTAGGTGTGAGTAATTGGCTACAATCTAAGAAAAGTAATTCCTAACTTATGGGGGATATTTTCATCTCTATATCCACAAACATGCAGCTTTGAAATTAAGAGATCCCATATATGTGTGCACTTTTAGATAGTTTGGAAGAAATTTAGTAGGACCTTGCACTAAGCTAGCCCCCTGGTTTCTTGCTTGGGTGATTTTGAATAAGGTTTTGTTTAGCCATAGCTAACAAGAAAAATTCTATGAGAGCACTCTAGATTGCTATGAGTGGTGAGCATTGTTCATTAGTTATATCTTAATAAGTTATTGTAATCTTTGGCTTGTTAGAAATCTACTTAAGTTCTCGAAAGTTGGTTAAAGTCTCTAATCAATTCTCTACGTATTCTAAGAGAGTCAGGTTTAGGAGTGACCATGTGTCTATTTGTGTACACCTAGTGAAGAGCAAATTTAGTCTATCTTGAAGGTATCACTTCTCACAGTAGGAGTAACAAATTTAAATGACGTAACTTGAATTGGCAAGGCCTCAAAGTCTAGTTTATGTGTGAAAAATGTATTGGGTTCAATCCACATATTCTAAGAGATTCAATCATTAAGCAGAGGTTCATTGAAGTTACTTGTGAGGACACTATTGCTTCAAGGCTACATAGGGAAGTTGTAAATTCTCCCAAAAGTGGTATCACAGCTATTCAACACATTTGAATCATTCAAGAGGACCCTAAAGAGACTCTGAAGAAGTTTCAAGGAAGAAATGTTGCAGGATCAAGCTCGAAGGCACACATGAAGCAAGGGGGAGCCTACTAGTGAAGAAGGAAAACATAAGCATCATCTATTGGATACATCTTAAAGATCAGAGGTACATTTTTTGTTATTAATTAGTTCCTCTACATCAAAGGGATCTAGGAGAGTGTATTAGAACGCATCATGTCATCGTATAACACTCAAATCAAGAAGTTAGATGGGAATAATTATCAGCCATGGAAGTTTAGGATCTCTGGTTATCTTATGGGAGAAGGATTATGGTGTCTCATCAGTGGCACAAATGCAAGACCTAGATTAGGAGAGAATCCAACAATGATCAATTAAGGAATTTCAAAGACTAGAACGAAAGGGATCGGAGAGTTATCTTTATACTTTCACAACACATTATTGATGCCTTGATTGGGCATATATAAGACTTATATACTTCCATGAAAGTATGGGAAACACTAGAGAGACTATATTCCACCTGGACTAAACCTAAGAAGATTTAGTTGAAGAATGAAATTAACAACTTAAGAAAAAACCTAGGAGCAACATAAATGATTACCTATTGAAGATCAAAGATTTTAGTGATGTATTATGCTATATGGGTTGTCACATAGATGATGATGACCTAGTTTAATATCCCTTAAATGGGCTTCGGGCTGATGAGAAGTGGAAGGCTTTTACAACATCTATGTAAGCCTCTTATAAGAGAGAGAAGTGAAGAAAAGCAGCCCACAAAATTTTCATTGTTTTAAGCCCATTTTCTTTCAAAATCCTTTGAAAACGCCAAAGAGTCATGTAAATGCTCTAGAGGAGTCCTCTAGATGCATGATTCCTAAATATTATAAACTTAGCCTTGTACAATAATAGGGATTTAGTGATTTTGAATGAAAGTGCTGGTCTCTTGTGTGAAAGGACCATTTTTAGGGCACATGTATATAAGTTACTTTGTGACTCTTTGTAAATGCCTTTTTGCCATTGTGAGTAATGAAGCTAAAAATTTCGAATTTGCTTCTTCCCTCCTGTGTATCTTCTTCTCCAAGAGCTTGCATGTATGTTTGATGCTTGAAATGTGTGCCTGGAGGTGTTCTCTACCCCTTAACCATCTGTTATTCTCATTCTAGGGTGTGTACATGTGTGTGTGTGTCTGAAGCTTGGTGAATTGTGAAGTGGAGTTGGTGTTTCCTGCCACTCAATATTTTTCTCATAACGCAGAGCATGTTTGTCAGATTAGGTTGAGAATACCACCATTGGATTCTTCTCTTCAAGAACCTCAAGATGAACCAACTTTCACCATATTTGGGTCTTGGAGCTAAGAGAAACGACCTATTTTGTGCTTACTACTATAGCAAGTATCACGACGTACATGTTCAGGAAAACAGGTGACTTGATAGGTTCTTCCTCCTAATTTACATGCATTCTTTGCACATTTACTTCATTTAGCATTACATGTGCACATGTCCTCATACACTTGATATGTCTACTTCCATGGATAATTAAAATGTGTATTAATCACCATTATATGCACTTGTTGGTAATTCAGGTATACTCTCAATTATCACAAGTCCCTAAGATATCTTAGCTTAGGTACACATGCTTTTGGCACTATTGTTGGGGAATAGTCCAATCAAGGTGCCTACATGCTGGTATAGCTATGAAGTGAAGGTATTGTGTGCTAAGAGGTGATTTTAGTGAAGTGGCAATTTAAAAAAATCTTGCACTCATTACTTCACACACTTGTGGTGTGTGTAATGAGTTTTTAGGGTTAGGAGTGAGGGAGTGAAAGAGTTAGGGTTTAGGATGAGAAGGCAGTGCGTAGGAGTAGAGTAAGAAAATCACCCTAAGAAAATTTAGAAAAAGAAAAAAATTGTTAATTTCATTTTCAGGTGGTTGTCATCCTAGAGGTCTAAAATTAAAAATCTTTCATTTCCCAAGTCACTTGTGCTTTAAGCAAGTACTGTGAGCATAATAGCAACTAGTATTGCATAGCACATATTGGCAAAAAGTAGATGCATAGAGGGAGTACGGAGCTAAGAATTGAACAAGAGAACCTCTCTGGTGAGCATTGCATCATTCTAAACTTAAGAATATATTAGAACAATTCCAAAACATGATATGATATTGTCTAAGTATCACAAGGGTGACACAAAGGGTTTTGAGTGAGATTTTGTTCCTACATGCACATAAGGGAGATTAGGAACACATAAAGAGCACAACCCCACAAAAATTACTGAATTTGAATCTCTATAAGTCCAAGTATCGTGATCGGTCAAGTTTAGGTATCGCAATACTAGAATTCTCGTGTAATGCGATACTTGGCAGGTATCATGTATGGTCGATACCTCGTATTCCCTGTGTATTGTGATACCTCACAAGTATCATGTATTGTCGGGTTGAGTATCGTGAGTAACCATGTATTTTGTATCATCAATACTTACCAAGTATCATGTATCACGATAGGGTTAATATTGTGTATCATGTATTCCCCTAGTATCATGTATTGTTTGGTGACTTAAGATCCTATCATGGAAAAAGTGGTATGGTGAATCATGTATCATTGCTATCTTGTATCGTGTATCATCTAGAGAAGTATCGTATCGAAAGAGTAAGTATCATGTATAATATCCCCAACAAGTATCGTCTATCGTGACAGTTGCAAGTATCGTATCATCGAAGATCAAGTATCATGTATCGTCCACATCAGAAAACATGTATCATTTAAAACTCATGTCATATCATGGAAAACCAATATCGTGTATAATTTCAACTAAGATATCATTGCATATTTGGAGTATCGTGTATTGTTTGCCAGAAGTATTGTGTATCGTGGTTGAAGGAAAAGTGAGCAGAGAGCTTTGGAAGGGAAATTTAAGAATTCTAGTGCTTAAACATTGATAAAGAGTAGTCAATAGGGCTGAAAGATTAAAAAAGAGGACCCAAGAACTAAGCGGTGAATGAACCTAAGATCCGGATGAGTGCTAGGGAGCCAAATAAGTGTAATATAATCAGTGGGAAGTGTCGCTAAAAAAAGTACCTATTTGGTCTACTCTAAGACTTCTAGTGACTAAGAAGGAGAACCCTTGACAGCTTCAAAAGACATGCATAGTTTTGTGCCATTGGTCGGGATCATGTCAAAAATAGAAGGGGATTATAGGATGTCCTTGCAGTATGTGTCTACTAATGTGCATGGATTTCCTACTTACCTTGATGCCCTCAATAGGTCTATGGCAAGGATGCAAAATTTGACAGATTTTGAGATAGTTTCAAGACCAGTTGTGTAGCACAAAGGAGGTCTTTAAATGGATAAACTAGGAAAAATATATGTGGTGATTGAAAATAGATAAATTAAAGAGAGGACTTGGAGGAGCCAGAAAACTCTATTAGACTCGATAGTGTAGATACTCTAACCAATCCTAGGGGAAAGTGGGTGATGACTCATGTAAGAAGAGGAGATCTCATCCCCCTAGATGATTACCTAATGAATGTGTATATGGTAAGTGGTTTGGACATATTACTGCAAGCCACTTCACCTATACAAGGGGTTAACAAATTCAAGCTCTTCATCAAAATCTCAAGGAGATAACAAACAATCCACGATAAATGTGGATATTCAAACAGAAACGAATAATAATGCTATATGGGATGGACTTAACCAAGTGGTTGACTAACAGGAGGTGGCAAGTAGAGAGCAAGCACTAACACAAACATAATCACTGAAGAACAACAAGATGGCAGTCACCCAATAGAAGATGTGTATACTATTCAAGTGAATGAGACCATTAGAATGCAATTCAAACAAATTACCATTGAAGGCCAAAAAACAATGGTGTATCCTAAGGAAGAAGAAAAAGAGGAAGAGTTTATCAATAAGGAAACTTTTGAACCGATAAGAGTAGTGGTAGAGCCATCCCCAATGGACATGACTTTTGACGGAAGCAATTCACAGAAGGACCAAGCTAAAGAGGTTGAGCAACAAATTTGCCTTCAAATTTGGTAGTCTTTTAATGAAACAATACACATTAATCAAGGAAAAAATGTACAAACAAGAGAAGAAGCAATTATACCACAGACTTGGTTGAATGTGGATGCCCAACTTAAGAAAGTGGTAAGACATATGATACAAATGGTCATGGAGATACAACAACACTTACTTGAAGCCGAGAAAGAATACAAATAGGTAGATGTTAAAAAAGATCGTTTCAAATTCTTAAGTGAACAACTATCTGCACAGGTGATGCAATCCCAACAAGCTCTGACCAAGAAAGAAGAAGTTAAAAAAGCTACGGAGGAAGTCAAAAAACTAACGGAAGACAATGCTAGATTGCAAAGTTCAGGTAATAGAATTCAAACAAAAATATGATGCAGGTGAATCAAAGAAGGCATGATTAATCAATCGAAGTAAAATTCTTGAAACACAAATGAAGATGTATATGGATGAGGCAGATGTACTTAGAAATAGAAATAAAGAGTTAATGAATTCACTCTTTCTCAATCAACCTATAGACACATCTAGACACTACAACATATGAGGGGCATATTGAGGCTATCCATACCAACGTTCATGCCCCACATCAATATGATCATTGGAAATGTCTGGAAAGACCACGTTAGGCATACTGATGGTCACTTGACCATCGGTATGACCATTTAAAATTGACCGTTAGTATATGTTGTCATCACTGGTATAGGCATCGATTTAAGTGCTGGTATAGGTGCCAGCATGAGCATCGGTAATTTCCAAGAAATTATCGATGCTCATATCGATGCCTATACGACCACCTATACCGACACTATGTTTAAAACATACTGGACTCGAGAGAAAAAATTCAACATTTTGTGCATGTTTTGAGCTGATTAGTGCTTTTGTCGAATTTGCACATGCGACTTGAATTGTCACCTGCATTGTCTTGTGCACACACACACATACAGGGATCTCTCTATCTATACACACACACACACACTCTCTCTCTCTCTCAATCTTGCACCTTAGTAAGTGATGCATGTACTCTTTCATCCTTTCTCTTTCTCTATGTTTTCTATTTTCCAATTTCTCTTCTCTTTGGTTTTGCAAGAGTTTTTTGGCATCGATTCTTTAAAATTTGACAAGAGACGACGTTCATTAGCCTTTCGACGATGTTCATTAGCCTTTGACAATAGCGATCCAAAAGATAACATCAACGTAAGTGATTTTTTTGTTCTCTATTGATAGAGAGTGAGAGAGAGAGAGAGATGAGAAAGAGAGAGAAAGAGAAAGAGAGAGATAAAGAGGGAGAGAGAGATAAAGAGAGAGATGAAAGAGAAAGAGAAAGAGAGAGAGAGATTAAAGAGAGAGAGAGAGAGAGAGATGAAAGGGAGAAAGAAAGAGAGAGATATAAAGAGAGAGAAAGAGAGAGAGATAGAGATACATACACACACATACTCATGTATATGCATGCATACATACACATGCACATACACACATATGCATACATACATATGCATACATACACTCACACACATATATACACACACATACATACACATATACATACACAAACATATGCATACATACATTCACACACATATGTACACACACATACATACACAAACATATTCATACATACATTCATAGACATATGTACACACACATACATACACATATACATACACAAACATATGCATACATACATTCACACACGTTTGTACACACACATATGTACACACACATACATACACATATACATACACAAACATATGCATACATACATTCACACACATACTTACACACACATACATAGACATACAATATTACATGCACACATGCATATATGTACACATGTATATTACATACTCACATACATATTACATACACAGATGCATATTCATGCATATGCATGCATGCATACACACATATACATATACACTCACATACATATACACACACATTCACATATATGCATACACACACACACCTATACACACAGTCACATACATATTACATACACATGCATATACATACACACACATATGCATACACACATGCATATGCATACATACATACACATATGCATGTTACCGTTAGTGTCCATGTGAAAGGCCAAATGGCCACCGGATACTTCTTTGTATATGTTCTTTAATAAAAGATATAGTGGCGTGGTCAGTCACAGACTGTAAGTTCGACTGCATTTGTAAGACCTAAGAAGTCTGTCTTCATGCTTTCTGTGTACTGTATTTTTTGCGTATTCTACAGCCTCTGTGCGGAGTACTGTGTGCGGCCTCAGGTGCTCGGGTTTCTACTCCAAGCATATCGTCGTGGAGCTCTCGAGAAGGAGAGTGCACTGTGGTGCATCGCCATCGAATCACTTCACTGGTATCAGAGCAGTTCGAGGAAAAAGCTTTGTTCCTTTTGTGCGAGCGAAGCGAGCACCCCCCCCCCCCAGGTTTTCTCCAAGGCTTACGACTAAGGCGACGACCAAGGCATAGACCTTGGCATACCTTGTCATCCAAGTCACCGACGTCACCGTTGGCTGCGTGCAAGGGAGGACCTCAACGATCAAGGAATATAGAGGTTCCCGGTACTTCCCGAGAGGTCACCCATCCCAGTACTATTCCCCCCAGAGCTTGCTTAACCGTGAGAATCTCTTGCCACTAAGCTACACTCTTGTGGTGTTTGAAGAAGGGGAAAGATTAAGGTTGACATTACCTTGAACAAGTTTTGGTCCCTCAAAGCTTCATTTTTTCTTTCAAAGCCTATTTCTGAAGCAATTTTGGGGTGTTTTTGGAGCCATTTCGGAGTACTTTCGCACATAGTTCTCTTCACACAGGTCCAAGAACATCAAGAAGAGTGTTCCTTGTACTTCTCAGACAATAAATATCAACCTTTGGGGCTGTATTTTCAGCCACACTCATAAAACTACAGGTTTCTCGAGCGGTTTTCAGTTTTGGTGGGAGTAGTCGCTGCAAATTTATGCAGGTTTTTTTAAAGCCTAAAACATCAGAGTTGAGAGACACTTGCAGGTGTTATTGGCTAGTTTTTCGGCTATGAATTCAGCCTTTTAGTGTCATTTTACTGCATATATGGAGCACATACACACCATGTACGCTTCTGTGGATACCACTTATGTACGTCCATGTGGTCATTGATATAGCGGTTACGTTCTTTGCATAAAGCCTTTTACGTTTGATAAAGAGGGTCGCGGTGAGGTTTTCTTAACTAGGAGACACCCAGATGTGGGGGTCTCTTCGGTGATGCAGGTGGAAGACTTACCCAGCCTCGCCATAGGAGATGTATGATAGTTGTTCATAGGTGCTCGATAAGCCTAGTTGGCTTCTATTGGGTAACTGATTATATGCAGTGGAGTCAGTGATTCACTATGCAAGTAGACATGTCAGTACTTGCAGTTTTATGATACTTTGACACTGGTCATATGCTAATTTTGCAAAGGATACTCTGGCAAAATTTTTCCAGATTTCTGGTTTAGTCAACTATACAGTGGTCGATTTACTCCTTGATACACTTATTTGTTGGTGTTTGGACTCTTCTAGCTCCATTATCATTCTATTTAGTTCTCTACGATCATGGCATCAGAGGTCTCAGGCACATCCGGTGGATCAGGGTCTAGTGCTAGTGTTCCGAGGAGGAGCTATAACTTGCAGGGCAAAGACCATTTTGAGATCCGAAAATTTGATGGCACAAACTTCTCTATGGAAGAATCAGATTAAAGATGTGCTAATTCAAAGGAGGCAATGGAAGCGAGTAAATGGGATTTCAAAGAAGCCTGCTGACATGGATGAAGATGATTGGGATGAGTTAGATGAAATGGCCAGGTCTACCATTCGCTTGCACCTGGCAGATAATGTTTACTTTATAGTATTAGACTGTGAAAGTGCAGAGGAGCTTTGGAAGAAGTTATGCAATACATATGAAAAAGAGACGGCATCAAATAAAGTGTATCTGATGAGAAAATTATATGACCTTCCTATGAAGGACACAAATAGTGTTGCTGCTCATCTAAATGAGTTTGATGCTATATTCTCCCAGTTACAGGCTCAGAAAATGGATATGGATAATGAAATGAAAGCAGTATTGTTGTTATGCACCCTGCCATCATCATGGGATACGTTTTGCACAGCTATTAGCAACAGTGCACCTGGTGGTAAACTCGTCTATGATGACATATGTGGAGCACTCTTGAGTGAGGAGATTCGTAGAAAATTTATGGTTGGCACTCAGAGTGGAGATGCATATAATGTTCGTGATTCTTACCAAGGAAAGAATCAACAACGTGGCAGGAGCAAGAACAAGGAAAAGAATGGTCAACGGAATAAGAGTAGAAGTAAATCAAGGAAGAGGGATATCGAATGCCATTATTGTCATAAGAAAGGACACATGAAGAAGGACTGTTATGCATTAAAGAATGCTAAAGGTAAAGGACAGAATGTTGATGGGCATGTTAAACAGTTACCTGCACCATCTACTTCGACTGTGAAGATTGAAGAAATTAATGCTATTTCTGATGATGTTGATGTGTTGACACTTGATAGTACTGTGCCATCTAAGGCACTTATGGCTGATTCTCTTTCCCACACCTGGCTGCTAGATTCTGGTGCTTCTTTCCATGTGACACCATATAGAGAATGGTTCTCTAATTATGCAGCAAATTCTCTTGGTACCGTGAGACTTGGTGACTCTTACGAGTGTGATGTTGTGGGAAGTACTTTGGATATGTACTCACTTTGAGACAAGTATATGCATCTTTTACTCCTATCACAAGTAATGCGCATGCCAAGAATATGTTTGGCATCCCCCAAATCCTTCATATCAAATGTCTGACTCAACTTCTTTTTGAAAAGTGACAAATCATAAGAGGACTTCCCAACAATCAACATATCATTGAGGTAAAGTATCAAGCATATCAAGCTGCCATCAGAACATCTCTTTGTGTAGAGACAATGATCCTCATTGCTCCGAGAATAGCCTTGGGACTTCATAAAAGCATCAAACTTTTGGTACCATTGTCTAGGAAACTGTTTAGGTCCATACAAGCTCTTTTTGAGCTTACAAACTAGACTTTCCTTGCCAGGAACTACATAACCCTCTGGTTGTTCCATATAGATCTCATCTGTAAGATCTCCATGCAAGAAAGCTGTTTTCACATCCATTTGGACTAGCTCTAAGTCCTCCATTGCAATGAATCCAAGCAACATGCGCAAAGTAGTCATCTTGACTACTGGAGAGAAGATTTCCTCAAAATCAACACCATGTTGTTGCTTAAAACCCTTTGCAACAAGTCGTGCTTTATATTTTGGAGAAGCACTATGATGTGAATTTCAGCTTATATACCCATTTACATGGTAAAGCTTTCTTGCCCTTTGGCAAAGGTACTAAGTCCCAAGTACCATTCTTGTGAATAGAATCCAACTCACTCTTCATGGCACGCTCCCACTTGACATGATCCTCTGTCTACATAGCCTCTTTGTAGCAAGAAGGCTCACCGGCACCTGTTAGCATAACAAAATCTAAACCTAGAACATATCTATCAGGTGGATATGAGACACGTGCAGAATGTCTCAATGGTTGCTAAACAGGAACATGTGCAGACTGATCTGAATGGACATTCTCTTGAACATCCCTATGTGCAGCATTTTTATGCATGCTAACCGGAGGACTAGTATCCTCAAACACCACTCTTCTCACTTCAACCTCCTTAATGGGTTGTTTATGCATCTTAGACTCATTAAAAATGACATCACTACTTCTGATCATTGACCCTGTTTCAGGATCCCATAAGCGATATCCAAATTGTCCTTCTCGACCATATCCAAGAAAAATGCATTTCTTTGACTTATGGTCCAACTTTTGTCTAAGATTCTTGGGTATATGAACATATGCTTCACACCCAAAAACTCGAAGATGATCATAATATGGTGGTTTCCCTGTCCATAACTCTTGTGCCACTTTCAGACCTTTGGTAGTACTAGGTGAAAGGTTAATCACATGAACTGCAGTCAATACTGCTTCTGCCCAAAAACCTTGTGAGAGGTTTGCATGATACAACATAGATACTACTCTATCTTGAATAGTTCTATTCATCCTCTCAGCTACACCATTCTGTACTGGGGTATAAGGAGCTCTAAACTCTCTACGAATCCCTCTAGACTAACAGAAAAGGCTGAATTCATGCGAGGTATACTCACCCCCATTATCTGAACGTAAAGCCTTGAGCTTAGTTCCTTTTTTAGTCTCAGGTGAAGCAAGCCATTTTCTGAAAGTAGGGAATACATCATCCTTTGATTTGATAGGATATACCCAGGCTTTTGTAGTAGCATCATCTATGAAAGTGACAAAGTAAAGAGAACCACCTAAGGACCTAGTGGGCATAGGACCACACACATCTGTATGAACGAGATCTAAAGGCTGAATTGAAGAGTCAATGTGCGTTCTATGCACATTTCTGGTTTGCTTTCCATATTGACAATGCTCACAAAATGAAAAATCAGAGAAAGATAACACAGGTAAGTAGCCAGAACGAGAAGGTTTTTCCATTCCACTACGAGATATATGGCCCAAACGACCATGCCAAATACAAGCCATAGGCTGTTCAGTAACAGCTAACAAGTGTTCTTTCTGTGATACAAATAAAGGATAAAGTGAGCCAACTTTGCTTCCTTTTGCAATAACCATATTGCCCTTTGATATACGAAAGGACTGAGCATAGAAGACCACCTTGTAACCAAGGACATCAAGTTGACCAACTGACATCAAACTGCATGATAACTGAGGTACATGGCATACATTATTCATAGTAAATTTTGAACCATCAATGAACTGCACAACCACATCTCCAATCCCCATTCTACACACTTCCTTGGTCACTCTTCATGTACACCTTGCACTTCACTTCTCTACGTCGCACACTGTGTGTCTCTTGCCCTTCTCTCTGTTGCCTTGCTTAGACTATGCTTACTCTTGTTTACACTTAGAATATTGTCCAAGAATAGTCCTTGCCTTGATTTGAGTGTCGATTCATGTACACTCCTAACTGCAAGTGTATCTTGGTGCTCACTTTGATGTCCCAAGATTGTCTTTACAAGTGGCAGCCAATGAATCCTTGTTTTGTCCTATATTGACTTTTAGGCTAAAACAAGAAATTTTAATTGGGGGGCCATACTTTCACTTCTGCGTACGTTGCCGCTTCACATACCTTCACATTTTCCTTTTAAGTCTTCACTTTTGCACATAAGAGAGGGTTCACCTGAACCTTCCAAAACACTTTTAAAAACACTTTGAACTAAATTAGGGAAATTAGAGAAATACCTCTGCAACCTGCAACCCCTTTCTCCAATTTACCCTTTGTGGACAATTAATGGCGCACTACGTGTGTACCTTGTCACCTGTACTTCGAACACTTTGACTTTGCACCTCTTGACTTTGACCTTGACCTTGTTGACTTTGACCAGTTTGACTTTGACTGCGTTTGACTTTGACCAATATGACTTTTATGGGCTCAACACAATTCTAACCGTGCTAGTTGCTCGGAGCATTTGAAGTCATAACTTCCATCCATATTTAGAAGCTTTTTATGAGCTAGTCAAGTGCAAGTTATCTATTTTGCGTCAACTTGTTCTAGTTGATATTCCAAAGTACATATTGGGTTTTATTGCACTAAACACAAGCGCACAAGGACTAGTTTACATATTCAAAGATCTAGCATTGATGCTATCTTGGTTTGTTGGACCATCTTCACCACCTAGCAACCTACTTCCAAGCCTCTCCAAGCTTCTCCAACTTCTTTCAAGTATGCAAGCCATGATGCAGATAAGTGACTACAAGACACAAGGATCAAATACTTGGTACATTGATAGTGGGTGTAGCAACCACATGAGTTACAACCAAGAGTTCTTCTCAAATATGCAGGTGCCATCAACCAAAGAACATAGAAATAGGTGATGATACTCCTCATGCTATACACATTGGTGATGTTATGTTAGAAGGTTCTCCTAAAGCCAAGTGTTTGAAAGATGTGCTTTATGTTCCCACAAATAGAAAGAACTAAGCCTCTATGGGGCAAATGGTTGAGAGAGGTTTGCAAGTCAAGTTCAATAAGAAAGGATGCTTTGTGGAAAACCCTAAAGAAGGGTACAAATTGATAACCAAATGCAAAAAGGAAGGAAGGTTTTTCACGTTGGATGTGAAGCATAACTTCAATCACAAAACTTACTTCACATTTGGAAACTAGAAGGTGGTAGAATTGGATCTATGGCACCAAAGGTATGGACTACATAAACACTCAAAGATTGAAGGACATGGAAAAGAAGAGGTTAGAGTTAGGGTTACTTAAAGTCTATAATCAGAATCTCATGAGCATGTGTGAGGATTGTTAGTTGGGAAAGCCGACAAGATTACCATCCAAAAAGAATAATTATGTGAGCTACCATCCACTCGACCTCATTCATACAGATCTTTGGGACGAACAAAGGAAAACGCAATTGGGGGTAATAGATATTTTGTGACTTTCATAGATGATTGTACAAGCATGACTTGGCTCTATTGTATGAGATATAAATCAGATGTATTTTATTAATTCAAGAAGTTCAAGGTTATGGTTGAAAGAGAATGCAATAGGTACATCAAGTGTCTTAGGTCATATGGAAAAGGAGAATACTACTCTCATGAGTTTTTTTACTTTTTGGGAATTAATAGTATCAAACGGCAAATCACATGTAAGTATACTCCACAACAAAATGGTGTAGTAGAAAGGAAGAATAGGTATATTGCCAAATGTGCCAAGGAAACAATGAAGGATATGAGTAGCCTAATTGTTATTGGGCTGATGCAACAACTAGAACTATTTACAACATGAACACATCATCAAAAATACTACACCTTATGAAGTTTGGTACAATAGAAAGGCAGATGTTTCACACTTGAGAGTCTTTGGTTGTACTTGCTATGTCTTGATTTCAAATGGGTTAAGGAACAAGCTTGATGATAGATCATAAAGGTGTGTCTTTTGTAGGATATGAAAGTGAGTAGAATGATTATAGATGTTATAAACCTAAAACAAAGGAATTAAAAAGTATTAAGAGATGTCAAATTTGAGGAACTGCTACCTTGGTATGTCTCGAATGTATCTATGTAGGATAATGAAGTTGAAGAGAAGAAGATAACAAGAGATGAACCAGAGAGCATGGTTCTTAGTGGATCCAAAGAGCCACGTTCTCAGCTATCATGGGATAGAAGCAACCCTCCATCAAGTCAAATAAGTGATGCAACAAGGAAAGACAAACCCAGAATCACAAATATAGAGGAAGATGAAGATCTATGGATTGAGTTCAACTCAGACCATCATGAGAAGAAGGAGGAGATCTCAAAGATCATCAACAAATATCCAAATCAATGGAATGGTGAGATAAGGAAATCTGATAGGGCAAGGTATCTAGTTGAAACACTTACCTATGATTCATTTATGGCATGACATTATGCTTATATGAGAAACGTTATTGAAGAACCCACATGTTTTGAAGTTAACTCATGCAATGAGTGGAAAGAAGCTATGCAGGAGGAGATCAAGGCTTTGGAAGAAAATAACACTTGGAATCTTGTGCCAAGGAATAAAGATATGAAGGTAATTGGAAACAAGTAGGTTTATAGCGTAAAGAAACATTCAAATGGAAGTATTGCTAATATAAAGCTAGGTTTTTAGCCAAAGGATTTGCTCAAACTTATGGATTGGATTATGAGGAGACATTTAGCCCTGTGGCTAAGATGACTACTATCAGAGCCATCATTGTAATTGTTGCAAGCAAGACCTGGAATATGTACCAACTTGATGTGAAGAATGCATTCCTCAATGGAGAACTACAGCAAGTTGTATGCATGGACCAACCATTAGGTTTTGAAGAGAAAGTAAAGGTTGGCTATGTTTGTTTAGTACATTTTGGATGTTTTGAATGTGGGTTTTCAAGATGTAAAACATTGAGCAATCCTATGGAGGTGAATGTAAAATTGACTTCAATGGAGGTTAATGAAGTACAAGATCCTCCCCGATAGAGGTCTATGGTTGGATCATTAAACTATGCCACCATTACTAGACTAGATCTAGCATATACAGTTGGTGTGCTTTCTCAATTCATGCACACACTTAGAGTTCCACATTTACTTGCAGCAAAGAGAGTACCAAGATATTTCAAGAGTACACTCCATGATGCTCTATTTTATCCTTTTAAAGATGAATTACAGGTAAAAGCCTATATAGATAGTGATTGGCCTACATCCAAAGAGAATAGAAGAAGCACAAGTGGATATGCAGTGATGATTGGCAATAAAGTCATCTCTTGGATCGCAAAGAAGCAAACCACTGTTCCCCTCTCATCCACTCAAGCTAAATATAGGGCATTGGCTCAAGTGACTTGTGAGCTTATGTGGCTCAAGAAGCTAATGTTTGAGTCAAACTTGTGAGGTAATCAATTTCCAATCATGCATGGAAATATGAGTAGTGTTTACCTATTTGCCAATCCCATGTTCAATGCTAGAAGCAAACACATAGAGGTACACTATCATTACATTAGAGAGAAGTTGATGGCTAAAGAAGTTCAAGTGCAACATATAAAAACCAAGGACTTATGCTTTGGACTCAATGAAGTTAGCAAAGTTCAAGAAAGGCATTGGATTGTTGGAGCTACGATGAAGAATTGAAGCTTGAAGCTAGAGGGGGAGTGTTGAAATACAAGCTTGAAACTTAGTCTCATTTGGAACATCAGATGAATGCCACTTAGAGCCTAATAAAGCAAGCATTCAAGCATGAGAAATCACAAATAAAATTCAAATTTTAATCCTCTCCTCACAAACCAAAATTTTAATCACATTTAGGTGTGAGTAATTGCCTATAATCTAGGAAAAGTAATTCCTAACCTATAGGGAATCTTTTCATCTCTATATCTACACACACTCAGCTTTGAATTTGAGAGATCCCATATATGTGTGTGATCCTAGATAGTTTGGAAGAAAGTTAGTAGGCCCTTGAGCAAAGCTAGCCACCTGGTTTCTTGCTTGGGTGAGTTTGAACAAGATTTTGTGTAGCCACAGCTAACACACAGAATTCTGTGTCAACACTCTAGATTGCTCCTAGTGTTGAGCATTGTTCATAAGCTATATCTCACTCAATTGTTGTAATTTTTGGCTTGTTAGAAAGATAATTAAGTTATATAAAGTTTCTTAAAGCCTTGGATAAAGTCTCTGCATATTATGAGAGAACTAGATTCAGGAGTGAACATGTGTCTATCTGTGGCACCTAGTGAAGAGAAAATTTAGTCTACCTTGAAGGTATTTGTTCTCCCATTAGGAGTAACCAATTTAAGTGAGATAACTTGCATTGGAAAGAAATCAAAGTCTAGTTTATGTATGCAAGATCGTAGGTTCAATGTGCATATTCGCAGATATTGGATCATTTCATTAAGTAGAGTTTTTGTGAAGTTGCCTCTGAGGACACTATAGCTTCAAGGATGCATAGGGAAGTTGCAGATTCTCCCAACATTCTCCCTCTAGATTTTGATCCTTAGGTCTGAAGTATGTTCTATTTGTACTTTACCCTCAATTTCCATGTTTAAGTCCCCCTAAGTGTATAACTAGAGAGTCTAAATAAATATAGAACTAAACTTTATAATACAAAAATGAGAAAAATAATAAAAAAAATCCCTTATACAATTCAAGCTATTCCAAGCGATATTGAATTGATCTTTGATGTGATCAAGCTCTGATTTGAACTCCTCACTAGAGCCAAATAAAATTAAGAATGTATAGTAGGTGTGTAGAGGGTCTTGGCACCAAAAAAAAAATAAGATGACTCCAAAAATAGCTTGCCCAAAACATCAAAATGCAGCAAAATTGAACAGTTTTCATGTTCTCATCAATCCTCACTAGTCATAAAAAGGTAGTTCAACACCTGTACATCAAGCCTACGATGCCAATCCAAGTAACGACAGTGATGTTGGACACCAGTTGCTTGTAAACAAGGCCAAACAACGGTCGATAAGTTCTTGTTCCATCACTATCGGGATTTTTTACCTACTAAATCTTCTCCAAATGATGTGACATTTGTTGTTAATCAAACCTTAGGAGAATATCTTCGAATCAAGACCAAAATTGCTTCAATCCGACCTTTGAGTGTGAAGCTATGTCTCAGGAAGTTGATGATGTAGGTGCGGGAAGGTGGGATGAGAAAAATGATTATAAGGTCACTTTGCATGCTCCAAAGTCCACTCTAAGAAGCTTCCTTAAAAGTTTAATTGGTCCCCCCTCAATAGTCACAAACCATAATATATGTGTGCATGGTTGATTGCTCAATCTCTCCCCGAACTAGGGATGCAAAAAATGATAGTAGGGTCACTTTGTATGCTCCAAAATCCACTCTAAAAAGCTTCCTTAAATGTCTTATTGGTCGCCCCTCAAAATTCATAGCCCATACTAAATATGTGCATGGTTGCTTGCTCAATATCTCCCCAAACCCTCCTCTGAAATGGGTTGGAAAATGAGCTAAAATGCAATTTGGAGTGAGCAATTTTACCTCTTCATATGCTGGTTTCGATTACTCGAATCCCCTCCTCGCATGGACATGAATGTAGAGGTGAATAATCCCATAAGTGTGGCAGCTCATGCATTTCGTGCCTATCTAATGAGCTTTAAGAGCTGATTCTCAACATCTAAGAGGGATGGAGGAGGGAGGAGAGGAGAAGGCCTCCTCTCTTGGCCTCTGTGTGTTCATGGCTCTCTTTTGTAGTCGGTGGGAGTGTACTTCCACTTGCACATGTCCTTGAGGAAATCCACCTGCATTTTTTTCATACTCCTCTAATACTAGTGATATATCTCTCTTGATGAGCCCATCTAGTTTTGGTTGAACTCTGGCACGACTATCGATGATGGAAAAGATGTGCATGTACAATCATGGGCTAATTCGCATGGAGAGCTCCTCAAAGTTTCTGCCCAACCATGCACTGATTACCCCCTCTATTCTCCCTCTCATTCATATTCCATAATTAATCCATGTGGTCTCTCACATGGATGCCACTTGGTACTCATATGAGAGTCCACCTATACAAATCTCTGAGGGAGAGTTCACATACTCATCCTCAGGGGATCTAATATGATCACATAATAGAATATGTATATGGCTTTAGCTATGAAAAAAGGATTATGGCTCAAACAATTTCTTGAGGAATCGAAGCTCTACAAACCCCAACGTTTTATCCTCCATTGCAACAATTTGTCTTCCATATTATTAGCAAGCAGCTTGAAGCACTCTGGGAAAACTAAACACATTGCTATGAAGTTACAGTTTATTCGAGAGCATGTTTTTGATGGAAGCAATGAGTTAGTTCATATTTAGAGGGATCAACAATGGGTAGATTTTCTTACAAAACCTCTGAGCAAAACTAAGCATTTAGAATGTTGTGATACTAATGGACTTTGTCCTCTCTAAGTACCCTCTCCTATTTGGGGTTTGTGAAAAATTCCAAATAAATTAGAGACCGTAGATAATAAGCCGTGCCCGATCAATCAACGCTAACAAATACATCCACGTCTTTCTTTGTGGCCACCAGACGCTCCACCGGAATATCATACAAACAACATTTTAATAAAAGTTAGGGCGTTCTTGGTAAGTATTTGAGTATGTCTATTCTTGGTATGTGAGTATGTCAAAACGTTCTTTCATACGCTATAGTACCACGACTCTTCTCATGACCATGTGCTCCATATTTGGGAACAATTAACCCCTTTGCATAACTTGCGAGAGCATAACATTTGTCACAAAGGGTACACCGTCATGGATTCTCTAAAATGCCCAAGCCAAGTCCCTTTGTTGCACAAGGGCAAACAATCATGGCGAGTCAAGTAGACATCAAAGAAGGGGAAGCATGCTAATGAAGCCTCGTAGATTAATTCACAGTTCAACCACTAGATAAAACATGTCATTCATATAATTCATTACAAAACAGTGATTTTTATTACTAGCCCATTATATAAATAACCCAATTTTGTAAACACATGCTCCATTTCTTGAAAGCCGAGCTTGCGGATCTTAGTTACAAGCTTTGTATCAAATTTCGTATTTTTTAGAGATCCCTTGAGCATTCAAATTAGCTTTAGGATCTAGTTTTTAATTATGTCAGACACACTATTTGAAACTAGCCAAAGCTCACTCAAAAACTATAAATAGAGCTAGAGATTTTGTTTTTGAGGCTAGATTTTTGGAAAAAGGAAGCTTGTATGAATATTCAAAGAGCTTGTAATTGAGATAATACAAATTTCATTGTTCCTTTTCTTTGCCTCTACTGTGTGTGTATATGTGCATCAAGTGTGCTTCTCAGCTTTGCCTTCACACACACCATTCAATCACGATCTTCATATCACCCTCATGTCAAAGGGGATTCACAATAATGAGGTGGATCTCCTTGGATGTTGGTACTCACGATCCTTCTATGAGTGATGCCAACAAAACCTTGGTGCCATTTTCAAGGGGAAACACTTGAGGCTGAGCATCTAATGGTAAGAGTTTTGATTAGCAATGTTGGAGTTTAGGTAAGTAGGTAACAAGATTTGTTTAGTGTTTCCCTTAATTTTTTGATTGACTGTGTTTCGATCTCCATACTTACCACTTCTATTCATCCCCATTTACCATCTTCATCTTCATCAAAATTCCACCATTCGGACCAAATACCCACCTTGCCCTCACACATCCTCATTTGCGTGTGTGCCACAGAAAAAGATAGAGAGAGAGAGAGAGAATTTATTATTGTATGCGTTTCTTGATGTTTTTGTGCCGATTCTTCTTCATCATCAGCTTTAGGGACTTGCACATGTATGACTACCCTTTCCCGCCTATGGAGATGATAGACCACAAAAGTGCTAATTTGGGGAATGCATCAACATCGGCCTTGAGAGTTTTCTAGTGCCATTCTAGCAGAATAGATGCATCAAGAAACCATCAATTTTTTGGCTCTATCGTGATAGGCCAAAAACTCGATAGATCTATCTATTGCAACAAACACCCTCTATCACGATAGAACGGTCTATTGCGATAGACCATCATCTGTCTCGATAGATCTCCACATTCCCCTTCCTATGCAAGAAATGCATCTATCACAATAAATCCTCCTCTATCATGATAGAACAATCTATCATGACAAGGTTCTCTATCGTGATAGACCCTGAATGTTATGATAAGGTACTCTATCAGGACAGACCCGTCTATCATGACAGACCCTGTGTATCCTGACAGACCCTGTCTATCACCGTTCAACCATTGGATAAAACATGTCATTCATATAATTCATTACAAAACAGTGATTTTTATTACTACCCCATTATATAGATAACCCAATTTTGTAAACACATGCTCCATTTTTGGAAAGCCGAGAAGTCGTTGAGCTTGCGGATCTTAGTTACAAGCTTTGTATCAAATTTCATATTTTTTACAAATCCCTTGAGCAGTCAAATTAGCTTTAGGACCTAGTTTTTAATTATGCGAGCCACACTATTTGAAACTGGCCAAAGCTCACTCAAAAACTATAAATAGAGCTACAGATTTCGTTTTTGAGGCTAGATTTTTGGAAAAAGAAGCTTGTATGAATATTTAAAGAACTTGTAATTGAGATAATACAAATTTCATTGTTCCTTTTCTTTGCCTCTACTGTGTGTGTATATGTGCATCAAGTGTGCTTCTCCACTTTGCCTTCACACACACCATTCGATCACGATCTTCATATCACCCTCATGTCAAAGAGGATTCACAATAATGAGGTCGATCTCCTTGGATGTTGGTACTCATGATCCTTCTATGAGTGATGCCAACAAAAGCTTGGTGCCATTTTCAAGGGGAAACAGTTGAGACTGACCATCTAATGGTAAGAGTTTTGATTAGCAATGTTGGAGTTTAGGTAGGTAGGTAACAAGATTTGTTTAGTGTTTCCCTTAATTTTTTGATTGATTGTGTTTCGATCTCCATACTTACCACAAATCTATTCATCCCCATTTACCATCTTCATCTTCATCAAAGTTCCACCATCCGGACCAAATACCCACCTTCCCCTCACACATCCTCATTTGCGTGTGTGCCATAGAGAAAAAGATAGAGAGAGAGAGAGAGAGAATTTATTATTTTATGCGTTTCTTGATGTTTTTGTGCCGATTCTTCTTCATCATCAGCTTTAGGGACTTGCACATGTATGACTAGCCCTTTCCCGCCTATGGAGATGATAGACCACAAAAGTGCTAATTTGGGGAATGCATCAACATAGGCCTTTAGAGTTTTTCAGTGCCATTCTAGCAGAATAGATGCATCGGGAAACCGTCAACTTTTTGGCTCTATCGTGATAGGCCAAAAGCTCGATAGATCTGTCTATTGCAACAAACACCCTCTGTCACGATAGAACGGTCTATTGTGATAGACCATCATCTATCTCGATAGACCTCCACATTCCCCTTCCTATTCAACAAATGCATCTATCACAATAAATCCTCTTCTATCATGATAGAACAATCTATCATGACAAGGTACTCTATCGTGATAGACCCGTCTATCATGAGAGACCCTGTCTATCATGACAAGGCACTTTATTGCGATAGATGGACCCAAAGGGAGCATTCTCTATTGGGGTAGACAATCTTTGTTGCGACACACTAAAAAATGTGATAGACCTCATGTATCATGATAGACTCCCTCTATCACGAGAGACTGGCCTCACTATAGACTCTATGATCTTTCATGAAAAAACAAACTCAATCAACTCCCCCTCTATCCTGATAGACCCCCTCTATCACGATAGAGCACCCTTTGCAATAGACCTCATCTACCACAATAGAGCATCCTTTTGTGACATATCTTGTCTATCATGATACACTAGCCTATCGTGATAGACCCCTTGTTCAACAAAAATTTTAGGGTTAACTTTTGGTGATTTTTTGGTGATTTTTTGGAGTGTGACATACACCCATGCTTCTAGAGTGTCCAAGGAATGGGGGGGACAATGCTCAAATTTAAGGGCTTTCATAGAATATCTTCTTGAACATTGGAACCACCGTAGAGTATGAACTCAAGTTTGGAAATTACTCAATCCCCTTGTTAAATTTTAGGCTAAGCTAAGTGCATAGCCTTAGGGATAGAACTTAGGTCAACGACAAGAACCTCAAAAGCTCAAGAGGCATTAAAGAACATCAAGTTTAAGATTGATAAATCTGATTATGATATTCAAAAACCTAAGGGAAAAGACAAGAACAAAGAAAATAAGTGGATAATCAATGAAAAAGGGATTGAGATAAAAGGCTTTGAGTAAATTCCAAGGATAAAAGTAGATGAATAAACTTGAGATCAGGAAAGTGTTAAATGCGCGTTGCCGTCATAGGCACGTTTAAACTCTTTCGGGTTCTTGGGAGTGGTAGGGGTCTGATAATCAGAGGCCCTATAACTTGATTTTCCCAATTAACATATCCACACCGTAGTACATTAACATTCAAACCTCTGTTTACTATGAATTACTATCAATACTCTGGTTCGTTCTCTCACAGACTTACTGCTCGTACTCAGATTAATACTTTCTCAGTGCGTAGCACCGGAGTTATTCATTACCGTAACACAGACTTCATTACCATAACTTAATGGAATTGGACTCATCGCAAGTTAATGTAATCAAAACAAAGACAAAAAAGACAGTACTACTCAGATTTCTCAAACACCACACCCCGGTAACTCCACAGAACGTAATCACCCAGACAGACAGTCTGGCGATTCTGCTAATCGTCACCAGAGCGTCCTTTCATTAGTTTATAAAGAGATACAACTTTTCGCAACGACCTTTCGGTTCGTGCGGAATACGAAAAGTAAAGAATTACAAATGTCCATCTGGCGGGTTACACTGGCACGCACAATGGACTTGAACCCGCAATGATACAAAATTTAGGGCTCTTCTACTATACCCTAGATGTACATGGTTCGGGCTAATTTAAAGGTTCTGGCCATTTTCTGCTTCAGACTATCCACCATTTTCTTTAAAGTGTCTGGTTCGACTAACTGGGCGTCAGTACGAATAGAACTTGTAGTAATTACTTGACTCATCAAAATTTCAGCTTGCGTCTGCAAAAATGCCTACTGTAAGTAAAAGTCGTTCGCCAGGGCTGCATCATGGCTCAATTTCATGTCTTGAATTTGTTTATCTATTTTGGATAAACATTCTGCTTGAATACCTAACTGTTTCTCTCTCCTTTCCAGTTCTTGAGCCTGATATTGAATTGTCCGGTAATATGCATCTCTTTCTTTTCTTATCCCTGTTATCTCCTTCTGCAGTTGACTGGTTGAGTTCATCTGAGCTTTAAGAGCAGAATTTGCCTCAAACAGATTGGCGTTTGCGAGCTGGAGTTCTCTATTAGTTTGTTTGGCTAAATCAGCCATCTCCTGTCCTTTCTGCACAACTTCATCTAGTTGAACTCGCGTTTCTTCCAATAAATTCTCGAGTGCTATATGAGCATCTTCTTTATCCTGGGCTAACTATTTTAATTGAAGAATTTCCGCATCAGCAGCACTTAATAACTCATCTTTGGCTTTTATTTCAGCTAACGCAGCATCTCTTTGGCTGATCTATGATTCCTGTTCAGCAAGTCTAGCCTGAGCTGTTGAATCTGTTCATGTAGAGCATGATTTTCGGCCTTAACGGCATCCGCTTCTTCTTGCAATGGAGTGATATCTGCTTCTAACACATCAACTTTGTGTTGTAGTTCCTATCTGAGATTATCAGTAACCTCCTTCATCTGCATTGGTAGTTGCTGCGACAAATGGATCAACATACGTCCCATCAATTCTAACTTAGTAAACATAGGGACCGGAAGAGAAAGAGGAGTTAGTGGCTGGGATGACGAAGCTGACAAGAGGTGATGGGAAGATGGTGGAGAATAGTTAGGTGAAGAGGATGAAGTAGCAGCTTCTTCATAAATAATCGGTTGAACAGGGATAATGGGTTGAATGGGGACAATGGGCTCGACCGGAGGCATTGGTGGAGGAGTGGGTATCAGAGGGTTGGATACCAACATTTTTTCGGTAGATTGCTGCTTAGTGGCTTCAGTACTAGCACTCATAGACTCCACCAAAGCGATTACCTCATCGAGCAGGCCCTCAACAAGAGTTTGCACATCTTCTTGGGATTGATGTTGAGACGCCTCTCGAGAGGAAGCTGCTTTAGAAACGGTGGTGGAAACACTTTGTTCCTGCTGGTTATCCGGAGAAGATTGACCAAAAGATTCAATATGGATTGAAGTGGTGGTGTCATGAAAGGTTTCTTCCTCTTGGTCGGCGGTGGAGCCTTGTACTTGACTTTCTGAGGGACTTATCCGTCTGCGTTTCCGATGGAGAAGCTGGAAGAGATCTTCATCATCCTCTTCGATATCTTCAAGTACTTGGGCAGATTCTCCATGGTATAAGATTGGAGCGTTTGGAGGCGGTTGCGCTGCTTGGAGGGCCGAAAACAAAAAAGTAAGGATGTGCGAAAGACGGGAACGTGACAGATCTCCTTTGTTAACATGCTTAATGACCATAACGCATTCACGGTGAATGCACTGGAAATAATAGGAAGCAAAATTAATAGGCTCCCAAGAAGCCATGTCAATCATTGAGTAGAACGGGCGTGAAATCCCGTAAGTGCGTTTCTGTAGATTCAATATGGCCACTAAGAATTGCAAAGCTGTTCGTTCAGGATCAGGGCGACACAAGATAGCGTACTCATTCGATGAGTATCTTGGGAACAATTCAACCATAGTAGCTATCGGAAGGCTAGGACCATTCTCTTGTCCTTCTAGAGAGAGTCAAAAAGCTGCAGCAAATGACTCTAAGGTGATTACTACACGAGATGGTAAACATGTAATTGGCCAACACTGCTCTATAGCAGGTGTGGCGGCAATGGCAGCGATAATTTGTGCATAATATGGATGACACTCTACTGAATGCCAAGGCAATTCAACAAAGTTTAGCAGACCACGGATACGCAAGAACTCACTCAGGTCTTGAGGTAGTCCGTCACAGAAGGTAGCAAAATTTGCTAAAGCTTCCATGGTGCACACGCGAAGTGTTGGTGCAGACCAATCACCAATTGCAGTTTTGAAAGACAAAGAATGGAGATAAGATCAATTCTTGAAGCTTAGAAGATGGTTACATCCACAGGTTGAAAGAAATGTGCACATATGTACATTAGTTAAGACATAGGTCACTTATACTTATGTTTAGTCATAAGTCTGTACATATTTGCCTATAAATACTATGGAAAAATGTCGGGATATATAGAGGAGAGGAGGAGAGACTATGTGAGAGCATAGGAATAGAGAAATGAGATGTTGTAAGTGTCATTAGACACATGAAAAGTTAGTTGAAGTCTCTCTCTCTCATTCAATTGTAGTCTTCTTCAGAAATGACAGAATTTTTGCGCCCGAAGTTTCTGTGTTTTCTCCTTCTGTGGTAGATCTTTTGTGGAATACTTTTGTACAAGTCTAAGTCTAGAGTTGATCGACTACTATACAAAGTTTTATCTTCCAATTGTGATTAGGCTGAGAGAATTATGAATAGGAACATTTGTATGTGTAAAGGTCTGAGTACCTTCTGAAACAGGTGCAGATTTCGAGTTCAGAGAAATGGACAGTGCTCAATGCACAGTGTAAAGTTTTACACAAATGATAGCTCAAAATCTAAGTTGAGAGATAAGCTATCTACAGCTAAAAGCATTTGACCAAATGGGTTCGACATTGAGAGAACTATAGCTAAGAAGTTACAGGTGTCAAAGTCGCTACTGTAGAGAAGCAGTTTCACACATAGGTAAAGTGTTTGAGTCATTTCTCAAAGTATACTCAACCATTTGAGGAGATGTAAGTTGGAGAAGGTGCGCAACCTTAAGGCGATACATCCTACAAAGTTTTATTAAAAACTTTACACGAATGGTTAGTCAATTAGAGATTAATCTGCAGCAGACTTTTCTGAGAATTTGATTTTTTCCAGAAAAAACAATTTCTTGATAAGTTAGTGATTGATCTCTAAATTAAGAGGAGTCTAGACTTATTCTTGATATAGAGGTGCTATAATTTCAAGAATAGGTTGTTCTTTTGGAGATTAACACTCTCCATCACTGGTATCAGAGCAGGAAGTATAAGGATTGAGGAAAGGGAGACTCCGACTGCTGCAGACATACAAACTTTACATCTTGAAGGATCAAAAGGATAAAGATTGAAGAAATCCACAAGGAAGACACATTGAAGTTGTCAAAAGGATCAGAAGGAGTAATATTCGAAGCCAAGGTACATTTATTTCTCATAAAGCTTAAAGATTTGTTAGTACAGGTGAAGAAAGGATGGGAGATTCTCTTCAGATAGAGAAATTGGATAGAGACAACTATCCTGCATGGTCAATGAGGATGGAAGCTCATCTAATGAGCAAAGATTTGATAGCTTACATTACAGGAGAAGAAGAAAAGCCACAGTTCAGAGACTCTAGTGTTCCAACTAGAGAGGAGTTGTCAGATTTGAAAAATTGGATGAAAAGAGATGCTCAAGCTAGGAGTATTATCTATATGGCAGTCAATGACTACTTGCTACCTCACATTAGAGGTCTTGAAAGTGCAAGTGAAATATGGAATGCTTTGGAGGAGCATTTCCAAAACACTACAAAGTCAAGAAAGGCATCCTTATGGGCAGAGTTTACTACTTTCAAGAAGAAGGCTTCACAATCAATATCTGATTATGTGACAAAGATGAAGGACATTGCAGATGCATTAGGAGCAGTGGATGAAGACATACAAGAAGATAAATTGGTAAGGCAAATTCTCACAGGACTAAGAGGTGATGAGAAGTGGAAGCCTTTTATTTTGTCTACAGAACTTTCATTGGATCATTTCACTCTTGATTTGAATCAATTGTTAGGACATATGCTAACTTTTGAAAATGATATCAAAGGAGATGTTGACAAGAGTGCAGGTCATGCAATGTACTCTAAAGACAAGAAGAAAGCTAACAAAGGAAAGCAACAAGCAAATGAAGAAGAAGGCACAACTAGTCAAGCCAACTTCCTAAGAGGAAGAGGAGGTGGCAAAGGTAGAGGAAGAGGCAGGAGTAACAAAGATGGAGCCAAAGCTTGCTGGATTTGTGGTAAGGCAAATCATTTAGCTAATGATTGTTGGCATAACACTCAGAGTAATGGTGGATATAATCAGAACTATAATTCAAGAGGAAGAGGTGGCAGAAATCAAAGAGGTAATTTCAGAGGTAGAGGTAGTAGGGGTTACTTTGGAAGAAATGCAGGTAGAGGATTCCAAAGTCAACAATATAACAATACCTACTACAATTATGCTTCAAATCAGAAGGAAGATTCAACATTAATAATGAATGCCACTTGTGAAAGGCAGAGTGAAGATCAAAGAGTCTTCTACATTGACTCAGGGTGTAGCAATCACTTGAGTGGTAACATAGCTTTGATGACTGATTTGGAGAATAAGGTATCTAATCATGTTGTTCAAACAGGTGACAATACAAAGCACAATGTGAAGTCAATTGGATCAGTGAAGGCCAAGGATGGTAGCACCTTATTGAGTAAGGTTTTTTATGTTCCTACAATTCCTAAGAATCTGATAAGTGTAGGACAAATTGTGGAAAAAGGTTATGAAGTGAGGTTCACTAATGAAGGAGTGTTTGTGGAAGACCCTAGCAATGGGTATAAACAAATTGTTTCAGGGAAGAAAGAAGGAAGATTGTTCACATTGAAGATTCAAGGTAATGTTGGTCATGCCTTGTTCACTTATGGAGGACATAAGATCTCTGAGTTAGATCTTTGGCACAAGAGGCTTGGACATTTCAATGAAAGAGGTATTAAAGATATGATTAATAATGGTTCAGTGCTTGGATTGCCTAATGTTGTAGGTCAACATATGACATACAGATGTGAGGCATGTCAATTAGGTAAGGCTCATAAGCAACCCTATTCTAAGCATGGGTTTATGTATTCAGAGAAACTTGAGTTGGTACACACAGATGTGTGGGGACCCTCAAAGGATTTCAGTATCAATGGTTCAAGGTATTATGAGATTTATGTTGATGATGCTACCAGATGGATCACTATCTATGTGATCAAAGATAAGTCAGAGGTATTCAATACATTCAAACATTATCATGTGTATGCAGAGAGAATTACAGGACATAAATTGAAGAGACTAAGGTCTGATGGAGGGGGAGAGTATTTCTCTAATGAGTTCAGTGATTACTTGTGGAATGCAGGTATAAAAAGGGAGGTTACTTGCAGGTACTCTCCTCAACAAAATGGTGTAGCAGAAAGGAGGAATAGGACTCTTGTTGATTTTGCAAGATCCATGATGAAGGAGAAAAATTGCCCAAATTATTTGTGGGCTGAGGCTGTAAATACAGCTACTTATTTGGTCAATAGGCTACCATGTAAAGCCTTGCAGGGTATGACACCATATGAGGCATGGTGGGTTAAGAGACCTACATTAGACCATTGCAAAGTATTTGGATGTTTGGCCTATGCATATGTGCCATCACAATTAAGGCACAAATTGGAACCTAAAGCTGAAAAATATGTGTTTATTGGTTATGATGATAAGCAGATGGGATACAGGTTGTGGAATCCATCCACAAAACATTTTCTTGTATCAAAAAATGTTACATTTGATGAGCAAGGTACTTGGTATGCAGGTACTATCCATATTAATACAGATGATGAAGACATTGTGAGTCAAAGGAAAGGTAAATCAAAGGTTCAGATATTTGATGAACAAGAGAATAATGAAGTGCAGGTTGAAGTTGAACAGATACCAAGATTTGATCCTGAATGTGAAGAACCAGAAACCTCAAGAAGTGGAGAACTCAGGAGGTCTACAAGGCACAAATGGCAACCTACAAGGTATAGCTATGATACTTCATTCTTGACTACTAAGGATTATGCATACATGATTAAAGCAGATGAAGACCCTTCTACATATGAAGAGGCAAAAGGTAAAGAAATTTGGGAAAAAGCTATGCAGGAAGAATATGATGCATTGATGGAAAATCAAAAATGGGATTTGGTTCCAAAACCAAATAGCCAGAAGATCATTGGATGTAAGTGGGTTTATAAGACAAAGAGATTTGCAGATGGAAGTGTGTCTAGGTACAAAGCTAGACTTGTTGTGAAAGGGTTTGCTCAAACATATGGTATTGACTATGATGAGACTTATAGTCCTGTGGCAAAGATGACAACCATCAGAACACTCATAGCAATTGCTGCATGTAAAGGTTGGAAATTGTGTCAATTAGATGTGAAGAATGCTTTTTTGAATGGTTACATTTCAGATGATGTTTTCATGGAGCAACCTCAAGGATTCAGAGATGGAAGATATCCAGATCATGTGTGTAAGCTCAAGAGAGCTTTATATGGCTTGAAGCAGGCCCCAAGGGCATGGAACTATAGGCTTGTAAAGTTCTTAAAGGAACTTGGATTTCAAGTATCTAAGGCAGATAGTAGCTTGCTTGTTAAAGCAAGTGATGATGGGTTCATTTACATGTGCATATATGTTGATGATATAATTCTTACAGGTACAGATGAGAAAGGCATTCAAAGCCTAAAGAAGCAAATGGAGAAAGAGTTCAAAATCAGTGATTTGGGAGATTTATCATACTTCTTGGGCATGGAGATTTCATACACTCAACATGGAGTGTATGTGACTCAAGAAAGGTATTTGAAGAATTTGTTAACCAAGTTTAAAATGAATGATTGCAGAGTAGCACCTACTCCAATGGAGGTGAATCACAAATTGAGCAGATTTGGAGGTGAAGAGTTCAAGGACATGAAACAATATCAGAGTTTGGTTGGTAGTCTTATCTACGCTACATTAACTAGGCCTGATTTATCATATGCAGTTGGGGTGTTGTCTCAATTCATGCATTGTCCTAGGAAAGAACATTGGATTGCAGGTCAAAGAGTGTTGAGGTACATTAAGGGTACACTCAAAGAGGGTTTGTATTATGGTTTTACATCAGATACAAATATCAAAATATATAGTGATGCAGATTGGGCAGGTAATCCAGATGATAAAAGGTCAACCTATGGGTACATGTGTTATGTGGGAGATAAGTTAATCTCTTGGTGCTCAAAGAAGCAACATACAGTTGCTTTGTCATCTACAGAAGCAGAGTACAAAGGCATGGTTGAAGCTGCAAAGGAAGTGATATGGCTTAAGACTCTCATGAAGAGTTTTGACACTATACAGAGCATACCTATCATTTATAGAGATAACATGAGTTGATTATATCTAGCTGCTAATCCTATTTTTCATGCCAGGACCAAACACATTGAGATACAGTATCACTTTCTAAGAGAGAAGGTGATGGATAAAGAGATTGAAGTTATACATACTTCAACAAAAGATCAGATAGCTGATATGCTTACAAAGAGCTTGGATGGACCAAAGTTACAGAAGTTTAAAGACATGGCAGGCATAAAGAAGATAAGAGAAACCTCAATTGATGATTGAGGGGGAGTTGTCGGTGCAGACCAATCACCAATTGAAGTTTTGAAAGACAAAGGATGGAGATAAGATCAATTCTTGAAGCTTAGAAGATGGTTACATTCACAGGTTGAAAGAAATGTACACATATGTACATTAGTTAAGACATAGGTCACTTATACTTATGTTTAGTCATAAGTTTGTACATATTTGCCTATAAATACTATGGAAAAATGTCGGGATATATAGAGGAGACGAGGAGAGACTATGTGAGAGCATAGGAATAGAGAAATGAGATGTTTTAAGTGTCATTAGACACATGAAAAGTTAGTGAAGTCTCTCTCTCTCATTCAGTTGTAGTCTTCTTCAGAAATGACAGAATTTTTGCGCCCGAAGTTTCTGTGTTTTCTCCTTCTGTGGTAGATCTTTTGTGGAATACTTTTGTACAAGTCTAAGTCTAGAGTTGATCGACTACTGTACAAAGTTTTAGCTTCCAATTGTGATTAGGCTGAGAGAGGTATGAATAGGAACATTTGTATGTGTAAAGGTCTAAGTACCTTCTGAAACAGGCGCAGATTTCGAGTTCAGAGAAATGGACAGTGCTCAGTGCACAGTGTAAAGTTTTACACAAATGATAGCTCAAAATCTAAGTTGAGAGATAAGCTATCTACAGCTAAAAGCATTTGACCAAATGGGCTCGACATTGAGAGAACTATAGCTAAGAAGTTACAGGTGTCAAAGTCGCTACTGCAGAGAAGTAGTTTCACACATAGGTAAAGTGTTTGAGTCATTTCTCAAAGTATACTCAACCATTTGAGGAGATGTAAGTTGGAGAAGGTGCGCAAACTTAAGGCGATACATCCTACAAAGTTTTATTAAAAACTTTACACGAATGGTTAGTCAATCAGAGATTAATCTGCAGCAGACTTTTCTGAGAATTTGATTTTTTCCAGAAAAATCAATTTCTTGATAAGTTAGTGATTGTTCTCTAAATTAAGAGGAGTCTAGACTTATTCTTGATATAGAGGTGCTCTAATTTCAAGAATAGGTTGTTCTTTTGGAGATTAACACTCTCCATCACGAAGGCACAAAGACACTAATACACAATGATCACAGAAAACACAAAGCACACAGAACAAACAGACACAATAGCGATTAACAGCGAAAAAAAGAAGATTAAGTAGATACTCGGTAATTGGAGGCGATCGAAAACCTTAATCATCGTGCGGTGTTGAGATGATAACCTTCATAACTATGGTGTGCATGCATGTGCAGAATCGATAATGCAGGGCGGCTGTTGATCATAATTAGATATCAAAACGAGCATATTTACAAGCTTATTCAACTAACATGCAAAAATAAAAAGAAAGTAAATAACACATGGAAAAACGAAGAACACGTGAGCGAGAATCAGGTGCTTGGTGATACGGCGGCAACTTTGAACCATTGATCACTTTAGGAAGAGGAAATCCGGTCAAAGTAGTCAACCAAAAAGTAGCTGGGCCCACTTGTTCACTGATCCGATAAGGTCCAAACCACCTTAATTTGAATTTTCCAGTCGTACCATTCACTTTAGCACTGTAAAATAGCACAAGCTGACCCTTCGTAAAAACTGGAGTTTTGAGATACCGATCATGAGTACGAGCTTGCCGCAACTGAACTTCTTGAAGGACCAACAAACTTTCCCAGCGATGTTCATCTAAATCTCTGAGTGTGTCCAACCGAAATGGCAAAGAGTCTTCGGGTAACAATTTCTAAGTGATGGCCACACGTAAGCTGGGTACTACAATTTCCAATGGTGCGATTGCTTCCAGCCCATAAGCAAGCTTCAAAGGGGTCATTCTGGTTGCAACTTTGTATGTAGTCCGGTATGCCCATAAGACTGCAGGTAGTAACTGATCCCATCTTTCCAGTGATTCCACAACCAATTTGTGCAGCATACTTAACAAGGTCTTATTAGTGCTTTCCGCCAATCCATTGGCACGAGGATAGTACGGTGAACTGAATTTATGCAGAATTTGAAAAGAGTGCGTTAATACTCGCATTAAATTGTTGACAAAGTATGTTCCTTGATCTATCAAAAGTTCCTGAGGTAATCCATAACATGGGAAAACATCCTTCATCAGGCATTTTGCCACCGAAATAGTTGTGGCGGACCGTAAGGCCCAAGCTTCTGCCCATCTGGTAGCATAATCTGTGCATGTCAGAATGTAGCGATTGTTGCTAAGGATTGTTGGAGGTGTGATTGGTCCAATAAAATCAAGACCCCATTTTTGAAAAGGTTCCAAAGGTAATACAGGTTGCAGAGGAAAGAAGTGGCATTGTAAAGGCTGCCCAGATCGCTGACAAGTATCACACTGCTGCACAAACTAAGTCACGTCTTTATACATGGTAGGCCACCAAAGCCCACTTTGCAGAATTTTCCAATGCATAAGATCTGCTGCAAAATGTCCACCGGATGGTATTGAATGTGCCATAGCAATAACCGAGTTAACTTCATGTGGGGGAATACAATGAAGTAAGACACCAGTATGATCCATGTAGTACAACTGTCCTACAATCAACCGGAATCTGCGACTGTAAACTGCAATTTTCCGCCTCATCGTAGGAGAAGTTTGAGGGGGAAGACATCCATCAGTGAGGAAGGTTAGTAACTGATCATAGTAGGTACGTTTCTCAGGAGGTTCTGCAGATTCGTCACTAGTTGTTTCAGTAACATAAATTGCTGGTGTGGTGTCATCAATGCCTACCGGAGCTTCACCGGAATCCAATCGAGAGAGAAAATATGCTAATGCATGTGTAGTGTCAGGTCGATGAATCACTTCATAATCGAATTCTTGTAACAATAAAACCCAACGCGCCAAGCGACCACCTAAATGCTGCTGTCAGACCAAATACACCAGCGCAGCATGATCTACATGAAAGGTGAATTTTCAGCCTAACAAATAATGCCGGAATTTCTTTACAGAATACACTAAATCGAGACATTCTCTTTCAGTTACTGCATAATTCCGTTCAACAGGAGCAAGTCGACGACTTGCATAATAGACAGGCCGAAACCACTTATCAGTTTGCTGCATTAAAACACTTCCAATGGTTATATCCGATGCGTCTACAAAAACATGAAATGGGCGTTCCCAATCAGGAGGTTGCAGAATTGGAGCCTGCGTCAATAATCCTTTTAGATGATCGAATGCAGTTTGACATTCTGGGGTCCATTCGAACTGTCGTGGAGTGCTTATCATGAGTCGATTAAGTGGTGTGGCGAGATGAGCTAACCACCGTAAATGTCGACCATGCCACCGGATTTGACCCAGGAAGTGCATCATTGCTTTGGGCGTGGTAGGCACAGGTGCTTCCAACACAGCTGCAACTTTATCTGGATCAACTTGTATGCCTTGTGCAGAAATAATATGGCCAAGGACTTTACCATACGAAACTGCAAAGACAGATTTAGTCGGGTTCAAGCAGAGTCGGTATTCTCGGCATTTCTCAAAACAACAGCGTAAATGATACAAGTGTGCCACAATCTTGCCGAATAAGGAAAAATCATCTAAGTATACTTGCATAAAAGAAGTGAGGTAAGGTGAAAAGATTTCCTGCATACACCGCTAAAATGTGCTTGGAGCATTCCTTATACCAAACCACATGACTGTACAAGCGTACACACCCCGATTCGTAATAAAGGATGTTTTCGGTATATCTTGCTCAGCCATTCGGACCTGGTTATAACCACTGTAACCGTCCAAAAAGGTGTACATTTCATGTCTGGCCACTCTGTCTAGCATTGTATCGAGAAAGGGAAGAGGAAATGGATCAGGTACCGTGGCTGCATTCAATTTCCAATAATCTACACATATTCGCAGCTGCTTGTTTTTTTTCGGTACGATCACGATCGGGGAGATCCATTCAGCGTGCTCAATGGGTACAGTGAATGTTAGCAGCAGACAAGGAACTGAAGGACTGACGAGGCATGGCAGTCAGAGGAGAGAGTCAGAAGGGAGAGAAGGCACAAGCAGACAAGGGAGTCAACGACGATCTGGCAAGTAGGCCAATAATTTTCTTCATGAAGAAGCAAGTACGAGCATTCACGCAGATCTAGCACTAAGGCAACCTTTAATTTTTCAACACCCTTACACTAATTAAAAGTGATTCTCGTCACTAACAACCCCTGTAAATACCATTTCATATTTTTGTAGCTCCATTTTTTGCAAGCCAAGGAGTCCTTGAGCTTGAGGAGCCTTAGAAGTACCTACATATCAATTTTCGTATTTTTTAGACTCCGTTTAAGCCCTCAAATTGGCCCTGGAACCTAATTTTTAACTAGGCTGGACACTAGGTCTGGACAGGGCCAAAGCTAGTCAAAAACTATAAAAGGAGCTAGAGAGCTCATTTTTGGGGGAGATTGTAATTGAAATGAACTTGTAAGATCCTTTTGAAAGTAATCTAAGAACTCCATTGCTTCTCACTCTTTGTCTTGCCGTGTGTGCGCGTGTGTGTGTATGTGTGTGCATGTTTGTGTGCTTCTCACTCACGCACTTGTGCCTCCACTTGCTCGAGGTCTTCATACCATCCTCGCGTCTTCCCGGATTGACATTAAAGGAGGTGCTCCTGATCACTGAGCTACACCAAATTTTGGCACCGTTGCCGGGGATCGAACTTTGAGGACGAGCGTGTGATGGTAAGACGTAGAGTTGACGCGTTGGAGTTGTAGGTATTTTCTTCACTTTCATCTATTTTCTTGTTTTTCCTTCACCATCTTCATCACCATCTTCATCACCATCATCATCATCACCATCTCCCACCTCCATCTCCATCATCGCGAAAATTTCTGTCTTTTGATTATATCACCTTCTCCACCTCATTTCCCTCATTTCACTTGTGAGAGAGAGCGAGAGAGCGATATTGCGTGTGTGGTTTCTTGCATGTTTCTTGAGCATTTTGCAGGATCTTGCTGAATCATCATCCCCAGCTCCCTGCGCAGGTACGAAACTCGTCGAATCTGTCTCGCAGTCGCCAGCCTCTGTCAATCGCGATCGACAGAAAATTCGATCATTTGGTAAAACAAAGTTCACCACTAACACAAGCATGATGAGCACATCCCAAATCACCTAAAACAGTAGAAAAATTCCGTGTTTTTCTATCAATCGCGACCGACAGACCCTGTCAATCGCGACCGACAGACCCTGTCAATCGCGACCGACAGACCCTGTCGATCGCGACCGACAGACTTCACGACCGACAGACTGCCACGTAGGACCCTGTCAATCGCGATTGACACCGTCAATCGCGATCGACAGCCACGACCGACACCTCTGTCAGTCGCGATTGACACCGTCGATCGCGACCGACTGAAATTCAACGATTGATTGACTTTTACGCATAGCCACATGTCCATCGCGACTGATAGGCCCCCGATTGACTGAAATTTCGGCGAAAAACCCAAAAAACGTGTCGATCGCGATTGATACTGTCGATCGCGATTGACAGCCACGATCGACTCTGTCGATCGCGATTGACACTGTCGATCGCGACTGACAAGCCCGACGGACACCTCTGTCAATCGCGATTGACAGGCTTTTCGGCCAAAAATTAGGGTTTGCTTTTGTTCAAAAATTTGGGATAATTTTGGGGCAAAATAGTCAATCCATTAGCATTTTCGGAGGTTCCTACACTTGAGATTTGGGAGAGAATCCTAGGATCTGTCAGCCAGATTGAATCCTGTCTTAACCCCCTAAACCCTGAACAGTCATAACTTTTTCATACGAAATCAATTTTTTGAGCTCTAGGGCTTGTTGGAAAGCTCGTGGCATATACTACACGCCCTCAACTGTTTTTTATAAAGATAATGCGTTGATTTTCAGATAGGGTATTTTGAAGTTAACCATACCCAGGGGGATCAAAGTCCGGGGTCTTTAGAATTGTTTTCCTAAAAATCACTATGCAATGTTTGTGCTACAGGAATGAAAATCATTGGTTCTGTCTTTGGAATTTAAATCTTAAAGCTAACTTTGGGACTCTTACAGATCTATTGAGAGCATCGAAAGGCGTTCTAAGCAAGTGTAAGTGCAAGCTTGGGAACACACTTCCTGGGCACTCAAGGGCAACCAAGCAGGAAACAAAAGGTTGGAAACTTTTAACCCCCTCTGTCAATTCCTAGTTTAGGCTAAGAACGACTAGAGGTAGGAGTAAGTCAGGGCGACGATAGGCTGGTATCAAGTTGAAGACTACCAAAAACTCAAGTTCAAGCTAAAAACCTAATCTCTGTACTGTCGATAACATAAAGGAAAAGAACCTAACGTGGAACGATCAACCTAAAAGCACGAAGAACATTCAAGTATTCCTGACGACGTAATATCAGACAAGACCTTAAACACGAGAAATAACTAAAAAGAATCAAGTGACTGATACCAATTGATCGGCAACGAGGTTGTACTCTGGGCAAAAAATTGGGCTACTTAAATAGGCATATGAACCTTAGATCAGGACGGCATCTAGTAAGGGAGAGACAAAGCCTTAGGTCTTCAGAGGCTAGTGTCAACCACACTGCTAGGTCTTGGGCCCAGCAGTTGAGTCACCACTCATACTACCCAAGTTCTGAGACTAGTGAATCAGAGTTGTCTCAAGGTATGGAGAGACCTACAGGTAGTTCAGGAGTGCCATACCTGTACAGGGTAGAAGGCCCGTACAAGACACAGCTGGAATACCTTAGGACCAACCGATTAGGTGCCAGCATCTATAAGGACGGCCTAGGAAGATCTGTGGTACAGATTAAGAATCCTGATCAATCCATTAGACTAGAGCACCCTGCTGTCAAGTTCGAAAACGGAGCATACTTGGACAAAGAAGGAACCATATATGTAGTCACCAGTCACCCAGATAGGACGGACGAATTTGGAAATGTGATCCCAGAAGCAGACTTAGGTGACCTGGAGCAAGGAAACATGGGTGCAGAACCTAGAACCCCTCGAGGAAAATCGGTTCTTACTAGGATTATCACACCGGAGTGGATTCCCCAGGATAATAAGAGCATAGATTTGCTCCTCAATCGAGAGACTGACGAAGCCTTTTGGAGGTATAAAACTGATCGGCCAACTGATATAGGAACAATCATGATCTATGAGTTTAAGGATCCTGATAGCCCAGGCAGAGTGACCTACTTAGATCACGCTTCGGAGAGGATCTTTGTGGTGATAGAAAATGATAGGCACGCTTACACTTGGAAGGGTGAATTTATTTTCCCCCAACCAAGATCGAATGCATCCTATGGTCACCCTGGTGCTGGAACATCCCAAGCTCATGGAATGCAAAGAGACAGACATAGAGAAAGGCCGGAAGTAAGCTTTGCCAACCCAGTGGGTAGAGAAAGAACGAGGACAGAAACAAATAGGGTAGAGCCTGAGGTACTTAGAGCTCACAGGAATCAAAGAAATGCGGATGAGTTCCCTCTACCACGACCTAGAGAGCACACAAGAACCTTGAGACCAACTCAGCTAGTTAAGTCCATGAAGAACTACTTCGATGGCACTGGAGATCCATACGATCATGTGGCTGAGTTTAGGCAAGTCTTGAGAGCTGAACAAGTGGAGGATCTATTCACGCAGTACAATGCCTTTGGTCTGACCCTTAGGAACACTGCCCTGACATGGTTTCAGCCACTAAATGAGAGGCAGTTTAGGAGCATAGACCAACTCCTAGAGGCTTTCATTATTGAATTCTCTAAGAGTGGCATAAGGCATAATACCTCCTCGCTGATTCACAGCTTCAAGCAAACCCCTCAAGAAACCGTGAGACTTGCAGGAAGGAGATTTAGGCAATATCTTGAAAGATGCCCTGTTTCGGAGCTACCCACACCAGCTAAGCAAGTGGCTTTATTCCTGGATGGATTGCTAAGTACTAAATTGAGATCTTATGTGTACTTGAAGGACCCTAGGACCATAGAAGAGTGTGTACGCATGTGTATTGACATTGAGGATAACCTAGGGGAGGAGTTAGAGCTTTCCAAGATATACAAAGATTCGGATAGTGCCTCTAACATCTCTTCCACGCAATCCACATCAATCGAGGAACTTGCGGAAAAAGTAGCTCAAAAATTAGGCGTCTCTAGTAAACAAATTCCTAGATTTGCCCCAGTGAAAAGGTGCTATACTTGTGGTGGCGACCACATGGCAAACGTATGTCCCATTATGGCTCAGCCCCAAGTAAATCCTAGTAGCCAGTACTGCACCATAGAACGGAGGTACACCAATCACACCGCACAAGATTGCCCCTACAATAAGCAAACAGTTAGGCAAACTTACCCTCAACCCTATCCACCACAGGGAAGATACTAGAACCAGTACCCTCCACAGCCATATGGCAGGCCACAAAAACCTTATCAGCAACCATATCAAGCCCAACAAAGGCCTCAACCTGTGTTAGCACAACCCCCTGCACCAGCCAATGTGATTCCGGTAAAGTATACTGCTGCAGAAGAGAACCTGAATAGAGCCATAGTCCCTGTAACATCCTTGCTTTCTGAAAGTGACCCCAGTGACCATAGCTTTGATTCTACACACGTCGATAGCCCCCATGCTTACTACATGCAATCTCCTGAGCATGGTGAGTCTTACTATAGTGAAGAGCCAAGTGAACCTAGTTGGGAGTCAGATTACACAAACGTCATGTATGCAAACCCCAACCCTAGGCCTCAACCTAGGCAAGTAAGACCTCCATTCCCAAGAGGACCGTGCTACAGATGCCAAGGAGATCACCTCATTCGTGATTGTCCCCTACCTCCACCTACACAATCCCAGTCAGTGACGATCCAAGGTTTTTGCCAAGACTGTGGAAAAGAGCATCTCTTACGAGATTGTCCAAAGAACCCCAATAATATGCCAAAAATCACGCCTATCAACGTTATGGGTTAGTGGCAGATTCCACAGGAAGTGTCACTTCCACTGCACCCGTACAGGTAGTCACTAGAGCTCAAGCATTGCAGCAAAACCAAGGGGTAGGCCAAGAAAAGAGCCCAACAACTAGTGAAACTGAGAGCATAACCAAGAAAAGGACTAGAGCGTGGAAAGATAGTCGGGAAAGAATGAAAAGACAATGGGCAAAAAAGATGAGTGAACTTGAGGAAAGCATAAGAGAAACCAAAGCCAAGATAACTGAACTCACATCTCAAACTCCCTCTCACATTACCCCGCCTCCACCACTCCCGACTCCATCCATACCACCACCTTCCCCACTGCCACATCAAATCCCACCACCCCCTAGAGTAGGATCGGTCCTAGCAGATCCCACTCCCGAGGACCTTAATATGATGCTTAAAGCATATCAGGCCAGAATTCAAGAAGGGCCAAACGTAACTGACCATGCAAAGTGTTACCCTAGAGCGGAACTAGAGTTAGAGCGAACCAAGATTTGTGCCAAGATGGTGGAATTGGCTCAGACCATGTTTGAGGCCAGCCGCCTATTTAACATCTCTAGTTCAGCGAAGACACAGTTGCACTTTGATGGACTGTTAGAAAGAATAGAGAAGCTGATTGCACAATCAGAAAAGGAACCCACTTCTCAACATAAGGACAAGGCAAGTGAAAGAGCAGGTCTTCCTGCCCAGAAAGCCTATGTGCCTGAAGCCTATGTGCCTAACTCTACGGAGCCAGACACATCATCTTCTATGAATCGATTCACACCAGAATTCCTACGAGAGATTCAAGAAGACAAATGGGCTAAAGAGAGTGAAGTCCCTCCTCCTATTGAACTTGTGGATGATGCACATGACCAATTCCCACAAGATATCCCATCCATTTATGAGGAGCAAGAGAGCACCCAATCTCAGGAAAGATTAGACTTTGATTCTAACTCTCTACAAGAATTACCCCACTTCACAGGCCCATGGGAAACTAAGTCTACTTGTATGAGGGCACCCACGGTCATGGTACGAAATGAGGACTCAGTCTTACCTAGGAACACAGAGGTAGTGAAAAACACTAAAGTGCAGTGCAATCTCAAGTTAGAAGAGCTACTCAAGGTTAAACCTGAATTATGGAAACATGTCGCCAAACAAGTACCAGCGATAGTGAAACCTCATTCCCAGGTAGGATCACATAGGACAGTGCCAGAGATACCCTTGGATAAGATAGGAGATATGTGTGAAGGTGAAGAAGGTAATACCTATCTTCCCATTACCTACCAGGAGTACACCACCAAGGCAATTTTGGACTCAGGCACAGGAGTGGCAATTGCTACCACTTCCCTCTGGAAGCGTTGGGGCAAGCCAGCACTCAGGCCCACGAGGATGAAATTGCAGATGGCCGATGGTCACATAGAGAGACCCCTAGGTTTGTTAGAAGGAATAACTCTCACTACATGTGGTGTTGAGTTCGAGCATACATTTGCTATATGTGACTTTAGCAAAAATCATGCCTATGAGATGATTTTGGGAAGACCATTTATGCGACAGTTGCAAGTGGTATAGGACTGGGGAACCAACTCCTTGTATTTGCAACACTTAGGTGTTACAACCAAAGTCAATCTCAAAGATTACTCTCATAGAGATGTACCTCCCATCCAATGGAATCCCATCCATAGAGCCAAAGATGATACGGAATCGGTGCATTCCATAGGATCAGGATCCTCATGGATGCATGAAGACACCCACTTATGGATGTGCAAGGTAGTAGTAGAAGAAGAGAGGAGAGAGAAAGCCAGAGAGGTAGGTGCAAAAGAAAACCATAGATCAATTCAAGACCCAGCCTATGCACCTGTAGTCTTTCCTGATGAGGAATTTGAACCCCATGGCTGGGCAGAAATCTTAGCAACAATGGATGTAGCCATCAATGAGGAACAATGGACACCTCACTTTGATGAGGATGGCTATGACATTTCAGTCTTCTCCATAGAGCCAATCATGGGAGAGGCAGTTCTAGAAGAATGCGAACCTAGCCCTGAGGCATTTGAGGATGCAAGTGACTCCGATCTAGAGTCAATCATTATGGACCCACCATTTGCATCAGATGAAGAATACTTCCATGAAGTAGAATTTCAACCCTAGAGGCATGGAGAGCTTACAAATGATGTAAGATTAGCAACACACGTGACCCCGAAGGAAGAAGGGAAGAAACGAAAGAAGAGAGAAGTCTCACCAGAAGAGGAAGAATCTTTGTTTGAGGTCCCAGAAAATTTTAAGAAGTATGAGATAGATGACAGGAGAGTCATGATTAGAATGCCGAAACAAATGTATTCGCTTGGAGTTACAAGGATTTGAAGGGTGTTGACCCAGACATATGCTCACACACCATCCCCATGACTTCAGATGTTAAACCTTCTAAGCAAAAGCCCTACACATATAACGACAATTACGCTGCCAAGATTAAAGAGGAGATAGATAGACTGGTTGAAGCTGGATTTATCTATGAAATTGAGCACACCGAGTGGGTATCCCCCATCGTAGTGGTGCCCAAGAAGAATGGAAAGCTGCACGTATGCATTAACTTGAAGAAGGTCAATGCAGCCACGATTCAAGATAACTATCCGCTTCCCATTACAGAACATCTCTTAGAACGAGTAGCAGGCAAGGAAGTGTACAGCTTCCTTGATGGATTTTCGGGCTACAATCAAGTAGCCATAGCTCCAGAAGATCAGCATAAGACAGCTTTTGCCACTGAATGGGGCATTTTTGCCTTTAGAGTAATGCCATTTGGGCTCACCAATGCACCAGCAACCTTCCAGAGGTTGATGTGCCATGTATTTAAGGAGTTCCTGAGGAAGAATTTAGAAGTCTATGTTGATGATCTTTGTGCTCATTCCAACATCAGACAAACCCATATTCTTGAACTCAGACAAATCTTTGACAAGTGTAGAGAATATCAAGTCTGCCTGAACCCAGAAAAGTGTGTTTTCATGGTCAGGCAAGGCAAGTTTCTAGGACACATAGTGTCAAAAAATGGCATATCCACTGATGAAGAGAAAGTGAGAGCCATCGCAGAACTACCTAGGCCAAAGAATGTCAAGGAAGTACAAGCTTTCATGGGGCATTGTGGTTACTACCGCCGGTTCATTCACATGTATGTTGTCATTGCAAAGCCCATGTACGGACTTCTGACTAACTTTGAGTGGACGGATGAATGTGAGAATTCCTTCCAAGAGCTTAAACGAAGATTATGTTCAGCACCAATCTTGACCACACCAGATTGGAATAAACCATTCCATGTTCATGTGGATGCATCCAATTATGCCATTGGGTGTGTGCTTGCTCAACCTACTGGTGAAGGTAACATGGATCTTCCAATCGCCTATGCCAGTAGACAATTGAATGCAGCTGAACGAAATTACACCACTACTGAGAGAGAAGGCTTAGGCATGGTATATGCAGTTAAGAAGTTTAGACACTATTTGCTTGCAAACAAGATTAAATTTTTTACTGACCACCAAGCATTATTATACCTTGTGAACAAGCCATGCAATACAGGTAGATTAGTAAGATGGTTTCTATTACTAATGGAATATGACTTTGAGGTAGTGGTGAGAAAAGGGAGGACTCATTTGAGAGCGGATCATCTCTCTAGGCTCACATCGGGAGAAGCCCCACAAGGAGTATCAGATGACCTTCCTGACACTTACTTGTTTAATTTGGAAGTGGTGCCGCAGTGGGCTAAGCCATTGGTACCAGTATTGACATACGGGCCTAACCATCCAGTAGTAAACACACAAAATAGAGAGGTTGTGAAAGCCCAAAAGTACCACATCATGGCAGGAAGCATGTACAAGCACACAGATCAAGGAATCTTGGCCTGTTGTGTGGAAGAGGATGAGTACGCTAAATGGATGCATTTAGCACATGTAGGTGCATTAGAGCAACACTACTCAAAGCAACGAACCTTACAGACGCTAAGGAGACTCGGAGTACATTGGCCAACTATGGAAGCGGATGTCCAAAGGTGTGCAAAGAATGCCCAATCTGTTGCACTAAACCACCTGTGGAACACGCCACTCTTTATCAAGTGTCCATTGTGCCAGATTGGAGTGAACCACTAGTATCCTTCCTGAGGACGAAAACATTCCCTCCAGACATGACTATGGCTAGGGAAAGGAGTTTAGAACAAGAAGCCCAGGATTACTCTCTTATTGGCGATAATCTATACAAACATGGTAAAGATGGTTACTTGAGACTATGTGTCCATGAAAGTGAATATCTCAAGATCTTGGAAACTGCTCACCAAGGTGTAGCAGGAGGACACTTTGGACCAGATCGGGTGATCAAGGCAATACTATTTGCGGGCTTCTGGTGGCCGACCCTTCACATGGATGCACATACCTATGTGAAACGGTGTGATGTCTGTCAGCGAACTCAGTATCCTATACGCAAAGATGAGATGCCACTGAAACCTATGATGGGTGGACGTGCATTCTCTAAGTGGGGAATAGACTTTGTAGGTCCTATTAATCCCCCAGCTAAGGGTTCCCATGCAGAATATATCATTGTTGCAACAGACTATCTAACTAAGTGGGTAGAGGTAAAAGCCACAACGAAGAACGATGCTCAAACAACTGCTAAATTCTTATTTGAGAATGTGTTCACTAGATACGGGCTACCTATAGAGTTAGTTAGTGATAGAGGCACTCATTTTGTTGAATGAAGTTATTGAAAATCTACTCCAAGAATTCTTGGTGGTGCATAAGAAATCTGCCCCCTATCACCCACAAGCTAATGGGCAAGCCGAAGGCACAAACAAGATTCTATGTAATGTGTTGACCAAGTTAGTGAATAATAAACGCTCTGATTGGGACAAATAGCTACACCATGCTGTTTGGGCATACCGAGTCGCCTACAAAATGGTACTCCAAGCCACCCCCTTTCAGATGGTATTTGGCCAAAACGCTGTGCTACCCTTGGACTTCTTAATACCTACATTGAAAGTAGCACAAGAGCATGAATGGACGGGTCATGAACTCTCCTCTAGACTTTTTGACCTTGAACGATTAGGAGAAACCAGACTGAGAGCAGCTGCAGGAATATATGCAGCTAAGAAACGACAGAAGGCCTACTTTGATGCCCATGTTAAGGATAAAGGTTTGAAAGCAGGAGACCTAGTACTAATATACACGTTGAAACAACATGCGAGGAAGCTAGGAAAGAGAGGCTACGGACCCATGATCATTAATAGGATCTCCACAAGTGGAGCTGTGCAATTAGCCACATTAGAAGGTGATGTTCTCCCAAACTATATTAGCGGATGCAGAGTCAAGTTGTATCAGGAACCCCTCACGGAGGAAATGCTCAGCCGACTCAACACTGCTAAGAAACGCAAAGAGGAAGAAAAGCGAATTCGAGAAGAAGCTCAAGCAGAAGCTTTAGACCGCATCAGAAGGATGAAGTTGCGAAGGCAAGGTAGAGATCAGCCTAGAACAAATGACTATGCAGATCAAGGATATCATATGGCAATGTGTGAAGTCGCAGGAACAAGCTCACATAGGATAACTGATCGACGTCCTTTCATAACCGTAGATATAGGACAAGGAAAGAGTGCAAGGACCGTAAGAGCCCTGATTGACTCAGGTGCAGCCACTAGTGCTGTTAAGTTGTCTTACTGTCAAGAGTTGCAGTTAACTGTCCATCCTGTGGAAGCATATCTCATAGGATTGGGAGGCGTGGAAACCCCTTGCATGGGCGAGGTGGAACTTCCCCTCTACATTCATGATGAAACAATGACAGTTAAAGTACTAGTGTGTCAAGATGAGGACCTCACTGAACCCCTTGTCTTGGGTCAAGACTGGATCTATGACCAAGCAGTCAACTTAAACCTAAGAAGTGGACTTCTTCAGGTATGGGTCAATCAGAATCGAATTACAGTAGAGTTAGATAATGGAGCACTCAAAAAACTAGGAAAGGCACAGACTCCTCGTCCCTCCAGGGGTGCACATGAAGTTGACCATGCTGTTCTTGTCCAAAACTATGTGTTGCAGAGGAATGCTATTCGCAAAAAAGGAGTCAGGGATGCAACGGAACTCCCTTCTTTTCCAAAGGTTATAAGGAGGCAGCAATCAAAGGTGGATCAAAGACAGAAGAAGCAGGGGACTACCTATGTCGGAGATCAAAAGTACCTGCGCAGCAAAATGTCTCAGCTAGTGAAACAAGTGTGGGTGCCGAAAGATGAACACCCGGTTGCACTCAAGCCAACCACACGGGCAAAGCCTCTTATTAGTAACCAACAACACGACACTAATAAGAAGCCTTTCAGAAGTTCTTCTGCTAACGTGAAGTCTATTTGGGTGCCCAAGAAGTCGATGAAGGCCAACCCACAATCAAGACAAATTTGGGTGCCTAAGGCTTGTTTGCGGGCTCAAATAGCTACACCAAGACCACATCCTATACAGCATGATCCATTCACTCGCACAGCCGGCAGCCACACGTTTTCAACACCCAGGAATACACTAAGGCCCATGAGCACGAACATAATCACTTGTAAATGGGTCCCTAAAAGGCCTCATTTTCAAGCCGACACACCGATAAAGCTCTCGAGAGTCTCTACGAAACCAAGAGCAAAACCCATCCATTGCATTTGGCAGCCTAAGACTCGTAACAAACCGCCAGACCCCATTTGTAAATCCATGACAACCTACTAACCACATCACTATCACACTACATCATTCCACTTAACTCTTAGGTCTACCGAACTGCTAACAGCACACACACTCGCACCGAGCACTTACTAACCCATTATTCGCTCCCGACCCTCATGTTAATGTTGTAATGGGAACAACAACGGTCCTCCCTTGTCCTGTACAATGTTAACACATGTTTGTATATTCTCACAGAGACAGGTAGCAAGAAGTAACATGGAAGATACGGTAGGAACTAGCTCCCAGGCAGACACCAGCCCCCAGTGGTGGACATCGAAAGCCTTCCGATCGAGGAGGAATTAAAGGAAAGAACAGCGGCATTAAGGGCATTACATGCCATACCGATTCAGAATCCTCCACAGGGTCACACAATGCCGGTGGGCAAAACCTCACACTGGTTCAGTGACGTTGCGGGACCTCTGGGTGAAGGCACATACATGTGGGAGTCCGAGGTAGAATTCAATGGACGTTGGGGCAGATACCACTTCTTTACCAGGGAGTTTGAAAAGCTACAGAATAACGAAGGACTGAAGCCGATATGGAAGAAGGCTGGGCTCTATGATTATTTCAAGTTCCAACTACCAAAGCCCGATTTTCTAAGGTGCTCATACTTGATTAGCACCCTCACTCCAAGCAAAGACAAGAAAGGATACAGCTCCTTTGTGCTCCCATCACTCACAAGGGGCAATGAGCTGAAGCGTTTCCGCTTGACTATCAACTTGGTAAGAGAAGCTCTCGACATGAAAGGTATGCACATTCCCACAGAGAAAGAGACCATGGTCCCCGATCATATGAAGAACAGGAATCTGACGAAGTTAAAGGACATGGTCGCGATGACACCTACGATCGCCATTCATTTACGCATGGTCATGCAACATTTTGCATTCCCCGCGCAGGAAAGGTTCACAACGCCTCCCAAAAAGATCTGGTTTAGCCTCTACTTAGCGGATGCTTTTGATTTGACAATCAATATGCCCCACTGGATTATCGACCAAATTCATTTGGCTCATCAAAGGTGGTATAAGAAACAAAAATCTGTACTGTATGGATGCTGTGCACTTACAAGAATTGTGTATAGATGTCTCGCATATGATGTACCGGTGCAAAGGGCTCTCATTTGGACCAGAGCACAGGAGTTTCAATGCAGACTGTCAGCCGCAGGGCCCCCCTCAAAGAAGATGAGAGGCACCGTCCAGATGCCCTGTGCACAAGCCCGTGGTGCAACCTTAACACCTGAAACAACTCCAAGGCTTCCCAGACGAGTACAACCCTTTACTATCAGGTTACCCAGGCACAGCACAGATGGACCTAACCTTGTGTTTCCACCAGTACCTACTGATCTGGAATTTCCTCACGGATTCACTTTGGAAGATCCAACGGATGAAGAAGTTGCCAGAATCATTGAAGTTGTTAATGCGGAAGTCGAAGCAGAGCAGGGTAGTGGACAACAAACGGCTACAGAACAACCCCAGCCAAGACAACCAGAAGTGGTGGAGTTAGAGGATGAAGAAGAAGAAGGCCAAGAGGATGAACAGGAAGGATTTTTTGATGAGGAGGCGCATGACTATGAGCAAGAAGTTATACAGGAGCTAGAGGGTGCCCCAGCATATACAAAGGAGTTGAAAAAGCTCTACGATACCATTGACAGGGTCCAACAACAACATAAGTTATCCCTTGCAGCAGGAAAGGCTATCATGCACCAAATCCTTGAGGAGGAAGGAGTTGACGAACAGTATCGTGCCACACTGGATATGATCTCTGATGCCTTAGGAGTATCTGAGGCAGTGCGGACGGCCCTGGCACAATCACGCAGAATGGAAAGGAGATACGGAAGACGTCCCCCACGAGCAGGAAAACAAATGAATGTATTAGGATCAGGACCAGAAGGCACCCCCACAACCACGGGCACTGCACACACCGCTCACGACACCGAGGAAGCCCATACATCAAGTGCACCTCCATCACCCCCCTTACCACCTTCACCCCCACACCCGCCACATTCACCTCCCCTTACCAATGTAACAACCACCGTTACCGCCCCCGAGTCCACCGCCATGACTGAAGCACAAACCGCAAATCAACCCACACACCCTCTCAACACCTCCCGTGTATACACCTCCACTAACACTGTAATCCTAATGGCAGTTACTGACATCCCCATTCCCCCACTCACACTTTCGGGAAGTTCACATTCACAACTGCACACACCACTGTACACATTCACCACAATCACTGCACCCACCATTCCACTATTCACGATCACTCCCACTATTGTTTCCACCATGGATTTTATGGACATATCACCCTCCACTGCACCTCTCCCTCCCCCCATGTGGCCACAATCTCCCATTCCCCCACCACCCACTTCACCACTTTCGAGCACCGCATTCACACTTCCCTTCCCCTTTCCCTTTCCCTCTGCACTTAACACCCTCCCTGCATCCACCCCCATTAATAATGTATTTAATAACATGTATTAGTGCATGTCTCAGTTACAACAACACTATCAGCATCTCGATGCTCAACATACAAGTTTATTCAGGAGTCACGAAGCGTTACAAGGAAGATTTATTGACTTAGAGCAAGAGAAGAAACAGTTACAACAGCAGTTCAGCGCCTTGCAAGAACAACATGAGCAATTAGTCGCAAATCCACCGCAGCCAGATGCCGAAGAAAGACAACACATGGATGATCTGCTACACTCCCAAATCACAGAAAACCTCAAGCTCCGCCGCAACATGGCTCTATTACGGAAGCATATGTCGGCAGCCCTAGAAGAAAATAGACGGCTTCAGACACAAAACGAAGAGAACTTGGAATTAGCCATGGACGGTTCCCCACAAGAAATTGACCCGGAGCGGTTTAAGGCCATTCCCTCGGACAATATGCAAATCATATTGGAAACCCATGCTGATCTCCTCGAAGCCCATGCAGCCTTAGAAAAGGAAAGAGACGAACTACGAAAGCAATTGGCAACTCAACCAGCACCACCCAAAGAGGTCCCAACCACAGTTGACACAACTGACGAAGTAGCAGCGCTCAAAGCACAACTCGAAGAATTACAAAAGAAAGTGCTTGTGCATGAACGCCAACCCTCCCCCTTGGCGGAACCAAAACCTGAAGACCTAGTGCCCATCGAAGTAGAGGAAACCTTTTGAGGACCCGTACGTTCCGATGCCAGCACCTGGAGGCAAGCGAACAGATGAGGGCATGGACACCCTTGAAATAGAGGCTCCGAAATGGATGCAGAAATTGGAAAAGGTGGCCACATCACATGATGATAGGGTGGCAGTCCAGATAGCATTGATGTCACGCTTGGAAGAGGCGGTCATAAAATCGGACTATTTTAGGAACCTCTCTCATCACAGGTGGATCGGCACCTCCGACGACTTGTATGTTCCATTTTGTGTCTTAATGGCGGATTATAATGCTGAAATCAAGCATCACACCTCAAGGGAACCAACCTCTGCCACACAGTTTGCACCAGATGACATCCCAGAAAGTGCCAAGCAAGGAAATATTCGCCAACCCACTTGGAGAATTCGGCTGCTTGAAACCTACCCGGAAATGAATCGCACATGGAACAACATGCCCCTGTATATCAAGTACAATCCCTGCTACTGTCCTGTGTTCCGAAGAAGGTCGTGGCCGGAATACACAAAGATGGTGCTGACAACCAAAGGCTGCGAGAAGTGGCTCAACTATGTCTACTTAGCACCACCTAAAGGTCAACCTACCGTAGGGTATATGATATCGACAATTCGGCATTGGGGTGTCAGGTTCAAAAACGTACCAGATGTCATGACACAGATGTGTCTTAAAATTTTTGAACTCATGATAGTCACCTTCCGGAACTTCAAGAATGTTAAGGAACCTCACCTCTCTGCGCTCGGATTCAATGAAGGCAATCAGGATCTGGTTTATGACATGAGCACAACGCCCTCTATTAATGTTATTTATGCATGGCATGCCCGCATAAAGTACCTACCGGCCTGCTTCAAACAGACATTTGAAGAAATGTTTGTCACCGGGTTCTGGGAATATCACTCAGAGATCTTCATTCCCAGGCCCTCACATTTATTACAATTGTTTGCAGTGGAACAAGCTCTCCACTCAGATAAGTTATGTATGCCACATCCAGAGGTTCCCGGGCCGGTAGATTGGGATGCTCTACTCACAGACTTAGCCAAAGGATTGAGGATTGCCGAACATCACTTAGCGCAAGATGTCGTTGAGTACTACATCCAAAAACCCACACAACAAGGGTCTGTCAGGGACGATAGACGCGAGAGAGGGGGGGGTGTTAGCAGCAGACAAGGAACTGAAGGACTGACGAGGCATGGCAGTCAGAGGAGAGAGTCAGAAGGGAGAGAAGGCACAAGCAGACAAGGGAGTCAACGACGATCTGGCAAGTAGGCCAATAATTTTCTTCATGAAGAAGCAAGTACGAGCATTCACGTAGATCTAGCACTAAGGCAACGTTTAATTTTTCAACACCCTTACACCAATTAAAAGTGATTCTCATCACTAACAACCCCTGTAAATACCATTTCATATTTTTGTAGCTCCATTTTGTGCAAGCCAAGGAGTCCTTGAGCTTGAGGAGCCTTAGAAGTACCTACATATCAATTTTCGTATTTTTTAGACTCCGTTTAAGCCCTCAAATTGGCCTTGGAACCTAATTTTTAACTAGGCCGGACACTAGGTCTGGACAGGGCCAAAGCTAGTCAAAAACTATAAAAGGAGCTAGAGAGCTCATTTTTGGGGGAGATTGTAATTGAAATGAACTTGTAAGAGCCTTTTGAAAGTAATCTAAGAACTCCATTGCTTCTCACTCTTTGTCTTGCCGTGTGTGCGCGTGTGTGTGTATGTGTGTGCATGTTTGTGTGCTTCTCACTCACGCACTTGTGCCTCCACTTACTCGAGGTCTTCATACCATCCTCGCGTCTTCCCGGATTGACATTAAAGGAGGTGCTCCTCATCACTGAGCTACAGTGAATCCCACCTTTAATAGGCGATCGAGTTCGGCTTTGACCTGTGCTGCATAATTGGGATTCATTCGGTAACTGGGTTGTTTAATTGGCTTTACTTCTGGTTTAAGTACGACTCGATGTTGATAGATCCGAGGATCTAGACCCTTCATATCGCGGTAATCCCAGGCAAAAACATCAGAAAACTCACGCAAGAGTCGGATTAAATCTACTTGAAATTCCTCGGACAATCCAGTCTTAATCTTAACAGGTTGCAAGTGCACTTCATCACCCAAATTGTAGGTTATTAACTGGTCTTCCGGGACATAGAATTGACAAGGTTTCCCCGGATCGTCAGATGCCTGTAAGAATTGTTGCAAAGTGGCTCCATCCATAACATCGTTATCATCTGCATCCACCTCTCCTATCACGGGAATAATTGTACATGCGGCCGGACTCCAAGTGTCCGCTACTGATTCCAGGTCTACAGTACCTAAGGAAATCAGATCTTCATTGTTCTTCAGAAATGCTTCTTCTTCATCATTAGATAAGCCATCCAACATGTGGACCGGCTCTGCTACATATGGTCGGGCATGAAGTTCACAAGTCTAAATGGCATCAAGTTTGACAACATATTTACGGTGATTGTCTTTGAAAGTCAATTCCTGTGCTGACCAATCCTGTATAACTTTAGCCTGTTTCAACCATGGTCAACCAAAAAGGAGATTGTAATCGAGACTAGATTCCGGTAGTTCTAAGACTACAAAAGTGATTTTAGACGTGGTACCCTACAAAGTGATTGGGATATTCCTTACGAGTCCCACTGGATGAACTCGGGATTGATCTGCCATTCTGACAAAGAATTGAACAGGCTCGATTTGGGTCCAGCTTAACTTCTTGCAGAGGGCTCCAATTGCTATGTTCAGGCCGGAACCACCATCAATTAGCACTTGTGTAATCTTGTGATTTTTATGCCAGACAGTGATTAAGGGAACATAATGATCCACCGTAGCATCAGTTTCCGGTTGGATTGTTGCAGTCGCCGGAGTACTGGGAGATACGGGACTAACCTGTTGTTGAAACTGCTGCCTAACTCTTGGCACTAAAGCGAGTAGTTGTTCCAAGGGGAGTGTAATTGAGGCCTTAGAGAGAATATCCCATACTTGCTCTGTTTGAATTGTACTCTTCATCGATTCTGATGATGATGCGCCTGTTACTGGGGTAGAATCTTGTTCATGCATTCCTGCCTGGGGTAGGGGAACCTGTGTCACCGGAACTGGGTCGGGGAACACCGTAGGCTCTGTGGTGGTCCATTGGTTAGCTTTAGTATACATTCGATGTTGTTCACGGATGCCAAGTTCAAACACCTCAGCTGGTGGTTGCAACTGTTTACCGGATCTTGTCTGGACCACTGCGGCTTGTGTTTCTACTGGTGAAATATAGACCATGTTGGTCATCGGGTTCTGACGCTCTTTCTTCCTTTGATCATATTCGGCTGCATCCTTGCAGAATCTTCGGATGTGCCCAAGCTCACCGCAAAAATGACATCGAGGTGGTGGTAAGGAAGTACCTTCCTGTGATGTACCTGTCTGCCAGCGATTTGCATTGAAGTTGGTATTCCGTTGTCCCCGATAATTCCTATATCCTTGTGGCTGATTGTTTCGCATCTGCGGTGGCACATAATGGATGGCTGGCTGCCCTGGTTCTTGTATAATGGCATTTACAGCTGCTTGTCCCTACACTTTGGCGTTATACGCATAATTTTCGATTGAGTGACCATTGAGATTGCATATGGTGCAATATGCTCAAGTTGCAGGGCCATCGCAATAACCGCATCTAGTGTCATAGCTCCCACACAACGGATGATCATAATTTGTCTTAATTCTGGGGTTAACCCATTGATAAACCACTGAGTTCTCACATCATCCAGCAGGTTGGCATGTGTCGGTGGTAGTTGTCTTAAATGAGTTCTAAACAATGTGGCATATTCCTGCACAGTCTGGTGCAGCTTCTGTTTATTGTTCTACAAGTAATCGAAGATTTTGGCAGGGTTCTTCTTCAACCGGAACCTCTGTAAAAACGCATCCCTTACCGCCTCATAGATAACGAAATGATTGAAATCATACTTTGTTAACCATCTTGCTGCTTCATTAACTAAAGTTGACCGAAATACGATGGCCTTGTATGACGGATCGAGTGGATGGTTAAGCACTGCATAACTTATTTCAAAGGTGCGTACATGGGCATCAAGATCGTCACCTGGAAATCCACCGAACTTGGTGTATGTTACTCCTGTTGGAACCGGTCGAGGTGGAAGTGGCTGTTGTTGTTGCTGTTGTTGTTGTTGTCCACTCATGGTGCTAGTAGTGGTACTGTTACTATCTCCTGAGTTTTGAGGAGGTGTTTCTGGTCCTTCAGAGTCTGTATGGTTAGGCTGCTCACCTTCCGGTTCAAAAATAGCGCTCAACCTCTTTCGGATCTCCAATTCAAATAGCCTATCCTCTTCTTTGGTATCAAACGTAGGCAAGCTTACCCCGAACAGTGGTGTCCGGAATGAAGATTCACCAGGAAGTATCACACTGTCATCGAAAAATTGTAAATTCCCTACAACTGGGACCAAACTGTCACCGGAATTAGTCGAACTTTCCCCAAACCAGGGTATTCTTTCACCAGCAATGGTCTCACCGGACAACGCACCTCTATCCTCAGAGAGGTTCGAATCTTGACCAAACGGTGTCGAGTCAACTGCACACTGCATTCCTGTATACTCTGAAGTTACTGTACCTTCTACAAACTATGCCGAAATCACATCGGAATCGACCGGAATTGCAGCATGTTCCACCGGGTTTAACCGATCTATGCTTCTGCCTCCTGGGGTTGTCCCTAACAAGTTTGGTACCATCCAAGGCTGTTGGTCTCTTCTGTACTTCGGATACGACTCGCCGGACCGAGTAACCGGCATATATCGCCTTTGCACCACTTGCGTACTGCTTCACCTTACTGTTGATTCACAATCCGTGGCCCGACGGACGGCGCCAGTGTTAAACGCGCATTGCTGTCACAGGCGCGTTTAAACTCTTTTGGGTTCTTGGGAGTGTTAGGGGTCTGATAATCAGAGGCCCTATAACTTGATTTTCCCAATTAACTTATCCACACCGTAGTACATTAACATTCAAACCTCTATTTACTACGAATTACTGTCAATACTCTGGTTCGTTCTCTCACAGACTTATTGTTCGTACTCAGATTAATACTTTCTCAGTACGTAGCGCCGGAGTTATTCATTACCGTAACACAGACTTCATTACCATAACTTAATGGAACTCGACTAATCGCAAGTTAATGTAATCAAAACAAAGACGAAAAAGACAGTACTACTCAGATTTCTCAAACACCACACCCCGGTAACTCCACAGAACGTAATCGCCCAGACAGACAGTCTGGCGATTCTGCTAATCGTCACCAGAGCGTCCTTTCATTAGTTTATAAATAGATACAACTTTTCGCAACGACCTTTCGGTTCGTGCGGAATACGAAAAGTAAAGAATTACAAATGCCGATCCGGCGGCTTACAAAAGCATGTATGCAATGTGGATCAAAGAATCTTGAAATACTCTGCTAGTTTCAAAAACACTACCAAGTTTTGGTCTAAGCAATTAGGTGGCCATGAGTCCAACTTAAGCTTAGAAACTAGTGACTTGGATAGTTCATAAAGCATGGAGAGACCTACCACTAGTACTAAGACAACCTACCTAGAGGTACTAGAATCACCTTATAAAACATAGTTAGAATACATCCAAACCAACCGATTAGGTGATGCATACATGATGATGGTTTGAGGAGATCAGTGGTACAATTGAGAAACCTTGAGCAACCCTATTGCCTAGATCATGTTGTAGTCAAATTCGAGAATGGGTCGTATATAGACAAATAGGGAACTATGTATGTTGTTAATAGTCATCCTGATAGAACTGACAACTTTGGAACAATTCTCCCCTAGTCTAAAGTTAGATGTTTGAAAGAAGAGGATCAAGAGGAGGTGCCCAACACTTCTAGAAAAATCAGTTCTAACTAGGATAGCAGCCATCAACTCAAATTCTTTAAGACAATGCAACCATAGAGCTTTATGTGAATGAAGCCACTAAGGAAACATTTTGGAACTTCATAGATCATGATGATGATTCCCATGCCCTCCCACCTTTTCCCTATATAGAGGAGGAGAAAGATCAGCTTATTGAAGTCACCAATGGATGTACCTTGCTCTTCCATCATGATACATAAGAGAGAACCATCTCTAAGATTCTAATTACATAGAAAATGAGGAGAAGATAGTGTTGTTGCGGGATTCTTGAGTGGAAAGGGACTTGAGTATTTGTAGGAGGAAGAAGAAGAAGAAGCAAAACACTTGCATTGAAAGCTTATGTATCTTGATTACAATGAAAAATACAATGGTGGTGTCTAGAACAAGACAAAATGTTCTCTACGGAGATTAATCACCCAAAAAGCACACACACACAAGTTTACAAGATACCAAAATTCCTTGTGCAGTTAACCCTCTCTCTACCAGACCTCCACCCTCTCAAGTAGCTTGCTCTTGTGCACACCTTGCACCCAAGCTTCCAATAGGGTAGGAGGAAGGGCCAACACATCCTCATTGGTACCTTGTTCCACCTTGATTGCCTTCCTCAATGGTTCTCTATGAACCCTCTCTGTGCACACTTGATCACCTTCCTTGCACACTTGTCTCTCACTTTGCTTCTCTATGTTGCACTAGTTAAATGTGTCATTGCTCTTCTTTCTCTCCCTCTCTAGTGTAGATTGTGATCTTTGTAGCTTAGTCAATCTCCAAGAATGCTCATCTTTGTTGTGAGTGTTGATTCCACTTACGTATGTTGCTTCTAACTGAGTAGTGTATCTTGGTGCTCACTTTGATGTCCCAAGCATCACTTAATGTTCAAAGCCAACGACTCTGTATTTTTTCTTGTAGTTAATTTAGGAGAAAATAAAAAAATTAAATGGAAGGGCCATACATATACTTTTGTGTACTGCATCTCTTCATATGGCTTCACTTTTTATCTTTAATTCCTCAAAATGTGTGCATAAGGGAGGGTTCAGTTGAACCTTCGAAAACACTTAAAACCCTTGAAAACCTTTCAAAAAGACAATCTTGTGATTTGCATTCAACTTCTCTGCAAACTATTGTAAATGAATTGTTTATGCATTACATGTGCACCTTTATTCTTGGCCACTTATGCACCACCTATGCATCACTCATAAAGTCACCACTTTGGTGTTTGACCAGCTTCAAAATTGACCACTTTGACCTTTGACTAGCTTCACCATTGATTGCTTTAACCTTTGAATAGTTTGACCTTTGACCAAATCAATAGTTGTAGCCACCTAATGGTATCTCCGTCTAGGAGAGCTAGCAGTCAAACCATGAGCATAGAGGGGTCACCTAGACACCTGTTACATAAAACCTTCAAAATGATATATGAGCAGACACCAAGTCCACTCAAAGCATGAAAGAACAATCACAAGCGAATAACCAAAACTAGATACTAGCTCACTAAAGAAGAAGGTGGATAATGAAGGGTAGGAAGGAAAGGTTAGGGAGGGTTGAAGGGCTAAGAAGAATAGGGCATGGGGGAGGGTGGGGCTAGATGGAGGTCTTCTTCCTTGTGCTATTCACATTCTTTCACACATCTCAAACTCCAACAATTGGTATTAGAGCTAGTCGTTGCTTCATCTAGGGCATCGTCATCACCCCTCTAGTCACAGTCTCAAAATCGCACGAAATTTTGCATGCATACTCAAGATGATTAGGAGAAAAAACGGGCTTCGCTTTGTGGTGTTGAAATCGTGATATGAGCTTGTTTCAACCTCCAAATGCACTATCACAGTGCTTATGTAGGCTATTTTGTCTTTTTGTGCCAAAGATATATGCAGGTTTTGGTTTGCTAGTATAAGCATCTCAAAGTTTGCTACAAGTTTAGCAGAACTCATCAAGGTAGCTATGTTCAACTTTTTCAGATACAATCATTTTTTTGCATTAGGGTACTTTAGTTAGTGGCCATGGCTGAAAGCAGTGATGTATTCGTATGTTGGCTATTGAGGATAAGTTGGATGGTACAAATTACCCATTATGGGCTTATATGATGCATCATGTATTAGTTGCAAAAGGACTATTGAATATTGTGCAATGTGTTGAAAAATATCCTATTACACCTGCAAATACAGGTACTAAAGCTGATGTAGACGGCGCTGAAGATGATGATATTCTTCATGTTCTTATTCATGCTGCAATTTCTATTGTAGCTACTACAGAGAAAATTTGTTGGGATGGCAAAGGTGCTCATGCACATGCATTGATAGCCTTTTCTATCAAACATGCCATTATTCCTCACATTTTCTCTTTAGAATAGCTAAGGATGCTTGGGATACACTTACCAAATTGCACCAGGCTACAAATGAGGCTCGTGTTGCTTACCTCGAAAAACAATTGGCCTGACAGTTCACTTATGCAGATTGTTCTGAATGGTCTTCTCGATTCATACCAGAGTTTTGCTTCTACTCTTCATTTGATGATGAAAGGCAATCCAAATGCCTTAACATTTGACGAGTTAGTCTCTATTATATTGCAAGAAGATTGGTCTAGGCAGAATAGGTCCATTATGTGTGTTGCAGATCATGAAGTATTTCGATGGTGATGCACCACAGTGCGCTCTCCTTCTTGTGAGCTCCACGACGATATGCTCGGAGTAGAAAACCGAGCTCCTGAGGCCGCACGCAGTACTCTGCAGAGAGGCTGCAGAATACACAGAAAATACAGCACATAGGGAGCATGAAGACGGACTTCTTAGGTCTTACAAATGTGGTCGAACTTACAATCCATGACTGACCAGGCCACTATATGTTTTATTAAAGAACATATACAAAGAAGTGTTCGATGGCCATTTGGCCTTTCACATGGACACTAACGGTAACAATCTCCCACTAAACGCCAATATGGCCAGAGTAACTATGGGAGAAAAATAAAGAATGATAAAGAATACCTGAGTGTAAGTATACAAACTATAACTCCCACCTGATGGGCATGTTACACAATATACAAGTGACTGCGTAAGATCAAGAATCAAGTAACCCCCATCAAGTGACAACAGTGTCGAAAGCTATCATGTGGTAGAGCTTTAGTCAAAGCATCTACAACATTATCTCGAGTGTGAACCTTCTCAAGAATAATGCTCTCAGTGGCTAAGCAATCTCTAATGAAGTGATACCTCACCTCAATGTGCTTGGTCTTTGCATGATAGACCAGATTCTTAGCCAAAGCAATGGCACTCTGACTATCACTGAGTAAGCGAGGTACATGCTGAGGTAAACCCATATCACAAGCAAGACGAGAAAGCCACAGTGCTTCCTCACATGCCTCACTTTCTGCAACATACTCTGCTTCTGTGGTGGAAACAGTTGTACATTCTTGAAGACAAGATCTCCAAGAGATAGCACCTCCAACAAAATGAAAAATGTACCCTGATGTAGACTTACGATTGTCTACACAACGAGCATAGTCAGAATCTGTGTAGCCAATAATGGATGATTTCCCTCTACCTAAGCATAGACACTTGTCCTTAGTGCCACTCAGATATCTCAAAATCATCTTGATCGCTTCCCAATGTTTCTTGCTAGGATTAGACATATATCTGCTCACAACTCCCACTACAAATGCAATGTCTGGTCTCGTAGCTATCATAGCATACATGAGACTATCAACAGCAGACTAATAGGGAATTTTGGTCATGAATTCCTCTTCCTCATCTGATTTGGGGCAGTCATCCTTGCTCAATTTCACATATGTGGGTAAAGGTGTACTCAATGCCTTTCCACCCTACATATTGAACCGGTGAAGTACTTTGGATATGTACTCACTTTGAGACAAGTATATGCATCTTTTACTCCTATCACGAGTAATGTGCATGCCAAGAATATGTTTGGCATCCCCCAAATCCTTCATATCAAATGTCTAACTCAACTTCTTTTTGAGAATCGACAAATCATAAGAGGACTTCCCGGCAATCAACATATCGTCAATGTAAAGTATCAAGCATATCAAGCTGCCATCAGAGCATCTCTTTGCGTAGAGACAATGATCCTCATTGCTCCGAGAATAGCTTTGGGACTTCATAAAAGCATCAAACTTTTGGTACCATTGTCTAGGAGACTGTTTAAGTCCATACAAGCTCTTCTTGAGCTTACAAACTAGACTTTCCTTACCATGAACTACATAACCCTCTGGTTGTTCCATATAGATCTCATCTGTAAGATCTCCATGCAAGAAAGTTGTTTTCACATCCATTTAGACTAGCTCTAAGTCCTCTATTGCAAGGAATCCAAGCAACATGCGCAAAGTAGTCATCTTGACCACTGGAGAGAAGATTTCCTCAAAATCAACACCATGTTGTTGCTTAAAACCCTTTGCAACAAGTCGTGCTTTATATTTTGGAGAAGCACTATCTGATGTGAATTTCAGCTTATATACCCATTTACATGGTAAAGCTTTCCTGCCCTTTGGCAAAGGTACTAAGTCCCAAGTACCATTCTTGTGAATAGAATCCAGCTCACTCTTCATGGCACGCTCCCACTTGACATGATCCTCTGTCTCCATAGCCTCTTTGTAGCAAGAAGGCTCAACGGCATCTGTTAGCATAACAAAATCTAAACCTGGAACATATCTATCAGGTGGATATGAGACACGTGCAGAACCTCTCAATGGTTGCTGAACAGGAACATGTGCAGACTGATCTGAATGGACATTCTCTTGAACATCCCTATGTGCAACATTTTTATGCATGCTAACCGGAGGACTAGTATCCTCAAACACCACTCTTCTCACTTCAACCTCCTTAATGGGTTGTTTATGCATCTTAGACTCATTAAAAACGACATCACTACTTCTGATCACTGACCGTGTTTCAGGATCCCATAAGCGATATCCAAATTGTCCTTCTCGACCATATCCAATAAAAATGCATTTCTTTGACTTATGGTCCAACTTTTGTCTAAGATTCTTGGGTATATGAACATATGCTTCACACCCAAAAACTCGAAGATGATCATAATATGGTGGTTTCCATGTCCATAACTCTTGTGCCACTTTCAAACCTTTGGCAGTACTAGGTGAAAGGTTAATCACATGAACTGCAGTCAATACTGCTTCTGCCCAAAATCCTTGTGAGAGGTTTGGATGATGCAACATAGAGACTACTCTATCTTGAATAGTTCTATTCATCCTCTCAGCTACACCATTCGGCACTGGGGTATAAGGATCTGTAAAATCTCTACGAATCCCTCTAGACTGACAGAAAAGGCTGAATTCATGTGAGGTATACTCAACCCCGTTATCTGAACGTAAAGCTTTAAGCTTAGTTCCTTTTTCAGTCTCAATTAAAGCAAGCCATTTTCTAAAAGTAGGGAATATATCATCCTTTGATTTGATAGGATATACCCAGACGTTTCTAGAAGCATCATCTGTGAAAGTGACAAAGTAAAGAGAACCACCTAAGGACCTAGTGGGCATAGGACCACACATCTGTATGAGCGAGATTTAAAGGCTAAATTGAAGAGTCAATGTGTGTTCTATGCACATTCTTGGTTTGCTTTCCATACTGACAATGCTCAAAAAATGAAAAATTAGAGAAAGATAACACAGGTAAGTAGCGAGAACCAGAAAGATTTTCCATTCCACTACGAGATATATGGCCCAAACGACCATGCCAAATACAAGCCATAGGTTGTTCATTAACAGCTAACAAGTGTTCTTTCTATGATACAAATAAAGGATAAAGTGAGCCAAATTTGCTTCCTTTTGCAATAACCATATTGCTATTTGATATACAAAAAGACTGAGCATAGAAGACCACCTTGTAACAAAGGTCATCAAGTTGACCAATTGACATCAAACTGCATGATAACTGAGGTACATGGCGTACATTATGCATAGTAAATTTTGAACCATCAATGAACTGCACAACCACATCTCGAATCCCCACAACATCACACTGGTAAGAGTCACCAAGTCTCACGGTACCAAGAGACTTTGCTGCATAATTAGAGAACCATTCTCTATGTGGTGTCACATGGAAAGAAGCACCAGAATCTAGCACCCAGGTGTGGCAAAGAGAATCAGCCATAAGTGCCTCAGATGGCACAGTACTATCAAGTGTCAACACATAAGCATCATCAGAAATAGCATTAATTTCTTCAATCTTCACAGTCGAAGTAGATGGTGCAGGTAACTGTTTAACATGCCCATCAACATTCTGTCCTTTACCTTTAGCATTCTTTAATGCATAACAGTCTTTCTTCATGTGTCCTTTCTTATGACAATAATGGCATTCGATATCCCTCTTCCTTGATTTACTTCTACTCTTATTCCGTTGACCATTCTTTTACTTGTTCTTGCTCCTGCCTTGTTGTTGATTCTTTCCTTGGTAAGAATCATGAACATTATATGCATCTCCACTCTAAGTTCCAACCATAGATTTTCTATGAATCTCCTCACTCAAGAGTGCTCCACATATGTCACCATACACGAGTTTACCACCAGGTGCACTGTTGCAAATAGCTGTGCAAAGCGTATCCCATGATGATGGCAGGGTGCATAACAACAATACTACTTTCATTTCATTATCCATATCCATTTTCTGAGCTTGTAACTTGGAGAATATAGCATCAAACTCATTTAGATGAGCAGCAACACTATCTCTATCCTTCATACGAAGGTTATATAATTTTCTCATCAGATACACTTTATTTGATGCCGTCTCTTTTTCATATGTATTGCATAACTTCTTCCAAAGCTCCTCTGCACTTTCACTGTCTAATACTGTAAATTAAACATTATCTGCCAGGTGCAAGTGAATGGTAGACTTGGCCATATCATCTAACTCATCCCAATCATCTTCATCCATGTCAGCAGGATTCTTCGAAATCCCAGTTACTGGCTTCCATTTCCTCCTTTGAATGAGCACATCTTTAATCTGATTCTTCCATAGAGCAAAGTTTGGGCCATTAAATTTTTGGATCTCAAAATGGTCTTTGCCCTGCAAGTTATAGCTCCTCCTGAGAACACTAGCACTAGACCCTGATCCACCAGATGTGTCTGAGATCTCTGATGCCATGATGGTAGAGAACTAGATAGAATGATAATGGAGCTAGAAGAGTCCAAACACCAAAAAATAAGTGTATCAAGGAGTAAATCGACCACTGTATAGTTGACTAAACCAGAAATCTGGAAAAACTTTGCCAGAGTATCCTTCGCAAAATTAGCATATGACCAGTGTCAAAGTATCATAAAACTGCAAGTACTGACATGTCTACCTACATAGTGAAACATTGACTCCACTGCATATAATCAGTTACCCAATAGAAGCCAACTAGGCTTATCGAGCACCCATGAACAACTATCATACATCTCCTATGGCGAGGCTAGGTAAGTCTTCCACCTACATCACCAAAGAGACCCCGACATCTGGGTGTCTCCGAGTTAAGAAAACCTCACCACGACCCTCTTTATCAAACGTAAAAGGCTTTATGCAAAGAACGTAACCGCTATATCAATGACCACATGGACGTACATAAGTGGTATCCACAGAAGCATACATGGTGTGTATGTGCTCAATATATGCAGTAAAATGACACTAAAAGGCTGAATACAGAGCCCAAAAACTAGCCAATAACACCTGTAAGTGTTTGTCAACTGTGATGTTTTAGGCTTAAAAAACCTTCATAAATTTGCAGCGGCTGCTCCCACCAAAAATGAAAGCCTCTCAAGAAACCTGTAGTTTTACGAGTGTGGCTGAAAATACAGCCCCAAAGGTTGATATTTATTGTATGAGAAGTACAGAGAACACTCTTCTTGATGTTCTTGGACCTGTGTGAAGAGAACTATATGTGAAAGTACTCCAAAATGGCTCCAAAAGACACCCCAAAAATGCTTCAAAAATAGGCTTTGAAAGCAAAGAATGAAGCTTTGAGGGACCAAAACTTGTTCAAGGTAATGTCAACCTTAGTCTTTCCCCTTCTTCAAACACCACAAGAGTGTATCTTAGTGGCAACAGACTGCCATGGTTAAGCGAGCTCTAGGGGGAACAGTACTGGGATGGGTGACCTCCCGGGAAGTACCGAGAACCTCTATATTCCTTGATCGTTGAGATCCTCCCTTGCGCACAGCCAATGGCACCAACGGTAACTTCGTTGACTCGGATGACAAGGTATGCCAAAGTCTATGCCTTGGTCACTGCCTTAATCGTAAGCCTTGGGGGGAGGGGGGGTGCTCGCTTTGCTCGCACAAAAGGAACAAAGCTTTTGCCTCAAACTGCTCTGATACCAGTGAAGTATTTCGATGGCGATGCACCATACTGCACTCTCCTTCTCGTGAGCTCCATGATGATATGCTCGGAGTAGAAAATTGAGCTCCTGAGGCCGCACACAGTACTCCACACAGAGGCTACAGAATACACAGAAAACACAGCACACAGGGAGCACGAAGACAGACTTCTTAAGTCTTACAAATGCGATCAAACTTACAGTCCGTGACTGACTAGGCCACTATATGTTTTATTAAAGAACATATACAAAGAATTGTTCGATGGCCATTTGGCCTTTCACATGGACACTAATGGTAACAGATCAAGGTTTTCTCGCTAGTCAAAATGGCAAAGGTAAATTAAGCTCTTCTAGTAGTGAGCAAAAATTTGCTAATTCTACATAATCGAAGAAGGAAGACAGAGAAGAGAAGAAAACAGAAAAGAAAAAATTGTTTTGCAAGTACTGTAAAGCAAATGATCATGTCATAAAGAATTGTCCAAAATTGGCTAAAAAGGAGGCAAAGAAAAAAGAGGTGGAATGGTTGTTGCAAAGGCCTCTACACCGAAAATAGAGTCTGCTAATTTAGTGCAAAATGAAGAATGGGTGTTTACTACTATTTGTAGTTTTGACCCATCCTCTCTTGAAAAGTGTATGTCTGCAGTAGACTCCACTGTTTGGTACTTTGATAGTGGGGCAACCAAACATATTAACTCATAGTGTAGTTTCTTCACTTCACTTGAGCTTGCCCCTATAGGGAATATTGTCACATGCACCAACAACTCCTCTTATCCTATCATGGGAGTTGGTAAGATCATTTTGACTAGTGTTGATGGTAGTTCTTTCACATTGTCAGATGCTCTATTTGTGTCAGTGATCAAGAAGAATATCTTATCAGTTTCAGCTTTAGCCAATATTGGCTTGGTTGTGAAATTTATTGATGACAGATGTACAGTTCATGATCTATCACATGGCAAGGTGATTATTGCTTCTAGCATTTTATGTCGTGGGGTGTATAATCTCAAGGCTATGAAACATCTGTGAATGATTTAGCATGTGCAGTACATGATTCTCAGGCGATGTCAGATGCAAAGATTTTGCATGCACACTTTGGTCATCTGAATTTCGCCAGTTTGTTACGCCTGTAGAAATCTGAAATGGTGTCCCCTTTGCCCAAACTTGAGGCACGTGGTAAACATGTTTGTGAAGGCTGTATTTTGGGCAAAATGCAACCTTCATCCTTCCCAAAAGATGGTTCAGTTTGAGCTATTAAAAAATTGCAGTATGTACATGCTAATGTCTTTGGTCCTATGCAAATACCTTCTTTTGGAAACTATCTTTACTTTGTGACTTTCATTGATGATTTTTCTAGGCATTCATGGGTATATCCATTGAAAGAAAAGTCCGAAGTGTTTATGTGCTTCAAACAGTTTTTGGTTTTGGCTGAAAATCTATCAGCATGTAAAATGGGCACCATCCATTCTCATCAAGAGGGGGAATATACGTCTTCTGATTTTAATGCATTTTTGGCTAAACATGGGATAAAACATTAGTGTATAGTGCCATATACACCTCAACAGAATGGAGTTGTTGAACGGAAGGACAGTTCACTCATGGAGATGGAGAGTGTATGTTCAAGAGTCAGGCTTTACCACATAGTTTCTGGCTTGAGGTCGTTATGTGTGCAGCATATGTACTTAACGGATGTCCCATTAAAGCATTGCAGTCTATCACTCCATATGAGGCTTGGCATCGTTGTAAGACATCTCTTGCCCACCTTCATGTTTTTGGTTGTCTGACATATGCATTAGTGCCTAAACAACATCATAGGAAATTGGATGATAAAGCAATAAAATGTATCTTTATTGGGTACAATTCTAAAAGCAAAGGCTATTGTATGTATCATCCATAGACTAAATGCAGTTTGGTTAGCCATGATGTTGTTTTTCGGGAAGATGTTACTCATCCATTACTTTCATGTACTAAGGAGACAACAGTTAGTTCCAAAGACATGTATGACACTTTACTGCCTCTTTTTACAAGTGAAAAATCTAGTGTTGGGTCCTAATGAGGCAACTTCTCAACCTTTACAGGTTTCATATGATGATGCAGATCATTCTCTTTCTGATGCAGATTTACAAGATGCACTTATTGATGAGAGAGTTGATATTGAGGAGGCAAAAACTATGCCAAAATGATTGGTGCAGACTTCGCGTGAGAGCAAACTAGATGCACCTCTATCATATCATACTCATTCAGGCTCTCATAGTTCTTCTTCTGCATCAGATTGCTATGCAATGGTTGCCTCTAATCTCTGTTATGAGAATGAGCATGTTCCATTTGATGAAGCACAAAATTCTAAAAATTGGATGGCTGCTATGCAATCGGAACATGATGTTATCATGAAAAATGGTAATTGGTCTTTATGTGACTTGCCTCTTGTAAAGAAGGCCATTGGCACTATGTGGGTATAGAAGATGAAGCATAAGCGTGATGGAACACTTGATAGATATAAGGCTAGGCTTCTTGCAAAGGCTTATGAACAAGAAAGAGGCATTGATTTTTTATGAAACCTTTGTTCCTCCATGCCGAATGACTATTGTTCATAGCATCTCTACATTTGCAGCTCATCATGGTTGTAATGTACATCAGTTGTACATTAAAACTACATTCTGAATTGTGACTTGCATGAAGAAGTGTATGTTTTTCAGCCATGTGGTTTTGTGCAGAAAGGGCATGAAAACCAAGTGTGCAGATTGAAGAAGGCATTATATGGTTTGAAGCAAGCACCATGTGCTTGATATGAAAAGATGCATGCCTATCTGATTGCACATGGTTTTGAGATCAATCCAACTAAAAGCACCTTATATGTTAAGCATGCTAATGATGTGCTTCTCATCATTGTTCTGTATGTTGATGACATGATGCTCACTAGTCCTCATGACAACCATGTTGCTGATTTTAAGGCTGATTTGCATGCCTCATTTGAGATGTCTGATTTGGGGCATTTGCATCATTATTTGGGCATTCAATTTATGCAAGTTGATGGTGGAATTCCTTTGTGTCAAACAACATATGTTGATTCATTATTGAAGCATTTTGGCCTTGAAGACTATAAACCTATTGCCAGTCCTATGGAGATAGGTTTACGATTGAGTGTTCATGATGTTGGAGATGCATTTGATGTTGTTCTTTATTAGCAGCTTATTGGATGCTTGATTTACTTATGCATTACTCAGCCAGATATTCAGTTTATTGTCTCACAGATGAGCAAGTTTATGCATTGCCCAGGCTTGAATAATTGGCAGGTGGTTAAGCATATCTTTCGCTACTTGATTGGTACCAAATACTTGGATTGTTTTAGCCCAAGGAGGGATCACTACCCTCAGATTTACATGTGTTTTCTGACTTTGTTTGGGCTAGTTGCTATGAGACTCATGTCTCCACTAGTTTCTTTTGCTTCATGCTTGGTAGCTCATGTATTTCTTGGTTGAGAAAGAAGCATCTAACTGTGGCCACTTCTAGTTGTGAGGCTGAGTATAGGGCACCTTTCACAACAACAATTGAGTGTGTGTAGCTCAGATGCCTTATGGCTGATTTGGGTGTTGGTCGCTCTTTTGCCACCACCATCTTCATTGATAGTCAGAGTGCATTGGCAGTTGTAAGGAACCCTATGTTGCATGCTCACACTAAGCACATTGAGATGCATTATCATTATGTCAAGAAGAGGTTCTGTGCTGGAGAGATCAGCTTGGCATATGTGCCCATGAAGGAGAACATTGTAGACCTTTTCACGAAGGCTCTACCTAGCGAGAAGTTTGAAGCTTTCTGCAAAGATTTGGGCTTACTTCCTTTTGTGGATTGATTCCACATAGCTTGGCACTTCCTTATACATGAGTGCCAATGCCTTCTTCACCGCATCACTCCGAGGGGGGATTTGTTGATATATTTAGGTGGTGACATGTGTGAACACTCTAGAACCACGCGGACATTTTTTTCCCTCTTTAGGAGGTTTTTTCTCCGAGCTTATATATATGCCTAATTCCTTAACACGTTACTTATCTTTGTACATTCTAGTGGTAATACATTCAGTATTGTATGTTGTGCTCAAAGCTTCTTCTTATTCATTGTGTTGTTCGCATGCTTCTGCAGACCTCGAACTCCAATGCCCATCGAGACGATGTGGATGTTTAGTGGGGGTGGATGTCAGAAGGAATTCATCACTCCAATGGCATTCAGAAAAATTAAAAATTTTCTTCCAAAGTGTTCATCTTTAAACCCTCAAAAATCTCTTTGGTATGATTTGTTGAATTGTCGAACCTCTCTCTTGAGTATTTGCACATTGAAAAAGGTGGAGATATGCTCTAGTCAGCATAAGAAGAGATATTTGACTTTGAAACTTATATATAATCCTCAATATAAGTATGTGTATATCTTAAAAGCAATATGTTTATGTCAATTTTTCACACCATCCATGTAGCCCAAGTAAAGGTATGTGACCTTAAATGTATGAGTGATACCTTAAGCATTTACCCTACATGCCTAAGTATTTTTGTGTGGGATACCTTATGATATTGCAAGTGTGTACTTGTCTTATCTGATGTGCTTATATGTGAATCCTTGAGTGTAATATGTTTATGTCACTACTATGTGCAAACATGCTCGGGTAATGATTACCCTAAGAAATTACAGAATTCTAAATAATTGTGAGACCATCTATGTAGTTTAATTGAAAGTAGGAAACTTTATGAATAAGTGTGAAACCTTATGTATTCACTCAAAATATGAATTATAGAAAGTAAGTATGAGTGTGTGAGTGAGTTTTGCCCTGAACACTAATTTACATTTACGTGATTGATCCTATGTGTCTAAGAAAAAGGGTATAAACCTTATGTGTGTAAACCCTATTTGAATGTATGTAAGTGTGGCTATAGACAAATGTGTGCATAGGTAAATGTGTTCCTAGGCTTTATGGGTGTATGTATGTTTATAAGAAATGTAAAATATATGTTAGAGTGTGTGTTTGTGCTTGTGTATTTTCTATGATGTGCGTGCATTTTTAAGTATTTGATTTAATAGATGCTACTTTATGTTAGAAATTATGTTAATATATGAATAATTTAAACTTGATTTAATAAATATAACTAATAAATATTTTGATTTAATATATGTTAATAAATATAACATAATAATTATGTTAATATATGTAATATAAAAAGTGCTTTATGTACATGTATACATGTATATATATATGTAAACTTAGTAAGTGTATAAATGCTAAGAATGTGTGTATGGGTAAATATAGCATGTAACACTAACTGTTGACATGTGTATGTATGCTAAAACGATGTACGTACCTAAATTTGTGTACATATATGTTGTTGATATTTGTTCTTTCTTTTCTAATACCTTTTGCAAGTGTGTACATCGAGGGACAGAAAGAGAACTTCTTTTTTTGGTTGTGTCGCAAAGGAAAAGGAAGAGAGAAAGGAAGAGTGTGACAGAGAGATTATTCCATAGCTCTTTTCTCTGTGCCCTCTCACTCTGACAAACTCTTGTGCACTACAAAGAGAGAGAGAGAGAGAGAGAAAGAAATCTAGGATTCCCCTAACCTCTCGTTTTCTTGTGTTTTTGGTCTCTCCTTAATGGATCTCAGCACTTATCTCCTATGCGTGTGTTGCAAGGAGCCCAAAGCACCATGGATCTCACCTTCACTAAGTTGGTCCACTACTTGTTCACTACGAAAGAGATGTGCATCCTCATGGTCAGTCTCGATGCGGTCAAAAAAACTATCATTCTGTATAAGTTGAAACTCAGAGAGAGCTCGGGTGAAGAAGGCACTGTTGCACAATCCGCTAGAGAGAGGGAGAGGAAGAATTGAGAGAGAGCCTGCCATCCGGCTGTAGTAGAAACAATGCTAAAGCTAGTGTGTTTAGAGAGTTGGAGAGCAAAGAGAGAGAGAGAGAGAGAGAGAGAGAGAGAGAGAGAGAGAGAGAGAGAGAGACGATCTACATGGCTATTAGGAGTTCTGAATTTTTTTCCATCAGCTTTTAATCTCTTGCTAAAGCTAGTGTGTTTAGAGAGTTGGAGAGCAAAGAGAGAGAGAGAGAGAGAGAGAGAGAGAGAGAGAGAGACGATCTACATGGCTATTAGGAGTTCTGAATTTTTTTTCATCAGCTTTTAATCTCTTACTGAGAGAGCTTCATTGAAGTCACACAATGATTGACTTGGGACCTGACTCTAGAGTCCTATCCTAGATGGTTTGGTGTGTAAATAAATACTTATAGACCTTACTGTGCTTCTTTCCACAGAGCATGGCCTTTTATTCTCAGGATTGAGGATAATGAACTGATTAGGTCGCGACCTATGCAAGAGGCTACACAGCCTCTCTTTTTTTTAAATGGAGGTTCGGCTGAGGCCTACTCCCCCGGGCTTTAACTTTGAAATTGCAACTGTACAAGGAAGGCTACAGAGCCTGCTACACAGCCTCTTGATTATGTTAGCATTATTGCTATTGAATTTTTATGGGATCTTATGATGTATTTCGAATGTTCTGTGTGCGTGAAGGGCGCATGTGTGCCACTATTACTATAGAAAGATTATCACCATTCAACATGTAAGGAGAAATGGGCTTTGGAATGGAAGGATAAGATGCTTATCCACCATCTTAGTTTCAGAGTGTGATATCTGTTGCGAATATTTTTCTTAGTTTAATGCATGTGGAAAATACGTTTACATCAGACAAGGTTTATGTTTTGATATTGATGTTTTTCGTGAGTGAGAATCTATATTTATGCACAATGTTTTAGTGTCCAGGGCCTTTGTGAAGATCTGAAGCAACGTATTTCCATATCTCCGAAGAGATTTTGCACTTTCAGTATTGTAGCCCATGTTCTCCATGTCTGTGTGTGTGATAGAGAGAGAGGAGAGCAGAGCTTTGTGTATATGCAGAGGAGAGATTTAGGTTGTCAGTTGTAGAACATGTGCAAGGAGAGAGAGAGAGAGAGAGAGAGAGAGGGTACAGATCCTTTTCGTTGTTATAGAGCAAATGTGTACATAGGGTAGATGAGAGAGAGAGAGAGAGAGAAAGAGAGAAAGAAATGCAACCATCATAGGGATTGCTTTCGATTAGAAGCTGTCTAAGCATCCAAATGTGCTCCTCCATTTGTTATTGTATGCATGGTTGAACAGAACTTGTACCTCCTCTGAGTGTTACCCTGCCTGCCCTCTCTCTCGCAGGATAGGATGCTCTCCACATGTTCTCCATGCCCATCCGGTCCCTTCCTGTAGATGTGGGTTCTATGTTGTAGGTTAGGTTTTTGCAAGCTTTGTTTCTATCTCTTTGCCTACTTTAGACACATTCACATTGCAAGCGTGATCGATATCTTCCATCTCGAATGAACAGCACAATTTCTAGTTTTTCTTTTGCTTCCATCTATAAATGCGTACCAAGAAAGATCGATCAGACTTGATCTTTTCTCAAAGCACCACGAATTTCACTCAGAAGGGGTGGGTTGATTTTCGTCATCCAGTTTTGGGGCCTTTCATCATAAACAAAATTTCACCTATGCAGATGGCCGATTCTAATTATGTACTTAAAAGCCGAGATTTAGAAACTCTTTCTGCATCATCTTTGCCTGATCATGATCTGATGTGGCATGGAGAGCTTCCAATACTAGATTATGTAAATGTTGCACCTATGGGTTTATCAGTAAACATTAAACTACCATATTCGGCCTCTGTACTGAATTTTGATGAGTGACATACATCCGTGTGTTTGATAGCCAAAGGGAAGGGTTACGGAACACCCATAGCAGCCTCTAGTACATTTTTTATGCCAATACATTTGATGGAAGTCTTGATAGTAGTGTTGATAATCAACAAGATCTACCATCTTAGCAGACACTAGTGCACAGAGACAATGAGAGAGAGAGAGAGACATAGAGAGAGAGAGAATGAAAAGCGTTCCCTCTCCCCCATCTCTAGGCTACTATAGACAACTGAACACATGCAGCGCACATGAGAGAGAGGGAGGGAGGGGGAGAGAGAGAGAGAGAGAGAGAGAGAGAGAGAGAGAGAAAGAGAAAGAGAAAGAGAGAGAGAGAGAGATAGACAGAGAGAGATAGAGAGAGAGAGAGAGAGAGAGAGAGAGAGAAAGAGTTAAGTAGGCATGAATATGTGAGTAAAATCATGCATGTATGTGGGTATGTAAATGAATGTATATGAACATGAGATGCATGTGTATGCATGTGTATGAGTAATCCATGCATGAGAATGTAAAGTGAATACATATGAATGAAGTTGAATGTATACATGTGAGTGTGAGAGCTTGCATGTAAGAGATGTAAGATGAATGCATGTGCATGAGTGCATGTGTATAATGAAAGAACTTGGAGAAGCTTGTAAGAGGTAGAAAAGTGAGTTGTGAAGCGACAAAGTTCGGTCTAGCCAACCAGCACAAGATCAGCACTTGAGCTTATGGAAACTAAAATAGAACTTATAGGTATGGGATAAGTGCGATAAAATTCACTATGTACTTTGGATCATCAAGGAGAAAGTGTAAAACATATAGGTTTGTGCATTAACTAGCTCTACAGATAAGTAATCTATTTTGGTTGAAGTAATTAACTATTAAAGAAGTTTGGTTGAAAGTTGGTGCGCACATACCAAAATCTTGTTATTGATAAAGTATTCGACATCTCTTAAATACTATTTAATATTAGTGAATCCAGTAGTAGTTATTGCAAAGGAGTATCTCTAGGTAAATGACTTACTAAATGGTGTTTTAGTGAGAAATTACATTCGTGCATATGATTGTTGAAAGTCTGAACATAAATAAATTAAGATAGATTTGTATCGGCGGTGATGGTGGTGATAACCAGTCAAACTGTGTAGTGGGAAAATTATCATAGGGCCTCTGTTCTCACAGACACCTGTCCAACCCAAAAACCCTGTAGATTAATCCTGTCACTATTCTTGTTCACCAGATAGATTAAGTTAGGGTAGAGATTTAACACTCTTGATCCAAAAGCCTCAAAACAAAGACCATACACATATAATGATGTATATTCAGCCAAGATCAAAGAGGAAATAGCTAAATTATTTGTGGCTAGATTTATATATGAAATTGAAAATTCTAAATGGGTTTCACCTTTGGTAGTAGTACCAAAGAAAAAGCAAAAACTTAGGGTTTTTATTAATCTCAAAAAGGTCAACGTAGCCACTGTTCGTGACAGTTATCTTTTACCTATTACTGATCATCTTTTGGAAAGGGTAGCAAGCAAGGAAGTGTACAACTTCCTTGATGGGTTCTCGAGATACAATCGAGTAGTCATTACTATTGAAGTCCAACATAAAGCTACTTTTTCTACCAAATGGTGAGTGTATGCTTTTAGGGTTATGCCATTTATCTTAACAAACACCCCAGCTTCTTGCCAAAGATTGATGTGTCAAGTGTTCAAGGAATTCCTCAAGAAAAGCATGGAAGTCTATGTGCATGACCTATCTACATAATCATCTCAACGTATTGCCCACATACCTAAACTAAGAAAAATATTTGATAAATGTAAGCAATATAGAGTTTGCTTGAATCCATAAAAATGTGTATTCACGGTAAGACAAGGAAAGATCTTGGGACATATAGTGTCCAAAAATGGAATTTCGATTGAGAAAGATGAAATCAAAGTTATCTTAGAATTACCAAGACCCAAGAATGCAAAGTACAAGCCTTTATGGGTCATTGTGGATTCTACCGTCAATTTATCCACATGTATGCCATAATTTGAAAATCATTATATGGGCTTTTAACTCAATTCATTTAGACATAAGAGTGTAAGAAGGATTTCAATGAATTGAAGTGGAGATTGAGTTCAACACCCATATCAAAAGTGCCTAACTAGAAGAAACCATTCCATATTCATGTGGATGCATCCAACGTTGCCATAGGATGTATCTCAGCACAACTTGTTGACAAAGGAAAGCTAGATCACCCAATAGCATATGCTAGCAGACAATTGAATCAAGTAGAATGCAATTACACCACGACCGAATGTAAAGGCTTAGGAATGGTCTACACTATCAAAATTTAGACATTACTTGCTAGCCAATAAATTTAAGTTCTTCATTGATCATCAAGTCCTATTTGTACTTGGTCAATAAACCGTGTAATGCTAGAAGACTATTAAGATGGTTTCTACTACTGATGGAATTCAACTTTGAAGTACTAGTCAAGAAAGGAAACACACATGTAAGAGCTGATCACTTGTCTAGGATGACTCATGGAGAGCCACCCATAGGAGTAGCTGACGAGCTACCAGACACTTATTTATTCAGTCTAGAAATACGTCCCAAATGGGCCAAAAAATTCATACATATACTCACGCATGGACCACATCATAGGATCAATATGAACCATAGTAAGGAATTCTGACAAACAAGAAACCTCCACATTGTGGCAGGAAGTTTATACTTCAAAGACTAATGGAATACTTCTAAGATGTGTGGAGGATGAGGAACAAAATGGTTTACTCAAACAAGCCCATGAAAACAAGTGGAGAAGACATAAGGGTGTTAGTGGAGCAACAGAAGAACTATAAAGATTAGGAATGTATTAGTCAGACATGCAAAAGGATGTGTGTGAACATATAATCGATTTCCAAGTGTGTCAGTACAATGCACCTGATGAACATTTATCTGTATGTAATTCTACGATTGCCCCTGAGTGGAGTAAACCAATAGTCGGCTTTTTAAAATCACATACTTACCGTGAACAAGGCAGCCTAGCTAGGAAGCAAGCCCTAGAAGAACAAAGCAAGGATTATGTGATTGTGGGACAAACATTGTTTAAATGTAGGAAGGATGTCAATTACACTTATGTATGCATGAAGGAGAGTATCTTCCTATACTTGAAACAGTGCATGCAAGAGCAACAAGAGGTCATTTTTCAATAGTCGCTATAAAAATGATTCTCTTTGTAGGCTTATGGTGGCCTACCTTACACATGGATGCAGAAACATATGTACAAAGCTATGATGCATGCCAATGAACCAAGTACCCAATACGGAGATGACATGCCCTTAAGACCTTGATTAGTGCACGAGCATTCTCAAGATAGGGAATTGAATTTATTGGATCAATCAGTCTCGCAAGAAAAGGATCTCATGCCGAATACATTATAGTGGCTAAAGACTATTTAACAAAATGGGTAGAAACAAAAGGCACAAGGAAAAATGATGCTCATGCTAATGCTAAATTCTTATTCGAAAACATATTCATTAGATTCGCACTCGCTATTGAGATTGTAAGTGATAGAGGTACGCACTCCATTAATGAAGTCATAGAGTCACTCATAAATTAATATCTAGTGATTCAAATGTTATGTATGGTTCTAACAAAGATAGTCAAGAATGGAAGGTCATATTGGGACAAACAAATGCATTATGCAATATGGGCTTTTTGAGTAGCATATAAAACACTATTAGAACAACACCTTTTGATCTAGTCTATGGACAAAATGCAATATTGTTAATTGATTTCTTGATTCCTACTCTACACGTAGCCAAGAAGTATGAAAGGATTGGACATGAACTATCAAAACAATTGGACCAGATAGAGAAATTAAATGAGACTAGATTACAAGCTATAGTTGGCATCTATGCTACAAAGAGAAGGCAAAAGGCTTATTATGATGCTCACATCAAGGATAAAGGCCTTAGAGGGGGAGATTTAGTATTGGTCTAGACACTAAAACAACATGCAAAGAAATTACAAAAACAAGGATATGGGCCATTGCTTATAAATAGAATCTCCATAAGTGGAGCCATTAACATAGCCACTCTATATGGAGATATATTACCCGATTACATAATTGGATATAGAGTTAAGAAATATATGGAGCCCTTGACATAACAAATGTTATTGAGAGTCTTAGGAGCACAAAATAGAAAGAAAGAAGAGGAAAGAATATGGGATGAAGCGATATTAGATACAAGAAGTTACATAGATACAAGAAGGTACAAGAGCAAAACAACAAAACTAAGAAGCGAGGATCTGCACTTGAAATGGAATTGATAGCTAATGCATTGTCTTGAAAATTTTACTTCATACTTTTGTGTGCAAAGAATCATCGCTCTTTCTTTAATCCGTTCCCCTCTCACATTTTTGAGTAGAGCATGATACTTGATGATATGTTTTTTCAAATTTTGTTTTTTTTTTTAGTTTCTAAAGGAAAACATAAAAGGTGGTAATAGCCAAAGCAATTGCTAGTATGTGTTAGTAGGAATTCTAGACTATTTATGTTCAATTTAGGTCCTATTCCTTGGAAGGAAATGTGTACCACTAAATAGATTAAAGAAACTATGTGTTGAATGCAAGGCTTTGTAGTGTGGCCCTATAGTGCATACTCTAGGTGCATTCAACTCAGCATGAGTGCAAATCTGATTCTATGTGTTCAATTGGCATCTTCCTTGATGGTCTTTTGGTCTCCACAATAGGTGTGTACTATGATCCTTCTTTGTTGTTTTCTTTTTTGGTTCTAACATTGCACCCTTAGCTTTGATTTGCCATATATATTTGCCTTGCTTCTCAAACTTTCTTTGCTTTTCTGGTCCTCTTCATTTTTATCTTGATGGGAGGCTTTGGTGGATTTGATATGGATGCGACTTACTTTGTCTAAAGCATTTATTTCCTCCTTTGCTCTCTGCATTATCTTCCTTAGGATCCACACCTGCTTTTGTGGTCTTTGAGCATCCATTAATTGTTTGGGTGTCCACACTTGTATTAACTTTGATCTATCATTATATGAGCTTCAATATGAGTCTAAAGCAACCCACCAAGAGGAAATCCAAGAATCTCACCTAGAAAGCACAATCAAAGCAAGAGGTCATTGCTTTTGAGAGGATCATCTGGCAAGTGATAATTTGTTTTTTATCACCATTCGAGTCATGGATCGGGATCATCAATTTCCAGTGATGACTCAAGACTTCAAAGTATCACATGATTTACTAAGAATGATAGATACATGGTCCAAAGCTAGTATTGAAGGATATTTGAAGCTTCCAATTTACAAACCAGACTTTGAAGGTGCACACACCTGATGAATACTCTACATCCGACCCTTGACATGTCGTCTGTACCAAAGGCCAAGGTAATCAACTTACAAGGAGATTGGAAGGCAATTTGATTTACCCATGAGCTGATAAAGGAAGGATGGAATTACAAATCTAAAAGGTGAAATTCATGAAGCCAAGAAGCCCATGTTCGTAAATATCAATAGAGTGGACATAGAAGAAGAAGTAGGATTGGTGGATCAACACTTCTCCTTCCCTAATATGGACAAATATACAACACCGCAAAAGATAGTGGTATAGTTACTCCCCATGCAGTGAATCAAATTGGAAATTAGATAAATTTGACACCATATGTGCAAGAGTGGTTGTTCAAACCAAAGAAACAATGAGGAAAAAAGAAATTTTTTGAATGGCAGTACAGCCTTGACCATATTGATATATCACATACTGAATATTCATGATTACTTGAGAGAGATGCATGCCATCGATTGTCCAAATGCCTAAATATGTGAAGTCAACCATAATTCATAATAAAACGTGTGGATTGGTGATTGTAGAAGAAGGTGACACAAGCTCTAAGCCTATGATGAGAGGCTCAAAGAGAATGAGAGAAGAGATAGTGGCAGATACCACCCCATCTTCACAATGAGTCCACACAATTCCGAAATCAACTTTGGTGCAACCACTGCCCATAACCGAAGAGGAGTTACAAGAGGCCCTCCAAACAATTCACACAGATACGGAAGGGCAAGTGAACCTCATAGTACAAGGTCACCACTATCGACAATAGCAAGAGGCAATGGAGATAAAAAAGAAATATGAATCATGTGAAGCTAAAAAAGTATGCCTCACAAATAGGAACAAGCTTCTAGAAACACAAATTAAAGTATATATGGATGAAGCCGACTCATTACAAAGCAAGAATAAAGAGTTGGTGAGGTCAATTTTGTTGAACCAACCTATGGAAGCACCAACCATTGCAAGTGAAGAAATTCAAGAGCTAAAACCACATTTAGAAAGGTATTTCGATACTCAAGCAGGAGCAAACATTACATGTCCAATAGGAATCAAAATACATACAAGAAACAACCAAGCTATGAAATAAATGTAAGGAGGTAGTGGCTAAGCATACAGAGCAATGCAAGCAAGATGTAGATCAGTTAACCATAGTGTGTGAGGGTAACATAAAAAATGAAGAAGGGCTAAATGCGGCAAAGTAACAAAACAAAGAAAAAGAGGCCCAACTGGCACAACGAATAAACATGGGGACCAATAGTTCAAGGCACTCATCTGACTGCTGAGGACTAAGGTGCACCCTCTTTCTCCCCCCATTGTTCATTCTCCAATAGAAGATCAACAAGAGTTGCAAATGGATTAACATCCCATATCATACACTGCAAAAATAATTCAGAGAGAGCAGGCACTATTGGTGTCTCATTTGAGGTAGAATTTTGAAGATGTAGTGGTACGATTTATGAAAGAGGCAAAGATCAAAAGCAGAAACTTAGGTGTTTATGAATCCATTCAATGTACCATATGGGATTATGAAAGGAAAAAACGCAAAGGCACATAAAGAAAATGACCCAGAAGGATCCGGACCAAGATCTGAACTTCATGGCTACCACATTCTCTACACTCAAGAAGAATTTAAAAAGGTTGATCTTATCTAGAGGTGCAAATTTTTGAAAAACATTTCAACCTTGCAGGTGCACTAGAAAGAGGCACCTTATGTATTACAAGTTAATCCATCATTTTTCCTAGTGCCTAGATGACATACATGGACATATTTTTGGGAGGAATAGAATAGTGGCAAAATAATAAATAATGGATCATGTGTGTCTAGTCTTTTTGATATATCTCTATTACATGCTAGTTCTAAGGCATATTTAAACTTATAAACCCCATTTTTAGCAATAGGATAACTATCTAAATCTATGTATTTCAAAGTTTGTAGAAGGAGTATTGAAATTGTATAGGTTTCTTGACTTAAATTGAATGGTGGAGGGCTAGTTGATATGCATTCTAGTGCAATCCACCAATACTTTAGACTCCACTTCTAGTTGGTATTTCAAAATTAGGTTGCTTTGGAAACAAAAAATTGTGGGCAAATGTGTTGCTCTTCCAAAGTCACCTATTCCAATACAAGATTGCTCGCCTTCAAATGCAACAGTATGTTGCCTAGATGGAGATCATTATGTGAAATATTACAAGTGTCTAGGAATAACATTGTTTGCAGCAGTCCATTGATAAACTTCTAGATCTTTGTCTTCATTGTTGTTATTTTTCCTTGTGTGTCTTTGATACTTTTGCTTTGTGATACGTTTAAATACTCTTCCTTTATTTTCTCGATCCATCATTCCATAATCGAACAATGAGGCATGAACTTTTATTATGATGTCTGGCTAATGCTAGTGGGCTGATTCACTACAACATATCAGGTGTTGATATATTTAGGTAGTGATGTGTGTGAACACTCTAGGACCGCCGGGGCACTTTTTTCCCTCTTTAGGAGGTTTTTTTCCCCCGGCTTGTATATACGCCTATTGCCCTAATGGGCTACTTATCTTTGTACATTCTCTAGTAATACATTCAGTCTTGTGTGTTGTGCTCCAAGCTTCTTCTTCTTCCTTGTGCTGTTCGCGTGCTTCCGCAGACGTCTAACTCCAACAATTGGTATCAGAGCAGGTCGTTGCTTCTTCTAGGGCGCCGTCGACACTCCTCCGTTTGCAGTCTCAGATTCGCACAAAATTTGGTGAGCATACTCAGGGTGTTTCCGAGATCAAAACAGCTTCGTTCTGTGGTGCCAAAATCGCGATCTGAGCTCGTTTCGGCCTCCGAACGCACTATCGCAGTGCTTGTGCAGGCTATTTCGTCCTTTTGTGCCAAAGGTATATACCAGTTTCTGTTCGCCAGTTTAAGCGTCTCGAAGTCTGCTACAGGTCTAGCGGAACTCGTGTGGGCAGTTCTGTTCAACTTTTTGAGATACAGTCAATTTTTTGCATCAAGGTATTTTAGTCACCGGCCATGGCTGAAAGCAGTGATGTATTCCGTATGTTGGCTGTTGAGGATAAGTTGGATGGTACCAACTACCCATTATGGGCTTATATGATGCGACATGTACTGGTTGCAAAAGGATTGTGGAACATTGTGCAGGGTGTTGAAAGACGTCCTGTTACACCTGTAACGACAGGTACTGCAAATACAGGTGTTGGAGCTGATGAAGATGGTGTCGAAGATGATATTCCGCAGATTCCTGTTCGTGCTGCTGTTTCTGTTGCACCTACTGCAGAGCAGATTCGATGGGATGGCAGAGATGCCCAGGCACATGCATTGATAGCTTTGTCTGTCAAACGTGCCATTATTCCTCACATTCGCTCTTGCAGAACAGCAAAGGATGCTTGGGATACACTTACCACTTTGTACCAGGCTAGGAATGAGGCTCCTGTTGCTTACCTCCGAAAACAGTTGGAGAGTGAGCACATGAATGAAGGTGATTCGATGGACAGTTTTCTTACAAAGATCAAAGACCTGAAGGAACAATTGATTTCTGCTGATGAGGTTATACCAGATAGCTCACTTGTGCAGACCGTTCTGAATGGCCTTCCTGATTCATATCAGAGTTTTGCCTCTACTCTTCGATTGATGATGAAAGGCAATCCGAATGCCTTGTCATTTGAGGAATTAGTCTCTATTCTGTTGCAGGAAGATCAGTCCAGGCAGAACAGGTCCATTATGCGTGTTGCAGATCAAGCTTTCCTGGCTAGTCAGAAGGGCAAAGGAAAATGGAGCTCTTCTACTAGTAAGCAGAAATCTGCAAATGCTGCACAATCGAAGAACCAGGATAAAGATGAGAAGAAATCAGAAAAGCAAAAATTGTTCTGCAAGTACTGTAAAGGAAATGATCATATTATAAAGAACTGTCCAAAACTGGCTGCTAAAGAGGCAAAGAAGAAAGAGGCTGGAATGGTTGTTGCAGAGGCCTCTACACCAAAAACAGAGTCTGCAAATCTTGTGCAGGAAGAAGAATGGGCGTTTACTACTGTCTGCAGTTTTGACCCATCTTCTCATGATCAGTGCATGTCTGCAGTAGACTCAGATGTTTGGTACTTTGACAGTGGGGCGACCAAACATATTACCTCGCAGCGCAGTTTCTTCTCTTCACTCGAGCCTGCCCCTACAGGGAATACTGTCACATGCGCCAATAACTCCTCTTATCCTGTTATGGGAGTTGGTAAGATCATTCTGACTACTGCTGATGGTAGTTCTTTCACTTTGTCAGATGCTTTATTTGTGCCAGGGATCAAAAAGAACCTGTTATCAGTTTCTGCATTAGCCAAGATTGGCTTGGTTGTGAAATTCGTTGATGACAGGTGTACAGTCCATGATCTCTCAAATGGCGATGTGATTATTGCTTCTGGCATTTTATGTCGTGGGCTGTATAAGCTCATAGACTATGAAAGATCTGTGAATGATTCGGCATGTGCAGTTCATGATTCTCAGGCTATGTCAGATGCAAAGCTTTGGCATGCACGCTTTGGTCATCTGAATTTTGCTAGCTTGTTACGCCTGCAGAAATCTGAAATGGTGTCCTCTTTGCCCAAACTTGAGGCACCTGGAAAACATGTTTGTGAAGGCTGTATTTTGGGCAAAATGCAGCGTTCTTCCTTTCCAAAAGATGGTTCAGTTCGGGCTATGCAGAAATTGCAGCTTGTACATAGTGATGTCTGTGGTCCTATGCAGACACCCTCTTTTGGAAATTACCTTTACTTCGTGACTTTCATTGATGATTTTTCCAGGCATGCATGGGTATATCCACTCAAAGCAAAGTCCGAAGTGTTCATGTGCTTCAAACAATTTTTGGTTTTGGCTGAAAATCTGTCAGCATGTAAAATGGGCACCCTCCGTTCTGATCGAGGGGGGGAATATATGTCTTCAGATTTTAATGCATTTCTGGCTGAACGTGGGATAAAACACCAGTGTACAGTGCCGTATACACCTCAACAGAATGGAGTTGCTGAACGAAAGAACAGGTCACTCATGGAGATGGCGAGGTGCATGGTCAAAAGTCAGGCTTTACCACATAGTTTCTGGCTTGAAGCTGTCATGTGTGCAGCATATGTACTGAACAGGTGTCCCACCAAAGCGTTGCAGTCTATCACTCCATATGAGGCTTGGCATGACCGCAAGCCATCTGTTGCTCATCTACATGTTTTTGGTTGTTTGGCATATGCATTAGTGCCTGAACAACATCGCAGAAAATTGGATGATAAGGCAGTAAAATGTATTTTTGTTGGGTACAGTTCTGAAAGTAAAGGCTATCGTCTGTATCATCCACAGACGAAACGCATTCTGGTTAGCCGTGATGTTGTCTTTGTGGAAGATGCTATTCAGCCATTGCTTTCATGTACTAAGGAGACATCTGTTAGCTCCAAAGACATGTATGATACTTTGATGCCTCTTTTTACAGGTGGACAGGCTAGCGCTGGTCCTAATGAGGCAACTTCTCAGCCTTTGCAGGTTTCATATGATGATGCAGATCATTCCATTTCTGATGCAGATTTACATGATGCACTTGTTGATGAGAGAGCTGATATTGAACAGGCAAAAACTATGCCAAAATGGCTGGTGCAGACTTTGCGTGACAGCAAATTAGATGCACCTTTGTCATATCGTACTCGTTCAGGCTCTCATAGTACCTCCTTTGCATCAGATTGCTATGCTATGGCTGCATCTAGTCTCTGTGATGAGAATGAGCCTGTTTCTTTTGATGAAGCACAAAATTCAGAAAATTGGATGGCTGCTATGCAATCTGAATATGATGCTATAATGAAGAATGGTACATGGTCTTTATGTGACTTGCCTCCTGGCAAGAAGGCCATTGGCACTAAGTGGGTATACAAGCTGAAGCGTAAACCTGATGGTACAATTGACAGGTATAAGGCTAGGCTTGTTGCAAAGGGTTATGCGCAGGAAAGAGGCATTGATTTTGATGAGACCTTTGCACCTACATGCCGTATGACTACTGTTCGGAGCATTTGTGCACTTGCAGCCCATCATGGTTGGAATGTACATCAGTTGGACATTAAAACAGCATTTCTGAATGGTGACTTGCATGAAGAAGTGTATGTTTTTCAGCCCCGTGGCTTTGTGCAGAAAGGGCATGAAAACCAGGTGTGCAGGTTAAAGAAGGCGTTATATGGTTTAAAGCAAGCACCACGTGCTTGGTATGAGAAAATACATGCCTATCTGATTGCACATGGTTTTGAGAACAGTCCAACTGAAAGCACCTTATATGTTAAGCGTGCTAATGATGTGCTTCTGATCATTGTTGTCTATGTAGACGACATGCTGCTCACTGGTCCTCTTGAGAAGCATATTGCCGATTTCAAGGCTGATTTGCATGCCTCATTTGAGATGTCTGATTTGGGGCATTTGCATCACTATTTGGGCATTCAGTTTATGCAAGTTGATGGTGGAATGGCTTTGTGTCAAACGAAATATATTGACACATTATTGCAGCGTTTTGGCCTTGAAGACTGTAAGCCTATTGCCACTCCTATGGAGACAGGTTTACGATTGAGTCTTCATGATGCTGGAGATGCATTTGATGCTGTTCTCTATCAGCAGGCTGTTGGATGCTTGATTTACTTATGCATTACTCGGCCAGATATTCAGTTTGCTGTCTCACAGATGAGCAGGTTTATGCATTGCCCAGGAGTCACGCATTGGAAAGCGGTTAAGCGCATCTTTCGCTACTTGAGTGGTACTCGGCTACTTGGGTTGTTTTATCCCAAGGGGGGATCACTACCGCCAGATTTGCATGCTTTTTCTGACTCAGATTGGGCTGGTTGCTATGACACTCGTGTGTCCACCAGTGGTTTTTGCTTCATGCTTGGTAGCTCATGTATATCTTGGTTGAGCAAGAAGCAGCCTACTGTGGCCACTTCCAGTTGTGAGGCTGAGTATAGGGCAGCTTTCACAACGACTGTTGAGTGTGTGTGGCTCAGACGCCTTATGGCTGATCTGGGTGTTGGCCAGTCTTCTGCCACCACCATCTTCACTGACAGTCAGAGCGCATTGGCAGTTGCGAGGAACCCTGTGTTCCATGCTCGCACTAAGCACATTGAGGTGCATTATCACTATGTCAGGGAGAGGTTCTCTGCTGGGGAGATCAGCTTGGCATATGTGCCCACGCAGGAGAACATTGCAGACCTTTTCACGAAGGCTCTGCCTAGGGAGAAGTTTGAAGCTTTCCGCAAAGCTTTGGGCTTACTTCCTTTTGTGGAGTGATTTCCACATAGCTCGGCACTTCCTTATACATGAGTGCCAGCTCCTTGTTCACCGCATCACTCCCAGGGGGGATTTGTTGATATATTTAGGTAGTGATGTGTGTGAACACTCTAGGACCGCCGGGGCACTTTTTTCCCTCTTTAGGAGGTTTTTTTCCCCCGGCTTGTATATACGCCTATTGCCCTAATGGGCTACTTATCTTTGTACATTCTCTAGTAATACATTCAGTCTTGTGTGTTGTGCTCCAAGCTTCTTCTTCTTCCTTGTGCTGTTCGCGTGCTTCCGCAGACGTCTAACTCCAACATCAGGGGCATACTCATGTGCATAAAACCCTTGAAAAACCATGGAGGCAATATACACGTCGGAACGACCTGTGTCACTATGATCATCGATATGAGCACCGGTATGAGTGTCAGTAAATTACTAGAAAATACCAACACTCATACTGACATAATTATTTAACCGGACCCAAAAGCAAAAATTCGACATTCATTGCGTTTTGAAACAAAACCTGCTACTGTCGAGTTTGCACGTGCAAGCTACATCTCTCTGTTTCTCTCTCTCTCTCTCTCTCTCTCTCTCTATGCACACCTCTCTATATTTCTAGATCTGAAGTTTTGGTAAGTATCACACATATTGTAGCACTCTTTTCTCTTTCTTTATGTTTTCCCTTTTCTAATTTCTTTTTTCTTTAGTTTTGCAAGAGATTTTGGCATCAGGTCTTTGGAATTCGACGAAGGAGAACATTAAGTAAAGAGAGATTACATACACACATATGTGCATACACACATACACATGCATATGCATACAAACATACGCATATGCATACACACATGCATATGCATACACACATGCATATGCATACACACATGCATATGCATACACACATGCATATGCATACACACATGCATATGCATACACACATGCATATGCATACACACATGCATATGCATACACACATGCATATGCATACACACATGCATATGCATACACACATGCATATACATACACACATACATATGCATATGCATACATACATACACACACAAATTGCATATACATACACACATGCATATACATACATACATACATACACACATGCATATGCATATACATACATACATACATACATACACACATGCATATGCATACACACATGCATATACATACACACATATGTGCATACATACATACACATGCATATGCATACACACATACACAAATGCATATGCATACACACATGCATATGCATACACACACGCATATGCATACACACATCCATATACATATACACACATGCATATGCATATACACATGCATATACGTACGCACATATGTGCATACACACATACACATGCATATGCATACACACATACACATGCATATGCATACACACATGCGTATGCATACACACATACACATGCATATGCATACACACATACACATGCATATACATACACACATATGTGCATACACACATACACATGCATATGCATACACATATGCAGATACATAAACACATGCATATGCATACACAAATGCATATGCATACACACATACACAAATGCATATGCATACACACATGCATATGCATACACACATGCATATACATACACACATACACATGCATATGCATACATACATACACACACAAATTGCATAGACATACACACATGCATATACATACATATATACACACATGCATATGCATATACATACATACATACATACACACATGCATATGCATACACACATGCATATACACAGACACATATGTGCATACACATATACACATACATATGCATACACACATACACAAATGCATATACATACACACATGCATATACATACATGCATACACACATGGATATACATACACACATATGTCCATACACACATACACATGTAATGTTTTAATTGGATGCAATCTCTCTCTCTCTCTCTCTCTCTCTCTCTCTCTCTCTCTCTCTCTCTCTCTCTCTCTCTCTCTCTCTCTCTCTCTCTCTCTCTCTCTCTCTCTCTCTGTGTGTGTGTGTGTGTGTGTTTGTTATTGACCTTTGGAGTTGTCCTCTCCAATCATTTAGCATAAAGAATTAACAATACATCTTTATTTTGTCAAATCCTGGAAGTATTCAAGAGACCACAGCCCCTTCTAGATGATAGAATCCAAGAAATAAGAGAATAATGGCTGGATTTTTGAGAATGGTGAAAATGAAGAAGAATTTCTAGGGTTTGGATTATCTTGAGAAAATCTCCATCATTTTCCTCAATCTTGGTGTCTAATACATGCTATTTTCTCAGCGAAACACAATTATGAAGTCAAAACTCAAAAATGTTACCTGTACCATACAGACGTGACAATCGTGATTCTGTGAAAACAGACGATTTTCATCTCCAGCACCATTCTTCATCAATTTCTCACTCAACACGTCAATATTCAGCTCTCTTCATACACTCTCAACAGAATTACAGAATAGAAGCTCACAAATCTCCATGGATACACAAAGAATAGACTCAACAAATCAATGAAACCACACAAAGAGGAGAAAACACGATTTTCAGTAGGAAACTCTCTCTATTCACTTGGATAGCATGTAAACAAATAATCAACCAACAACCTCATAATAGAGGAAACTGTCTTACATACATTTTCAAGTGTCCCTTTTCACACTTGAATTTTGGTCCTTTCCTCTATTATTCTAAAAATATGCTATCTAGGAGTTTCCAAAAATTCTAGAAAAATTACATAAAATTCTATTCTACATAAGGAAGACTCTTCCTTATTTTTACATCAGTTGCATAAATATTTTTACAAGTTTTTGGCATTTTACAATTATTTTTCATCAAAAATGCTTCAAAAAATACATCTTCTAACATCCTTCCCCTCCTAAACCTTTTGGCTCCTGACAAAAGACTTTCCTGCTCTGATGTCTTGATTGCTTTCTTCACTTTTTCTTTCTTTGATAGACTTGTGACAGAAGGTCATGACTTTTTCTTTCTGTAATGTTCAGGTTATTTACCATTTCAAACAATGCTTTCCTCCACTGTCCTGCGGCTTCTAGTTTATCAATTACATCCTTTTTCAAATATTCTGTGTAAGCAGCTTCATATGCAGTAAGACGAGACTTGGTGACTACTGACAAGTTTCCGAATATTTCTGACTCTCTCTCAAAAAACCCATAATCGAATGCAACTTCAAAAATTTGTAAATAGTGACTGCCCAAAAATATCATTCTGCTGTAGTATCCCATTAAACAGATTCTATCGGGTGTTTCACTAAGATCAAACAATAATGCATCAGTAGGAGAATTGAAGCCAATGTAATTTAATATTCTGACATATGTATCTGTGTATGTCTCTATACATGCCAGAATTAGTCTCATTACTCTGATCAGTAAAATGCATGCAAGGTCATTCACATCTTTGTATGTAGCTATAACAGACTCAGTTGTATCCACCATGTAGTTTTTTGTAGGCCATGTTCCTGCCTTTGGACCTGCTATCTTTGGGAAATTTAACCATTTAGGTGGGATTTGTCCTTCTCTCCTTCTTTCCCAAAAAACTGTCCATTCTCTTCTTCTTGTTACTGGGCAGTAAACTGGATTAATTTTCAATTGAAGAGGTGCTTCCTTCCAAATTTTCCTGCATTCTTTATTTGCATCCAACCATCTATTCCTCCACTTTGGATTGGCTTTCTCAAATAATTCTTTGGTCACATTAATATCTTCTTCATATTCTAGATATTTATTTGGAGGTAATCCAACTCTTGCCAATTGATAATTCTTGATACTCTCCATGATCATGCATAAAGGTATGCCCAGTCCATCTGCAGCCCAATGATGTTGGTCTGGATTAATCCCCTTATTCAAAGCAAATGTGACAATTTTATCTTCATATTCATCATGCATTTTTATGATAAAATCCATTCTAGATTCTCTGTTTGTCAGCAATTTTTTGACAAATTCTTCTGAATATTCTTCCTCTGGTCTTTTATTTGCTGGTTTACTGCCATGTTGTGTTCCATCATCATTTCCTACTTCATATTCTTCTGTATATGTTGTCTCTATATGTGTTTTTTCCTGAACTTGTGGCTTTTCCAGCTTTTTCTGTAATTCTTCTATTGTCACCATGAGACTTCCGTTCTGTATTGCCCATAACTCTCTTTCTTTTATCCATTCATTTTTTTCCTTTTCCATCCTTGACTGCCAATCACTCCTTGCTTTTTCCATATCCATGTGCAACTTGTTATATCCTCTCATTAATGTAGCAGCATGTGTACTAGCCTGCTTCTCTAGTTCCTTGGCTTCTTTCAATTCTATTTGTAATCTCTTAATCTGCTTGTGCAATTCTTCCTTTTCTTCCTCTGTCATCTGAGCAGTCTTGCTTTCATCCTTTAACTGACCTTCTTCCAATAATAGCATGTTTATTTCCTCATTTGCTTTAGTCAAAATTTGATAAGAAGTCTGCAAAGTTCTATATCTTCCTTCAATTTTTCTCAGCTCCATTTCCAGTTTATTATTGTGCTCTGTTAGTTTTACACTCTTTTCTTCTAGATATTGAATTCTATTTTGTTTCTGTACTTCTAACTCCTCCAAAGAAATTATTCTGTTTGTAAATTCCTCATTTTTCTCTTGCACCTTCCTCAATTGTTCTGACATTTGTTCCTTTTCCCTTTTGTGCTCCTTAATGATCATACTGCCTTTCTCAAATTCAGACTCTGCTACCATTCCTGAAATGATCATATTCCTGCTTGAAGGTCTAAACTGCTCAATGTTGCTCATAATAATCTGGCAAGAAGATCTTATATTCTTGGGTATTCTTTCCAACCCCACTTCCATTTCCATTTGTTTAACTTCTATTTGTTTGTCTTCTTTGCTCTCATTCTCCTCTTCCTCTTCTTCTTCATATTCTATAACCTCAGCCTTTTGTCCTTCATTGCTTTGATGAATTTCCAGTGTTTCTTGATCTGCAACATCTTCTTCATGTTCCAATGTCTGATTATCCTGGTTCTCTTGTCTTGATCTATCTTCATCTGCCTTTACTTCTTCTACTTTGTTATTCTCCAATTCTGGTTGTTCTTTTGTAGAAAGCTGTGCTTCTTTTACTTGGATTGGGGTTTCCTGAATAAAAATTGACTCAGTTTTCTCACTAAATTTTATCTGATCATGGCTTGTCTGTTGTTTCTGTCCTTCTTCCTGCTCATCAATGTCCATAAGATCCATTTCTTCTTCTTGTCCTTGATTTTTGTTGGTTGTAAATTCTTCATTATTCTTCAAATCATGAAGTACATCTTTTATACTTTGGATAATCTCCTTTTCTACCACTCCTTCTGTAACCTCTTGAACATTCTTTTTCACTTCCATTTCCTCTACTTCCTGAACTTGATCTGCACCTTTCTGTTTTATGGTTGGACTTCTTTTCTGTGCTTCTTTTATTCTTTCTGCTATGCTCTCATCTAATTTAAAATAAGTTTGTGAGGGTTTTGTCCATATTGATTTTATTCATGTAGGCACCAGCCCACAACTGAATTCCTCTCTTACTTTACTTTCCTCTTCTGTCATTACTGCTTTACCTTTCATCATCCTTCTTTCTTCTTCAGGACTGATTTGCTTAACTGCCTCTTCTTGAACCTACTTCTCCTGAGACTTCTTTCTCAAATCTTCAGGTGTTTTCTGTTTCTCAGTGGCCTGTGTAACCACATTAGCACTTGGAACTGAAAAATTCAGAATTTTTAATAAGAAACTTTCAATGTCACTTTCAGAGTCTGAGGAAAAATGTGAAGATCCTCCAATTCCTGTTTTTTCCACGTTTGACTCTTCTTTAGCAGTAAATTCCTTCTGTTGTTCTCTTACTGTTACTTCTTCTGCCTCCTTTATAGTTACGGTTTCAACTACCGATTTTCCCTTCTCCTTCTTGGTCAACTTCTTCTTTTGCACTAGTTTCTTTTGAACCTTCTTTTTAACTACAATTGTGGTTCTGGTTTCTGGAGGTCCTTGCAGTTCTTTGAAGTATGCTAATAGCTCTACTTCCTTTTTAACAAATACCTCTTCTGTTTTGGCTGCCATCATTTGATCATGAAGTGCTTCATAATGCTCTACCTCCTCTTGGACCCAATCTGTAGCCTTGCACGAATAATCTTCCAGCATCTTTTGATATTGTGCCTCATACATTGCTCTTTTGTTATTTCCTTGAGTTAGATAAGTGTATAACTGTTCTTTGCTTGTTTGGGGTGGATGAGGATCACTAGAGGATTGGACCTGCTTCTGCGCACCTTCATGTTCTTCTTTTGTAGCTTCATCCGGCTCTAATTCAACCTTTCTTGGGTCCAACCTCCTTTTCTTTACAGGAACCACTTCCTCGGATATTACCTTTCTTTTCATCCCTACTCCCCTCATGCTGGTTTGTCCTTCTATTTCTCTCACCACAGCCATTTTCCTGGGAGGACTCTTGATCCCTGACATAAGACTTCTAAAATATTGTGCCTCTGGAGCCAGTTTCAACTGATCTTCCATTCCCAATACATGATAAATGATCCTGGTTAAAAATTGGGCTCCATTCATGAATTTTTTCTATTCCTAGTGTTTTGCTGCTTCTTTCAGCTGTTCATGGATGTATGGTGTCACATCCATTACTCCAAAGGGCTTAGTTCTATCCTTGATGTTAAACATCAGCAGTGTAACAGATTTATGTGGCATGGTATACCTTGGTAGCTTTGGGAAGCAGAAATATTGTAAGAACATTCTTGTGGCATATTCTTCATTCTCTCTTCCTTTGAAGTCAGTGAATTTAGAGTAACCTGTATTAGGTTTCCTTATTCTTCTTTACAAAGCTGGGGTCAAGTTTGGTTCCCATAGGATAGAATTGTAAAGCTGCTCTGATATGCTCTGCTTTTATGGTGATACCCACCTCCTGATTATCCTTGTTCTTGACTTTGCACCGGAAATAAGCATCATTCCCTTTTCCTATTTCCAACAGACTGCTCATTACTTGTGCCACTCTTTCAAAATCAATGAAGAAGATGGGCTCTTCCAATAATTTGTGTATACCAACTGCCTTCCATCTTTTGTGATTGACAACAACCCTTTGAAATCTGTAAAATTCTTGACATAGCATGGTATATTTGTATCCACCTACTCCCACTGTGAATATATGCTGTCCAATAATGCTTAGGGTTTCTTTGAGCTCCTTCACCACCTTCTCTACCTCTGGAATCTCTAGTTCCTCATCAGATTCCAAGTTCACCTGCTCTTCCACAGCTTCACTATCTAGGAACCAATGTCCTCTTGATAGGGTGACTGATTCTGCTTTGAAGTCATGAATTGATAACTCCTTTGCATTCACCATTCTGAGGAAAATATAATACACAAAGAAAAACTCCACCCACATGAGTCACAAGAAATCAAAAAGTAATATTTATTTTGAGATGTCATGACATAAGAATGAAAATCAAATTCAGAATAAATTCTGTTTCTTCAAAAAGACTCGATTAAAGTGATCATTACAGGTGTAGCAAGATGTCTAGTGCACTCCCTTTTCCCAACAACTCTTTTGGAGAAAAACAAAACATTTATCAATGATAGAGAAATTAATACAAAATAAATAGAAATCTACTACCCTTCTACCTAAATCTTGCTTTGTGCTATATAATTTTGTAAAAAGGAAAAAAAATAAACAATTTTTCTCAACTTTTCTCTCTTTTTTTTTTTTTAATAACAATTATTCCTTCTGTTTTTTCTTGTTATTAATTTTTTTCCTTTTTATTTTTTCTCTCTTCTTTCTTTTTTTTAATAATAATTTTTTATTTTTTTTAATAATAATTTTTCTTCCCCTCCTAATTCTCTTTTTAGAAAAAGGATAAGGTCAAATATTTTTGTCATAATTTCCAATATGTTATGATTTTCTAAATACAAATCAAATATGGATGATCTTTTTTCCATTGAAACAACTCTAATTTTTTGACCCAATACTTTTTAACTCTAGTTGTCCTGGTTTCAGGCAAACATCCATTTCCTTCTGATAAGCATTTTGTAGGATTTTTTGGTCTCCATATCCATTTTGTCCTGGATTTTTGTTTTGATAAGCGGACCTCCTTTAGACTTTGATTCCATATGCTTCTTGTTCTGATGTTTTGATTCTTTAGACATGCCATGATTGCCACCTTCTTCCTATCTCTCCACCCTTCTTTGTTCTCCAATCTTTTGCTGATTTTGATTACATGAAGCTTGATCATTTAACATTTGTATTGGTAATGTCTGTGTATCTTCAAATGCAAAAGTAAATCCTTCCAAGTGTATATCATGAACATCTGATTGAATTTCCTGTTCTTCATTACTCAATAAAAATATTAAAAACGTTTTGTCATTTATTTTTAATTTAAGATTCATTTTTTCAAAATCCAAAATCACTTTACCTTGTTGGAGCCATGGTTGACCTAAAATCAATTTTCCAGACATCAAATGATCTGGCCATTCTTCACAGTCTATTTTCATATATTCTTCATTGAACTTAACTTTAATAGACAGTGAAGACATGCTTTGTACTATTTGACCTTCCAAAGTTTTGATTAAGGTTCTGCTTTTAGTTCTTTTTATGTTAAATTTACTTACCAAAGCTGAACTAATCAGATTCACTTGTGCTCCAGAATCTATCAAAACCCTAATTTTTTTCATTTTGAAAACCTATTGTCATCACAATCAAATGTTCTTTTAGTTTTAGAGGACTTTTACACAAACAGACTTCCCTAAGATCTTTGGTTTTTCTTATCCTTTCCTTTGCTTCCTGTTGAGCCTCTTTTCTAATATCTTCCTCTTCTTTTTTCCTATTTTGAGCTTGTTGCAACCTTCTCCATTCATCAACAGTTAATGGGCAGTCATACTTCTTGACTCTACATCCACTTATGAAGTTTGGTATGATTTCTCCGTCTATGTTAGCTAGTTGAATGGATCCACTGTTGCTTATCTGATGTATAATATATGGTCCATGTCCTTTTTTCTGGAACTTTTTCTGATGTTCTTTGACTATGTAAGCCAAAACTAGATCTCCTTCCTGTAGATCTTTTTCTTTTATGTGAACATCATGATAAGCTTTTTGCCTTTTCTTGTCCACATATATGCTCATAATGGCTTGGAGTCTAGAAGCTCCCAATTTTTCTAATTCTATAACTCTCTTTGATAGTTCATGTCCAGTCCAATTGTAGTGACTACCTACTTTTAATGTTGGAATAAGGAATTCCATAGGTAGAACTGCATTTTGTCCATATACTAGATTGAATGGTGTGTTTCCTATTGCAGTTTTATAAGTCACTCTATAAGCCCATAGGATATGATTAAGTTGTAAATCCCAATCATTCCTGTTTGTGTTTACTAATTTTGACAATACAGTACAAAGTACTTTATTAGTACTTTCTACTAACCCATTGGCTTGTGGGTGATATGGGGCTGACTTTCTATGATTGATCAGGAAATATTCAGTGATGTTTTCTATGATTTGGTTTACAAAATGGGTCCCCCTATCGCTTACCAATTCAATTGGAAGTCCAAATCTAGTGATAATAATTTCATACAGGAATCTGGCAGTAGTATGAGCATCATTCCTTCTTGTGGCTTTGGCCTCAGCCCACTTTGTCAGGTAGTCTGTAGCTACTATGATGTATTCAACATGGGATTGTTTTGCTGGAGGATGTATAGGTCCAATGAAATCCAACCCCCATTTACTAAAGGCTCTTGCTGAAATTAATGGAACTAATGGCATATTATCTCTTTTACTTGGTTCACTCACACTCTGACAGACATCACATCTTTTTACATAGGTTCTTGCATCAGGAAATAGGGTTGGCAACCAAAAGCCAGAATATAAAATGAGTTTAGCAGTTCTGTCACTTGAGAAGTGTCCTCCTGCTACTCCAGAATGTGCCATTTCCAACATTTCTAGATATTTATTCTCAGGAAGACAAATTCTTAAGTATCCATCCATTCCTCTCTTATACAATTGTTCTCCTATCAATTGATATTCTTCAGAGACTACTTGTAGATTTTTGGAATCTGCACCAGCTATCACTTGTTTTCCTTTCTTCTTCCTTTTCAATTCCTCAATGATATTTTCACTCCAATCTGGATTTTTCTGGAACCAATATAGAGTTATGAATTCTGAATCTTGCAATAATTGGCACTTCGTGCAATTAGCAATGTATTTTGTTACATCTTGAATCTTATTAGGCCAATGTACCCCCATCCTATTGAGATTACTTAGGGTGACTACCCTAGAAGCATGAGTGCAAGGGTTCCAACAATGAGCTCTCTTCAGATATTCTTGTTGCTCTTCTTTAGGAGTACAATATTCCAATATACCTGTGTGGTTGAGATGATACAAATGCCCAGCTAGTAACATAAAGTTCCTGCTTTGTAATACTAAGTGTGCATTGTTCCCAACTGTTCTGCAAGGTCCCATGGTTAATAATGGTACTAAAAAGTCATGGCCCACTCAGTAACACTCTCTACTTTGAACAAATAAGTGTCTGGCAGGTCGTCATCTAAAGGTGAATTGGGTTCTTTAGACTGAATTCTAGATAAATGATATGCTCTCAAGTTTGTTTTCCCTTGTCTGATCACCACTTCAAACTCAAATTCCATTAGTAAAAGAAACCATCTGACTATTCTACTAGTGTGACAAGGTTTATTTACCAAATATAGTAAAGCTTGATGGTCTACAAAGAACTTAAACTTGTTGGCCAAAAGGTAATGTCTATATTTCTTTATAGCAAATATCATGCCCAATCCTTCTCTCTTAGTGGTTGTGTAATTTTTTTCTGCTAGATTCAATTGCCTACTAGCATAAGCCACTGGAAAATCTAACTTGCTTCCTTCTATTGGTTGTGCTAATACACATCCTAAAGCATAATTTGAAGCATCCATATGGACATGAAAAATTTTATCCCATTGAGGTGTTTTTAGAATTGGGGCTGTTACCAAACAAGTTTTTAAAGTTTCAAAGGCTTGTTCATACTCCTTGGTCCACTCAAACTTTGTAATTAGGGCATATAAGGGTTTGGCTATGTCAGCAAATTTGTGTACAAATTTCCTATAGTACCCACAAGGTCCCATGAAAGTTTGAAGTTCCTTTACATTTGTTGGTCTTGGAAGTTCTATTATGGCCTTTATTTTCTTCTCATCAGTTGAAATTCCATTTTTAGAGACTATGTGACCTAACATTCTTCCTTGTCTTACAAAGAACACACACTTTTCTGGATTTAAACATACTCTGTAGGTTCTGCATTTCCTCAATATATTTTCTAAATCCTGCAAGTGATCTTGTCTTTTTAGTGAAGGAGTACAAAGATCATCTACATAAATTTCCATTACATTCCTCAGGAACTCTTTGAAGATATGACACATCAACCTTTGAAAAGTTGTTGGAGCATTGGTTAACCCAAAGGGCATCACTGTTGGGAGTGATGGTTGGATGCACTCAAGAAATGAGTTGAAGCTGCTAGACCTGCTTTGCTTCAGTCCCCTTTAGCTTCAGATATGCTTAGTACACTTGCTTAGCTTCCAAATGACACAAAGAAACCATATATGTACTTTGCAAATGATTTGTGTAGTGATCAAACCAAAACAAATAACTTGGTTCCTTCACAAATCCAAAAACTTGCTATTTTTGTAATGATACCTGCTCAGTGTTATGCTCAGTGTGACCAGCACACTTGTAATTGAAACAATTCCTTTTGGGGGAATTAAAGTACCTTAATAAGCTACCATTTGCAAGTGGAATGACAAGAAATGATAAACCACATCCAGAGAAATTGATTTAGCAAACTTAGGAGCATTCTCGACTTTTTAGGAGTTGTGCAGAACAATACCTGTGACTACTTCGAGCGTGATTTCTCCCAAATGGCTGAATGAAATCTCCTGAAATTTTGTATGCTTGTAGAGGACCTTGAGCTGGTTCCAACGAGCTCTTAAGCTCTTGATTTGGTTCAGTGAACACTGAGAAATGCTCCTTGGAAGTTGACAGACTTGAAGTAGAAAACACAGAGAACCAGATATGATGAATGTGTAAATATCTATTGATTGGTATGATTATACAAGCTCATTAGCATGACAAGCATAGCTAATTGAGGTGTGGTGGTGTAGGCTATGAAGTAGCACTAACACATACTCATTTACAAGAGCAATAAGCCTCGGGAGTTGAGCTACTACGACTGAACTGCAGCCGCGACTTTTTCCATAGTTTTTATAGAAGTTTTACTATGATTTGAATTTGAAATTCAAATGTAGGCTCCCTAGAATATCTCTACTAAAAGTAGGGAGATATTCTCTCCATTAAATCATCTAAGAATCCACGACTAATCAAGTTGGTGAGTGGTTACATAACACTCCAAGTCATTTTTGACTTTTACAAGAAGTAAATGGTAATAGCCATAGGTATGGGTTCCTATGCTCTTCCTTTAAGTGAAACCTTCATGAATATAATCAGATCAAGCTTCCAAGCTCCATGCCAAGTGTGAAGACTTGAAATGCACCAACAGCTCCCCCTCAAGTCAAACACTTTGGCTTAAGTCTTCTCTTTTAATCTTCAATCACATCCTGCAATCCAATCATGGATTTGAATCTGCATAGCTTGTTTCCATCCAATGCCTTTGTAAGTAAATCTGCACATTGCATATTAGTAGACACATAAATCAATTGTATATCCTTGCTTAGCAACTTCTCCCTCTCATAGTGGTAATGAACCTCTATGTGTTTGGTTCTAGCATGATATATTGGATTAGCTGCAAGGTGAAGAGAGCTAGTGTTATCTCCAAAGATAATTGGAGGTCTAGTGTATAGACCTAACTCTGTATATAGAAGCTTCAACTAGATAGCTTCTTGAGTGGCATTGGCAAGCCCTCTATACTCTGCTTCAGTGGATGACAATGCCACTGTAGGTTGTTTCTTGGCTGACCAGAAAATAGGTTTATCTCCTGCAAAACAAATATATCCTGATGTGCTCCTCCTATCATCCTTGCATCCTGCCCAATCTGCATCTTAATACACTTTAATATCAATATCTGATGTATAAGGAAAGTACAAACCATGGCTTTGAGTTCCCTTCAAGTACTTCAAGATCTTCTTTGCTGCCTCTAGGTGAGGTACCCTTGGTTTGTGCATGAATTGACTAAGCACACTAACTCCATATGCTATGTCAATTCTTGTCAAGGTAGCATAATTCAAGCTACCTACCATACTTTGATATACTGTAATGTCTTGGATTTCTTCCCCTTCATGAGCACTTAGCTTTAGGTTGACCTCCATTGGAGTAGTTGAGACTTTAGCATCCTGCAAGCCAAACTTCTTGACCATATCCTGTACATACTTCTTTTGAGTGATATATATACCTGAGTTGGTGTAGACTAACTCAAGACCTAAGAAGTACTTCAATAATCCAAGATCATTGATCTTGAATTCCTTCATCATCTGTCCTTTGATGTGTCTAATACCATTGACATCATTGCCTGTATTGATGATGTCATCAACATAAACACACAAGTAGATTACCTCTGTACTACTTCTCTTTATGAATAGAGAAGTATCAGCTTTACTCATCACAAATCCTTGGTCTTGGAGATAGGTTGTCAACCTGTAATTCCATGCTCTAGGTGCCTGCTTCAAACCATATAGAGCCTTCTTCAATTTACAAATATAATTTACCTTATTGGGATCTTCATAGCCAGGTGGTTGTGACATGTAGACTTCTTCAGATATCCATCCATTCAAGAAAGCATTCTTGACATCTAATTGGTACATGTTCCAATTCTTGGATGCAGCTACACTCACCAATATTCTGATAGTTGGCATCTTAGCCACAGGAGAAAAAGTCTGCTCATAATCAATGCCTTGGGTTTGTGCAAAACCCTTGGCTACCAACCTAGCTTTGTACCTGTTGATTGTTCCATCTCAATTTCTCTTTAGCTTATAGATCCATCTGGATCCTATCACCTTCATAGAGTCCTTCTTGGGTACCAAGTCCCAAGTATCACTCTCCTTGAGAGCTTCCATTCTTCATCCATAGCTTCTTTCCATTCTGGTTTTGTGATTGCTTCTTCATAGGTACCTGGTTCTTCATTCAACAAATCCTTTGCAAGATATACAGAATGTTTAGTTACAAGTGATGTGTCATACCCAAATCTGATTGGTCTTTTGCTTTCTCTCTGAGATCTTCTAATTGCTTGAGTTGAGGATTCTGGCATATCCTCTAGCTTCTTCATCTTCATCTTCCCTTTGGACTTCCATGCCTTGAATTCCTCAAGGTTAATTGTATCATCATCATCTGAGCTTGATTCATCTTTCTGGATTGGTTCCTCCTTGGTGAGCTTTGGGAAATCTTCTTCCATATCATAGGGTAGACTAACCTTCCTGCATTCATTCTCATACCAAGAGTCATTCTCATCAAAGATGACATCTCTGCTTACCTTGAAACCTTTGTTTGTTGGGTTGTAGAATCTGTATCCCTTTTGGTTCAGATCATAACCAATGAAGATACACTTTTCAGCTTTAGGGTCTAGCTTTCCCCTAACCTGTGAGCGAATATGCACATATGCTACACAACCAAAGATTTTGCAATGATCCAGAGAAGGTCTCTTACCATGCCAAGCTTCATATGGTGTCATGCCATCAAGTGATTTGGATGGCAACCTGTTTATGAGATAGGTGGCAGTGGATACACTCTCTGCCCAAAGATAATTTGGCAACTTCTTTTCATTAAGCATAGACCTAGCTGTTTCTACAATGAGTCTATTCCTTCTTTCAGCTACCCCATTTTGTTCAGGTGAGTACCTTGTAGTAATCTCCCTTTTGATGCCTCTTTCCTGCAAGAAATCTTCAAACTCATTGGAGAAGTATTCTCCTCCACCATCTGACCTTAGCCTCTTCAAGCTTCTTCCTGTCTGATTTTCAACAAGTGCAAGATACCTCTTGAAACAATTAAACACTTCATCTTTATGCTTCATAAAGTATAAGATGGTCCATCTGCTATAATCATCAATGAAGGACACATAATACCTTGAACCTGAAATGGAAGGGTCCTTGCTAGGTCCCCAAACATCTGTGTGTACCAACTCTAGGTAGTCTTCATGCATGAAACCTTTCCTTGAATATGGCAACCTGTGAGACTTACCAAATTGACATGCTCCACACTTGTAAATCATGTGTTGCTTGGACACATTAGGTATTCCAAGCACACATTGATCCCTGCACATTTGCTTTAGGGTTCTTTCACCTATGTGACCTAACCTCTTGTGCCATATTTCTAACTCTGAAACAAATCAGAGAGTAGTGCCACATTGCCAGCTACATGGTTAGAACATCCTGAATCAATATAAAATAAATAATCATCATTTGTACCTGCCTTGGAGGTCATATTCATGATCAATAAGGAGTCATCTTGCTCCTCTGTATAATTGTTGTAATCTCTTCTGTTTCTGAATACACCTTGGTAATTACCATTATGGTTGTTGTTGTAATTGTTTTTGTATTGATTGTTGTATCCATTGTAGCCTTGGTGTTGGTTGAACCTGCCTCTCCCTTGAGAGTATCCACCTCTTGAGTAGCCTCTTCCTCTCTGATTCTTGTAGTTCTTGTAGCATTCATCTATGGTATGATTGGACAATCCACAAATGTTGCATGGTGATGAGTTGTAGGGTCTCCCCCTACCTGACTTACCTCCTCTGCCTCTTCCTCTAGATGATCTACCTCTCCCTGCATAGTTTGCTTGGGAGGTAGAACCTTCTTCATCCTGTTTCTTCCCTTTACCTTTATCCTTAACTTTCTTATCAGTATAGAGAGCAGAGGGGTTGTTACCTTTTGATTGATCTCCTGCCTTTGTAAACTTTGCTTCATGTGTGAATAGTTGGCCCATAAGTGTTGTGAGATCTGGGGTATGCATATCCATGTAGAGGTCCATTGCAGTGGTGAAGCTTTCCCACTTATCATCTGCCTTGAGTCCATTTGTTACTTGCCTGACTATTTGCTCCTCTTCAATCTCCTCTCCAATGCTTACTAATTGGTCTGCCACCTCTTTAATCTTTGTCACATACTCTGAGACTGATTGCTTGGGCTGCTTCCTAAGGGTTGTGAATTCAATCCACAGTTGATTCTTCCTGGCCCTTGTGTTGGAAGAAAAATATGTTGACAAGGTTTCCCAAGTCTCTTGGGAAGTCTTACAATTCCTTACATGAGGTAAAAGAAAGTCAGATATAGAGTTAAGAAGGTAAGACCTTGCCAAAGCATCCTTTGCACACCATTGGTTGAGTCTCTCTTGTTCATCCTTGGTGGGTAATCCTCTAGCTTTAAATGAGGGCAATTCCTCATCTCCTGATATGTATCCAAACAAGCTTCTTCCTTGTAGATAGGTCTTCATTCTCAGAGACCAAGCTTGGTAGTTGTTCCTGTCCAATTTGTCAATGAATGAAGGAAATCCATCTCCCATGTTTACCTTATTTGCTCTGATACCACTGTTGGGAGTGATGGTTGGATGCACTCAAGAAATGAGTTGAAGCTGCTAGACCTGCTTTGCTTCAGTCCCCTTTAGCTTCAGATATGCTTAGTACACTTGCTTAGCTTCCAAATGACACAAAGAAACCATATATGTACTTTGCAAATGATTTGTGTAGTGATCAAACCAAAACAGATAACTTGGTTCCTTCACAAATCCAAAAACTTGCTATTTTTGTAATGATAATTGCTCAGTGTTATGCTCAGTGTGACCAGCACACTTGTAATTGAAACAATTCCTTTTGGGGGAATTAAAGTACCTTAATAAGCTACCATTTGCAAGTGGAATGACAAGAAATGATAAACCACATCCAAAGAAATTGATTTAGCAAACTTAGGAGCATTCCCGACTTTTTAGGAGTTGTGCAGAACAATACCCGTGACTACTTCGAGCGTGATTTCTCCCAAATGGCTGAATGAAATCTCCTGAAATTTGGTATGCTTGTAGAGGACCTTGAGCTGGTTCCAACGAGCTCTTAAGCTCTTGATTTGGTTCAGTGAACACTGAGAAATGCTCCTTGGAAGTGTACAGACTTGAAGTAGAAAACACAAAGAACCAGATATGATGAATGTGTAAATATCTATTGATTGGTATGATTATACAAGCTCATTAGCATGACAAGCATAGCTAATTGAGGTGTGGTGGTGTAGGCTATGAAGTAGCACTAACACATACTCATTTACACATTAGGAAAAAAGGTGAACCCTGGATGGGCCTTTTAGCTCAAAGAGTGATTAGTGATGGACCAATCAGAAGAGGGTGGTGGCCACAGTCTATACCCTATAAAATACTAGGCTGAAGGGGGAAGAGGGGACAAGATTCCTCTATGTTCAGGGTTGTCTTCTAGAGAGAGAAGAAATCTCGTAATCAGGCTGGGCCCAAAAATTCAAAATTTTTTAAAAGTTGTAAAACTCATCATAATACCATTAAATGACCTCCATATCACTTTTCAGGGTCAAAAGTGCTATTTTTGACTTCTAATTCAAAATCCGTGCATATTTGTGGACTAAACAAGTGACTTTTTTCAAAATGACTCAAAAAACTCTATTTTCCCTCTTCAAACTCCCATTTTCATACCCAAAACCCAAAAAGTCATATTTTTCACCTCTATTCCCTCCATACCATACAACAGAAGCATTGTTTCTCCTCCTACCATTCTCCCAACTTCTGCAGCAATGACAACAACTCTTACTCCCATGGAAAGCTCCATCGTAGGAGACCAAAGGACGAAGTTCACACAATGACGTGCCACAACATCAAAACAATGGAAGGAAGTTGGCTACCACAAGAGTTTTGCAAAGGTGCATGGGTGTACATGCAGCCATCTGGACTTGGTCCTCATCGTGTTCGAGATCGTGGAAATTTGGATCTTCATTGGAAAGGTAAGCTCTTAGGCTTCAAGCAGCAAACACATGGTGGGATGGTTGCTATTGTACAACATGTCTTCACAGTTTCAACCATGAAGTTAGAAAACTCCAATAGAATTAGATATCCAATCCATTGTGAGTATTTCTATTTTCTCAATGCTTCATGGTGTTAAATGTCTTAATTACTCATCTCATATGTTTTTCATTGCTACAGTCATATTTCCTTCTAGTTTAGTGGAAGAGCAACCACTTCATAGTCTCACAGGAACTTTCAAAGCATTACATGCAGACATTGGGGCATTAGTGTTTCCAGATGTACCTCCTGCTAAACTTATTCGTGAAAGGATCTTCTTTTACACTCACGAGTACATTGTTCCTTCCACAGATGGTGAATATGGAAGGTTGGAGATTATCAAAGTTGACTCTCTTCTTAGTTTAGAGTGGCCAAAACCTGATTTTTGGTCCATATCATCTTTCAAGCGTAAGATGGTGATGGACATACATAACTCTTTGAAATTCACACGCGTATCTAGATCAATAGGTCTTCATTGGACTCTACCAATCCATTGCTTTGTTTTCATATTTCAAGGCATTCCTTTTGTAGAAACTCCTACAATGTTCCTATGTAAAGATATTACATACGAAGCAACAGAAGGATTGTTAGGGGAAAACTGGGGTTATGTAGAAGGATTGTCAAAAGGGGATAGATATCGTTGTAGAATTGGTGACACAGGTATAGGGTTTCGCTATTTAAAACATCGCACCTCATTGTACATCAGATTTTATTATGATCGTTGGATGTGTAAACTAGGAGAGTGGATACCTTTGCAAAGCTCGGAGGGATCTTTAGCTTCATTTGAAATTAATGTGAAGTTACCAAACAATGATATGGAGGTGGTTTTAGTTAATCAACATTGGAACTTGGCCAACTTGAGAGAGCACTTACTTATCATGGGATATGACGATCTTCATGATTTCAAATTTCGAGTACGAGGGAACAAGGTAAGAGTTGTATTCCATATATACATATAGATATATATATATATATATATATATATATATATATATATATATATATATATATATATATATATATATATATATATATATATATATATATATATATATATATATTATTCTATCACTATTGTTCATGATTTGAAAATGTTTTACTCTTTTATGAATTGTCCACAGATTGGAAAGAGATTGGAAGACAAAATCAAGGTTCTTGCAGATTGGAGCATGGATGGAACTGACATTTCATTGTCATAACTCTTTTTTGTAAAGATACTGTGAAACCTGTAAACAAACCTATTTTTGCAATGAAAAATTTTTCACATTTGCTTCAAGGATATTTTGGCCACATTCTACTTGTATCTGTAAATTCTCAAGGTTTTTCTTGAAAGAGCATTCTTATTGTTTATTTCCTTTGATGTGATCTCGAATGTCAAAGTTTTCCTTTTCAAGACTCTTATGTTTTAATTTAAGGAAAAGTCACTTCTATGAAAAAGTGGGACCCATCACTTAAAAATTCTAGAAAAGTTATAAATAGGAGTCCTCTCTCCTCATTTCTCACTTTTGCAACCACATTGAGTGTTAGAACAGTCTGCATTTGCAAGCTATGGCTTCCACCTCTGTACCTACTAAGAGTGCACGCCACAAGTTTCTAGAATTTTTGGAGGATTCAGATTACAAAGGTCAACATGACCTATATGATCTTCTCTCCAAGGTTCCTGACCTCCATGGAACCGTGCAAATGAATGCCGATGCTTTGGAGGAGCTACTTCAATATATGCAAGTTCATATATTGCGTTTCTCCATTGAAATACCACCATATGATGGAACTTGGGTTCCATGTACCTTCTCACCTACATTCACAAAGGTGATGAGGCTTTTGCAAAACGATTGAAACGGTTCCAGGCAATTGCAGAGGAAGCAGGGCACCTTCTTGATGAAACTGTGCCACTTATAAGGAAATTGAATAGGAAACGCAAGATGGGTCCAAAATATCTTTCATTCATTGCTGCCACAATTTTCTTTGTGAATGAGGAACCAGAACCAATTCCTCATGAGATCCCTCATCTTCTTACAGGTGGTTTTGTCGAGGATAAAAAGGAACCACCTCAAGAACCCTTGAATCTCCTATTAGAGAGAGAAGCTATTGAGAAAACTTATCCTCTTGGTGTGGATGATAAGTTGAAAGAAGTGCCTAAGCCATCCACCTCTTCGGAGCCAGAAGCAACTATTCCAGAGGTGGAGATTGAAACTTTTTCAGTGGTTCTTGTCGAGGGACAAGAATATTTGTTTTTACATGATGTAGAGAAGGCATTTGGGCTACGGCTTGATGAATGCCTAAGTTTGTTTTGTACTTTGTCAGAGTGTCCTTTGGATAGTACCTCTGAGTTGTTGGAGAAAAAGTGTTTGCCATTTGGTGACTCAGTGGCCGACACAATAAAATTGGTTTGCAATGACATACTCACAAGTGAACATGAACATATCACAGAAGAACAATTTAATAATGCACAAGAAAGGATATTGGAATCAAAAATTCCCTCCTCACCAGTAATCGAGCAGAGTGGGATGTCCCACTCCAGCATTAATTTACAACTTCAAGAGAGAGGAGAAGAAGAAGATAGAGTTCAAGATGTAAGTATCTTCAATTCATGTCATTCATTCTTACAAACACATGTAGCTACTAATCATAAAACTTTGTGCAGGAGGTGATTGAAGTCGACAAGTTTGCAGCAAGGAGCGGAGGTGATCGAGTGGCTCGTGGAGGTGGCTCATCCCTTGCAAACTACATTGGGAAACTTCCCAAATACCATTTTGTAATTATCCATAAAGAGTTCAGTCCTCAGGGCCACTTCATGACATGGTGTCTAAAGGCCTTAAGTGAATTGCTTTGTTTATCAACCATTACACAGGGGAGTAATTGTATCTTTTTAGTTAAGAAATCCCTTGTAACTACAACCTTAGGTTCCAACTTCCATGGAAAGGTCTTAGGCCAAATAGGTATATCTCTAGGTCTAGGTGTTAGAAATGTTGATCAAATAGCAAACTCAATTTTGACTTACACCCTACCCATGGCTTTGGAGCGTCGAAAGAGAGTCATTGAGAAACTCAAAGCCAATTGATGTAAACAATTGAATTAATATCAAATTTTCACTTTGCTTTATTTACAATTGTCTCAAGTATTTCTTTTTCAGTATATTATCTAAAATTCTTTTGCACCTGCATGTGATGTATTGATGTCATGTAGGGCATTGGGAGGACCTTTAGTTTCATTCTTTTGGACTCTTGATCATTGGGTAAGCCTCCATTAAGGTCTTCTAGGGCATTGGGAGGCCAAATAAGGCACTGCCACAGAAACGCGGGAGAAGGCCCTGCAAAACGTTTGCAGGGCCTTCTCCCGCGTTTCTGTGGCAGTGCCTTATTTGGCCTCCCAATGCCCTAGAAGACCTTAATGGAGGCTTACCCAATGATCAAGAGTCCAAAAGAATGAAACTAAAGGTCCTGACATGCCCAAGGTTACCTTACATGAGACTCAACCTTCACTAGATGGATATTTTCAAGATGGTTACCTTACCCCTGAACTAGCTTTACTAGTCATGATCCCTCTGATGCACTTTCAAAGGTTTTGTAGGGCATTAGGAGGCCAAATAAGGCCCTGCCACAGAAACGCGGGAGAAGGCCCTGCAAACGTTTTGCAGGGCCTTCTCCCGCGTTTCTGTGGCAGGGCCTTATTTGGCCTCCTAATGCCCTACAAGACCTACATGACCTTAAATAAAAAAGAAATTTCAGTACAGGGATATTATCACTAGATCAAAATGACAAGATAAGAAAACAATCATTCATATATGAGAGATTATCACAAGAAAACACATGGAAATGTAAAATGACTACTCATGTTTCATTCTAAATAATGAGATTATAAATGGAATAGAGGAAAAGTGCTAATGTTTCATTGAAAATGGCAATATTTACAAAAAATCTCTTGTCCATAGAGATCAGTTACAAAACTTAGCTACGATCACCCCTAATTCTCCTAGCTAATTGTATGTCCTTCGGTTGTATAGTGACTCGCTTAGCATGGATGGCGCACAGGTTGGAATCCTCTAGCATTGATATCAAAAATGCTTCAGCTGCCTCTTGTAAAGCTTCTAAAGCTAGAGCTTGGATCCTTAACCCTGCACAATACCTTTGTAACTCTTCTTTGACCACCCTTGCAAAGGGTCTTCTAGGTATGAGAAGCTCAGCTGTCTTTTGATAGTGCCTTATCTCTGCAAATGCTTTCGTATATCTTCTTCTTCGTTGTGGTGCTCTAGCTTGTGGTGGTGGTGGTGGTCTTCGTTGGACATTTTCTTGTGGTCTTGGTTGGGGTGGTCTACGACGAGGTTGAAAGAATTTCTTCTTCCGTTGCACGCGTCTTGAGCTTTCTCCTTGTTCAGGATGTTGTTGCTGGCTTTGCTCTCTCTCTTGATCATTGGGTATGGCCCCCTGATTTGATGGTAGTGTCTTTCCCGCTACAGTAACCCTATGATTTGTAGGTATTTCTTCGTTACCCCATGGTGGCAATCTTTGACTCTCATCACTTGCTTGTGAACCTTGTTGAGACACATCCTCATGCGATTCATCAAAATCATCATCAGAAACTACCTGTCTATGAGCACGCTCCTTCACCCTTCTCTTTGTTGGTCTCTTTGGTGATGGAGGCTCATCATATGATGATGGTGGTGATTGGGGTTGATTTACGGCCTTTTCCCTGGATTGCCCATGTTCCACTTGTTCATGCAACTGTTCACTCCCAGAGGTATGGCCACAACCTGTTTCACGATGGGATGCAGAGTGCGAGACACTACGTCGCCTTTTGTGGTGATTCATCCATGGTGGCTTCTGAGTGCCTTGCACATAGCTAGGAAAGTTAATGGGATCCTTCCTTGCAGTTTGCTTTGTTCGTGCCATCCTCTATAGTGCTAGAATGTTGAAATGAGACAATGAGTCTCCTTTTATAATGTTTCACTTAAAAAGGTTCTGTTCACACCTGAATGGACAAAAAATAGTTTAAAAATTAAAAATTACCTGAAAAATTTGCAAAGAAGAGATTAGTGTGTAGCAAACCTTATGAATTATTCAGAAAATGCCATGAATGTATTAAATGACTTCACTTCCATGATGAACCCTCTCGTGTTCTTGTAGCTCGCCATTGAGCATGACGTAAAGGTCCCAATGATGACTTCCATTTTTCACTAGCTAAGTTGTGTTGATGAAATCTTGCAAGTTTTGCAACTTTCGACTCCTTGGCTCGTTCCATTGCATATGTCCTTGAAAATGCAGTACGATAAAACCAATTAAACATCTCTTCCATATAGTTTGATTGCATTGCACCACCACCATGTCATGTGTTCTTGAAGTAAACACCTCTAGCCTTGTAATGTGACTTCTCCATTCCTTGTGTACTAAAAATCTCCAATGAACCATATCGATGCATAAAAAATGCTCCATGTGCAAATAAAATATGTTGAAATGATATAAGTACATATAACACAATCTTATCAACAAGAAAATTGAAAAAATAAGAAAACTTACAATGTAATGTGTAATATTGCTCTCTCCCCAAGATAGGATGAAACACTTTGCAAACTCCATTAATGTATCTTGAAACAACTGACGATCATTTTTGTTGGAGCTATTAAGACTCATTAAACCTACCAACTTATCTAAGCATGACCAAACCTTCTTTCGCCTATTACTAAGGTCAATTTGAGAATCATTATCAGTGGTGATCATGCACAAGTCTTTCCATAGCTCCCTGCATTCATTTTTCTTAGGGCTTACACCTGTTCTGAAAAATTTTCTTGCCTTCTTCCCTGTCATTGACACTTGTTGCAAACTATTTTGCGATTCACCAGGTTTTTTGACAACTAGAGTTACATTACCACCATGACAACCAATCGAATTAAGCAACTCTTCCAATTTTTTGATTGCTTGTACAGATTTATCAATTGGCTTCATGGAAAATGCATATTCTATGTGGAGCTTCAATAATCTATCAAATATTCTCATGAAAGCATGCAATGTGCAAAAGTGAACATTAACTAATGGAAATGGAATAATGGGATTCCAATCTTTATCTAATGTGTCACGGTTAGGTATTTCTAACATTGGACACCTTAACAAAGGTCTATCCCATTCCGTGGAAGTAGGTGCATCTATGTATTCATCTAAGCTAGATAGTACTTTTTGTTGTCCCTTTGTTACTTTGTAGCCTCGAGTACAAAATGGACATGGATAACGAGCAGATGCACCTTGCTTGCAACCTAACATGCATTTTATAGTTTTTAAATCCCCACCCAAGTGCCAATCTATCTCAAAATCACCCAAGTTTTCTATGTGGAGCTTTGCACCATGAATTTGAGAAAGTATTACTTTAGTGATCCATGGGGTCCTACTAAAAATCCATGAAAGAACATCATTGGATTCTTTAGGTACTTCAATAGCACCTAACCACCATATTTCTTTCTCGGATTGAACACTATATGTAGACTTAGAGCTAGAGTTACAACTTTCATCAGATATGGCATTTCTGATAGCTTCATTCATGAGTGTCAAACTCAATCTCTCCATTCGTCGTCCCTTTATAATCTGGCATTCATCTAACTTCAATATAAACTGTAATTTGGTATTACAATCTGCATAAATTAGCAAAATCTTTATAACATCAAAATACAATGTATATCAAGGTAACAATAGTGCACATACCTGGTATAGTAGATTTGTAAAATTGAACCATTGCCTGTTGAAGCCTCTCCAAATCCACGAATATGTTGTTGTACTTTGTGTAAGGAAATCCATTTCCAACTGCGCTTTTCAACTCTTTTTTGGATGTAGATAAATGATAAATAGACATAGGCATAATATCCTCTATATATAAGTAGTTTCCAAGAATACTAGTTATATCTTCATTGGACATTGACTTCTTTAGCGATACCTTATAAGGAGATGGAAACATATTCTGTAAAATACCTTCTCTTTCTAATGAATGCTTCAAAAGGTTGTACAATGCACTGTATCCTTTAGTACTAATTCCTGCTTCATCACATACCATCTGCACGTCTCTAGGAGTGATAATATCTTGTAACTTTTTTGTGAAATCTTTAATCACTTTCTTCTTGATTAGGTTTCCTATCCGTGACTCCAAAATACTAACCACCTGCTTGTTGGTCAAACAAGAATTTAATAACTTGAATTGATCCTCTGTTGTTGATGATGCATTAACATCTTCAACGAATGACCTACATAACAAGAAAAAAAAATATATATATATATACATATAAAAGTCTTCCAAAAAGAGAAACGAATACAAGCCAAACCTTATTGCAAAAACTCGTCGTTTGCGTGCTCCACCACCAATTGAAAGAGAGTCAAAGGATGTTAATGATCGTCTCCTACGTCGCATCCCAAGTGGAGTCTCTCTCAAGTGTTGGACAGTGTTTTTAAATTTCTCAATTGTTCTCTCCTTTTCTTCCATATGCTTTTCAAGCTCTGCAAGCTTTTCTTGTAAAGATATGATTGTGCTTTCAAAAGTGACCAACCTTGTATGATTTAGTTGATATTGTTGAATCCAATACTCAGTAATGGCAGTTGAATGTGTAGATAATCGTTGACAATAACCTAAGAGCCCAGCTTTACCGGCACCGATGAACTGAAGTAAAGTTGAGAGGTTATGGAATGTTGGATGGTAAGAAGACATTGGATCAGGAGGGTATAATGAACCATGAGTCCAAAGATCAATATTCTTTTCTCCAGCTTCACGACGCTCATTTTGAGAGTTCACATCATTGTTGCATTGTGTATTTGGAGCAAACTCTCTGGGCACACGAACATGGATACTTGTTGATGCTGGGGCATGAGGACGTCCTAATGTGAGGTTTGTAATAGGTGTCAACACCATCTTTTCCAACAATTAAACAATACTGAGAAAGAGACCAGAAATTTGTTTGGAAGAGATGCTAGAGCATGATTTTCTCAAGAAAAGTTTGTTTTCTTGGATGAGGATGGGTAACAGTGTGTTTTTCCACTGAGAATAGCCAAAAATGTTGAAATTTTGAAAAAGTCATTTTTTGGGTGAAGAGTAGTTACGGATTTGATGATGTGGCACTCTACTTTCGGAGGGATTTTAAAAATATTGCTTTTTCAAAAGGAAAATTAAAAACTAAACTCAAAAAAGGTCACTTCTGACATATATATTAAAAAATGAGCCCTTTCAAGTAAATAAACACTGAAATTGAGACTTTAAAAAAAAAATCATTTTTTTATTCTCATACATGCTCGAGTTTGATGATGTGGAAAGTAGATTCCCTTTCTCTCTCTCTAAAAGAAGAGAGAGAGGAGCCTAGTAAGCCTTAAAAAAAGCCTACTCCAGCCTACTAAAAAGTGCCCTATTAAATGCACTTTGTCCCCTTAGACAACAGCAGAATGAGGCTTAATCCCTGAAAATTAGGGATCCTTACAAGGCCCATGCATATGCTCCACATATGCTCCATGTTGAGTGAATCTGACCTACAAACCTTTCTCCACAATCTGGCCAACACTCATTAGATTCTTGGTGATGGTTGGTACATAGAGTACCCTGCTCAATAGGTTCTGGTTACCATCACATGTCTTCACATTTCCAATCTTTACAACAGAGTGTTTAAAATCATCACCTGTTTGTACCTGATGTTTGCCCTTGGGCTCTTCCAAATCAGAGAGTAGTGCCACATTGCCAGCTACATGGTTAGAACATCCTGAATCAATATAAAATAAATGATCATCATTTGTACCTGCCTTGGAGGTCATATTCATGATCAATAAGGAGTCATCTTGCTCCTCTGTATAATTGTTGTAATCTCTTCTGTTTCTGAATACACCTTGGTAATTACCATTATGGTTGTTGTTGTAATTGTTTTTGTATTGATTGTTGTATCCATTGTAGCCTTGGTGTTGGTTGAACCTGCCTCTCCCTTGAGAGTATCCACCTCTTGAGTAGCCTCTTCCTCTCTGATTCTTGTAGTTCTTGTAGCATTCATCTATGGTATGATTGGACAATCCACAAATGTTGCATGGTGATGAGTTGTAGGGTCTCCCCCTACCTGACTTACCTCCTCTGCCTCTTCCTCTAGATGATCTACCTCTCCCTGCATAGTTTGCTTGGAAGGTAGAACCTTCTTCATCCTGTTTCTTCCCTTTACCTTTATCCTTAACTTTCTTATCAGTATAGAGAGCAGAGGGGTTGTTACCTTTTGATTGATCTCCTGCCTTTGTAAACTTTGCTTCATGTGTGAATAGTTGGCCCATAAGTGTTGAGAGATCTGGGGTATGCATATCCATGTAGAGGTCCATTGCAGTGGTGAAGCTTTCCCACTTATCATCTGCCTTGAGTCCATTTGTTACTTGCCTGACTATTTGCTCCTCTTCAATCTCCTCTCCAATGCTTACTAATTGGTCTGCCACATCTTTAATCTTTGTCACATACTCTGAGACTGATTGCTTGGGCTGCTTCCTAAGGGTTGTGAATTCAATCCACAGTTGATTCTTCCTAGCCCTTGTGTTGGAAGAAAAATATGTTGACAAGGTTTCCCAAGTCTCTTGGGAAGTCTTACAATTCCTTACATGAGGTAAAAGAAAGTCAGATATAGAGTTAAGAAGGTAAGACCTTGCCAAAGCATCCTTTGCACACCATTGGTTGAGTCTCTCTTGTTCATCCTTGGTGGGTAATCCTCTAGCTTTAAATGAGGGCAATTCCTCATCTCCTGATATGTATCCAAACAAGCTTCTTCCTTGTAGATAGGTCTTCATTCTCAGAGACCAAGCTTGGTAGTTGTTCCTGTCCAATTTGTCAATGAATGAAGGAAATCCATCTCCCATGTTTACCTTATTTGCTCTGATACCACTGTTGGGAGTGATGGTTAGATGCACTCAAGAAATGAGTTGAAGCTGCTAGACCTGCTTTGCTTCAGTCCCCTTTAGCTTCAGATATGCTTAGTACACTTGCTTAGCTTCCAAATGACACAAAGAAACCATATATGTACTTTGCAAATGATTTGTGTAGTGATCAAACCAAAACAGATAACTTGGTTCCTTCACAAATCCAAAAACTTGCTATTTTTGTAATGATAACTGCTCAGTGTGACCAGCACACTTGTAATTGAAACAATTCCTTTTGGGGGAATTAAAGTACCTTAATAAGCTACCATTTGCAAGTGGAATGACAAGAAATGATAAACCACATCCAAAGAAATTGATTTAGCAAACTTAGGAGCATTCCCGACTTTTTAGGAGTTGTGCAGAACAATACCCGTGACTACTTCGAGCGTGATTTCTCCCAAATGGCTGAATGAAATCTCTTGAAATTTTGTATTCTTGTAGAGGACCTTGAGCTGGTTCCAAAGAGCTCTTAAGCTCTTGATTTGGTTTAGTGAACACTGAGAAATGCTCCTTGGAAGTTGACAGACTTGAAGTAGAAAACACAAAGAACCAGATATGATGAATGTGTAAATATCTATTGATTGGTATGATTATACAAGCTCATTAGCATGACAAGCATAGCTAATTGAGGTGTGGTGGTGTAGGCTATGAAGTAGCACTAACACATACTCATTTACAAGAGCAATAAGCCTCGAGAGTTGAGCTACTACGACTGAACTGCAGCCGCGACTTTTTCCATAGTTTTTATAGAAGTTTTACTATGATTTGAATTTGAAATACAAATGTAGGCTCCCTAGAATATCTCTACTAAAAGTAGGGAGATATTCTCTCCATTAAATCATCTAAGAATCCACGACTAATCAAGTTGGTGAGTGGTTACATAACACTCCAAGTCATTTTTTACTTTTACAAGAAGTAAATGGTAATAGCCATAGGTATGGGTTCCTATGCTCTTCCTTTAAGTGAAACCTTCATGAATATAATCAAATCAAGCTTCCAAGCTCCATGCCAAGTGTGAAGACTTGAAATGCACCAACAATCACCCTAAAAGCATAAATTCCCCATTCTGTGGAAAAGGCAGTTTTATGTTGGTCTTCCAATGCTATAGGTACCTAATTGTATCCTGAGAAACCATCTAAAAAACTATAAACCTCCTTCCCATCAACTCTTTCTAGAAGATGATGTGTTATAGGCAGTGGATAATTATCTCTTATAGTTGCTGCATTTACCTTTTTCAAGTTAATGCATACCCTAAGTTTCCCATTCTTTTTTGGTACCACAACTATAGGAGATATCCATTCTGTATACTCAATCTCATAGATGAAATTGGCAACCAACAGCTTGTCAATTTCTTCCTTTATTTTGGCAGAGTATTTATCATTGAAGGTGTAATGTCTCTGTTTGCTAGGTTTTGCATCAGGTGTAATAGGAATCTTATGCTCACAGATTTTAGGATCAATACCTTTCAAATCCTTGTAGCTATAAGCAAACACATCCCTATAGTTTCTTGCCAAGTTTCTTAGTGCCTCCTCTTCTTGGGATGTCATGTCATCAGCCACTACAATATGTCTTTCTTCTCCCTCTTCCTAAGTGATCATGACCTTTTTAGTTTGTTCCTCATTATCATAAGCCTCTCCTTTCTTCTTTTCCCTCTTTGGTTTCATCTTGAGAAGTAGTCTGTTTTCTACTTCATAAGTCTTGAAATTTGCTGGTACATCAAACTGTTGATCTTTATTTTTTTCCTTCTCCTTTTTCTAATGCTCCTAATTTTTTTCTATTTCCTTATGTTTGTGTTTCTTATATTTGCCTGAGATTTTATCTTTTATTGCATCTTCAGCTTTTACTTCTTCCAAATATTGTATTTTCCCTTTTTTCAATATCATTTCCTCTTCTTTGTCCTCTTCTGTTCTAGATACCTTTATCATTTGTATTCCAATGTGAAAGACATCATATCCTTCTTCATTTTGAAATTCCACTCCTACATACTCATCACTGGCTAGATCCATGGTAGCCAAAATTTGATTCCACCCATAGGGGCTCAAATTCCTCATCTTTGAATTGTTGTGGTACATAGTTCTCATCTTGTAAATTCCTTTCTTCCTCACAATCTTCTCTTCTCAATCTCCTTTTTCTATTGGTAAGATTTCTTATCATATTGCACTTTTCCATATTGATGATTCAGATTCATCCTGGTCTTCCATTTCTGATTCTTCACTTAAATCTTTATTTTGATGTATTTTATACCATTCTTGAGGAGATATGTCACAGTAGTGCCCATTTCTTAGATTTACTTTGGTTATTCTTCCTTTGCTCTGAAGGTATAAGCAATCATTACCCGAATCTTGCACAATTTGCATTTGTCTCATAAATGGTCTTCCTAGGATAATTTCATATGAAGTGGATTGTGGGAATTCAACTATAGCAAAGGTATGTTCTATCCTATTCCACATATGTCCACAATCACTTTTTCCCATATTCCTAGGGGTTTTTCTATGTGTCCATCTGCAAGTTGCAATCTCATTTTGGTGGGTAATAATTCACTTTTTCCCCATTTTTCCCAAGTTTGTTTGGTCATGATGGCCACTCCTGATCCACTATCCAGAATAGCTTTTGCCTGGTTTTTACCAAATTGTATTTTTAGGGTTGAGTTTCCCTCTTCTCCTTCACAATATCCTCCTATCTTATCAATGGGAATATACCATAATTCCTCCATTTCCTGTAGTTGTGGGTGAAGATTTTCTGGTGTTGTTTCCCATTTTTTCATTTTGTTTTGTAAGTGAGGATTTTGTTTCATTAAATCTTCCAATGTGGTGTGATATAGAATTGTGCATTGTTTATCTATATTCACCTGAAATGTTACTTGTGGGTTTTCTTCCTTGTTACTATTTCCTCTTGTTTTTGTTGTCTCAGATTCCTCAACTAGTTTTTGAGAATTGTCTACTTCCCCCATTTTGAGTTGTACTTCCCGTATGATTTGTTTACACTTCTGCATCCTTTCATGTTCTAAGTCTGGCATAGGATAAGCCATTGTATGATCAGTAGGGCTTGGTCCCTCTTGAATTCTTCCCTTGTATGCTCTTATTAGAGTGTCTAGACTTCGTGAATTTCCTATCTCCGACTGGATTTGTGTCTTCTGAGGAAAAGTATTGTTTGATTGTTCCCTATTTTCTTCTTCCAAATTTTTACCCATTCTTTGTTTCCTTTCCCATTTCCCTTTTTGTCTATTTTTCTTCACCTTTGAGATTGAACCTTCATTTTGTTCCTTAGCTATTCTTTGTTGTTTAGTTTGTGACCTTGTTATAGCATTTACATTCACTTGGTCAATGTCACTCAATTCTTCTTGTTCCATGATGTTGACTGCTTTTAGTGGTATGTTATTAGGTGTGTTTTGTTGTTTTTGAGGATTTTTTGTACAATCCTTTATCAAATGTTCCCTACCACAATCCTTGCAATAAGCTCCCTCTATTCTTAACGTAGGAGGTTGTGGACAGTCTCTAATGAAATGTTCTCCCCCACACCTATAACAAGTTATCTTTGGTCCCCCTTTGAATTGAGGTTTTTTATTGGACATATAATTATTGGTTATATACATGAAAGTGGCAGTATCCATCTCAATTCTCCCATTTCCCAAGTCTAGGGCTTGTAATTTTGGTTCTCTTAATTCATAATCTTCCCATTCTTCTTGATATCCTTCATTCCATTGATAATCTTCCTTGTATGGTGACTTTGTTCTTGAGTTTTCCTCTTCTATTGGTGTGTATTTAATTGGTACCACATTTGTTGGTATAGGAGGTTGTTGCCCAAGCACAAGTCTTGGTTGCTCAATATACCCTGATTCTCTTTGGCTCCCATAATCTCTCTCCTTTATGGGTTGTTTATTATAGAAGCATTCCTCCCTAGTATGATTTGTCCGTTTCCTCTCTAGTGTACAATATTTGAGTGTTTTCCTATCTTGCAAATGTGGTGGCTTTTGATATGGGCATTGTTGTACCAAATGGTTTTCTCCACAATTGTAGCATTTTTTATTTATGTTCATCCTAGAGTTTATCAAATTAGTTTTGGTGCTTACTTCTAGGGCTTTAGCAATGGCTTGAGCCAATTCTTCTGCTGGTGGGATTTTATCTTCATTTGATCTAGGTTGATCAAATGCTAACAGGTCTTGGCCTCTGTTATCTTCCAAATCTATTGCTTCTTTTACACAAGCTCCTAGGTCAGGGCATCTTCTGTAGTACACTAGGGTTCTTAATTGAGCACTTCTTAATCCTTCTATGAATAGGGATATTTGTCTTGCCATGGAAGGTACTTCTTCTCTGGGACATCTATCAATGTATTGCTTAAATCTCCTGGCTGCCTCTCTGACATTTTCATCTTTTTGTTGTTTAAAGTTATGTATCAGAGTGGATTTGCTATGTTTTATTCCAATCTTTGAGAATTCCCCAATGAAGGCTTCTAGGAAGGATTCAATATCTAGGTACATTTCCTTTCTCAGAGGGATGAACCATGATAA